>OX439040.1:61941296-63141296 GCA_949317995.1 Acholoe squamosa
ACGTTAGCAGCTCTCCCACAGCTATGTCTTTATCTGCATTTAAACATACTTCGTGTCAGTATTACATCTGTTAACAAGCACCAACTAGCATTCTGTTGGTGTTGCCTTTTTAACCATTCAATTCATCTTACTTTTAGGTTTAAGTCGTGAATGAATAGAGACTTTGTGTATTAGTCAGTGACGCAGGCTACATGAGAATTAACTTGTTACTGACTTACTGCCATCGCCATCACCGAATCTCCTTTCCCATATACACTACTTACAATCTAAGCAATCTTAATGCCGCAGGCTTCCCTAGCCCACTTAAAAGGGTCTATATCTCCTCTTTCCTATCCCCTCAGGATGTGTGTGGTGCACATATGCGCGGGCACTGACACATTCCTCTGTTAAATTATCAACCTGTGAAGCACGAGATAGCCACTTAGTGCCGCTAAAGTGCTGTAAAACACAAATCAATCAATCAATCAATCTTAATGCCGGATGTACTCCACTGAACTAAGCCTAAGGTAGGATGTGAACTAGATGTAAAAGGCTCAAAAGCTGTGTGTTTCAAGATTAGCTGGTCCTACCTAGCAAGCAGGCCTAGCAAGCGTCTTAAAAAAGTAACTGAAAACCTAAGTTTTTGTCCTAGTGAGTAGGCCTGCCATGCTCATTGTGGTCTCCTTACCCCCTCCCCCACCACCTCTGGTCGTCTTAGACTGCACTACGTTAGCAGTTAATAAGTCGTCAACGTCATGTCCGTCCTCCTCCCGGCACCTCTCTGTGTCCTCCCCTCGGCACCTCTCTGTGTCCAGCGTCAGGCACTTGATGATCCTACACTGCCCCTGTAAAGAGTAAGTGTCTATATATCGATGATCCTACTCTGGCCCTGTACAGAGTAAGTGTCTATATATTGACGATCCTACACTGCCCCAGTACAGAGTAAGTGTCTATATATCGATGATTCTACACTGGCCCTGTACAGAGTAAGTGTCTATATATTGACGATCCTACACTGCCCCAGTACAGAGTAAGTGTCTATATATTGATGATCCTACACTGCCCCTGTACAGAGTAAGTGTCTATATATTGATGATCCTACACTGCCCCTGTACAGAGTAAGTGTCTATATATATTGATGATCCTACACTGCCCCTGTACAGAGTAAGTGTCTATATATATTGATGATCCTACACTGGCCCTGTACAGAGTAAGTGTCTATATATTGATGATCCTACACTGCCCCTGTACAGAGTAAGTGTCTATATATTGATGATCCTACACTGGCCCTGTACAGAGTAAGTGTCTATATATTGATGATCCTACACTGCCCCTGTACAGAGTAAGTGTCTATATATTGATGATCCTACACTGCCCCTGTACGGAGTAAGTGTCTATATATTGATGATCCTACACTGTCCCTGTACAGAGTAAGATATGTGACCCATCCTTACAAAATGGTACGGAAGTCGCACATACAAAATGTTTAGTTATTGGCATATTCATTTACAGCTCATCAAGAGCTTTCATTTGGTATATTACACTTGCCTATTTGAACCAGGTGATCCTCTAAGGATCATCCGTCGGTAAATTTAGTCGGATGAATTAAAAATCAATTTAACTGAGATAATTGACATTTTAAACATATGATAATTTATGAATCCTATATAATTCCCATGTAATTCTATATAACAAAGAAAACTAAAGCTATGTCCTCTAGGTATTTGGGGCTTAAATTCAGTTTAGTAGGCAAGGATTCTGAAAGATATCTACCCATAGGTTAGAAAAATGCTAAAATATCAATTTTAAAAAATATGATATTTTTGACACTATACCACTTGAGAAGCCTATATCTAGGCTTCTAAATGTGCGACTTCAGTACCACTTCGTTAGGATGGGTCACATATATTGATGATCCTACACTGGCCCTGTACAGAGTAAGTGTCTATATATTGATGATCCTACACTGCCCCGGTACAAAGTAAGTGTCTATATGTTGATGATCCTACACTGCCCCAGTACAGAGTAAGTGTCTATATATTGATGATCCTACACTGCCCCTGTACGAAGTAAGTGTCTATATATTGATGATCCTACACTGTCCCTGTACAGAGTAAGTACATGTCTATATATTGATGATCCTACACTGCCCCTGTACAGAGTAAGTGTCTATATATATTGATGATCCTACACTGCCCCTGTACAGAGTAAGTGTCTATATATATTGATGATCCTACACTGCCCCTGTACAGAGTAAGTGTCTATATATATTGATGATCCTACACTGCCCCTGTACAGAGTAAGTGTCTATATATATTGATGATCCTACACTGCCCCTGTACAGAGTAAGTGATACAGCAGGTAGCGCTAAGGATTGGTGCTAAATTAGTAATCCTGCATTGCTGATGCATGCATATTGTACCGTATCATGGCCAAGTATACTCTGTGTGATTACTGAAATACCACGATTAGGATTATCTACATTGATGTCATTGATGCAGACTTTGAACTTGTGCTCACCAATAACAAGAAATGTATCAGTGCCAAATGCCAAGGGCATGTAAGATCATTATCTCTATAGTTCCAACTACCCACCTCCATGCAGATATACAACCACTCATCCTCAGCGCTATCCAATACCACCACCTTGTTTGCTTTATGCTGCATGGGGAAAAACATATCAAGTATCATTCATAACAAAAAGGAATTCTACCATAAATCCGCTTTTTTTATCTATCTATCTATCTATCTATCTATCTATCTATCTATCTATCTATCTATCTATCTATCTAT
The DNA here is from genome assembly GCA_949317995.1 of Acholoe squamosa. Classification (NCBI taxonomy): domain Eukaryota; kingdom Metazoa; phylum Annelida; class Polychaeta; order Phyllodocida; family Polynoidae; genus Acholoe; species Acholoe squamosa. The sequence goes on from OX439040.1 coordinate 61,944,069, forward strand.
CTATCTATTTTTATTTATTTTTTTTGCTCTTTTGGCCAAAATCTAACTTATTACCAAAGTCTACCCCCAGGTTATGAGCGGGGTTTTATGGTACTTGCTTTTACAGCTTCTGCTTAATCGCCTTTCAACACAGAGCTCATATATATGCATAATGGTAGCAGTAAATAATAAAAGAGGCACAAACCACCAGGCATCTATGATCCTTAGACACATTTAAAATTGATCGTTGTAATTTGAAATATCATTTTTGAGAATCCAACTCCTTCTTACCTCTTTGATTTGACTTTCAAAGCACAACTCTCTCAACTTTTCTCTTGTCCAGTATTTGTTTTGAAATATCTTGACATTTCTAGGGTATGAAAAAAATTGCATAGATGTTAATTAGGGTATGAGTGCTCAAGAAAACTACCAACCAAACTAATCACTGACTATCATTGGCGACATCTGTATATTACTGCTTGTGCTTTTATGTATCGTAGCCAGTAAAGCTACACCCTAGGCTGTCCCTAATACCACAAGAAAGAAACTTCACTTCTTATTAAAACCCAGCATGTCAGTAGGCTATGATTAATACATACCGGGTACTATGTATTTACGAATAACATACGAGAAGTATTGATTTTATCATCTGTTATCAATCAAAGGTCCCCGCAGTTTGAACTTGAAGTCAGGCTATGTCTAACGTGTATAGCGATGTCTAGCCTATCATTTCCGACCATTCTACATACATACACACGTTGCTGTAGGCCTAAAAGCCGTGATTTTATCCATTGACTTACTCTAAGAAGGCAACCTTCTCATCAAGCTCTGTTTCAAAAATACGCGGGCAGATTTTGGCAAAGACCTCCTTATCCACAGACAGAAGTTCACAGTCCTGCCTGCAGGTCAACGTGGCTGTCCTCAGCTCATCCTTCAACAGGGCCAGCTCCTGTAAGAAAGTAACAGAGAGGTTAGGATTTGCTTATGTCTAAACAATTGTAAACCAGTATAACGGACAGACAGTAGGTAATTACAATGGCTAGAGAATAAACTTGTAGGATATTTCTGTTTCATCTTGTTCATAACCTAGCTATAGTCCTTCTAATTGATTCCTCCTAGGATGATATGATTACAAATAACAACATGGGAACTTTACATTAAATAGATTTTTCTTACTCCAAAGGATTCCCCTTTAGACATGACTACAACCGTCTTTGTGAAGGCCTCTCCAGTAGGGGTTCGGTCGTGGACATTAACAAACACTGACCCAGAGTAGATAAAGTAAAAACATTGTCCTACATGACCGCGCCGAAGGATGACACGTCTTGAGTCCACACTGAAATCAGAGCAAAATAAATTGAACCATAATTCCCACAGGAAAGTATGACATAGACGGTCAGTTATAATGCAGTCTGAGAATCATTATAATTAATGTGAAATGCCCATAGTATTTTACTAAGGGAATTTACATAGTCTTGTTCAAAACTCCATTAAAAAGACATACACATAAAGGGTACCCATAGTATGTTTTGCAAATAAAACTATAGCAGGGGGTAAGTTTTTTTTGTGATATTGAGGTAGTTCGATAGCAGTTATTTTATCTTGGCAATCGCAAGAATATGAAACATCAAACTATAAACAATCACATAATTATACTTTTAAATAGAAACACACATAAATTTTCTTGTTCTGTGACATTGCATTTTGGAAAAGAAACTGTTAAATCTTTGGCAAAAAATAAGTGATGATTTATTTTTATTTCAAAACAAGTAGTAAAAGTCTTGTAAATCTTCTCAACCTGGAAGATTTCTTTAGCCATTTGCTTACTTGTGGAAGTAATCTTAATAAAGGGTCCAAGGCATTCTTCGGATCATATGTCATCTGAAGGTTTACCTTGCCTATGTGCCTACCAAATTTGGGTATGTTTTAATAAATTTAGGTCATATGCCCAGAGACCTGCGCAGTGGGTTTGAAATCACTGGTCCCGACCTACCTTAACTACAGATATATGAAGACTGCAACCACGACTAGGTGTAAAGTACTCACTACTGGTATGTAAAGGCACAACATGGTGTAAAGTACTCACTACTGGTATGTAAAGGCACAACATGGTGTAAAGTACTCACTACTGGTATGTAAAGGCACAACATGGTGTAAAGTACTCACTACTGGTATGAAAAGACACAATGTGGTGTATAGTACTCACTACTGGTATGTAAAGGCCCGACACATGGCCATTTGTATACGCTCTGTGAATTTCTCCCAACTGCGCATGCCCCGGAGCAGGGCATGCAGTTTCCGGCAATCAGCATCCTCACGCTCCTCTGGCCTCCGGGCCAGAATTGTCTTTGCCCATCTTGGCACCCGAGCATAAACCTAGAGAAGTAAAATAGCAGGAATCAACATTGTTTTCTCTTAATCTACGCCATGGCAATGGAAAAAAAAGACATTTGAATGTGACATTTTGATTATCCTTTGAAATTGATTGTTACTGACTGATTTTCCTTTTTAAATTTCTTCCTCAATTGCCACTATTATACTATAATTATAAAGATGGATAACATTAGTGACCGTGTTTTTGGAGAAGATGGCAGGGTTGAAGGCTAGCTTCTTGGCCTCCTTGGATGTGTTGAGGGTGGCCCACTGGTCCTCCACGGCTGTTCTCAGAGTAAGCTGGTCACTGATGTCAATAACCACCCTCAGGAAATGAAGCAACACACGCACCATGCGCTGTGCCCACTGGAACCGGGCCCGGGCCTGCAACATTATGATAATTATCAGGCATAAAGACAAATGTGACTTATACGCAGATTTGTGAATTATGCTCATCAAAAATATTTTGGTCTACACTGCATCGATGCACTGTGCTTTTGTTACTATTATGCGTTATGAGTAACTGAAGTTGAAGTTGAGGGTGAATAGTTTTTTTAATTGGCAAAATCAATCATCATTACACATTGTAGGTTTTTCATAACAAAGCCAACATATAACACATTGTATCAAAACATCAATACAAGTGTATAGACAATAAGGACGAACAGTCCACAGTAGATCTGTGTTAACAGTGCTAGAATTCATCTCATGTCGACATTGTGATGTTAATGTATAGGCTACACTCCTGTAGTAATTACATGACACACAAATGCTCAATCATTTTGTACAGATTTGCATGTGCAGTAGATTGTTAGAAAGCATATTAGAAATAAAAATGGAGTGGCGGCACTCAATGTCTGAGAGAAGAAAGGGGGGAGGGGTATTAATGACATTAAAATTTACAACTACACTCTCAGTCGCAATTGTAAATGAGCTATATGTATATACCCCTGCAGTGCATACAGCATGATCCACTTCAAGTGATTGGTTTTATACCTATACCAGGTACAACTGTATTCCAGGATTTTTATACCCATCACAAATACTCAAAACCTTATAGATAGAGCCGTAAAATTACTTGAAATCATTATGAAGCCCCCAATATTCTAAGCCACAGGGCACCAATTTTGGGGAGGGCTATATATAACTTTCTTTTGTTAAGATCATGCAGCTTTCTGTGATAAGTCCTTCCTAAATCCATAGTGCAGGCCTCACAATGATGTTATTACAGGCCTACATTAGTACCGCTTCTACTGAAGGTCTATCCAAACCATATATGATATAAGCACCTATCTTAGAGATGAGGCCCTATGCCTATGCTCATGGATACATACATTGTTTCATAATCCTTGAAGAGCAGGGTCCCCGGCAGGGCATGTGTTACGTTTGGACATTTGATCAGTTATGGCAAGCATTGTGGATGGTGTCGAACCTCTTTGAGCTTTGAGCTCATACTAGGAGAGGGAAAGGTGAATTAGAAATTGAAATACCGTAATCCCCTGCATATAAGACACGTCTTATATGCGGGGTTTTAGTTCTCCCTGGATCTGCAAGGGTAACACCAAGAGCATAAAGTTATGAATATGTCATTCTTTTGGGCATAATCCAAAACTCTAGGTGCGTCTTATACGTGCACTGCATCTTATACGCGGGAGATTACGGTAATATGTCTTCCCCGAGTCAATGCTTTGCAGACAACCTTTTAGAAAAGAAAGCTACCAACTAAAATAGGGGCAATAATTACTAGCCTATTCCCTGAATACTCGATCAGACTGGTGGTCATTCTCTATCTAGGCATGCCTCCGCCCAATCTCCCTCCCACCAGGCGGTAAGTGGGTGGACGTTCTTCCCAATCTTCACCTCTCAAAACCACACCTTCCAAGCTGAGCTGTATCTAACTATCTATTCTGCTCGGGTAACCTTACAAGACAGACAGCTACCTGTGTAGAATTGCCTCCCTTACTGTCTTGTTGACTGTACACTTGTGTAACATATATAAAGCTTGTGGACAGCAAGATGGACATCAGAAGCAGTTTGTTGCTGTTGTGTGTGAAGTGACCGCTGGCACACAGAGACCCACAACATGGGTTTGCTGCACCTCCTGCTACCCACACTCGTCCTCCTCCTCCCTACATGGGCTCATATGGAGGTGGCTGACTATGAGTTATCTCTCGGTGATTCCAACCTGGAGAAACGTGGAGCTGCTGCAGCTGGGGGACCACCCACAAGACCCCGTACCTTTAAATCACTGCAGGAGGCCCAGGAGTACATGAACCAACTTCAGGACTACTACTCTGTTGTCAGTCGCCCCCGTTTTGGTCGCAGTAATTCAGCACTAAAGGCTAGTAGTGGACCACCCTCGCGCCCTGAAACCTTCAAATCTTTACAAGAAGCTCAGGACTATTTGAGTGAACTTCAGAACTACTATTCTGTTGTCAGCAGACCTAGGTTTGGGCGGAGTAATTCGGCCCTAAAAGCTAGTAGTGGACCACCCTCACGCCCTGCAAGCTTCAAATCTCTACAAGAAGCTCAGGACTATTTAAGCAAATTACAGAACTACTACTCAGTTGTCAGTCGTCCACGTTTTGGTCGTAGTGAGTCAGCGATGAAGGCCAGTAGTGGACCACCTCAACGTCCAGCGACCTTCAAGACACTACAAGATGCACAAGACTATCTAACAGACCTCCAGAATTACTACTCAGTCATGAGCCGGCCAAGGTTTGGGAGGAGCAGCCCATTGTCGCAGGGCCCTCCGTCTCGTCCCAGCAGCTTCAGCTCAGTACAAGAAGCCCAAGACTACATCACTGAGCTCAGGGACTATTACGCTGTCATGGGAAGGCCCCGCTTTGGCCGTGCTGTCCACCGCAGCAATCATTGAGGTGAGCAATTTGAACTGCTTGTCGGTGAGCTGCACCATGCAAGGCAGGGATATCAGGTTGGTTAAGACGTTATTCTGATGCCTGTGGTCTGTTGTAGTGACTTAAACCATGGCTCACTTATGTTATTGTTGAACAATGTCTGCAGCTGGTGAACCATTACAGTGAGCACTCACCTTATACAAGATTACAGCACATACATCCTACCAAGTAGTACACATAATGCCATCATGTCATCCAACAATAACTGTCTAATATATCCCTACTCAGACATGTTTATTGGCACATTGCGGCACGATTCTAGTTGGAAGGGCACACAAACTCTATTTATAAATATGAAGAGCTGGTGTCTGTGACATAGCAGCCAACTTATTGTTAAATGATTATAGGGGTAAGCAACATTTTCCATTTGTCAGAAGGATATGCATGCATGATATTGGTTACTACATGCATGCACTTAACTGCATCAACGCGATTCTATTTTTCTAAATCAATAAAGTCATTAATACCAAAGAGCAGTGGTTGTTTCTAAGTTGCATGTATATTCAAATTTGCAATAGCCTCCGATAGGATTATTGCGTGATACTTTTTTATATTCATTCACCCAAGCATTATGATAAGCTAATTAGGGATTACACACTCTGTAGGGGATTATGAAATCCGGCACATTAAACACTGAGCATTGGTCATGTAGTGGGTTTCTTTGATATTGCTGCCTTTAATCCTATAATAATCAGCTTATTGAAGATAGCATTAACCCTATGGTGTCCAACTGTGCCAATTGGCCTGGTATTGGACCTTAAATCAACTATCTGGAGATATATTATCACTCAGACACTTCTGCTTGGTCAACTTTCAAAGTTAAACCACCAATAGAAAGGGTATCACCTCACAAGATCAGTGACACTACTTGTTCCACTGAGCATGCATTATTAGAGGTCGTATTGAGGTCAAATTGAAAAATTGGGGATGGGAAATCATCATTATCACCATCATTAACATTTTAGGGTGAAGGGGGGTGGGCTTTCACGAGCATAATTCCCAATATAGCAATGCTAAGGATAACAAAACTATTGGCAAAGATAGACAAGATGATGGTTTCCTATCTCAAATCTAACTTTTGCAGGAGATCCTGAATATGTTTTTCAGTATCATTTTATTCCTAGTACAAAAATTTCCCATATTTAAATCAAGAGAAATCATTTCATTCTCAAATTACAATATTTTTGTAAAGAATAGATGACTCAGCCCTATGGATACATGAGCAATCTACTAACATCATCAGATAGAATGTAAATGTTGTCATAGTCCCCCACAATTTTACTTTGATGTTTTGATATATGATTATAAGATATGACCACCCAAAGAACATTCAGATAAGTAATCTGAACTGTCCTTATGAAAGCAATATGCAAACAATATATTACCATCAGACTCAAGGTAGTCATATAGGAAATAGCTAGAAATAGCCAAATAATCCTTGGCACAAAAAGGTTAACAGTGGTTCTTCAAATATGACTTGCATGTGTACTCGACCTACAGCTGGTTTCTCCCATTATGCGGCCCTATGGGGTTACATGTCTAAGGGATTATATGATTAATGAAGCTCAGAATGCAACTGGATTAACTTGGAGTCCAATGACTCACTGGTCAAAGGATCGGTGTCCTATAGGATTACCCGAGCGATAATTCCATGACCATCGATCGGTAATAATTTGTGAATAGATGCCTCCTATGAAAGCAGACTTGTACATATGAAGAGTTTGGTTCCAAAACGCAATAAACACCATTTTGAAAAAAGAGGCCAATTTTTCGAAAGCCTACAGATTAGAAATACTTAAATGTAGTACAAAAGCTATTTTCTTTGACAAATATATTTTTCGGCTGTCCAGATTTCGTTTAGTAAAGATTTCATCATGATAGCTCTAAAAAAACTCCTCATATACTACCCCACATATGAGGCACATCCTGACTTCAGGAACATCATAATATCATAAGGCTTGATTTTAGCATTAATGTAATGTCATTTTCAAATAGAATATTTTCCCCACATATATGCCGCATCTTAAGGCCTTATGTATGTTTGTAAATGTATGTATGTATATAGATAAATAGATAGATAGTAGATAGATAGATAGACACACATATATACCAATGCACCAGTTTATGTGCATATTTCGGCATATTTCCCTCTATTGATACGTATATAATATATAAAGCCTACAACCATGGCCTGCCTGTGTTGCTGCTGCTCCTCTCTGTGCTGTTCCTCCAGGACCTGCTGCTGCATGACCTCACGTCTCCGCTGGTGTACCTCTGCCGGCGTTGCAGACCGTGCCCGTCTCACCTGGAAACATTGAAACACATGGGGCATTACAACTGGTCTATCTATGGCTGACATCACATGGGGCATTACAACTGGTATATCTATGGCTGACATCACATGGGGCATTACAACTGGTCTATCTATGGCTGACATCACATGGGGCATTACAAGTGGTCTATCTATGGCTGACATCACATGGGGCATTACAACTGGTATATCTATGGCTGACATCACATGGGGCATTACAACTGGTCTATCTATGGCTGACATCACATGGGGCATTACAACTGGTATATCTATGGCTGACATCACATGGGGCATTACAACTGGTATATCTATGGCTGACATCACATGGGGCATTACAACTGGTCTATCTATGCCTGACATCACATGGGGCATTACAAGTGGTCTATCTATGGCTGACATCACATGGGGCATTACAACTGGTATATCTATGGCTGACATCACATGGGGCATTACAACTGGTCTATCTATGGCTGACATCACATGGGGCATTACAACTGGTCTATCTATGGCTGACATCACATGGGGCATTACAACTGGTATATCTATGGCTGACATCACATGGGGCATTACAAGTGGTCTATCTATGGCTGACATCACATGGGGCATTACAACTGGTCTATCTATGGCTGACATCACATGGGGCATTACAACTGGTCTATCTATGGCTGACATCACATGGGGCATTACAAGTGGTCTATCTATGGCTGACATCACATGGGGCATTACAACTGGTCTATCTATGGCTGACATCACATGGGGCATTACAACTGGTATATCTATGGCTGACATCACATGGGGCAATACAACTGGTATATCTATGGCTGACATCACATGGGGCATTACAATTGGTCTATCATTGGTACTTTAGAGGAAGAGGTTGGCAGATGATTTTCAAACTAATCATGAATGGGTTTGCAGCAATGTCTGGGGTAAATTGCTCCAAGAAAGATTACATATTCTCTAGGTTCAGGGGTAGACACTAACTTTTTTAACCACTGGCCAACTGACTCAGGAATCTATTGGCACGTAGCTAAATATATTGGCCCAGGATTTGTAACTAGAAACACCTGTGTTTTATTTAAAAAGAAACAATAAAAAATAGAAAATCTGAAACTCTAAGATGAGCACTTTACTGACAATATTCACCAATAAGGTGTTGCTCTTGATATCCCTGGTACACATAAAACCCTATTAAATGCATCAAAGATTTAATTTCTCTTGAGTCACAAAATCAAAGGAGAACGTCTATCAACATGGTAAAATTTCAACAACCCATGAGACTGTTTTATCAGCACATTTCGTTATAACATACTCTAGTTCTATTGATGTTGTAATGAATGAATCCTTGTAATTGTAATGACTGTTGCTAGGAGATGCAACATATGTGAGTAGATGAAAGCCCACTGGCCACCTGGGCCAGTAGGAAGGTTGTTTTGGGGAAAGAAATCACTGGCCAGCACTAAAAACTACTGGCCAATTGCCACTGGGCCAGAGTTTACAGTAGGTGTCTATCCCTAAGGTTGATGTAAATCAAAATTGGTGTGTTCTATTTCATAGACAAATATCTCCAAATTGCCCCCAAGAAATCTTTTAGATTCTACCTCAAAGCATTCATGTGTTCTTGGGATAGGTGGCAAACTGCTACAAGAAATTCTGCTTTTAAAATCAATATGATCTTGATTTTTGGAGGCATATTTCTCCAAGAAAATTTTCAGATTCTTACTTTATAATTCAAACAGTTACCAATTCTTTTAGATTTGACATGCCTTGAAAAGGTCATAACTTTGGTTCTGTTTGGAATATTGACAAAATTATTTAGAAAGCCCATATCATCCTCAATGTCACTGTCGCACTTTCCAAGCTCTCTGTCACACATTTTTTTGCGACAATGCGACAGTTGCCCAACCCTGAATTCAACTTTCTTGCTTAACTCAATCTATAGGATACCGAACTCCGCTAAGCTGTCCTCCAGCAGAAGTATGTAGCACAGCATCAATCTCTGTAACCTAATGTATCTAAAACGCAGGGATATTACAACTACTGTGACTTCCAGAATAAAAATAATTAGAAACTTTTTTCTTTAGCTTCATTTCACCAAAAATAGGGGTTTTTCTGTTTTTTTGTTTTTTTTATTTTAATACATCTACCATATCTAAAATCTACAGGTTTAGAGCTTTCCAATGTAGTATGGTGTATAATGTTTTTTCTTGGTGATTGATGTTCACCTCTTGGGGGCCTCCATGCCATTTCATATATGGCTGATGTTATATAGAAATATGCATGTACAATTTTCATGAAATCTTTCAGCAATAAACCTTGTCAAACTCAAACTCAAACTCCTGCTGCAGCAGTATAAACCTGTAGGGCTATGATATTGAATATGAAATAAAGAGAAATTCCCCCTCCTCTTCAATTCACTAATATAGGTGTCTAAAGTACCATATCGCAAGTTGGCAATATCTGATAACAGACATGAAAAGTACATACGGGACTAGCACATTGCTAGTAGTAAGAGAATCAGCTAGGTGGCTCATGTAGTTGGGGGCTAACCAGTTGGCTTCTTTGTACAGTTTACTTGATGGGCTGTCTCTCCTTTACTATATGTGGCTATAATCTAATATTTATATCTATGGATAGCAAATACCTAAAAACTTTAACAATAAAGGCTTCGTATAAATGTAGTACTTTAGATACAAAAAAAATAAAACTTAAAATGGCTAGGTGCAATTAGGTAATTGTCTTCTTATCAGGCTATTTCCCTTTCCACCACACCTGATAAGAAATTTAACCACAATGCTCTGCATTGGTGTCGGGGCCTACACATAATACAAAGCAAAATGGCGGCCTCTAGACCTGATATGCTAGTGCCTTATACAATAATCATAAAGTGACCGTAAGTTCCGGTCTACTGTACCTCCCCTTTCTGGTTAGGAGACAGCCTCCTGAGCCTTCGTCTTGCCGAGTCTTCCTTCAGCAGGTGCACTGCCTTGTCCACCTGGTGCAGCTGCTGTGAGCGGCTAATGTCCACCTGGTGCAGCGGTTGTGTGCGGCTAATGTCCACCTGGTGCAGTCGCTGTGTGTGGCTAATGTCAACCTGCTGTAGCTGCTGTGTGCAGCTAATGTCCACCTGGTGCAGCAGCTGTGAGCGGCTAATGTCCACCTGGTGCAGTCGCTGTGTGTGGCTAATGTCAACCTGCTGCAGCTGCTGTGTGCGGCTAATGTCCATCTGGTGCAGTCGCTGTGTGCGGCTAATGTCCACCTGGTGCAGCGGCTGTGTTAGGCTAAGGGCCGTCCTTGCACAAGAAGACCTAGTACTGTGCAGCACCCTCCTGGGTGTGAGGTCCGTGCTGGGGCACACCACAGGTAAGGTATCCTCATATTGCAGCATCCTCCCTGTAGCTGCAGCTGCAGGAGGAGGGAAGGTACCTGATGCTGCAGGGTACAGGACGATGGGAGGGGACAGCTCCCTCCTACAGTCTCCTCCAGGGTGGATCACCACCACTGCAGCCTCCTTAGGGGACTGGAGCAAGGGGTGGGCGCTCCTGCACTTCATCAGTCTTGGCGTGTTGACACATAGCTCCCCGTCACTGGAACCAAATAAAAGGACCATGGAAGTCTTTGAGGCCGAGCTCCCCTGGTCCCTGTTATCCACATATTGAGTACGGTTTATGTGACCATTACCCCGTGTGAAACCACGGCTCTCAGATAGACTGTGCCTCCTTACCCTACCCATCATGTCTGCCTAGAACAATCCCAGAGTAGAGTTGGGTTGGAGGTGTTAATGATATTGTTCTAAAGTGAGGGATATGTCTATGATATTAACGCACTGATAGTTACTAGCCAGCACTACAAGTGACACCAAGATGATAGGGCGTGAGGGCAGCAGGTGCTTACCAGTATCCATGCTGGAGGATGACATCTGCATATAGTACAGGTACTGGAATCAAGGCTCCTCGGCCGCTTGTTGACTTACACTCCCCTCCCTATACTAGTGAAGCAAGTACATCGTTGGTCGCCCTGGTCACATAGAGGTACCCTCCTGAATGAACCCAGGTTCAGTTAGTTATCTTCCCTCACGGCGTTTTCCACCTAGATATTCCATGAAGGCATTGATTGCCGCGGCTGTTGTAGTGTGTGCAGCTTGTGGTATTAATGGTGCTACATGGATCCCTGTGGTGCATATAAGTAGTGCGGTTCAATATGGATCCCTCCAATCCTGCTCCAACAGGGGCCCGTTACATAAAGAATGGCCTATTTTGGTCTTAAGGATTGTCATTTTGTTTTAACTTCACGGTCACCTTTAAAATGTGTTACATAAAGATTGAAAATTTTCACCGTAACCACTAAGACCAAGTCTTAAAAGTTGAGACTAAGATTCTTAGCTTAATATTAGAAACTTACCTTACAATAGCTTCACCGGTAAACAAACAAACCATCAAAAGGTAAAACGATGTTTTCTGACATGCTTACCCAATCTAACATGTAGAGGGTTTCTTGGGGTACACTCGGCAATAGTTATATCTGTACTCAACGGAGATTCTTAACTTTTATGTCGAATTCTCGATCCTCCTTTTGGGCAATAATAGGGGTAAAACGGGGGCCGTGCGTGGGCCTCAAATTCAAGGTAGTGTTCTCAACTTTTGGTGAACATATTTTCTGTATCAAAAGAAATTAATTTTAAACTTTCATCTTGATTACAGTATGCCCCGTGGCTTTGCAAAGCGTGGTGCAGAGAAGGACAAGTCTGAGGATGGGGATCATCCTAGTACAGAGCTGTCATCGGACGAATATCAGACAGATGACAGCACTAAGGACCCTCCGTATGTTGAACTCCAAAAGTCAGAGAGCAGTAGTAGCACTTCTGAATCCTCATCTGACGAGGAGGAAGAGATACCCATCAAATATAAGCTGAAGAAGGATAAGGCCCCGGTCCAAAAGGCGGACCGTGGTCAGGCAGACCATGAGAAGCCAAAGAAATCTCTAGACAAATCTAAAGTTAAGAACAAGGCGTCGAAGGGGTCTCCCAAGCAATCCAGTACCAGTAGCAAGGGTTCCAGCAGTAAGGCTTCTACCTCCTCATCTGGTAGTAAACGTTCTAAGTCCAGTGCATCATAATGGTAAAAACTATAAGCAGAAGGATGCAGTACACAAACGAATGCTAGGTGTGTGTGTGTGATTTGTATTTTTTAAATTGTTATTAGCTACTAGTGCAGCCTAAGAGTCACCCTGCAGTGCCTTTACCCGTCTTAATTAGTAATTCTCGCAAGTGCATGTCAAATCCTATCTTTTTTGTCCAATACACAAAATTCTTAAGATATATAAAAGTTCAGTATTATTTCATATAAGTGGGTCAATGCTTGTCAAAAAATAATCAAAAATAATGACAACAATTATTCTGTACATTTTCCTGATGGCACTATTTTAATCCACAGATACTGTTAATGCCCTTACCAAAACTAAGGGTTGTTCAATGGAGCAGGTCACCAAAAAAATCAGCAATTTCCCCAGCAAGGCAGCCATAAAGGTGAGGTTATGGTTTCCTTGTCACAGACACATGAAGTTTCATTTGAAGGTTGTACTATTCATGTCTTGCGTTTGTATCAATTGCTGCAAGTCAGTTCAGTGGGAAAATTAAATCTTTTACATTGTCTTTCTTTCAGAACGATGAGCTAATCGTAAAAAATATGTGTCAAAGGGACTCTATATCCCAAAGGGTAAAGAGCTCAAAAAGTCAGAGAAATTGGGCCTCAAGTTTAAGATGGTGGTGCAGATAGCAGGTAATATTGGTGTTCTACCCTCTCAAGGTCTCACCTTAATGTCGTTCTATAAGTTATATTATAGTTGTGGTTTACATATAATTAATATGAAAGAAAGCTTAACCCTATTGTCTTTCTCTCTCTACCTCTCTCTCACTCCTTCTGTTTATCTAGGTTTGCATAGGAAGGAGAAGGAGGGTCACACCAGGAAGAAGTGGAAGGGAGAGTATGAGGCTGCGGAGGATAAAGTTGATGAGGATGAAGGTAAAGGTGAATCGCTTAATACATTACTTCATACATTTTAAAATCAAATCCAAATTAAACTATGACTTACCATGGCGTTGATGGAGTGAAAGCCTTTGCGGTTGACAAAGACCCCCTCTGGTGGATGTGGCCCCTCATACCCTGTGTTGTTGGGCGAGATAATGTGGATATGATTCCCATCGATACAGCCAAACACAAATGGCTTATGGTAATGTCTAGCGTGGAACCGGCCCACCTTTGCTATCTTCTCTAACCTCGTTGCAGGCCACACAATGTACCTGGCTGCATTCTCATAAAAGTACTGCGACACGTCTTCAACCACACAACTCACAGTGGCATGTGACACTTGTTGGGATTCGGATATGGTTCCGAAAGAAGCCCCAGTCGTAAAATATCAGAGGGCCAAACACACCTGCAGGAAGAGAAAACAAATAAACTTCATAGCGGGTAGAAGGGTCTACATCATTTCAATTAATATCATTAAGGTAGCCCAAGAGTCATTCCTTAAGGTATAGGAAGTACCATGTAAAAAGCCCCTAGCCTGCGAAAAAATACAAAAAACAACAAAAAAATCACACATGGTGGTAGTTAGTTTATTTTACAGTACAAATTCTCAAATATGACTTTACCGTAGCCACCCCCACCCAAAAAAAAAGGCATGAAAGTGCCACACCCCCTACCATTGCGAAGTACTATTAACTCTAAGACAAACTCACCTGCTCAATATATGACAGGCCCCCTCCAATACTGGAGCCATTAGTCCTTGTGCTCCATCACCCAAAGTCCTTTGCTATCTTCTTGACACCCCTCTTGCCAAGTCTGTACTTCTTAACAAACCTCCCATCTGCCCACTTGCGGTAGGGGTTGTGTCTTTCAAGGTAAATTTTCCTTTTCCTACCGTTTCTGTCGCGATCCATGATGCCGAACTCGAGTACTCGCCGCTGGTACCTTAATTGGGTCATGTTAAGCACCAGCAAAAAAGGTTGAGAGAAGTTCTCAACTTTTCTCATTTGGTCTCAACTTCCCCGTAATCGACACAGTCATGTTCACTGTCAAAAATCATGAACTCGTAAGCATGTTGAACTCGCTGTTCTAGAAGTAGGTGATGAAACAGGTCCAGATAGACATGCCTTAAGGGTTTGGAGATAAAAGAACAAAAAGTTGGTATAAAATGGTTTCACCTTAACTTTTCACTTTACTGGAACCGACCAAAAATATCGGTTCTGGAAAAGAGCAAGTTGAGACCAAAATTTGGTCTCAAGACAAAAAAAGTTGAGACTGAGATCTCTTATGAAACGGATGGTGTCTCAACTTTTTGAGATGGGGACCTCAACTATTTGAGATGTCATGCTCAACCTTAAGACAAAGTAAAAAGTTGAGAGAAACAAGCTTATGAAATGCATTTGATCTTAAGTCAACTTAAGAGTAAATCTCAACCTTTATGTAACGGGCCCCAGGCAGCAGTCAACTTGGCTCACCACTACCGCCCCTACTGGGGGGTCTTACATAAAGGTTGAGATTCTGTCTCAACTTAAGTTGGGAAATAAAGCCTTCCATCAGGCTTGGGAAAAGGTAATACAATGCCAACAGTGGACTAGGGAAAAACGTTGGCCATATCTCCACTAATATACCTTTATATGGAGGAGCATGGGCCACTGTTGGACAACTCTCCACTGGTGGACACTGGGGGCCTGGGCCACTGTTGGACACCTCTCCACTGGTGTCCTTATCTCCTGGTTGGCATAGTGATGGCTGATAAGAGATTAATGCAGGTGTTGGACCATCCTCCAACAGTGGGAGTAATGCAGGTGGGGAGGTGAGGGAGGGGGTATGGAGTCTACAGAAAATGCATCATTTGAAATTATTTTGATACAGTAAATGCAGCATATCTCTTCATTTACAACTTTGTTTAAAATGTGTTCATACACATACCTGGATACTTATAAGGTTTACTGCTATACAGGTCTACTTCTTTGCACAAATTATTATTGCCCTGCACAAATTGCTTTTTCTATACTTGACCTTATGGTATAGGAAATTCAACCAGGAATGTTGGAGGATATGCCAACGTTTTGCCCTCCTCCTATGGAGGAGGGTTGCTACCGTTTTCCAAGCCTGTTCATAATCAACCATTTTTGTCTTTTACAATGGTGAGATCGATGTCTCAAAAGTTAGGACTACGATCGTATCAGTTGGGACCAATTGCATTTCAGAATCGTGTGTTTGTGACTTTGTCTGTAAGCTGAGTTTGTTGTTTTTTTGTCTCAAAAACCTAGTCGAGACCAAAACTCGGGAGTGGCTTTTTCGTTGTTCTGAAGGGCTGAAAAAGTTGGGTTTTTTTAACAACTAATGGGTGTTCCTGAATCTTCTCCTCTTGGCATGGGGTACCTAAACCTCTTGTCTAAGAGGGCCGGTAAGCATATTATTCATATCATGTGATAAGTATGGTAATTTTTTCCCAACCAAGACCATGTCTAAAATCATCATTTTTCTACCTCGTACGCCATCCTGGGACAATTTTCTCAACTTTATCGCTGGTGTCGGCGTGAGGAACAAGCTAAGTCGAGCTTCTCACTTTCGGTGGCAACCATGGTGGAGCGTGATTGAAATGGCAGAGTTAGGAAGGTTTATCAAAGAGGTTTCACTCAATTATCACCATGGTGAGTAGATCAATGGTTTCATATGATGTAACATATTCAAAAAGATTATTATCTTTCAAATACTGGAATCCTAATTGTCTGTATCTCCTCTGATAAGGGAGACAGGATGGGGATAACATAGCAAACATCTCCTGCAAAATGATGATTTCACAAAACTTCAAATGATGATATCTTAGGACTCCCTCTATCAATTGACATGAAATAAAAGGCGTATGGTAGATATTATTGGATACTTTAAGAATTTTTGAATCACATGGTCACATGGTACCTGTTCTATTTGGTTACCATGGCAACCAAATTTATGAATAATTGTCATTTTAAGTATGTTTGTTGCCATGGTAACTAATAATTTGGCCAGGAATCCACCGAAATAGACTAAAATCGTTTGTACCATCTTTTTCTTCATGAAAAACTACTAATAGTAGGTTTTCATTGAAAAAACTGAAATTATTTTACCTTTTTCATGATTTTTTGCCATAAATAATCATCAAAATCGGTCCATACATTTCTAAATTCTCAACCATGTTTAGAATCTCACCATATCTCAGCAAAAAGGAGTAGAGACTAATGCTTTGAAATACATAGGGACCCCATTGGGCAATCCCTGAAAAAAACGGAAGATTCCACCCATTATTGATGGAGAGACAGGGTACCCAAAGTCGGCCAAAAATTGGCGATTTACTTGCAAAAATGCGCATCCGGTAAAAGAAAAGTTAAAGATAATCAATAAAAAAAGTGATTCTTGCCACAGCATTACCATATCCTCATTACTGTCATACTTCAGGTTGTCTGTAATTCGGATCAGATCATCACACACATAGATGCCTATTTCATAATATTTATTAGGGTTAGATTTAATAGTCTCTGTAATTATGTTTTACAGCTACGTATTGAAGGACAACAAAATTATGGTGACCCCCTACAACTGGCTTGTTATGGAATGGCAGCAGGACTTTAACCATTGGCACCACTTATCCTGATGTTGGAACGAACAATTGGTGTCATAAAACAGAGGTGGAGGTATGTTAAAAATCACTGATCTAATGATGATTCCCTTATTTTTCCCTTAATTTAGGATAAAATCACTAATCTAAAATAGTGATTGCTTACTCTAACAAAGTGTCAGATTAAATTTGAGGTACATTCAATGTATACTTAGTGGACGGTTTTCATGAACATTTTTTTTAATTGCAGGTGTCTTGATGCAAGCAGAGGGGACCTTTATTTGTGGTCTTGGAGGCCCTGCAAAGCAATAACCACCTGTACATGATTGTTTGCATAACTTGGCTGCCAGCGACAGAGGTCCACACAGGGATGGTGAGGATAATTGGCATCCGACTGTCCCATTGTTGGACCACAACAGCAACGAGCCAGATCCCAAGACAAGGGACCACTGGGACAATTGTCAGTGGCGGATCCAGGATCTGGAAAAGGAGGGAGCGCGGCTAAAATTTGGGGTCCAAATATGTAATCAAACTCTGGGGAAAATAGGTGTGCACGTGCCCCCACACCCCCCCTCTAAATCCGCCACTGAACTGTTTCAACTTTAGATATTTAAATAAAATGTCAATACCTTGTTAGAATATTGGAAAGATTCAATCATTATGACAGGATGTTTAATTCAATGTATCAGTATCATAGGGGGGTGCATTAATGTATCAGTTTTGATAGTAGCGCTTCATTGGTTTGGCCATTCATGTTAGACAATTGTGGTGGTCCCGAGTCATCCTCGAGGTACCTTCGTGGTCCTCGTGGGCGACATCGAGAGCACCTCTCTTACCCGATGCCTGGGGGCGCTGGAGGGGCGCTGGAGTCCAGCGCCACATCACCACATGGTCACGTGGCCCTCGACTCTGGTGTATATAAGGCCGTTGTAGGGCCTTCCTCAGGGTCAGTCCAGTCGTGACGAACCATCGTGAGTGATGGTTGGCGGCTGCCCGACTACCATGTTGTAATACTTCTCTGTGCTGTTGCACAGAGAAGGTATATGTGGCTTGATAAATATAGACACTAGAAGGCTGGGCTAGTCGTCTAGTGTCGAAAAGTGCTTAGTAGTTCAAACACTACTACCTGTAAACTGTCATCGAGAATGGCTGATGCCTATGCGTTATTGACAATAAAGTTTTAACTGGAACCTGAATAGTTGTTCTTCTTTGTCTATCGAAAGATTCGATTAGCATCGAGGGGTAGAACACTACACAATCAAAAGAAATTTTTGTTTACAAAATAACTGTTTTATTCTTCTTTATTCAGAAGGCAAGTTTCTTGTCCTTTCGATGCAAGCGACCTTTGCATGGCCTTTTATTCCCATGTAGCAACCAATGGCTAATGATTGTGAGGGCATTTTTAAAGTGGTGTCTTGGGTACAAAAAAAACAATTACAAAGTAAGTATTCTTAACCTTGCTTCTATGCATTGTAGTGCTTCCGCTAAGGTCTGTCACATGCATATATGAAGTTTGCTATTAAGTATGACAGTCATGTATAAATCTTGTTTCAATATCATAGATTTGGATCACATGATTGTAGTTATTATATTATGATCTAATTATATTCTATCAGAGTATTGATGAGGTGAGATGAGGGGGGGGGGGAGTTACATAGCTACAGTTGCAATAAAAATGGACATTTTACATAAAACATGTGTGGTATTCTTTTTTCACTCTCTGTTTGAAAGTATACATGTCATTAATAAGGGTGTACTCTGGCTTTAGTTGGTTCCATCGACAGATTGCTCTTTACATACAGCTTTGCAGGAAAGTAGGGATCAACAAATATGTCTTTTACAGTTCTGATAATGTGTGGGTATATTTCTATTATCGACATTCTCATTATCTTGTGATAACATAAAACCATAGGTTGATAGATGAATGTCCCTCCATAGTTATTGCTCTATACTGTATACATTTCAAAATCTTGTTATTTCTTTGCACACAAGTAACACAAATGCCATGCATAACACTACTTTCCTGTAGACACACTTATCAATCTCTCATTAAAACATTGTGTCTAAATCATATATGTTCAAAAATACCTGTCCTTTATATGAGTTGGTAGCTCCAGCTTTTAAAGGACTTTTTCAACAATTGTTATTTCAACGTTAGCCTCATCCTCCAAGAATGGCTCAGAATCAGGCAGTGCAGGGGCCTTTACATATCCTCTAGGCATGTTTAACAGCAAGCTAACATCTGTAGGACAATAAGGAACAATAACAATTACAAAATACCCAACCCCCGTAATACCCCTATTATCGCTCAAATTGTGTGTCATATTTCATGCATCACAGAGAAGTCTGTGCAAAAAATGTGATCAAAAGTGTTCCTGAACGTTCTTTGGTAACCTAGTCAACGAATGCATAGGTATAGATAGCATAATATGAATGGTTCTTACCTCCAGATTAGTTTGTTCCAAAAGCCTCATGTCAACCCATGCGAAAAAGTTGGGACCAAAGTTTGACAGATGATGTAATTTGGGAATTCCCTTACACAAAAAGTGATGATGTCACAGGTTGTTTCAACTTTGAGACAACTTCCTAACCTTGCGACTAAATAAGTTGAGATGAAACAGTTGACACTAAACTTCTTGGGATAGAAATTTTCGACCTTTATGTAATGCAAAATTGAGATTGTCTCAACAATCCCGGCCAACGGACCCGCAAATCCCAAAGTTGAGACCATCTTTATGTAAGACCCCCTGCCCACCCCACAGGGTCCGCCAATCCCTAACTGCCGCACTACCGACCCATAACTGCATTCTGTCAAGCACATAATAGATACACAATCCTATGCCTGGCCTTCCACATCTGAAGTACCGGTATCCCTCAGATGTCTAGGGACGAGATAGGACATGTACTATCTCTGTTACCCACCTCGAACTATGCAAACAGACTCCTGGATCACTTCTCAAAGCTGTGGGAGTAGATGTTGATGATCCATCATATTGTAGTCATGAACAATATGATCAGCGGATGATATGGACAGAACATAATTTGCTTCTTGAGGGTTAATTTGCATATTCCGACAATGTGCGGCATTACTGTTGTAAATTGTTTGGCTAAATCAGCCTACAGCCTATGATTCAACAAACATTGACAGCGGCTGTGACGCTGAGATAATAGGCAAACCATGTGTAAAATGCTAAATAGGGCTATAGAACAACTTTGATATGCCTGTTTCGTCTTGTGAACTGGCCTCATTTTTGCAGCATATATCCCAGTGATGTTAGGCTAATGAACTCTGCCTCTCTACAGGGGAGAGGCAGAGAAAGCTGTAGTCTAAAACTGGGGGAAAGGGGTGCTAATCTGCTTTGCAATTTACCCGATTTCGAAAGCAAATGGCTGAAATTATAGAGCCCTTTTTCCAAACCATTCCTGATTCTGCAGACTGGTCCAGTGACCATGGAGAAACTAAGATGAGGGTTCAGGAGTTCCGTCTCTGCTAAATCTATTCATCAGCTTTTACTTTTCTCAGGTGGAACATAATCCTCAGACAAAACAATTCTTATTCCCGAATTTGTAAGATATTGCTTGCTGAAGTGACAAACGTTTTTATTTTGTTGTGATTGTTACCCAGCATTTGAGTGTCACCAAGTGTTTGCTATACTAAATCATTATGCAGCAAGTGTTTTATTTACTAAATCATTATGCAGCAAGTGTTTGCTATACTAAATCATTATGCAGCAAGTGTTTGCTATACTAAATCATTATGCAGCAAGTGTTTGCTATACTAAATCATTATGCAGCAAGTGTTTGCTATACTAAATCATTATGCAGCAAGTGTTTGCTATACTAAATCATTATGCAGCAAGTGTTTGCTATACTAAATCATTATGCAGCAAGTGTTTGCTATACTTAATCATTATGCAGCAAGTGTTTGTTATACTAAATCATTATGCAGCTCTGAACCCTTTAAGTCCATATCAAACTGAGTTACTCTGACACTGAAATGTTGGTCAAGCTATTATCACTCCGGTGATCCCTTTTCTGACTCCTTTAACAGAGTCAAATCTATTAAAGGTGGGTCGCTACCATTGAAATTTAGCCCAATGTGCAGGTCTCTGCACATACAAGTTATTTTCATCAGAATGGGATCATTTTTGCTATATACATACCTATTTTTTTAAACGGTTTTTGTTTTATCCTGGTTACAGAATGGCTCAGTATAACTGTTTGGCCCATGAATTAAATTATCACATTATTTTAAGTGAACATATTTGGTATGTTCAGGCCCTGTCCACAGGAAATTGTGAGTGATTCTGCTCAGAATTGTGCTTTTTATTACACTTTGAAATATGTGTAGAGGCAAGGAGAAAGGGTGCTCCATGCTAGAGGTCAAATTTGAAATTCAGATCACTAGCTTTACAGTGATATATTGCATGAGAAGATACTCCTGTAAGTTTTCAAGGAACGGCTTGCTAAAAATGATTAGGTATGACCATTTTGTAAATGTCAATAAGCCATATGTCCCATTGGTCATTCTGTTTTCACCATAGTGGACCTTGTAAAATGTTCCTTCAAATGGGATCATCGATTTTCTTATTTATAATGAAATTAATGTTTCCATGGCAACAAGAATCAACAAAAATGCCTATTTTGGCCCAAAAACATTCTTTTTAATGCCAAAAATCATTGGTTGTCCATAAAAAAAGGTAACCTATAGCAGTTTTAGGCATATTTTTCCTACTCTAGCCAATAGTAGTGGCCCCTGGTGGCTAAAACACGTACTAAATCCCGCAGGAACCCCCATTTCTGCTTGCTGGTTCACATATCAGCATATTTACATCCAGATTTATTTCATCATTCCCTATCACTCTTTTGTACGCTATAATTATAGCCCTCATATAACCAGACAATGCTGTGAAAGTGGGAGCCTGTTCACAGTGACTGAGAGCATATGAAGAATCAATGGTATGCCAATAAATCGTACATTCTACCCATCATGCAGTGCTTTGAATATGGATTTTTGTCAGTTTTTACAATACTTTTTTATTTCAAATGGCCAAAACTTCAAAATTATGCAAGGGACCCCATGCCAAAGTTCCTTTTGTTCAAAGACAAATTATCTTAGTAATATTATCAAAAATAATGTTTAAGAAATATCTAGTGGCTGAAAATAGGAATTCTGATCACTTTCAAAATAATAGAAAATCAACCCAATCTTGACCAAAATATGAGAAATTCACCCAGAATGCAATGTTACGGTGATACAAACAAAATGTCTTAGTAAAAACAAATATCGCTTCATTTATCATGTGAGGTT
Organism: Acholoe squamosa; assembly: GCA_949317995.1. Classification (NCBI taxonomy): domain Eukaryota; kingdom Metazoa; phylum Annelida; class Polychaeta; order Phyllodocida; family Polynoidae; genus Acholoe; species Acholoe squamosa. The sequence goes on from OX439040.1 coordinate 61,966,585, forward strand.
TCAGATCTCTGTGTTTGATGATTATCATAGAAAAAATTCTCAAACTTGAGACATCTTTTAATTTTCAAATAAAAAAAGTAGCATGGGACCCCCTACTTTTCTTTTCAAAGTCACATTCTAGATGATATAAAGTACATCTGACGAAAGAATTGAAAATTTGTAGGGGTTTTGATTCAATGGTAGTGACTCACCTTAACTCCCCACTTTGACAACTTTGTTAACGCCGGTTGTCATCTGTGCATATCTCGCCGGATAGTATATCAAGCAATGGCCAACCCACCGGGTGTCCATTCCATAGATTACCCAGGAGAATAGGGAGGGGTCCTCTCTTATCCATTAAGTTGACAGAAAAATCAACGATTCCCCTTCCCCTTCGAAAATAAATAGAGGATTAGAAAATAATGACATAGAAATATTGCTTTCGCGTGTGACTGTAATTTTCCCATCTACTTTAGTTCAATGTTGTTGTAAACAGAGAGAAATTAAGGATGTGCTTCACTGGGAACTGGGATAGGCTGCCAGGTGTAGTCGACAGCAATATCATGTTTGGTTAAAATCTACCAGATTATTGCACCTTTCATGGGTTGGTGTAGGGCATTTAAGTCTACAAGGCACTAGCAGAATTGGTCTGATTGTCATCCATTTTGACAGGTTCATGCTTATGAAAGTGGATAGCCGTTATTTGTGAGATATACTCCATGGGGCCGAAAGCAATATCATGTATAGAAGCCAAGGGCCATGTGAAATACTTAATTTTGTTGGATTTCATACCAAAATCATTGGATTATTTGCCTTTTTTCTGGCATGATTGTGTTATAGGTTAGAGGAAAACCAAGCTCAAATTTGGCTTATGTTCCAGGGGACTATAGGTCTACATTCTGTAGCATTGTAGGTCTGTACTGTCAGGAGTATGCCATGAATTTGATATCTCCAGTTTTCAAATTAATTGTTTAGCTAGTATGCCAGGACTGATAACTATTGCTCATTTACCTATTCTTATACCACTATTCGGCCACCTGCCTTACTGTTATGCCCTCTCCTACCAGTGCATTATGAGAGCATATACGCACATGTGCTTTTTTGGGATTTTTGGATATACTTTTTCGAGGTCAAGTTGGACTTAGAATATTTTGGGAGACGCTGGCGGACATAGAAATTTAGTCTCGCCATTGTTTCAATGGTGAAAAATCGTCCAAACTCGTACAAGGATTGAACCCCGGCCGCAGTGGTGGTAGGCGAAGGCCTTAGCCATTGCGCTACACTGAACGGTGATGAAACCCAATGCGAAAATAAATAAGTTCTAACCTGCTATGTTTCCAGTCAGTTTTCGTATGGAATCCAACCATGACATGTTATAATATTGAAATCCCAAGAAGTTTTCGATCCATAGACGAGGAATGCGTGCTAATTTTCTCCATTTTCTTCGATATAAATAAGAATCCATTGATTTTCCCAACGTACGCGGGTCGCGGTCCGGCCATTCCCACCCGCCTCCTTGTCCGACGAAAGTGTGTCAGTGGCCCGGATGTAGATATAGGTCAACTGCTCGTCGTACGAGGAAGACGCCGAAAATTTCGGAACGGTTTGGAAAATCAATGGATTCTTATTTATTTTGAAGATATCTGACATATCAAGCATGGAGTACTGATCTACAGTGTCTAAGGATATGTATGTTTTAATTTGAAAACTTGTCATGGTTGGATTCGATACGAAAAGTGACTGTATACACAGCGGTACCTCTCCCGGCCAGGAACAAAAACAATGGCTTCGCGCAGAGCGCTGACCCAGGCCGTATCGCTTGCTTTTACAAAATGCCTTCTCGTGGCTATATTCTGTGGATATCAGGTAAGAAATTAATACAATATGGAGGAAATGGTGGTATAAATGCAATATGGCATAAATATGGCCGCACACGGGTGGTATATTGACGATATTGCACTCGGCCTAACGGCCTCGTGCAATATTCGTCAATATACCACCCTTGTGCGGCCATATTTATGCTATATTCCATTAATATCCAAGCAACTATTTAGGTAACAACCTCAGATAAACATGCTTCACTCTTATTGTGGTGCTTAAATACAGGGTATATGATTCACTCATTTGCATTCTGGTAAATTCAGTTCGAACCCACAGTGGATTTTACATTCTGCTAAATGCTCTGAGGTGGTTGGGACAAATTTTGCTAAATATGTATCAGAGGATATGAGATATGTATATGCATAGTGCTACTTGAGCTGGAATTAAACATTATGAAAAATAATTAAACATACTAAGAATTAAGCAAAATGGGAAATTTTCATAGCAGTTGATTAAACTCTGCCTGAATGAATGAGATAGGGGCCGATAAACTACTTGTTCACCTGAGACAAATTGAATTCTGCCTTTGGGATATCATAGGTCTAGAATACCTAGATGTAGCCATGCTGTAACATTTTTCCTATCAAGCTGCTGCTGCTCTATGCCTCTCTCTTTAGATAACCATGCTGTTCATATGACAATTTAAGGACCGACACACTGAAAAACTGAGAGGCACAAAACTAGTCAGTGAAGACGACTTTAAGTCCTCAGGTTGACGATACCTAAAACTACAGCTTTAGGTCGTCAAAGTGGCGACTTCAGGTCGTCATCCTGATCACCTAAGTCATAAGTATGACGACTTTCTATTGTTTGTATGACGAGTTTAGGTGGTCATTTGACCTTGACTACCCTAAACTCGTCTGTATTGACGAGTTTTAGGCGGCGGCATGTTTTCTGTGCAGGCACATGCAATCATAGTTTGAGTCTAAATCTGCCAAATTAAAAAGAAGGTCTGTCAAGTCAAATAGCGTGCCAAATGTCCCAAAGTTACATAGCACAACACATTTATTGGCTATTACATCCCCTGACCGATATGTAATGGTCAATTGCGGAAGAAATAATTTATGCTATGCTTTACTTTAATGGAGGTATGGCGTTATATATTGGACCCATAAAACCTGTCAAACTCTGCGTGGGCAAGTAGCAAGCTTCAAGAAGGCTGTTGTACCAACCCATACATAATGAGTCATACTGAGTAAAGGAAGGATAGAAACTTTTATGGGAAACCTTTGTCAGTTTTATATACAAAGTTTTATGTCCGTTCAATTTATCATGTTCTAATCTATCAGATGACAGGGTACACTTGGACAGATGGCAATTATGGAATTTATTATCTGATGAAACAAAGTCAGCTCATTGATTGATTCTCCCTTCTCTCCACTCTCCTCATCATTTTACCTTGCTTTCTGTGTGTTTACAAGCTGTTTTTTTTTTTCGTTATATAGAGTTATATAAGGTAAACTGGGTGCAGGAGGAATATTCAAACTATAACTGCATTCGAAACTGATGTGGTAATTTCAAGAGGGCTCTGAGGAAACTTTGGATTTTATACCTTTGTGAATCTTTTTTTATTGACAACGTCATCAATTTGCCAAAGCGATGTTTTCCCTCATACAATATGTTTCTTCTCTTCATAGAATTAGGACTTCAGATACAGTGCATTCATAGCAAAGTATTATGCAACCAAATACCAAGGACATACGGATATGACAACACTAATATATAAAGTTATTCAATCATTGCCCAGTTACTAATGTTTTATCCTCTTGTTGATGTTAATGTATTTGATGATATTACAAAATTCCATTTCTGCTCTGAGCTTTATGTATTTATGCTGCACAAATTTGGCAGTCTACACTTCAGCAATTAAAATAACCAACAAAACAGTCTTAAAGTCTAGGGCCATTACAAATACGGACTTGAAACATCAACTACAATATGGACCTAATTCTTTTATCACAAAAATCGTTTCTTTTGTCCCTCTGTCACCCCTCCGTATTTTTTTTTCAAACACAGGACCATTTTATTCCAACAGGACATATGAATATGGAGGTCTGTGTTTGACCCTCCACATATAAAATTTTCTGCCTGCTTCACCCCTGTTCAAGGCGGGAATCCAGCGTAGAAGGCAGGAAACCCCTGGGCAATGTAAACATGTATCGAAGCTGACAAGTCAGGGAGGTTACAATGAGTTCAAAAATGCCTAAAGCTAGAGACAAGCTAAGAAAAAGATGTACCCCTGTTGTCCCCGTGGTATCACATTATTCCAGCTAAGAGGAAAAACTCAATCACTAGCGCATTTAGTCTTTTACATTTAGACCCTGTTCCTGTTAGTTTTCGGCCAGATGTTAAAATTCATTTCTAGCCCCAAAACGGGTGGAGTCAATGACTTATACGGGTTGTTTTTTTCTGTGAATTGATTTTCATCACTGGAGTTACTTGGGACTCTTGTCACGAGTCATATCATGGAAATTCAAGGTTGTGTCCCAAACCCGAAATGAGACCCCCAAACAGCAAATGGGAATCGTGAAAAGTCAGGCAAATCAAGGTGAGCCACTGGTAACCAGAGAATCAGCAGACTGTGACAAGCAGGGCATCACGGCTACCGGGCAGGACGGCATGACACCCGGGCTGGACGGCGGCTTCCCCGGTCAACAAACCCAATCAGGCTTTTATAGATCGGGTACAGGCTCAAATTGATGCAGAAAAATCAAAGAGAAGGAAATCAAACTGTTAACCAAACGCAACGAATTAGAATTAGGGCCAACAATAACCATTCCCTGCGTGAAATGCAACATGATGCCGGCGTTCGATCCCATCGACCCCAGTACGGATAGGCACAAATTCACACTGCTGGGGGACGAACACCTACCTGGGATTCCAACAGTCTCTCACCAAAAACAACACTGAAATGCAACAGGGGTAAACAGACAAGATGGTGGCTCGGTCCTTCCAGCTGAGGCCTCCGGCCCCTCTGCAGTGATGAATCAAGGCCAAATAGGCCTTATACAGGCCTCCGCAGACCAGCAACAACTTTTAGCACCTTCAGGTAGAGTGGATGCATCAATTGTGAGTACTGTTTTTCAACCTGGATCCTGGCAAACCCAGGAATACAAGTCGCTCACCCGTGAAAATCAACTGCTCACCCACGATCATCACCCGGTAAGTACCGGGTAGTACTGTCAGCTATCAATAACTTAAAACTGGGGGAGGTAGCAGGGCCTACTCATGTCAGTTCAAGTAGTGTCAGTGCACTTCCAGGTTTATCTACAGGTTTGCAACAATTTAAGGTACCATTGGGGGAGGTAACAGGGCCTACACATATCAGTTCCAGTAGTGTCAGTGCACCCCTAACTGGTTTTCAACGTTTAAGTAGTACGCATGTGGGGGTTGACATCGTACCCTTGGGTTTTCGTCTGACAGGCAGTGTTGAGGGAGCTGCAGCCCCTGGGGGGAGTGTTCCCACTGGTTCCACTTATTCACCTGCAACCTTATCTGAGTACCAGAAATTCCTCCAAAGGAAACAGGCACAACTGCAGCAACAACGTCCCCAACCAGCATAACCGGCACAACAGCATTCACAGGCAGTTACCTTGCAGTCAATGCAACAGCTAATTGCAGCACAACAGGAGCAGCTACTATCTATGCAGCAACAATTGCAAAAGTTGCAGTTTGGTCCATCCACCAACCCAGCACACCTCTACATATATCAATGTCAGTGACCGTAATGAGAACAAAACAAAAGCTTTTATAGACTTCTGTAGAACAAAGGGTTTAAAGAAATTTATTGAATATATCATGCGGCCCAAAGACAACTCAGGCACTAGCATTGACAATATTTTATCAAATAGTGATATTGTCACACACTCTGGGGTGTGCGAATGCCTCATTTCTGACCACTACCCTGTGTATATCTGTAGAAAGAAACTGAAAGCGGAATACACTATAGTAACATTCGCTGGTAGGTCATATAAATGGTATGATAAGGAGGATTTTCATGAATACCTGCTTGACTACGACTGGGACCCGCTATTCGATAGCAATGATCCTCATGTACAATGGGATTATATGTATGACGCTATAACTAGCCATTTAGATGATAGCTGCCCTGTCAAGTCTACTGTCATTAAAACAAAACCCATGCCATGAGTTAGTAAAGAGACAATTGAACTCATGAATGATAGGCAGCTGCTCATTAGAGAGCAAAATAGAAATGTGTTAACTGTGTTAGAGATTGGAAGGATGAGAAATAGAATCCAAAGGCATCAAACAACAGTAAAAGGGACTGGGTTTGGAGGCTACTGGATGAGTGCAGAGGCAACCCAGTTCGTTTCTGTCATGAGATCAATAAGCTGGTTAACCTCAAGGTGAAGAGCAGTAATATACAGCTAAAAGACAGCCTCACTGGCGCTGTTATAGTACCGATTGCAGTCACTGACTATATTAATGAATACTTCTCTGATATTGGTGAACAGCTATATAATGAGTTAACTAATGGTATAATGCCAGCTGCCTTACATGACTTCCCAGACCTGATTGTGCCTGATAGAATAACTGACCTAGATATCAACGGGTTCATGTTACGGTTGTACGCAAGCTTGTTAATGGTATAAGCATTAATAAATCCAGTGGTCTTGAAGGTGTTAACACGCGAGCACTCAAGGACGCCTTTAGTTTTCTAACGCCTCACTTATGCTCTATATTCACTAACTCCGTGTCTGCAGGATCCTTTCCAAGATCCTGGGCGAATGGGACTCTTTTACCAATACCAAAGAAGGAAGACTTATTTGACATAAAAAACTGGCGCCCTATAACGCTATTACCCCTGCCTGGTAAATTATTAGATAAGCTCATTCACAGTGTAATCTCGAAACATCTGGAAGACAATAATGTGTTAAATAAAAACCAATATGGTTTCCGCAGTGGGCTAAGCACTTTCGATGCAGTCTTTACAGTAACTAAAGACCTTTATGATAACATGGACAGTGGAGAAGTTACTGCTGCTTGTTTCATCAGCTTTTCCAAAGCGTTTGATTGTGTCCACCATTGCACCTTAATTCAGAAAATTGACCAGCTAAATCTACACCCCAAATTCAAAAATTAGTTAAGAGGTTACCTAAAAAACAGGAGTCACAGTACCATTGCCAACGGTAAAAATCACAACAAAGAGAGGTACAATTCAGGGTGCCTCAGGGGTCCATTTTGGGCCCCTTGCTATTCATCATTTACATCAACGACCTGCAAGATGTCCTTGTTCACTGTAAAAGTGTTATGTATATGCTGACGATCTTGTGGCACGTCCTAATGGTCAGGAAGCCTGCACCTTACTCCAGGCAGACCTCAATAGAGTCCATAAATGGTGTTCTGACAACCTCATGACTGTTAATGCTGAAAAAAATACTGGTATGTTTTTTCGGGTCAAAATCAAAGATTTAAGTGCGTTAGAGGGTCCAAATTTGACCTTTGGTGGAAAATTGTTACCAGTATGCTCAAGCTATAATTACCTGGGGGTAAAGTTGGATAGTAAGCTGACTGTGTACAATCATGTAAATAAGGTTAAGAAATGTGCAGGAAACAAGCTCTACAAGCTGAGTAGGATTAGGAGATTTCTCGACGGAAAACATTGCATTACTGTTTATAAATCTATGATTGCCCCGACCTTTGAATATTGTTCTTTCTATACAGGAAGTAGCACAGGTACTGAGTTGATTAAGCTACAAAGAATGCAAAACCAAGGTTTACGTATCTGTCTCCGAGAGAGGATTAGAGGCAAAACTGTGCAGGAATTACATAACAACTGCGGTGTCAGACTACTTTGCGACAGGAGAAATATTCAACTAGTCAGTATAATGTGGAAAAGTGTTTAAACGGTGAGGCTGAAGAGCAACATAATGTTCGGACACGGGAAGATCGTAAAATTAAGTTTAGCAGGAGAAGGGCTAGAACTAGTCATTTCGAAAAAAGTCCCTATTATAGAGGTGTAGTTCTCTGGGACAAACTGAGTTACACTGAACAGAGAGTCTGAAGTAAAGTAAGATTCAAAGGTATTATTAACAACTTTAATTTCAATTAATATTATTGAATTGCAAACAGTTTTGTATGGGGCTTGTATCTTATGAATCCCCCACTTGATATCTGATACCGTACATGTGATTTACATTAGTGGCACATTCCCATGTGCTCTTTCTTAACTTGTACTGCCTAAAGTATCACAAGGCTTGTAAGATACTGAAGGCGCGCATAAAATCGACCCTCATTTGGGATGAAAGCGTCAATAAATATCAAATCAAATCAAACACCTCCACAACAGCCGACAACACCACAGTGGTATTACCAGGATGGCACTCGGTATACACTCCCTGTATCTTCACAATCGAGAGGAAGGCCGGGTGCCGGCCCAATTCCTATACTCCCATCATACTCTCAAGGCTGGCCTGGATGGCGCGGGCTTGTCACCTACGGCAATGGGAGTAGCAGTGGATTTTGATTGCCTTTACTCTGCTTCTTGGTACACAGTAAGGTATAGACTGGTTATTGGGGATGAAATTGGTTGGGGAATCTTCCAAGCCAAAACGCTCTAATAATTGGTTAAGACACGACTATCATATTGACCATGATAAGAAATTTAATTAAATGTCTTTCAATGAGTTAATGCATGGTATGCATGAAGTCAATAAGTGTATTGAAAGAGCTCAAGCAGTAGAAGCTAAGGGCTTTGAAAATGTTACTGTCAAAGGCTATGCAGAACACATGAGTTTAATCACTCTGAAAGCTAAATATGACCAATTATTAGTAGATAAAGTAATCGATGGTCGCTTGGTTGATTTTGTTGCAGGTGAAAAGGGTTCTGTAGAAGCCCACCTGAGTGCAGAACACATCTCTATACGTAATGCTAATAACAGCCAGGGCTCCACCTCTTCCACCAGTAATCCTGGCAAGAGCAGACAGCGCATGAACAGAGCTGGAAGGGAAGGGGTGGATTCTGGTAAGCAGGAATTCACCAATGAATGCCTTAAATGGAATTTCACAACATGTGATTAAGATGACTGTAAACGGAAGCATATTTGTATCCAGTGAAAAATTGTAAATTTGACAGGGACCAGCATGCGGATGGTAAAGCCTGACAAGCGGGCGATTTTTTTATTTCTCATCCAACTGCTAGTTTACCTTTATTAATAGAGGAGGAATATTATCATTTGTTATTACACGACCTCTGTGATTTTAGGTGCTTTTTCTGGATATTCCCATTCTGATACCTTTCGATATTGCAGGTCTTGGGAGTGCTGATATCCATGCTTGTGCTGATATCCATGCTTGTCCATGTCACAGGTCTTGACATGTATTATGTTACATGTTAAAACCCACAAAATCTTCATGGCCAGGGTAGGGGTCGAACCTGCAGTCTCAGATCCCAAATCCAACTCCCTATGCACTGCGCCACAGGGACTGACGAGAAGTGGTTGGCTAGAACCAGGTCTTGATATGATACAAAGCCCAGGGAGGCTACGACTGTGGCCTAGGGGTGAGACGCGGTGGTCTAGTGGTTAGCGCATTGCGCTCAGCCGCCAGAGGTAGGCGGGACGAGTCCCGGTCCGGGCGCATCTTTTTTTTCTCCATGTGTCCACTGCCATAACCGCGAGACGCATTAAAAAGCAAACCAAGTTTTTTTCACTGTAGCTGACTGCAGGACGGGTTCAGACCAAACCAACGGCTGCCTGCACTGCCGGGCGCCAAGCTGTGTGTACCGATCGTGTACACACACTATGGCAGGCTTTGAGTCCCGGGGAAGGATTTTTGTTTTCAACTTGTTTTTATTGATATTCTATTGATTATTTATTGAATTTTTATTGATTAATCGTGTAATAAAAACAGTATTAAATGGGCTATTGGGCACCTCATTCAGTGTATCGGGCCCGATAGTCCATTCATTACTCTCTTATTAGATAATTTCTTTCCAATGAGTTATAATAATATCCCTGTACAACTAGTATGAGCGATTTGTTAACAACATACGAGGAATATTTTCCATTGTGGGACTTCCGAGAAGTTTATTATGTATGTGGCGTTCAACTTGTGTGGTTGGAGAGAAACGTTAGCCGGTGGCCCAGATCATGTTTATGGCAGGGGTAATTTGGACTGGAATTCTCACTTCATCTTAAATGGAATTTGTCATGGTTTCAAGTTGTTGGATCCAGGTGCACATATTGATGGGTACTACAATGTTAACTAAAAGTCTGCTACCGTCAGTGCTTTCAGTGAAATTGATAATATTGTCAAAAGCGAACTATCCAGCGGAAATTAACTAGGATTGATACGCAACCACACTGCATTCACGCACTAGGTGCAGTTACAAAGGCACCTGGCGAATATAAACCTATAACTGATTGCCAGATGGTAATTTGATTAATAATTTCATGCATCAGACATTTAAGAGTTTTAGTTATAACTCTATTGATGTAGTTTCCCATAACATGTCAGAGTTATGTTATTTTGGTGTTAGACATGTCAGCCTACCAAACAGTATTAATTCACCCATGTGACAGGACACTTCAAGGATTGGTATGGTACTTGGATGGCGCAGATGAATTCATCCAGGATAACTTTCTCAGTTTCGGCACAAGAGTTGCCCCTTATGTGTTTAACTCTATTGCCCCTTTTTGATGATTTCCTCGTCATGGGGCCTACATACAAGGTATGTAGATCTGCACAATTGTTCCTACATAGAACACTATGGAATTTAGGGTTCTACATATCATATGAAAAGGTCCGTTCACCTAGTCAGGTCCAACATATCTTGGGATTGAACTGGACTCTAAGCTAATGCAGCTAAGGTTACCGGAAGGGAAGTTGGCCAAATTACACGTGGAGCTGGCCTTTTTTACAGGTCGCCACCGGGCGACCAAAAAGCAGATTCAAAAATTATGTGGAATTTTGGCTCACTGTGCCACTTTGGTTTGTGGCGGCCGAACATTCTTGCATACTGTCATCAGTATGTTGAAGTGCTTCACAAAATCCCGCAGATATATAACCCTGACATGCAGCTTTCACAAAGACATAGAATGGTGACATTTGTTTGCCCAGTGGTTCAATGGTTCAGCCAAGGTGATTCAACGACCTCTGAATACTTCGATGGTAACCACTGATACATCTGGTAGCAGTTATGGCGCTTTCTATGGTGTGGATCCTACTGATACGGGACCAACGCTCATTTGAGATCTTTCAAAGAGGAATTATGGTTTTCAGGGATTTCTATTGGTGTGCTAAAATGAGACCGGTGCTCATTTGAGACCACTGCATTAGAAGAAGCCATTACGATACTCCTGATGTGGAGTGCCAGAAACCCCATTGTGTACGAAAAGCATAGTAATCATCTGATGAAGTTTCAGAACTCTAACTTAGCAGTTTTAGTATTTTTCATTGCTGATCTTGTTCCTTTTAGATTTCATGCAAATATCAATGTGAAAATGCATTTCTAGGCCCAAATCTGTCATCTGACAATATTTCAAAACTCAATCTCTAGCACATTTAGTCTGTTTCATTTTGACCCTGTTCCTGTTAGTTTCAATGTGAAAATGCATTTTTAAACCCAAATGAACCGTTGGACAATGTTTCAAAACTCTAGCACAATCTCTGTCAGGCTTTGTCAGTAGTATATATATAGGTCTTCTTTGGATATTTCTAAAAAAAAATATCCAAAGAAGACCTATATTTTTGGAATATCCAGAAAATACCTTTTATTTTGGATAATAGGATTATTTTTGGAAATAGTAATCATATCACTTTAGGTTTTAAATACAAAAGAGAGGTCAAGTGGTTCTCATGTCACAAGGTTCTTAGCTGAGCTTTCGGTACAGAGGAATGAACTGAGTGTACCAAGGATTGAAGGAGGATTGAAGGAGGATTGAAGGATTGAAGGAGGATTGAAGGAGGATTGAAGGATTGAAGGAGGATTGAAGGAGGATTGAAGGAGGATTGAAGGAGGAGGATTGTGGAAGGATTGAGGAACACATTCAATTCCAGATCAGTGCTCTAAGGAACGGTGAGCGTTACTGAAACAGGAGGACCATTATGTATTGTTGCTTCCACCAACTGATGGGAGCAGACACGCTTCTACCAACAGTGGGAGCATCACCCGTTCACGCTTCAACCAACAATGGGAGCATCACCCGTTCTGCTTCAACCAACTGAGCTTCAACCAACAGTGGGAGCATCACCCGTTCATGCTTCAACCAACAATGGGAGCATCAACCGTTCTTAGTTGACAAGGTCAGACGAATAGTCGAGATTTTGTCCGCACTGAAGCTACACCTGGAGCTACAGACATGGAGGTTCGTGACATGAGGGCCGGACCTCTCCAATTAACCCCAGACATTGCGTTCCTTATATACTCCACCTCAGCAGTGAAATCATAAATGTGGTGTTAAACCTTTAAGTCTATGAACAAATAGACATTCAGTTTAAGAGGATATAGATTTTTTTCATCAGTTTGAGTGATTTAGGGACAGAGTTTTTTCTCCTCTATTTTTTGATATATTTCATTGATATCAGCAAAGAACATTTGCTGAGTTATTAGAGGAATTTACAGCGGTAGTTTAAATTGAAACGATAGATTTTTATTCAAAACGCGGATTTTTTGTCCCCCTCTACCGAGAATCATATGAACTATTTCTGGCATGATGTAGGTTATGTGGAACTAAATTATTAAATGTATAATGCTCTTTTCTTTGTATTTTCTTGATCAGTTTGAATGAATCATGTATAGAGCTCTTTCTTTTCATTGTTTGATATATTTTATTGATATCAATAAAGAATATTTGCTCATAGCTTACAATTGAGACGATAGATTTCATCGTATTTAGAACGCAGAACGCATTCTCGGGTTTCCCTCTACCGAGAATAATATGAACTATCTTTGTCCTGTTCCAGGTTATGCGGAACTAAATAATTTATGTACATAGCTTTTTCCATCTCTTTGACACTAATCTGCCTGTCACATGACGAATTTAGGATAAGATCATGTCTCATGTCATTTTCCATGTCCTTGTCACTAGGTTCCATGTCACATGTTGTCAAATTACTATTATCCCATGTCTTTGACACTGATCTACGTGTCACATAGCGAATTTAGGATAAGATCATATCTCATGTCATTTTTCAATGTCCTTGTCACTAGCTTCCATGTCACATGTTAAATTACTATTATCCCATGTCTTTGACACTAATCTGCGTGTCACATGACGAATTTAGGATAAGATCATGTCTCATGTCATTTTTCCATGTCATATGTTGTCAAATTACTATTATCCCATGTCTTTGACACTAATCTCAGTGTCACATGACGAATTTAGGATAAGATCATGTCTCATGTCATATTTCTCCATGTCCTTGTCACTAGGTTCCATGTCACATGTCAAATTACTATTAACCCATGTCTTTGACACTAATCTTAGTGTCACATGACGAATTTAGGATATGATCATGTCTCATGTCATTTTTCTCCATGTCCTTGACACTAGGTTCCATGTCACATGTTAAATTACTATTATCCCATTTCTTTGACAATAATCTGAGTGTCACATGACGAATTTAGGATATGATCAAGTCTCATGTCATATTTCTCCATGTCCTTGTCACTAGGTTCCATGTCACCTGTTGTCAAATTACTATTATCCCATGTCTTTGTCACTAATCTGAGTGTCACATGACGAATTTAGGATATGATCATGTCTCATGTCATTTTTCTCCATGTCCTTGACACTAGGTTCCATGTCACTTGTCAAATTACTATTATCCCATGTCTTTGACACTAATCTGAGTGTCACATGACGAATTTAGGATATGATCATGTCTCATGTCATATTTCTCCATGTCCTTGTCACTAGGTTCCATGTCACATGTTAAATTACTATTATCCCATGTCTTTGTCACTAATCTGAGTGTCACATGACGAATTTAGGATATGATCATGTCTCATGTCATTTTTCTCCATGTCCTTGACACTAGGTTCCATGTCACATGTTAAATTACTATTATCCCATGTCTTTGACACTAATCTGAGTGTCACATGACGAATTTAGAATATGATCATGTCTCATGTCATATTTCTCCATGTCCTTGTCACTAGGTTCCATGTCACCTGTTGTCAAATTACTATTATCCCATGTCTTTGACACTAATCTGAGTGTCACATGACGAATTTAGGATATGATCATGTCTCATGTCATATTTCTCCATGTCCTTGTCACTAGGTTCCATGTCACATGTTAAATTACTATTATCCCATGTCTTTGTCACTAATCTGAGTGTCACATGACGAATTTAGGATATGATCATGTCTCATGTCATTTTTCTCCATGTCCTTGACACTAGGTTCCATGTCACATGTTAAATTACTATTATCCCATGTCTTTGACACTAATCTGAGTGTCACATGACGAATTTAGGATATGATCATGTCTCATGTCATATTTCTCCATGTCCTTGTCACTAGGTTCCATGTCACCTGTTGTCAAATGACTATTATCCCATGTCTTTGTCACTAATCTGAGTGTCACATGACGAATTTAGGATATGATCATGTCTCATGTCATTTTTCTCCATGTCCTTGACACTAGGTTCCATGTCACATGTTAAATTACTATTATCCCATGTCTTTGACACTAATCTGAGTGTCACATGACGAATTTAGGATATGATCATGTCTCATGTCATATTTCTCCATGTCCTTGTCACTAGGTTCCATGTCACATGTTAAATTACTATTATCCCATGTCTTTGACACTAATCTGAGTGTCACATGACGAATTTAGGATATGATCATGTCTCATGTCATTTTTCCATGTCCTTGTCATTAGGTTCTATGTTGTTAAATTACTGCAGTAAAATTCTGTTATAACAAAGTGTGTAATTTTAGTTATAAATAAATTTCGTTTTAACCAAATCATACAATATGAAAGCATTAGGGGCCAATTACACACACCCTCCACCTTCCTTACCCTGAGTTTCGTTATGCTGTAAACTCTTAAATAGTATATAGTCCTGCCACCTGTTGATATAGTAGAGTATTATATACAGCGCTGATGAATATCATTTTATTGATGAATCGAGACTGTTTGATGACGTTTAATGAAGTGTTATGTAGACCTCTTAGGATTTTTTTTGGGATTATATCAGTAAGTTGGATTGAAGAAGTATAATGCAGATCTCAGGAGAATGTTTTTGGATTAAATATTGGTCTGGAGAGACCAGACCTTCAAAAATTCCAAATAGAAGATCTACGAACTCTTAAGCTAGTGTTAGCCTAGACTTAAGTTATATTAGTATGATACATGCATGAATTTATTTCTATATGTTCATGTACGAGTGTTATGATTATGGGTGTGCTACATAGATAAATGTTTTGAGAGATGACGTGTTATAAATAAATATTACCTAATGTTTTATTGGTATAGGTTATAGTTTATTATATAAAAGATTTATATTGTATCGATATATTTCTTTATATAACGTCATATTTCTATAGGACAGTGGTGTTCTAATACGTAGCTTTAGGTAAAAAGAGAATAGTGCTGCCACCTGTTGATTCAGTATCGTATTACGTGGTTATTAACTCTTAATGAAGTAAAATGTTGACCTCATTGGATTTTTTTGATCATATTATAATATCTCACGTATTGTTGAGTTTTGAGATGCGTCTTATACGTAAGGTATTATGGTAGACTAGCTAAGCTGGTGTTTATTCTCTATGTTATAGGAAGAATCTTTTCTTAGGACAAAGCAATATATTTTTCTTCACCCTTTAAATACTGCAAATGGATTATTGTATTTCTTGCTATAGATTATGATATTACATTGATAAAGTCTTATTTATTTTTTATTTCACTTTTTTATTTATTTTTCAAGAGAGAATATTATCATAGTATTTTTTTATGTACTGTGTATCGTAATTGAAAATAAAACATATCGTATGAATATTGAGTATGATGCACTCTTATGTTGGTTACAGACGTGTTTGTCTCCTATGTGGTAAGAAATCCTTTAAGGTTCGCTTATGTTTTGTACTTGTTGAATGTTACGATACTATCATAATTAATAAAGTGCTAGAGAGAAATTCTAATGAAATTTTATTGAAGTTTTTAATTAAACATTTTATGACATATGGTATGTCAGCTTTTTATTTCTATTTTTGCTATTTATTTTTATTTTCCGTTGTTTTCTTATGAATTGCGCATTAAACACAGTTTTATATTGCTAGTCTTAAAGGGTGAAGACTGGAAGCTTTCCCACCCTTAACCACTTTAGGTCTCATCCTATATATATCAAGATAAATGTTATTATTGTAATCATTATCTCAAGATAATTTTCTTAATTCATATATTTTTTATAAGTTTTTTAAAGTTGACGATGCTTGAAGTTAAAAAAAAGTGATTTTTGAATAGAAAAAAAATTATGAGTCTTGTATTTAGAAAATTAAAGATGGATTTTTCACTATATTACTTCTTATAGAGCTAAAGACCCAGGGTCAAAATGTCACAACTTTCCCAGAGAACACTGCGTTCAGATAATGTCTTGAGCAAAACAAGGATATTAATCATGTCTTCCAGATAACGTTCTGAACAAAACAAGGACATAAATTATGTATCAGTACATACGTACTTAGTTCTTTAGTTTGATTATTCCAATAATTAAAAGATTTTCAATAATAGAGTAATTATTTATTGTTTTTCACATACAGATTTCAATAGAATAGCGTATTGCATAATGAATAGTGTTCTTTTAAAAGCCACACGGAAGGCTAGAATATACCTTATAGCCAAGATACATATGACAGGTTATATAACCGTACATAATGAAATATATGAATTTTGGTTAAGTGATTCATAATTATTAACAAGCGTAGCTGTAAAATATGAATGTTTTCTTGGATAAACAGAATTACTACCTTAATCTCCAATGTATAAAAGTCAGCGCGTATATAAGAAGCACTTATAATTTTAATGCATTTTTTTAGTAAATATACCCTTCAACTTGAGGAAATATTATAAGACGCAGTAGTCTTTGACACTTATCTGAGTGTCATATGACGAATTAAGGATAAGATCATGTCTCATGTCATTTTTCCATGTCATTAAATTATTATTATCCCATGTCTTTGACACTAATCTAAGTGTTATATGACGAATTTAGGATATTATCATGTCTCATGTCATTTTTCCATGTCATATGCAGATCTCAGGAGAATGTTTTTGGATTAAAGTGAGTATATAAGAAGCACCTATAATCTTAATGCTGTTTTTTCAGTAAATATACCCTTCAACTTGAGGAAATATTATAAGACGCAGTAGGGAATGTCTTTTATATGCAAGACATTATGGTATGTTTGAACGTAGAGGTATTAACTCAAAAATTTCTCTGCTTGTGCTAGCTTGACCTGAAGTTGGTCTATATATAGGAGATCTGTTTCTTTTTTTTCGAGCCTTTAATATTATGACAATGCTTGTTATCATAAGTAAAGGAATGATTACACCAAATGATACAGACACAATAAGAGATGAAGATGCCGTTGAAGAGTTAACAGAATCGTTTGGAAGAGACTCTCTTGTGCTATTCATAAAGGAGGGGCTTGAAGTTGACATTTTCTGATCTGTTACTGTATGTGAGAGGGAAGAGCTGCTCCTTAAGGCGTGGCTTAAAGTCATCAGTTTGTGCTCTCTTGGTACAGCTGAAAGGGGAGAGCTGCTCTTCAAGGCGGGGCTTAAGGTTGACAGCTCCTCATGGTTTGGTATATAAGAAGCAGGAGTGTTGGGCTGATCTTCCAGATGAAATCCTTCTCCAGACAGTGAAGACGTTGTTATAGTATCCTCATATTGATAGTCTCTTTCTTGAGGAGCAGTTGTGGTTTGCTGTTCAGACGTCTTAATCAAGGTATGTTTTTCTCTGAAAAGAAAGGTTATATTATATTAATGTATGATAGGTAATTTTTGTTAAGATATTTCTGAAAAAAATAAGGTTATTATGTCTTTTCAATAACTAGAACAGAGTTAAAGAAAATATTACAACGTTTATATGGTTTTGGATTCAGGATTTCTTAAGACATTTTTAGGTTATAAAGTCTCTTCAGTGACTTAAAAAGATATATAGAAAATATTTTGACGTCGTTGGCATTTTCGTACAAGTCGTAGTTCATATAAAACAAATTAAAGTGTTATAATAATCAGTAAAAATATAGAAATACCTTGAAGTAGCCTCTTTTTCAATGATAGTAGATGTATAGGCAGCAGGAGTGGAAGCAGGGATATAGATGGTGCGTCTATACATGATCGAAGTAGGGATATAGGTACTAGGCTTGAAGGTGGAAGTAGGCTTGTAGACAGTAGGTTTGTAGGTGGTAGTAGACTTATAGATTATAGTAGACAGAGTAGAAGTTTTTGTTGTGGTTGATTTTGCTTTCATCAGATGATATTCTGTGAGACGGATATATTTTCCTTCTGTTGGAAGGTAGACATGAGTTTTCCTGTTAAAATAGAAAGTTAACTTTATCAGTGTTAAAACAGAATTATCCTTGAAACATTTGATGGTATAGACAATGTGTTATAACAGATTTGTACTACGATCTCTTTTATAGTATCAGATTTGGCACGGTGCCAGGACAGCGTCGAATTAAAGATTCTAGTCTATGATCTCATATTTTCAATAGCACTACTTTTAGCATGGTCTAAAGCCAAAGCTGAATACATATTTATTTTTTTAGCTAACAGAGAAAAAAATTAGGAATTTACATTTTACACGTGAGCTCTGATAACAGAAAATTGCTCTGAGATTAGTATTTTTGGTTAAGAAATATTATTTTAGAGTGTAAGAGCAAAAATTTCGACGAATTACTATTCAGTAAAATAGGATAATAAATCCTTTAAATTACCTGCATGTCCCTGCTTCACAAGAATAGAGAGCAACTTTCGAGGAAACTTGCTCTAAGAAAGGGAATCAGTTTCTTCCATACTGTATTTCCTGCGTTTGGTTGTTACTTTGTGTCCTGATTTCTGAAGTGATTAAAGTTTTGTGTGTCAGTTCCATTTGAATCCAACATGTTAGATTAGGACTCTGACAGGAAATAATGCTATCCTCTAAGAAAGAGCATGAACAATTTTCTTTTGTTCCCACTCCTAGACAAGCAGGGACAAGAACGAATATTAGGAAATAAGTCCACATCTTCACTGTAAGCTAGATGACGATGAACTAGAGAATAACCTAGATCTTTCTTTAACCTAACTATTTTAGCTGTAGAAAAAGGTATTAATACGAGTGAATGAGAAAAGACTGACAATGAGCCTTTAACTAAAAGTAGGGTGAGTCATAGTCTTCTTAGATAAAATAGATAAGTACCCGTTTCGAGTTTCCATGTCTAGATAACAGCGAAGTAGTTCAGCTTGTCGATGGTATGAGAGGATTTCGCTGAAACTTTGGCATCTTTTAGGTCCTAAAAGAAAATAATCCTTGTTTCTTGACATGATTTTCCGCTTTTAAAGCTGTAAATCCTACGTTAGGTCTTAGAATATTATATTTTGCAGAAGAAGCTTCTGGCAAAATTAACCCAGAAGTTCAAGTTAATCATACTGGTTCCGGTATGATCTAGTAGTTTTCAAATTTTTTACCTAGCCGTAAAGTCTCGGACCACCAAAATATTTCTCACTATAATTTATTGTAGCTCAACCACCTTAAAAACCAGCTTATAATCATTCTAATCGTGCATTATAACTATAAATTTTTATTTTCATCTTTTATGTATGAAATATAGGTTTGACCAATTCAGTTTTTTTCTGTTGGTTTGCGTGTGTATCTACCTATATTTCGGTCTGAACTGTGCCTAATGATTCAATAGTGCTCACCAGTTTTTTAATGTTGCCTATCAGCACTTAACCAAAGGGCTTGTGTGTCATATTTATATTCTATGGATCATTATATGGTGGTCCGAGATCAAGAGGGGGACGGACGTTATACCACCTTATAAATATTTCATTTCCCTGAGACTCTCTTCTCAGCTTTCACTAGCTTATCAGCGCTTAACCAAAGGGCCTGTGTGTCATATTTATATTCTATGATTGTTTTTTACTGCGGATCACTATATGGTGGTCCGAGATCAGGAGGGGGACGGACGTTATACCACCTTATAAATATTTTATTTCCCTGAGATTCTCTTCTCGGCTTTCACTAGAGTTTTCATTTGAAATAAATTTTCCTTAAATTCAGATGATTTCTTTTAAATGTCTTTCAAATTTATGTGCAATTTAACCCTCATCCTTGATAAAGCGGTACTGCCCTTGAACCCTCATCGGGTAGAAAGAAACACATAGCGGAACCATAAATATTTGATGAGACACGACAAGAATAGAGAGGAACCAAAAGTATTTCATTAGACACGGTAGAAACAGAAAGAGACATCTAACGGATTAACTAAGAAACATAAGGCTAGGTAAATTTTTGTAAGAAGTATTTTGTTTTCGATTGCGGAATATGCGTTAGGAAAATACATTTTTCTCTAGAACTATGATATATTTTTGATATACAAAAGTATGGTATTCTTTATGTTTTTCATAGAATAAGATAAAATAAATCAGAAAGGTCTAGATAGGGCTTAAAAGTATGATTTCTCGGAGAAAACACTGCTGCTAAAGATGGTTTTACCTAAAGCGGAAGGTATAGTCAGCCATTTTGTTATAACAGAGTGACGCATGCGTAATGACTTATTGTTTCGAGGAAAAAACTATTATAACATACTAAGTAATTTTATGTTTCGCATTCAAGTGAAAAATAAGGTTATGAGCTGGAAGGTTGTAGCGTTCGAATAGAGATTGAGATAATAACTTATTGCTTTTGTTGAAGGTGTGTTAGATCATTTAAGTAAAAGCGTTCGAGTGGAAATTGCCTGATGCGTTCAAGTGGAAATTGTCTGATGCGTTCGAGTGAAAACTGTAGTAATAAACTGAACTGATGCGTTCAAGTGAAAACTGTAGTAATAAACTGAACTGATGCGTTCAAGTGAAAACTGTAGAAATAAACTGAATATTGAAATTAGTTGTGTTCGAGTGGATATTTAATAATGAATCAAAATTTTCTTTTCAGATAAGAGCAGAACAGGAGAGGAGCATGTAATAAGCTACAGCTTATAACGAACCTAGGAAAAGGAAAACTGTAAGGTAGGTGATTTATATAGTTAGACCTTTTTTAACTTAACGCTTTCGAGTGGAAACTAAAACGTCAAACTTCAAATTTTATGCGTTCAAGAAGAAACTACAGTTTTAAGTTTTTTTATGCGTTAGAGTAAAAATAAATTATTTTATGTGTTCGAGTAAAAACTACAGTCACAAACTAAATATAGTAATTTGGTGTGTTTGTGCGAAAACTGTAGTGAAAAACTGAATGCTTTTACTTGCTGCATTTAAAAAATAGACCCTGTTCAATTAATGAACTTTAATGAGCTTAGTTTACTTTAAAGAATTCCTATGTTTTTTTTGTTTTAGTGTATCATGAGTGGAGGAAACTCTGTGTCTAACTACGAGGAACATAGAGGAGGACAACTAGCAAGGCAAAATATACAGGCGTGTCAGAGATTATTGACCCGTACGAGATTGATAATTAATTATCTGTTCCGTGATATTTTCTACGTACACAGAGGTAAATTTATTAACCTATTCTTTGTTACTAAATAGAAAAGAAAAATACTTTTTTTATTTGAATATAAAACCAAGTTCTAATAATAATGTTTTAAGTTTAAGAAGATTCAGATTTAATCTTCTCATAAAAATTTATTTTTTCAGATTAATACTTTACTCAATAATTTAAAAATGACCTTGCTGAACTCGAGTTATATATTATAGATTTTATGAAATATTATTTTTCAGATCAATACTTAATCCAAACTCAATCCGAGAGTGACCTTGCTGAACTTGAGTCAGAAAGTTTTACTGTAAAAAGCAAAGGTAAATTTCATTTGCTTTGGATTTTAGTCATAGATAAGACAAATTGTTATTTAGATTTTACATTAAAATTTAATCTAAATGAGTTTATAATGTAAAATTTAATCTAAATGAGTTTATAATTAAATGATCATATCGAAAAAAAACATTATAATTACTATTTATAATGATTTATTATAATGATTTATAATAATGATGATTATGATTTTATAACAATAAGATGAAGATATGAAACTGATTAATTTATATATATCATATTGAAAAAATAACGATAATTAGATGATGACATGAAACTGATTATATATGAAATGATATAATGCTGATAATTTAAAGAAATTAAGTGTCTTTTTTCTTTTCAGATAGACGTCTTGTGCTGTCTTCTTATTTTTGATTAAGGACTCAGCAGCATCAAGGTCGTTTAGTCTGTGTAACATCAAGGTCGTTTGCAGTTTGCTCTAACATCGAGGTCGTTTACAGTTTACTGTATCAACAAGGTTATTCACAGTTCATTTAGGACGAGGATCTGCTAGCAACATCAAGATTGCTGATTAAATTTGGATAAGGTTATTATTTTATTTTATTTATTTGCTTACTTGCTTTATTTAGTTAGCTTGTTTCAGTCATTCAGTTAACGTGCTTCAGTTGTCTTGTTTATTTAGTTATTCAATAAATTATATAGCTGGCTTGCTTCTATTATGGTATAATATATCATTCTTTCGGTGTTAACTAATTGGTTTGCATATTTTTTGGTTTTAATTCTTATGTCAATTCAGTATTACACTAATAATATTGTTTTAATAGCTAGAACGTGCCCTTGTGCTAAGTTAGACATAGAGAATTTATATCAGCTGCAGGAGAAAATTTCTAAATATAGAGGTTCTATTGTTATTTTAAAAAAAGATTTTTCTTTAAAATTTACCAAAAATGGGTGTTGTTATATATTTTTAAGAAATGATTTCAACTTTATTGTAAGCAACATTAAAAAGTTTATTTCCTTTTTTTGTTCAAACTTTTGGAATCATTTTTCTTTAATAAATTACAATAAAATTAAAGTATCATTATTAAATATCCAAATAAGTGTAGAAATTGACATAAAAAATAACAATATTAAAGTCATAGAATTTCTTTTAAAAATACGATTTCATTTTAAAGACAAATATTCGTATAAATTAAAGGAGTCTAACACATATGAATCTGTTTGGGTAAATTATGAAGGATTAAAAGATTATAATGTGAATAATGTTTCTGTCATAAGAATTTCAAATAAAGATATTACTTTTACTTTAGGTTATAATTTCAAAGGGAATTGTATAACTAAAGATTGTAATATTTTTTTATTTTTATGTTCTGAGATAAAACTTGTGTTAGACGAAATTATAAAGGAAAAGTCAGATAATAAAAATGAAAGAAATTAAATTGATTTCAGAAATTCTTTTAACAATATTTTTTATTTTAAGTCAAAATAATGAATTTAACAGAGTTTACTGGAATGAAATTAAGCTTAAAGAGAAACATTGTTTGTATTACATTTTAAAATATATTAAAAGGAAGAAGCAAGAGTCTTTTATATCAAAAGAGAAAATATTTGATCTAATGAAAGATGAGACTTGGTTTTTTCTTTTGTCTCTGTTAAAAAAAGAAGAAGCCTACAAAAAAGAGTATGAATTTTGTATAAATCAAGAGAAAGAAAAAATTCTTTCAGACCTTATTTCTTCTCATAGTGTATTATTAGAATGTATTTCAGAAGTTTTGAATCTTAATATAACTTTTCACACAAAAAATCAAAGTGTAGATTTTTATCCTTCTGAAAATATGAGAAGCAAACCTGTTTCTATTTTTTTTTGATTCTGAGAACGAGGAAGTGAAAGAATATGTAGAGACTAAGAAAAGAAAAAAGAATAAAAAAATATTACCAGCTTCTGATAATGTTTTCAGTGAAGAGAATTTGTCAGATTCTAGTGAAAATGAGGATAATGATTCGAAATCTTTAGACATAGAAAGAAAAAAGAGAAAATCTAAATCTGTTAAACCTAAACGAAGCGTTTCTCAAGATAGTTCTTCTGATCCTGAATTTAATTTTTTAAAAGAAGATTTAGAATTGTCTGAGAGCGATTCAGATAGTGAAGAGCAGGGTTCAACGAATAAAAAATTTAAAAGAAATGAAGAAATGAAGCATGAGAAAAAAATAGATATAGATGTAGACGATAAAGTAAATTCGTTACGAGAGTTTTCACCTTTTGCTAACTTATTTAAAGAACAGCTAGAACAGTGTAGGGCTAACTTAGAATCTTCTATTAAAGTATGTGATAGAATATATAAGCATTTAATTGTCTTACAAACTAATATGTTACCTGAAAATATAGAGAAATGTGCCAAATGTCCGCAACATTGTTCTGCAGCTATTCTCAGGTGTACTAAAGACAGAAGAGGTCCTAAAAATTGTAAACCAAAAAAATTAAAAATAATGAAATAAATATTATATAAAAGTTGCTTAGCATAATGTTTGAGTGACATTTTATTTTTTTATACTTAAACTTTTTGACTTAAATTTTTAGTTATGAATTTTATTTTATTTATTACCTACAGATGGAACGTGATATCCTCGTCAGAAGTCCTTTAATTAAAAACCAAGAGCCAGAACCTATTTTGTCCAAGTTTAACAACAAATTTTTTCAAGGAACAAAATTTGCTAAAAATGTTCATGATGTACAAGAAACATCTTCTCTTCAGAAGCCTGAAGAGGAAATGCCTCTTCTTGTAAGACCGAGTCGAGCTAATCCTACTAAAAGAATGATATCAAAAGAAGAAGATCTGGAGGTTATGCCTCCACTAGTAAAGAAAAAAAAACTTTCAGAGCTTTGCAAAAGCGACTATGGTCCAGCTTCTTTAGATTTACTAGAAGAAGCTATTCATATTTCTGGACTTGAGTTGTCAAAAGATGACTATCAAGTTGTGAATGAAGTTGTCTCCTTAGAAGATAACAATGAACTTTACGTTGACTATGAGGAAATTGGTGGTATTGAAGACAACAATGACCACTACAGTCACCGTGAAGTTGAAGTTATTCTCGAAGGGGACAAGGACGAAATCATTGACAGTAACGAAGTTAACGTTGCTGGCAAAGAAGTTGCTGTTATCCAAGATGGTGACTTAGTTCCTAGTGAAGTTGTCGTTAAAGACGACAACAACATCACTCTTCCTGATAAAAGTTCAGACGAAGTTGTCAATGACATTCCATGTCCTGTCACTAAGCCTTTTTCTGATTCTATACAACAGGCTAAAACGAGAGACTACCTTCAACGTTTAATTCTGTCTCGCTTGCCTGTTTCTGTCGTCTTCCCTCAAAAGAAAGACACAGAGACAGGATCACTTCTCATGAAGCTGATGACAAAAGTTCCTACGAAAACAAGAACAAAAATATGTAAAAAAATCACTTGTGAAACATGCACTGACGAGCTGTTCTTTGGAGGGGGAGTGTACTTCACTGCACAAAAAAAAAGCATGATGTCATGCCGTTATTGCTTGAAACTTTTTGGCTCCCCTCTCCTTCTGATTCAGCATATTTCGTCAACACATTTGGATTAAATTATTCAAAAGAAATAAAACATAAGCTTCAAGAAAAGTTACTTTTATGTTTATATGATGTTATATTTGAACATGTGTGCAGCCTATATCATAAACATGTAGTATGAAAATGTCATACAATAATTTCAATGTTTATTTTATATTTTAAAATAATCCGTCTTCTTTCAAGATGGAAAAGCAACTCTACTTGAACGTTTTTTTACTTTCATTGAGAAGTTTATACTTTAAAAACTATTTCAATTTTTATCGTGAACCTTTGATGGAAAAATTGAACATTGAAATACCTGCACATTCATTATTGTCTGTATCGAAATGTTTTTTATACATTTCCTTCTTAAATATTTCATCAAAAAAAGCTTGTTATGAACGTTTTAATGAAATCAAAAACATAGAGTCCTTAGCATTTTTTGCTTCTTTTTTTCAGTCAGATTTTTTGTTTAGTTATATATATTAAAGGACTACGAAAGAAATCAAAGAAATAGGGAAAGCATTGAAAGTTTATGTTTATTGCGGAACTATGTTTCATGTAAGCAGTAGAAAATTATTTTGGTTTGCTTCAGATCTTCTAAAAGTTAGTTGTTCTGACATATTAGACGATTTGCTTTGTACAAAACACAGCATATCTGCTTATTGTGATTATCTTTGTTATTCGGATAATGAACTACAAAATAAAATAACTGATATGTTACAAGATTTAGACCTTAATGCAGAAATTGTCAAGTATCGCTGCGGAGGGTGTGGGAAATATCATACTTTTGATAAAAATAAAAAAATTAGAACATTGAAAGTAACATATATGCTGTGTTGTGCTTGTCCAGTTAATTATAAATGTTACAGTAGTTTTAAGTTTGCTTCATACAGTACTCATTATCGGAAAGGTATAGCATGTTATGATTGTTGCATGAAATGGAAAAGAGCAAAGCCATTATGTAGTCCTGAATTTTGTACATGGCTAAGAAAAAAATTCAGAAGCTTAAGAAAAAAAACTATAAAAAATGCATTACATTATTATTAAAGTTTAAGAAATATAAGCATGTAAAAAACTACTGTGTGATCACTTCTAACAGGTATCCTTTATCATATAAGAGTATATAACCTGTAAGTTCGGTGTTTAGTCAGGCACTGTGACATTTCAGGTTAAGAACCTTAAAACAGAACATTTTGTACCATATTTATCAAACAAGTTTTGATATATAAAGTCTATTGAAGATAATATGCCTTTACCATATTTGTTGAATAAGGGTTGAAATAAAGAGGATTTATTGTAAGTTATTGAGTAGATATAAAGTGTCAAGTTTTGAGAAGAGATTTCACAGTACGTTATATCAGAAAAAAAATTGCTGATATGAAAGATGACAATTAAAGTTAATGTTGGTTTGCTTTTAAGTCGTGTTTATTACTTAGAAGCTATGTTGACTTTCACTGGTGGTAAAATAGATGATTTAATAGATGTCAGTTTCCCTGTTCAGAATTATATGAGTGTAACAGAAGCTAAACATATATTTACAGCGCTTTCTTTGATTCAGCCATTTTCATCTTTAAAAGAAATAAGAGTAGAAGCTTTATGCTTTTTCTCTGATTTCTTTCAGTCTTTTTTTATCTGATGTCATGTTATTGCCAAGAATTATTAAAATGTGCTGTATTTTTTTAAAATATACAGATTTTTATTATAGAATAAAGGATTTTTCATGTTTTATTTTAGAAACTTCATATTTTGAAGATGTAATAGAATTGATGAAACCTGCTCACAAAAAACATTACTTGAATGTTAATCCTAATGATTATGTTTTAAGTCCTTTAATGAAAAAAATAAGAGATCAAATAAGAAAAAAAGAACATAAAATGTCTATTCTTTATATGTTTTGTAAACTTTGTTCTTCAGAGCTGATAATTTCTTCTAACAGCACAAATGTTACTTATTTTCATTGTTGCATGCAACCTGTTCATATAAAATGTTTAGAATTTTTCTTTATGAAAACGAATCATAAAATAAAAAAGTGTAAATATTGTGATGTTAAATGGTTTGAAAAGAAGCCAATATATAGGTATGAAAAAGATATATTATTATGGTTATCAAAAAAATCAGAATCATGCTCTTCTTTGAAGAAAGACAAGTTACCTAAAATGGCTTTACTTGAAAATAAAAATGTTGAAAAATATAACAGTGTTATGTTATGATGTTATATAATGTTTTCAATTATGAAATTAATAAATATTTTTTAAGTTTAATTTCTTTGAGATAATCAAAAAAGTATATATCATATAAGTAAAAAAAGAAATGTCAATTTCCTCTCCTTTTTACGTGAATTTACCTTCTAATACTATTCACCCTTCTAGGGAAAACAAAACAAGTTCTTATTATGTAAATTTACCTTCAACTATTACATTGAAAGGGGAATGGGAGGTTGGAGTGGTGGAAGCTAATATACCTATTTCTTGGTATAATTTTCCTGAAAGACCAGAACGAAATAGAACTATAATAGTGGAAAGAAATTTTTTTAAATTTAAAAAAAATGTGTTCATAGCAAATTCTGCAAGTGATGTTACCTTGGAGAAAAGGTTCATAGTAGAAAGAATTCCTTATGGAAATTATAATTCTATTAATAACCTTATTGGAACTATAAATTCTGTTTTAGAAAAAATTGATATTTATCCTGATGATGTTTTCTTTAAAAAAGAGCGAAAACCTTTTATGAAAATAGAACCACAAAATTTAAAACCTATTCTTAAAGTAGGAAAAGGAGACGTAGTAATTTTTTCTTCTGATTTGTCTTCTTTGTTAAGATTAGATTTACATGAAAAAGCTGAGAAAAAAGAAGGAAACACTGTGTCTTTCATGGGACCTCCTTTAGAAAATTTTGAAGAATATAAAAAATAGCATCAAATTTAGGACCAAATGAATATGAAAATTTCATAGCGGGCGGGGTTCCTAATTTGCATTACATAGCATCTAATATTTATATATATAGCAACATAGTTTGTAATGAAGTAGTAGGAAACAAACAAGTTCCACTTTTAAGAACAATAAGATGCACAGGAAGCTTTGGTGATGACATAACAGAAGTTTTTTTTACTCCATATTATAAAAAACTTAAAAGAAATGAAATACAAGAAATTCAAATAACTGTCTGTGATGACTTAGGAGATCTTGTTAAATTTGAATACGGAACAGTGTTTTTGGTTTTACATTTCAGACCGCTAATCTAATGATTTATCGTCGTTGAGCATTAAAAAATCTTATCACAGAATATGATATCATTCCTAATTCTTTAAAATATGATCCTGATTTATTTCTGTTCAAAAATTTTAAAAAAGTGAAGAAAAAAATATTAAAAGTAAAGAAAGAAGAAGGTGGAGTTAAATTTCAGATAGGACTTTGCGTTATTTTAGGAAAATATAACTTAGAAACTAGTGAATATTTTCAAATAGAACCATGGTTTTTAAGTCCGGTTCAATTTGGGTTTGATTCTTTGAATTTAGAAGAAACAATTAGGTCTAGTTTTTCTATTATATTAGGATTTTTTGATTCTTTCCTTCACATGGGATCAGGATGGTTTCTTAAAAAAATCAAAGTTCTTAGAATTTCAATTTTTAAATATAACCCTTTAGGAGGAAAAGAAAGACAAAAGACTAAAGACTTAATAGACAAAAAAAATCGATTTTAAATATAAAAGGAACTGGTAATAAATGCTTTCTTTATTCTGTTTTAGCTGGTCTACATAAAGTAACAAATAATTCAAATTTAGCAAAATCTTATGATATTTTTTTAAATGAATTGAATCTTTCTTTTATTACTTTTCCTGTGAAATTAAATGAAATATCACAATTTGAAAAAAAGAACAATCTAACAATAAATGTATTTGGTATGTTAGAAACAGAGCAAAAGATAATTCAACCTTTCCCTATGTATATTTCTACTAATTCGACTACTGTTTCTGAAGGAAGACATGTTGATTTATTATTATATGATGATCACTACTATTTGATTAGGAATTTACATAAGTTTATAAGACCCTTTTTTTGGAAAAAAACTAGATATTTTTGTTACAAATGCTTGATATCTTTTTGCTCAGAAAAAAAAATATAAGTCCCACATAACTCAGAATTGTAATAAAAATCCTTACGTAGGACAAGGATACTATATGCCACCTACAGGTTCACATCTTAATTTTTCAGATTTCAAAAATAAAGTAAAAAGTCCTTTTATCATTTATGCAGATTTTGAATGTTATATTTATAAAATGAAAGAACCAATTTATAAAGGTAAATCTTTATGTGAACGCGAACATAAATTAAATGCTTTCGGTGCTATAATGGTGTCAAAATATAAAGAATACAATCAAGATCCATTCATATATGTAGGAAAAAATGTCATATCAAATTTTGTCTCTTATTTATATCAAAAAAGAGCTGAAATATCTTATATTTTACACCATAAAAGAGAACCTATGAAATTAACTCCTCAGGATATTTCTCATATAGCTAAGCAGAGAAAATGTTATGTTTGTGGGGTTTCATTGACTCGTAAAGGTATACGTAAAGTTTTAGATCATTCTCATATAGGGCGAGAAGGTAAAGGGAGAGACATAAATTATGCTTGTAACAGATGTAATCTTACTTATATGTCTTTAAGGATGGATAAATTAAAAATACCTATTGTTATTCATAATAGCATGAACTATGACACTCATTTTCTTATTCAAAAATTGTATAAATATGTGGATGAGAAAAATATATCTGTTATAGCAAAATCGTCAGAAAAATTTTTGACTTTAAGTTTTGAAAATTTTCGTTTCATAGATTCTTTTCAATTTCTTCCTACTTCTTTAGCTAAATTAGCAAATCTTATGAATGAAAAAGGAACTGATGACTTCTATGAAACAAAGAAGCATTTAAAAGATAAAAAATTATTACCTTATGTTATCCGTAAAGGAGTTATGTGTTATGATTATATAAATTCATGGAGTGTTTTGAAAGAAAAAAAATTGCCTGCAAGAAAGTATTTTTATTCTTCTTTAACAAAAGAACACATTTCTAACGAAGATTACCAGCATGCTCTTTTTATGTTCAAAGCTTTCAAATGCAAGAACCTAAAAGATTATTTGAAAGAATATTTAAAAATAGATGTTTCGCTTTTATGTGACGTTTTCGAATCTTTCAGAGAAAAGGCTTTAGATTACTATGGATTAGATCCGTCACATTTTCTTACTTCACCAAGCTTAAGTTATCAAGCCATGTTGAAATATACTGGGGTTAAATTAGATTTATTTTCGGACATAGAAATGTACAATTTCATAGAAACAGGTGTAAGAGGAGGGATAACTAATGTTTCGCACAGGTATGCCATAGCAGAAGAACCTGATGAACATATTTTTTATATTGATTGCAATAATTTATATGGAAAATGTTTAGCAGATTTTTTACCTATTTCTGATTTCAAATGGTTAGAAAAAAAAGAAATAAATAAATTAGAAATATGTAACATTCCAGACGATAATGAAACAGGCTATATAAGTTAACTAGGGGCGACTACATATACCGGTTAAACACTACCGGTAGATTATTATATTAGGGTAGTAACCGGTATATTGAATAATAAAGAGATGAAGTTTGTTACCATGGAAACCACATATTATATATTATCATTATAATAAATACTAGGATGACTTAAGGGTATTTACCGGTATTAACATTATAATAAATAACAAGATGACCCACTAGGGAGATACCGGTATATTAACATTATAATAAATACTAGGATGACTTTCAGGTATTTACCGGTATATTAGTATTATAACAAGTGATGATGGTATTGAATGGATTACAGGATATGATAATAATAATTGAACAGAGACATGTGTTTGGTGGAATTGATCTGAACATACAAAATGGCTTTATTCAAAGCAGTATCAGTCAATAAAAAGTGAACCCTAGGTTACAATCAGCACCTAGACTAAAATCTTAAAACTAACAATCAATGGAAGACAATTATTAAAAATAAAAATTAAAATTTGTGACAACCCCCAGCACAGGGGTGTTGTGCACCGTATGAGTAGTAGAGCCCGACTGCCGATAGGGGGTAGCTTTGCCATAGTTACCAAATGGAGCGCTGTATTGTTGCGCGCAACAAGTAGTACCGGGAGGGCGGATCACTCGCCGCTGTTAATTATGTGCATATACACGAGTGTATATAGTCCCATAAGTTAACTAGGGGCGACTACATATACCGGTTAAACACTACCGGTAGATTATTATATTAGGGTAGTAAACGGTATATTGAATAATAAAGAGATGAAGTTTGTTACCATGGAAACCACATATTATATATTATCATTATAATAAATACTAGGATGACTTAAGGGTATTTACCGGTATTAACATTATAATAAATAACAAGATGACCCACTAGGGAGATACCGGTATATTAACATTATAATAAATACTAGGATGACTTTCAGGTATTTACCGGTATATTAGTATTATAACAAGTGATGATGGTATTGAATGGATTACAGGATATGATAATAATAATTGAACAGAGACATGTGTTTGGTGGAATTGATCTGAACATACAAAATGGCCAACCACCCGGCAAACACATGGAACATCACGGAGTAACAATTATTATACATTAATAGAGGGTAATACATCAAGTTTTAACAAATCACAACTTGAATCATGCAAGTACCTATACACACATCTGGATTTCCAGTTCGAACATTTCATTATGTCTTCTACTGAAAGGCCAATTGACTTTAGGAAGGTAGCCCCACCATGGCGCAGTGAGTGGGTACTAACATTCTCATTTACTAAGCCAATTTTGACAGACAAAAATTTTAAACGCGTATTTACATATGAATATGTCAAGCATTTGCTCCTACCACCAGAAGGAAAACTGAACAGCTTCCGATTAACATTGCCATTAGCAGTCTGTATCAACTCTGCCAAAATTTTTGATGGGCAAAATGGAGATGACTCATCGAGTACTAGGTATATATCATAAGGGTTGTGGCCAAACTGGTCTGTCTTAGATGTCCTAATGTGAAGTTTTACATAATCATTAGTTAATACAACATCCCTCACCCTTAGTGAATGTATGGAGTCCACTACATGGCAACACCTCAAAACTCCCCTGAACAGTACCAGAATGGCGCACCAGAAAACCCTATCCAATATTAGAGTCATATTCAGGGTTGACAAAATTTTAAACATGTCAACAGTGGTAAGTGGGTATTTAACAACTCTGGTTAAACTTTGACACCGCTCAATACCATCTAGAGTCTTTTTCAGGATAAAACTACTACTGTAGTCAGGGTGACCATGCAACTTCTGAAAAAACCATACAGCCGAAATATAATTTCTGATGGAGACTGGTTTCATCTTATCCGCCAGATAAGTGGCGTACAAAGAGGCCTGAGATGGCAAACACGGATAAGTTTTTAGGGAAAATTTCCTACAAAATTTGCTGTACCTCTTAAATTGTTGCTTTCTGGTTTTCATGGTTGCCATGGCAACACCCGAATTCACAAATTCCTCCTGCTTTCTTAACAGGGACCTCAATCTGGGATCTGAAAAAATTTTTTAGATACACATATTATTTTCAGACAAAGTTTTTTCACACTTGGCAAGAACATTCTTGTAGTCCAATCTTGACAATTGGTCTGCCAGAGTATTATCAGCGGACTTTATATAGGTTGAGTAGATATCAATGTTATATACAAAACATTGCCAATAGATTTCACGCAGCCACTCCATACAAAGTGGGTTTTTACTTCTGCCTGTGTTCAACATTGCCAACACCTGCATGTTATCCGTTACAGCGTTCAGACGGCAGTTCTTGAATAAATGACCCCATCTCTTTAAACCAGCTAGAACGGGCCATAGTTCATACACATTAATATTACGTTCATGAACATCAATATTGTCATACTTTGGAGGGGCAACCCAGTGACCTATACCCAATTTAGAGTTGTCAACGTCATCCCAAGATCCATAAAGGAAATCTGTACCACACCATGCTCCATAACCCAGAATGGACGCATCAGATACCATGGGTTTATTATAAACATCATTCAAGATTAAATTTTTGCAATTAAAAATCTTACAAAAATCCTTCCACCACAAAAAATCCTTTATGATACCTGGATTTAATTTAATGACACCCCTTTCCTTAGCCTTTGCCATCAAGTCAAAAACCCTTCTACTGAAAGTACGGCCCCCCCTCACTACCTGGGAACAAAATGACATCAGGCCACCAATACTCTGTAAGGTTTTTTTACTGGCAAATTTCTTATAAATGCAACTGTCTATAGCATGGGCTAACTTGTCAACTTTCTCTTTAGGCAATGTTAATTCCATTTTATGGGAGTCAATGGTGATACCTAAAAAGGTACAAATTCTGTTCGGGTCAGTAACCTTATCTCTGGAAATCTTAAAACCAAAATATTCCATAATTTCGATTAAAAGGTCCCTCTGACGGCGACACTCACTTTCAGAGTTGGCAATAATGATGAAGTCATCCAGATAGTTGACTAATCTATCAATTCCATAAAAATTTGCCACCTTAGCCAGAAAATCAGAAATTTGGTTGAATATGTAGGGAGCGCATCTGAGTCCAAAGGTAAGGCGATTATTCTGATAATATTTCTTACCATCGCCCATATCCCATGAAAAACCCTGGAATTTTTGGTGTTCCCCACAGACACTGATAGACCTATAGGCGGACTTTAAGTCAACAACACTCATAAAATCATTTTTGTTCAACATTGCCGTGACAGAATTTATGGATTTATATGAAAAAGGTTTAAAAGTTGAATCCATAAAATTATTAATACTCCTTTTTCTGGGCATACTACAATCAGTAATGGGTCTTAATTTACCGTTACTTTTGGGGACACCGCCAAGGGCATGTATGCATCTAGGTTTGGAGGTTACTTCAAAAATGGAACCATCCTGGAGTTCTTCCCTAACAATTTCACACATTTCATTATAAAAATTACCCTGAAAAATTGACTTGTAATTTACACATTCATACTCTGTTTCGCAACCAGGATCAACAATTTTGAAACCTTCTACAAAACCCGACCACAAATAATCTAAGTCACGTTTGGGTAAATTTATAACACCTTCCTGTCTTAGGAAACATGCCAATCTACATGGCAAAATTTGGGCCTTGTGGCCACCAATAAAATGTTGACAAGAACATGTACCATCAACACAACTTTGGTAAATGTTTATACTAACATTACCTGAGCACTTTACATCAAAAATGGGATAAAACTCCCCAACATTTGGAATACTCCTTGTGGTAAAACCGGTAATACTAAGGTTTTCCACAAAATTATTTTCAGAGCTGGCAAAATTCAACAAGTCCACCTCTACTGGTGGCTTTTGACAACATTCATCAATAACTGGAATATCTGGCATAACATTGCCAAGAACACAATCCTCAACAGGGGGGTCAACCAACAGTGCCTCTGCATGGCCAGCTAATCTGGAGGCACGACCCTCCCCAGAGGCAACATCCTACTTCTCCGAGCCATTCTTCTGACACTTGTCAGCAGAGTGGTTTCCAGAGTCACATGAGCTACAGACGTGTCTGTAACGACAGGGATTTAATTTGCAGCCCTCAGGCCTATTGTAAGCATAACAGTGATTTTTTGAGTTAACTGACTTTTTGACAACAGGTTTGGATGACTTAGCCAACTTTTGGGCTGTGTATGTGCCATCGTAGCTCAAGTGTCGTAGGATGTCACAATTCTCAACAGTTTCAAATGCTCTTATCCCCCTCTTGTCAGCTCGCTCTTTGACACTCTTGTCATAATTTACAAGTGAGCTGAGGGTAAATATTCTAGTGGCAGATTTCTCCAGCAGCATTTCTATGTGATCAAGAATATATTTTACCTCCTCACCTTGTTCAAGTTTGGCACTGACTAAGCGAATATTGACCATTAGTAATTTTTCTAGGCTGTCAACATTTTTCTTATGACCTAAAAAATTTCTACCCTCGATCTGTTGTACAGCCGTCGTGGCCTGGACGTCGTGTCTCGATCGCTGCCCCCGCCGGTGCCCTCTGGAGTCAAAACATCCAACTTATCCAGGATTTTCGCCAGATTCTCCTCCACAGCCTCCGTCCGGATCTTCAAATCCGTCAGTTCGTCTGACATAGCGTCCGTCATCCCATCAGCGGGTAGAGGATCTGAGGGCTGGTCTGTAACGGACGACCCAGGAGGCCCTTGCCTTCTGACAGATCTCCTAACACCGCTCGGCGGTCCTGAGTCAGGCTCTAACGTCTTCTTATTTGGTTTTCTGCGGCCCATCCTGGCCAGAATTTAGGTAGAAACCAACTTTGCCAGGTTAAAAGACGAATGGTAGTGTTGATGAAGCCC
Organism: Acholoe squamosa; assembly: GCA_949317995.1. Classification (NCBI taxonomy): domain Eukaryota; kingdom Metazoa; phylum Annelida; class Polychaeta; order Phyllodocida; family Polynoidae; genus Acholoe; species Acholoe squamosa. Next base: position 62,002,391 of record OX439040.1, read on the forward strand.
AATCAACCTTGGCAACCGGTAAAAAATTAAAATTTGTGACAACCCCCAGCACAGGGGTGTTGTGCACCGTATGAGTAGTAGAGCCCGACTGCCGATAGAATGGCAGCGCCGGCCTTATATAGCAGGGGGTAGCTTTGCCATAGTTACCAAATGGAGCGCTGTATTGTTGCGCGCAACAAGTAGTACCGGGAGGGCGGATCACTCGCCGCTGTTAATAATATGCATATACACGAGTGTATATAGTCCCATTATGGAAGTAACTCTATCTTATCCTGCAAACCTTCATGATGGACATAATTCTTTTCCTTTAGCACCAGAAAAATTAGAAATAAAAAAGGAAGATTTATCCACTTATGCTGAACAAGTACTCAAAGACATAGGAATTTCATATAAAAAAGGAGGAAAAAAATTGATATGTAATTTAAATCAAAAGGAAAATTATGTTATACATTACCGTAACTTAAAGCTATATCTAAACCTAGGAATGAAAATTAAAAAAATACATAGAGTTCTTTCATTCAAACAAAAAGATTGGATGAAACCATACATCGATTTTAATACAACAAAAAGAACCTTAGCTACTTCTTCTTTTGACAAAGAATTTTTTAAGCTTTTAATTAACAGCACTTTTGGGAAAACATTAGAAAATGTTAAGAAAAGATCAACTATGAAATTAACTTCTAATCCTTTAGTAAGTGAAAAACTTATAAGAAAACCAAATTTTAAATCACTACATATCTTTCAAAAAGACTTCGTAGGTATACAATATAACAAAGAACGAATTCTTTTAAATAAACCTATATACATAGGATTTACAGTATTAGAACTATCAAAATTATGGATGTTTAATTTTCATTATAATATCATGTTACCTGCTTTTTCAGAAAGCATTATTCAATTGTTATACACAGATACAGACTCATTCATTTATTATATTAAAGATGAACATTTCTTAAAAAAGATAAAAAATATTGAAAATTATTTTGATTTTTCTAATCTTAAAGAAAGTCATCCTTTATTTTCCTCTAAAAATATGAAAGTTTTAGGAAAATTCAAAGATGAAACAGGAGGGAAAAAAATAAAAGAATTTATAGCATTAAGACCTAAAATGTATTCTATTCTTTATGAAACTGGAGAAGAAGAGAAAAAAGTGAAAGGCATAAAAAAAAGTTGTATACAAGAAATAAAACATAGTAACTTTAAAAAAGTCTTATTTAAAAATAAAATAAGAGAAGATCAATTCAGTAATATAGTAAGTCTTAAACATAAAGTGTATACCATTTCCCTACATAAGATTTCTCTTTCTCCTTTTGAAGATAAAAGATATTTATGTGATAGCGGGATAAAATCTCTTGCTTATGGACACTATAGTATACCTAAAAGAAAGAAAAAAAGAAAAAGAAACGAAATACCTTTTCCAGAAATAAAAAAGAAAAAAAGATCATGAGATAGCTTGAAAAAACTTTCACCTTATTAACATTAGAAAGAAAGCCTAAGGCATAATAAAAGAAAAAATGAACAAATCAGGAAAATACCCTACTTTGGCTTTTGGTCGGAGGAAAAGAATAGATATAAATAAATTTAAAGGAAATATATATTTACATTTTCATGACTTGACTAAAGATAAAAGTATATCTCTTCAAAAAGAAGAGTTTGACCTTCTTCTTCGAATGAAAAATAAAATATATATAAAAAAATTGAAAAAGTTAAGAAATTGAAGAAAGAAAACAAGCAAGAAAAAATAAAAAAAAAAGAAAGAAAAAGAACAAAATTTAAGTAGTGATAGCAACAGCGAAAGTGAAATGGAATTAAGTGAAAATGATAGCAGTGAATAATATTATGAAAATATTAATGAGATAAATGAATGACTTACCTAATTACCTTTAAAATAATATTATGAAAATATTATTGAGATAAATGAATGACTTAGCTAATTAGCTTTAAATATATAACGTTTTCAATTTTTTATGATAAAAAATGGTTTCTAAATGTGAATTTTGTGGTAAAAATGCTGATTTAGTAAAAAATAAAAAATATTGTTTAAAATGTGCAGAGTCAATGGTACAAGAATGTATAAGGTGTCATAGACCTTTTCAATCTTATCATTTTTTTACGTCTGATGAAAATCACCTGAGATGTAATGCCTGTTACAATAAATACATGAAAGAAAAGCTAAGAAGCAAAGCTAAATCCGCACAAAATTTCAGTATAAAAGTCATGGAAGATTTGAGCGAAAATGAAGACTCGAACAGCATGTCTTCAGAAGAAGAAAAAAATGACTCCACCAAAAATGTTGAATCAAACATTGTTCGTCCTATCAAGAAAGAAGAAAACTTAAAGAGAAGAAAAGAAGAGAGTGATGATAATGTAAGTCATAACGAAAATGAATATGAAGAAAAAAAAGTAAAAATACAAGTCAAGAAAAAGAAAAAGATGAATAAGACTTCTAGCAGGGTGGAAAATAATACAAGTGATGATGACTTAAGTCAAGATGAAAATGAAAAAGCAGGAAGAAAGGAAAAGGTGCAGGTTAAAAGAAAGAGAAATGTGAACAAGCAGCAATCTAATACCTCACGAAATAAAACTAAAATTAATTCTAGTTCAAGGAAAACAAAAACAGGAAACAAAAGTCTGATATTTAACGTAGATGTAAACATGAAACCAAGTGGCTTCATCCCAATTTACATGCCTGTTAATCAGTAAACATTTTTTATTGGATGAATAAAATTGAAAAAAATTTCATGGATAACCGTGAAATCTGACAGTATAATATATCGACACACTTTCTATTACATTGAGATGGTTTAAAATCACGTGATTATATGTATCGTTCTATTCATGTATAAAAATTATTTGATATATTAGAACGAAACCATGCATATCGGATTTCCATCTCTGTAATGTAATACAGGAAATATATGTGTCAAAAAATATGAACCAACAAACTAAAAACAAAGAAAATATTTTAAAAGAAATATTTTTCAATCCGTCTGATCCTGCCTCTTTCAGTTCTGCAAATAAATTATATGAAAGTGCAAAGAAAAAAAATAAAAATATAACTCATACGGATGTATCAGCTTTTCTTCATAACACTAGAACCTATACTTCTCACAAAAAAATAAAACATAGGTTTTTACGAAGAAAAACTATAGTGAAAGGTATAAATGATCAATGGCAAATAGATTTAATTAGTATATTTAATTTAAAAAATGAAAATGATGATATCAAATATTTACTTGCTTGTATAGATTGTTTTTCTCGTTATGCTTATATTTTTCCTTTAAGAAACAAAACAGCTTTCGTCACTTTAGATGGCTTTAAAAATATATTAATGAAAAGCAAAGTTAAGCCTAGAATTATACAATTTGATGACGGAAGTGAATTTAAAGGTGTATTCAGAAAATATTTAAAAGAAAATAACATTAAATTTTTCAGTACATCACAAGACACTAAAAGTGCAATAGTAGAAAGATTCAATCGTACTATACAAGATAAAATATATAAATATCTTACTTTCAAAAAGACTTTGAGATATATAGATGTACTTCAAAATTTAGTATATAGTTATAATCACAGTAAGCATAGAACCTTAGGTATAAGTCCTTCAGAAGTAACTAAAGCAAACGAAAAAAAAATATGGATAAAACAATACGGGAAATATTTATTCTCTAAAAAACATCATTTACCCTTTAAAGTTGGAGATAAAGTTAGAATTACTAAATATAAAACTACTTTTAGAAGAGGATATTCTTCTCATTGGAAAAAAGATATTTTCAAGTAGCTTATGTTCTTAGAACTTGGCCTGCAACATATGTATTAATTGATAAAAACAATGAAATATTAAGTGGTAATTTTTATAAAGAAGAACTAGTTAAAATTGAAGGAATTTAAAAAAAAAAAAAAAAAAATGGAGCACATAGAATTTCCTATTTTCAATGCATGTATTAGAATACCTTTTTCTATGATAGTAGCAGGTCCTAGTAACAGTGGTAAAACTACTTTTGTTCATAATTTAATAGAAAACAGTGATCGCATATTAGACAAAAACATAGATTATTTTATTTGGTGTTATGGTCAAACACCTCCTAAAAAACCTTCTACAATGCAAGATAAAGACGTTATTTTCATTAATGGTATTCCTTCTTCTTTTGATAAATACATAAAACCGAACTTAAATGGACTTATTATATTAGATGACTTAATGAAAGAAAGCAGTAATAATGCAGAAATAGGAAAATTATTTACTCAAACTTGTCATCATGAAGGTTTAAATGTGATATATATATCTCAAAAAAATTTTTCTGAAGGGAAAGAAAGACAAACTGTGAACAGAAATGCTACTTACCTTGTTATATTTAATTCTCCTTTAGATCAAACAGTGCCTCAAATATTAGGAAGAAAATTATTACCAAAAAATCATAAAACCTTTATCAATATTTTTAATGAAGCAACTAGAAAACCACATTCTTATCTCTTAATAGACGGACATCAAAAAACTCCACAAGAATACAGATTAAGAGGAAATATTTTTGATGTAGGCCAAGATGTTTATATTCCAAATAAAACTTAAAAAAATGTACGTGTGATAAATGAAATAAAGAATGATATAAAAGACAAGAAATAGTTTTGTTTATTACGTTTTAAAAAATGCCTAAAAAAAAGAAAATCTTTGTTATTAAAAAAAAGACCTATATTAAAAAGGAAAGGGAAAAAAAGAATTTTAAAGAAAAAGACTAAAAGAAACAAAAGGCCTAATTTGTCTAGGCAATTAGCTTTCCTTACGGTCTTAAGTAACACTAAAAATAAAAAAAGAAGAAATCTTCTGATAGAATATGCAGGAAAAGAAGACATAGATGCTATATGCCAGTGCATTTATAACGTGCTAAAAGGAAACATTAAATTAAGTCCTTTTTCTTATGCTAAACTTAAAAAGCATAAAAAAATTTTAAGATTTTTAGTAAATAGACGTGTGAATAACAAAAAAAGGAAAGCAGTATTGAAACAAAAAGGTGGTTTTTTGTCTATGCTTATTCCTTTAGCCGTAACTTTACTAGGAGGTTTAGCAGGAAGTAGACAATAATATGACTGCTTCTTTCAAAAAAAGTATTGTCATTCCTTTAGTTACATATAAAAACTTAGAGCTATAGAAGAAATTAAGACGAAAGAAACTAAAAATGAAAAAAATCCTATTCTTGAAAGACAAAAAGAAATATTAGCAGAAAAAATGTATAACATTCAACCATATAAAGTTTTAAGTACTAATCAAGATATATCTAAACAAAATCCTACTTTTTTTTCTTATTTTCAAGAAAATCAATCTGAAAAATCTTTTCATACAGGTATATCTATAGAAGAAATATTATCACATATAAGACAAGCACAAATACCTTACATAAAAGAAATTTTAAAAAAAATGTTAGCTTTACAATTTTTTTGGAATGATCAGGGTGAAATAACAATGAACGGAAAACTGCTAAAAAATTCTAATGTGATAGACATAATGAAATTTTTTTCTAATACTAGCATAAAAAAAGAACCTCTTGGCATTAATGAACTTTGGTATAATTTATCTCCACATATACCTAAATCTTGGTTTCTCACTAAACCAGGAAAAAGCAAGCAGGATGCTGACGCTTATAAAATAAAAAATATCCTATAGAAGATCAAAATAAAGACATTATAAAAAAACGACAACGACAAATACATAAAAAAATTGAAAAAGGAAAGATAGAATCCATAGAAGCAACAGATGATGAATATTCAGAAAATGATTACGATGATCCAATTGAAAAGTCATTATTTAAAGATTCTGACAGCGTGGATGACGATAATTTAAATTATCCTCCAGAATATGGTAAACAAAAATTATTTATTCCTTCGGGAGAAGAAAAAACCTTCACAGAATCTGAAGAAAATAAAAAAGATGAAGCAAGTGGAGGAATAGGAGAAGAAATAAAAATTAAGAAAATAAACCCAACTTCTTTTGAACAAAAATTCGATGAAGAAAGTGAAATAGAACCTATGTCCTCTACCCCTCCTTCTGAAGATATTTTTGGAGGAATAAAAAAGAAAAAAAGTTCGTCTAAAGCATCACCACGTAAAACACGATATGGGAGATAAAAAAAAAACCAACCCTAAATATTATGGGAAAGATTGGGACACAAAATGGAAAAAATAGTAATAAATAAAGAAAAAGCATTTGAGATAAAGAAGAAAAAATCCTAGGAATATAAATAAAAATGTATTCGAATTGTGCTCATAAAAAACTTCTTTACAGGCAATTTTTACGAGAAAATAAAAATCCATTATTTTACAATCAATATGGAAGTGGATATAATACACTAACTCCTTTCATAGGAAGCAGAAATCAAAGAGGATATGGTATAGGTGGCATACTAAAAGGTTTATTTAAGACAGTCGTACCTCTCATTACACCTGCGGTGAAAAGTGCAGGTAAAGCAATAGGAAAACGAGCTCTTAAAGGAGGAATAAAAATTGCAAAAAATGTTTTAAAAGGTGAAAATATAAAAAAGACTATAAAAAGAGAAGCTGAAGAAAGTTTGTCTGATTTAGGTTCTCAAGTTATTTCAAACTTTTCAAATCAAAGGAAATTATCTCCTCAGCCAAAAATTATAAAAAAGAGAAACAGAAAAAAAGAAAGGAAGGCATGGTGATATTTTCGGATAGAATAAATAGCTTGAGATAAACTGATAACTTGATCTTTTTATATTGTCTAAGTAAAAATAAGAAGATACACCTGAACAAAAAATATGTCTTTTTTAAGTGAAAATTTACATCATTGTATAAGCTCAGAATTGGATTATAAATATATACCTCCTACTGATACTACAAGAATAAAAACATACTATGAAAAAATAGATCCTACAGCTTCACCAAACAGCAACACTGTTCAATTTACATTAAAATCTAACAAAAAAGATTATGTTTCTTTACATAACAGTTACCTTTACATAAAAGCAAAAATATTGAAAGCAGATAAAACGGCACCTGACGCTCCAGCTAACGATGGAACTATAAATGATAATGCTAAAGTTTTTCCTGTTAATTATTTTGGTGCTACTATGTTTAAGAATGTAAAAGTTTTCGTAGGAGGAATAAGAATATCAGACAGCAATGATTTATATGGTTACAAATCAATAATAGAATTTACTTTAAGTTATGATCCTCTTACAGCTAAATGTTTAGGACCATTAGGTTTTTACATAAAAGACAATAAAGATTTCAATGAAGTTAACACTTTAACAGGTACTGCTCACAATGCAGGAGCTAAAAAAAGATATGAAAAAACAAAAAACGGAACATTGTTTGAAGTGCATGTAAGAATACATGACAGTCTTTTTTCACAGTCTAAATTATTACCTGGGGACTTGCCTCTTTCTATTGAATTAGATAGAGCAGATGAAACTTTTTGTTTAATGTCAAAAGTAGAAGCTCAAAAATATATTATAGATGTACAAGAAATAAACTTGTACGTGAAAAGAGTTAGATTAACAGATGATTTTCATCAAGAATTAGAAGAAGCAAGAGCTACTAATTTACCTATATGGGATATTCCTATCCATAAAATAGACATGAAATATGTCACTTTCGGTCCTCAAAAAGCTATTCTTCAAGCTTCACATGTTGTGAATAACACACCTTTACCTAAAAGAGTCATAATTGGTCTCGTGCATTTAGATGGCTTCACAGGCACTCATAATCGTAATCCATTTAAATTTGAAAACTTTAAAGTTAAAGAAATAGAACTTAAAGTAAACGATGGAGGAACTCCTTTTTATCATTATGAATTAGATTTTACAAATAATATGTATAACATGGCTTATCTTGCTCTCCTTAAATCTACAGGAGATATATTTAGAAATGAAGCACAAAATGTAAGCATAGACGAAATTAAAGAGGGAACAACATTATTTTGCTTTGATATTTCTAAAGACGGAGCAACATCAGAAACTTTTGAATTAACTGAAACTGGTACTTTAGGTTTTGTAATAAAATTAGAAGAAGAATTAGATCATGGAGTAGCGGCCATTGTATATTTAGAATATGATGAGATGATGAGATTAGACTCAAGTAATATGCTAAAATTTAAGTCTGAATTGACTCACCTAACATAATGAATGGAAAAGAAATAAATTTTTATCTAAATCTCATAAAAGAAGAAAGAAAAGGAGAATATGGAGTGTTTTCAGCAGATACCATACCTGAAGTGACGTATTACCCTACTAGTTACATAGTTAACACTGACAACAGTGATTCTCCTGGTGAGCATTGGGTAGCTTTATATTATGAAAAACCTAATAAATTAGCTGAATATTTTGATTCATATGGATTTCTACCTCTTCGTGAAAGTTTTCTTAAAGCATTACCTGAAAAATATAAATATTCAACTCATGCTATACAAGGTTTATTTTCTATAACTTGTGGACAATATTGTTTATATTATCTTGAGAAAAGAGCTAACAACATGTCCATGCAAGATATAATATCTAGTTTCACGACTGATACAGACTGGAACGATAATAAAGTAATAAATCATTTCAAAAAGAAAAAAATACCTGTAATAAAAGAAGTTCATTTCCCATATCAAATTTGTCAAAGCTGCTTACCTAAAAACGATTTCTTAAATAACAATTACACTTTAAAATCCAAAAAATTGAAATGACGGAATCAAACCTTTTAAGTAAAATCAATAATGCAACTAAAAAGAAACTACCAGCTATACAAGCGAGTAGTATTTTAGTTATGTTTGTCTTAGCTATAACAGGTATCATATATAATGAAACACAAAAAAAATATTCTTCTCCTTTACAAAATGTTGTACAGAAACTGGCAACATTTTTCGCAATGGAGAAAAAACACAAAGTTTTTTAACTTGTTACATAACAAACATAAATGAGAGAAAAAGCTGGTCCTATCCTTACTTAGGACAGTCTGTTTCAAATAATTCTCAAACAAACCAAAGCTCAAGAGTAAATCAGTTTACTGATGTGATAACCATAAATTCCTCTCTTAAAAATAGATATGTTGTAATACATATACCTAAACAAAGAAAAATCACTTAGATAAATACCACATCTCCAACTTACAACTGATTAAAAAATATCACGCTGATCCTATAAACAATAACTTATATTTTAAATATGGATTATTAAAAGATTCAATTAAACTATGAAAAAGAACGTAATGAAATCCTAGAAAAAATTTGTCACCATCAACACTCATACATTTGCTCGTTAGAAAAAGAGAAAACTGAATATCAAAACAAAATAAAAGAAGAAGAAGAAAAAAATTCTTCTCTCTCTTATAAAATAAAAGAGACAGAAAAAGAAGTCATGAGTATGTTAGCACATAGAAAAGCCTATGGCATAGCTAAAATGGAGAGGGAATACAGGAAAAGAAAAGGTCCGATTTACATAAACACTATAGTATCAGACAGTAATGATAAGGATGAAGAAGCTGCTGAAGATATAGATATAGTAGATCTCCCTCGTGAGAGTTTATTAAACATATATAGAAGTATACCTGATGAAGTGTTTTATGAAGAAAAACATGAATGTGATTAGGTATACTTAATCACTGCTATATAATTCAAAATCAAAATGAGTTTTCAAACATACAGCATAAGAAATCTTTTAAAAAATAAGAACATCAGTGACGAAATAGCAATCAAATATGTTAATGCTAAAAAAGAAAAAATTATATGCAATTCTGCTTTCTTAAACATACTCCTTGAACACTATAAACAGGTATTCAAGCATAGGCAAATAATATCTGCAGCCTTTTTCGTTATAGGAGAAACAGTATTTAATTATGCAGAAAAAATATGTCTTATAAAACGATTAAATATGCATGATTTATCAAAATTATCAGTAAAAGAAGCTATAGGTTATACCTTAAAGTTCTTTTCTACTGAAGGTCTTAAAGATGAAAAAGACAAAAAAATTTGGGAAAATGCATTAGATCATCATTATAAAAATAATGATCATCATCCTGAATACTATTCAGGTAAAAACATGGAAAAATATGCTTTAATTGAAAGTGTATTTGATATGATAGCCTGTCATATAGAAAAAGATTTAAAAATTAAAAATATAACTGTGAATGATATTTTAAACGGAGAAATTACCTTTATTGAAATGTTAAACATTAATCCAAATTTCTTTAGTAGATACACTATCGAAGACAGAGAAAAAGTAAATTTTTATCTTGCTTCGTGGAAAAGTATTCTAAGTCAGCAATAAAAAATGCTTAAAATAAAAAAATATATTATTACAAATTCTGTAAATAAAAAAACAAAAACACAAATCACAAACATTAAATATACAAGTTTTACGATATCTTTACTGGCTATATATTTGTTTTTTACTTTCTGTATCATATATGAACTTATGCATATTGTAATATTATGTCCTTTTTTATATATCATATATAACCTTATACATATTATATTATTTCTATTTTTGCATCATAGTATACTTGTTTCCGATACTACTTTGTGATACAGCTAACATAACCAGTTTCCGATACTACTTTGTGATACAGCACACATAACCAATCTTAACTTTACATCTGATTACATATAACTTCAAAATGCCTTTGCTATCCTATTATTTCATTCAAGACTTAGGTTATTCTGATCAAGTCTTACAACAAATATCTGTACTGTTAGGTACAGACTGGATGAAACTAGGTATTTATCTAGGCATACCTGATCACCGTTTAGAAAATATTTTTAAGTCTAAAAAACCAAGCGAAATGGCATTAGAAATGTTAAAAAAATGGTGGAGAAATGTTCCTCCATACAAGAGATGGGAGGAACTAGAAACAAGTTTTCTAGAAACTAGCAGAAGAGACTTAATAGAATTCACTCAAAAATATTTTGGCGAAAAATTATTGGAAAATTACCATACTGATTCCACTGCTATATATCTTTTCTTGAGCAAATTGAGCGAAAAAATACCATCAGACTGGAAATATATCGCGATTTATTTAAACATATCATATAAAGATATAAAAAATATTTCTTATGAACCTGAACGTGACTTAACTCAATATGCCTTCCAAGTGCTAAAAATGTGGCAAACATCTAAATACAGTGCAACTCACCATCTCATAAAAGCTCTGTCTGACATGAACAGAAAAGATGGTTTGAAAATTATCTTCGATGAATTCGATAAAAGAACAGGAACTGAACAAGCAGGCTTTAAATAAAATGTTAAAATATCTTTGTGATAAGCTTTAATAACTACAATACAGTTAGTCATAACAATTTATTAGTTATAATATATTATCATGTTATCTGATTATAAGATTGCTTTAAATATCTTGTGATAAGCTTAAATAACTATATATTATAATAAATAATACAGCAACAATAGTAACAACTGTCATAGTTATAATTTTTTATCATATTGTCATTTAATCATAAGATTGCTTAAAATATCTTTATGATAACCTTAGATAACTGTATATCATAACTAGTGATATAACAGTTGTAACAACTTACTATTATCATAATATAATATTGTTATCTGTTTATAACTGCTTTTAATATAGTTGTGATAAGCTGAGATTGTAATAACTTGATATAGTTATAATTTTTTATCACATCGTCATCTAATCATAAGATTGCTTAAAATATCTTTATGATAATCTTAAATAACTGTATATCATAACTAGTGATATAACAATTGTAACAACTTACTATTATCATAACATAATATTGTTATCTGTTTATAACTGCTTTTAATATAGTTGTGATAAGCTGAGAACTAAATAACTATATATCATATAACAAGTGGTATAGCAATAATCATAAGTACTTAGTATTATACATACTATAGTTATAACATTATATTGTATTATCGCTTTAAATATCGCTGAAATAAGCTTAGATTACTATATCATAACAAGTCATTAAGCAAGACATAAGTACTTAGTATAGTTATAACTTCATATTATTACTGATATTAGTTATAACTTCATATTATTACTGATATCTTTATATATCAATATCAACAAAAATGGCATATTCACACGAGTCTTATTTCGTAACACTTACGGATAACAGAAATACAGCATTAATAACACTATGCAAAACTCCTGTTACCACGCCCGATATAAATCCTATAAGTAAACCTGTGATATATTATATAAAAAATACAGAAAGAGCGATTGAACCAACAAGATCAACTAAAGAATCTGCAGGATTTGATTTATACAGTGCTTATGATTATATTATTCCTGCTAAAGAAAGAATGTTGGTGAAAACTGATTTAACGCTTCCTATACCTCCAGGATGCTATGGTCGCATAGCACCTAAATCAGGTCTTGCAGTTCATCATTTTATTGATGTTGGTGCAGGAGTAATAGATGGAGACTATAGAGGCACTGTTGCCGTCCTACTGTTCAATTTTGGTAATAAAAACTTTGAAATAAAACATGGAGATCAAATAGCTCAAATCATCATAGAAAGAATTTGCATCCCTCACCTTGAAGAAGTGTCTGTTCTTAATGTAACTGAAAGAAACAAAAGAGGATTCGGATCAGGGAAAGAAAAAACAACTAATGAAACTGAAGAAAAACCAGTTGAAAAAATGGATGAAGAACCATCAAGAGAAAACCCTGTCAATGAAGAGGCTGCAGATGAAGAACAATTCTTCGATGCAGTTGAAGAACAAGCCTATGAAGAAAAATCAAATTAAGAATCAGCAAAAGAAAAAACAAGTCGATGCAGTTAAAGAACAAGCCTATAATGAAAAACGCATTAAAAATAAAAAAAATCAACATCATATAAACCATTAATAAAATCAATGAAATGCCCTCCATCTCTCAATGTGAAATTATCCCTAATAAAAAAATTAAATAAAATCGAGTTATGTTTTTTATGCATACAATATAACAAACAAAATATCCTTGGGATAAACTAAAAAATCACACAATCTCTATGATAAACTAAAAAATCATACAACCAAAAAAAACATAATGGACAACAAAGCAAAAGTAGATGAATGCTTGCTTTATATTTTACAAGATTCTGATTACAATGATCATTCACCTCGAAATAATATTTTTGCATATGAAAACACTAAAATAATTACTTTTATTTTAAAAAATGAAACAGCAGAACTTTTTTTGAATTAATGGAAAAACGATGAAGTTCAAACTTCTTCACTTTTAAACGAAGTAATAAAAAACTTTAAAAAATTAATCAATGTCATGTATTACACAGATCACTTTGGAGTTAAATGGCAAACCCGAGATAATTCAAGATACAGCAAGATTTCAATAATATTTCATGGAAATAGTCGTATCAATGAAACTACTACAGTACTTAAGTCTAAGGAATATAAAAATTTTATCCAGTCATTGAAATCTGCGAATATACTATTTTTAGATCAAACAATCACTTTCAGAAGTCAATTTCAAAGTATACTAGAACACATATGTAACTCATTCTCTGCCACTCTGTTCATAAATGATGACTTAATTCTTTATTTTCCCGGCTGGAGACATATAAATGAATCAATACCAGCAGAAATTTATGATTTAGATCGTCTTTGGTATCCTCTCTCTATGTAACACGGTTGCTAAGGTATGCGCTACAAATCAAGTAAACACTCGTTACTAAGTGTAGCTATGACAACATAACGTAGCAACATAATTCATTGCGTCAAAAAAATGGCTGACAACGAAACTATAATGAATAACATTGAATCATCAACCTCAGAAGATGAAACAAGTTCAGAAGAAAGTCATCATCGGTATGAAACCAATTTCACAGTGCGAGCACATAGTTACACGGATCAAGGAGAAGTGAAAACGTGTTTGCGAGGATGTTATAACATTTCCTACAATCTCGATTTAGTTGTTATGTACGATAACGTGCCGCACGAAGACAACACACTCGTATACTTGGATGTAAAAGAAGAACAAAAGATCGAAATTTTCGAAGAAGAATGGACAGAACTCTCATCTAAAATGGATCAAATAAAACATCTGTTTAGTTCGAACGTTAACATGAACTCTAAAATTGAAATAGAAGGTTTCACTATCACCAAATTAAACTGGGATACGTTACTGTTCGCATCAAAGAACATTGAAAGCCACTTCATGTTAAAACCAAATCAGTTAGATAAACTGAATACTGCGATGGAAGATATTCAAGACAAAGAACTTTTTGACTATCTCGATATACTGTACATTTTAGAAGAAGAATAAGAAAAACAGAATCCTAAAGGTAAAACACACTTCTTAATGTGTCTGAATGATATAAATGTCTCTGTGAATGCACACTTCTTAATAGTCTTAAAGTACAGTCAATAAAAAAAATGGGAAACAAACCTGTTTTAGGATATACTAGATATGATTCCAATACATTTCCTCTAAGTAAAGAAAAAACTAACGCTGTAGGATTTAATTTATATAGTGCTTTCAGTTATATAATTCCAGCCAAAGAAAAATGTTTAATTGAAACAGGCATCAAAGTTGCTGTCCCTACTGGGTATTATGCACGTATAGCACCATTAAGTGGGCATAAGTTTAAGTATACGGATGTTAAGGCGGGAATCATAGACAATGATTACAGAGGACAAATTCATATCCTTTTTTTAAATTTTGGTGAAAAAGAATATAAAATAAATTGTGGAGATCCGATTGCACAACTTGTGTTGGAAAAAATATATAATATTACATTAAAAGAATCTAACAAACTCAAAGATACTCCTTATTCGAAAATATGTTTCCAATTAAGTCACAGCAAAATATATGAACAATGGCGTAAAGAAACACATATGTCCTAATGATATGATTTTATAATAATACTTAACTCTGTTCTATTACATTATTATAATAAAATATATTATATCCAAACAACTTGTTTCATTTCATTTTTATTTTCACTTATAGACAGCATAATACTTCAATCAAAGTGTCAAATGATCTGTACATCACATATTTTATTTATCATCATAATACAAGAATTGCTTTAAATCCAATGAAAATGAAAATCTATCGTTTCAATTGTAAACTAACGCTGTAAATTCCTCTAATAACTCAGCAAATGTTCTTTGCTGATATCAATGAAATATAACAAAAAATAGAGGAGAAAAAAATCAGTCCCTAAATCACTCAAACTGTTGAAAAAAATCTATATCCTCTTAAACTGAATGTCTATTTGTTCATAGACTTAAAGGTGTAACACCACATTTATGATTTCACTGCTGAGGTGGAGTATATAAGGAACGCAATGTCTGGGGTTAATTGGAGAGGTCCGGCCCTCATGTCACGAACCTCCACGCCTGTAGCTCCAGGTACTAGCTTCAGTGTGAACAAAATCACGACTATTTGTGCGACCTTATCAACTTAGAACGGCTGATGCTCCCATTGTTGGGTGATGCTCCCACTGTTGGTTGAAGCGTGTATGCTCCCATCAGTTGGTTGAAGCACCATACATAATGGTCCTCCTGTTTCAGTAACGTCATTCCTTAGAGAGCTGATCTGAAATTGAATGTATCTCTCAATCCTCCTCCTTCAATCCTCCTTCAATCCTCCTTTACTATTTCCAAAATAATCCTATTATCCAAAATAATAGGTATTTTCTGGATATTCAAAAAATATAGGTCTTCTTTGGATATTTTTTTAGAAATATCCAAAGAAGACCTATATATATACTACTTTTGTCATTTTAGGAATTTTTCCTGAAATCTAATGACAATACTTTGCAGTGTTGAGTCGTTTTAGACCACAATAAGCCATGTGGCAATGTTTAAATTACCTAGAACCACCGGTTTCAATATTTTATCTTTTTTGGCCAAATGCATTTCCAGGCCCAAATCTGTCATTTGAGAATGTTTCAAACCTTTTTCAACCATGCTTTTAGTTTCTCTCAAATAGACAATGTTCCTGTTGCTTTTCAGCTAAACATTAATGTGAAAATGCATTTTTAGGCCTAAAACAATCAACTGACAAAGTCTCAGAACTCTACCTTAGCAGTTTAAGTCTTTTTTATCGCTGTTGTTCCTGTTAGGTTTCATGCAAATATCAATGTGAAAATGCATTTCTAGGCCCAAATCTGTCATCTGACAATGTTTCAAAACTCAATCACCATCGCATTTAGTCTTTTTCATTTTGACCCTGTTTCTGTCGGAGATCAAAGTTAAAATAAATTTCTAGGCCAAAAACAATCATCTGATGAAGTTTCAGAACTCTACCTCAGCAGTTTCAGTCTTTTTCATTGCTGACCTTGTTCCTGTTGGATTTCATGTAAATATCAATGTGAAAATGCATTTCTAGGCCCAAATCTGTCATCTGACAATATTTCAAAACTCAATCTTTAGCGCATTTAGTCTGTTTCATTTTTCTTTCTTTCTTATTTCAATGTCATCACCTTGCGAAGGGAGATGCTTTTCCGCTTCCTACAAATAACAGGCATGAAGTGGCAAGATAATATGCTTACAGAGTGCATAGTAAGTTCAGTTCGTATCTGCAAATGATATATTTGTAAATCTTTTCATAATGTAGTCAACCATTAGTATTTGTTGAATTTTTAGGCCCATCTTAGCTTTTGTAATGTGACCTTTACATTTTGTAGTCTTAACCTTAATATCTTTACAATTACCTTCTTTTTATGTTTAAACCTTTGAGAGAAAAGTAATACTTCATGTACCCTATACATAAGTTGAATTAATACTAAAATCCGCTTTATCATGATGGCCAGTTAAGCCTTCTCTCGCATAACATTTGGAAACATATCATTTTCGCCTTTTATTATTTATAAGTGGTGGGCTTGCCTGACAGGACCTTACTAGGATATAAAATAGTTCTCCATATATGGATATAGCAATGTGCAATTTCATATCCTGAAGTAGGAAATAACACTAAAACACTGTTACAGAGAAAACTAAATTGTGCAGTACACCTACATGCTCCCTATTTATATCATATACCTATGGTATGTATAAAGTTAATCATTGCATCTTACTTAAATATTATTCGACCTCAATCCCTCCATGGCAGATGCTCTGCCACTAATGGCTTAGAGGGGATAGGTTGTAAACAGGTGCTAATATATTCATCGATATCCTCACCATTGGCTACACCAGTTGGCTGCAGGCCCCTCTCACTCCCGATTCTGCTGATCCTTCCTTATTTACTTCAGCCACAGGTGAAATTTCCTAAAGCTGCTATGCCTGCAGTTGGGATGTGCTCTAGTCATCAGAAGTAGGTAATTGACCAAACCCAATTTGTCCCAATTTCTTCAACTGTTGAATCAATCTGGGCCATTATGTTTAGCAGAACTGGTCAAACCTCACAACCTAAAATATTCTGTAACGAACATAGAATTATCGATGGCTCGGTGGCTCGGTGGCTGCCACCTGACCTGGGTGGGAGTTGCACTTTCAAGCCACCAGGGAGTGCCCTGATGGTCATGTGACATCATATCTGGGTCTCCAGACTATAAAATAACAGGTTTGGTGGATTCGAGTAAGACGTAGTCAGAGACTCATTGCTGGCTGATGCATAGCTGTGGTTATGGTGTTCGGTGGCAGGCAGTGAGTGTGATCAAAGAGGGTGGGCGTCTCATATGCAAGTTATAAAAGTTACAAGTGAACTAAATCTGATGCAAGACAAGTGCTGATGTTAGAATTAAGACAAGTCAAGTAATAAACAGAGAGATCGTCAGTTATCAACATTTATTCTGTCTTTAAGCTTATTTCTGATTTTTACAATTCTTTTAAATGTGTATTTTAAAGGTGAGGATTTGGGCACACAACTAACTGGATTAATGAGAGGGCACACTCATGCATGTACTATACAAGGATGAACGCAAAGTTACAACCTGACATAATACTGCTTGCATATGGAAAATGGCTATGATAAATATGTGTTATGTTCTATGAAGTAAATGAGACATGTGGATGATATATCAATAGTTTTAGTTGAACTTCACTCATAACACATGGAAGAAGTTCTCCTATCCAAGGAAATCAGGACAATTCAGAGATGAAACATGTTATATGATTGTGAGCAGACAAGCAAAAAGGATAACCGTGCGCTCTCCCATGGGCTAATCTTTCTGCTTGCCCACACACAATTAGCTGATTAGTAAGCCAGCTGTTCAGTATCAGAATTAAATGCATGTATGGCAGTTTACACCTTACATTAGGAACATAATTCTGGAAATACAAAGGTCTCAGTCATCTTTTCATCACTTTTACAAAGAGACTGTGTTGTCTATGTTTTGTATGCTAGCCAGAGACCAGGGACCCCATAAGGCCCCGAGAGTACACCCAGTGGATGCTTGGTGTTCCCCCTCACAACCCTGCACTGCATTAAGGTTTCCAGAGTAGACAGTCCACACTCCCTCATGAAACAAGTCAGGAACAGCCTTAATCGACATGGAAAGTTGTAGACTATTATGTGGCAGACCACAAACTTCACAAGTAAGTGCAAACCTGATAGGTGCCCACTGTCCAAGACACTTTCAGAGGGGCTGATTGGCTAAAGGTGATGAGAGTCCTGAAGGTAGTTTCAGAGGAGGTTGTCCAATCCCACTGTGTCATATCCAGAGTCAATCAGGTAATGGTATTTGAGCTATCTAGGACAGAGTTCATTTTGAGCTAAGAGAATGGGTTGAAACTTTCCACCTTTTCCATCTTAAGGAAGAACCATTGGTATCTTACTCATATCTACCACTTTCTACTTCAGTCAAATAAGGTAATACTTGGTGAGCATTTGCAATGAAGTTGTCTGCAATTTCCATTTGCCAAATATCTGTTACCCCTTGCTCTCTATACAAGCTATTTGTTTATATTGATGAAGAAATCGCTAGCCTCAGATTCGGTCAGGTCATATTCTATAGGATCATTTTGCCACTATCTCAGGATTATATCAATACCATTGGCTCCCTTCTGAGCATCCCTTGGTCCCTCTGTATGGTCTCCCAAGACTTTGATCCTTCTACATTTGTATCTACCTAATTGCATAATATTATATTGTTTCGTAACATGGAATTGGACAGCTACTTGTTTTCACAATGAAGGATCAGAAGGGGGAAGGGGAATTAGAATAGTAGCACTTAGCAGTTCATTAAGCCAATACTCTCCAGCCAGCTTCTGGATGCTCATGTATCGTCTTTTTGCCGTTTTAATTTTATTTCCTCCATTTTCTCAACTAAACCTATGATATTGCCAAGAGGATCTGCAATTACAATACATATTTTAGTGTCCTCCTTTCCATTCATTCTCCCCCTCCTCAGGAGCCGCTACTTGCCTTGCACATATATACAGACTACCTGCATTATTGTATAATGACAATAATTGTCAGTGTTACCAAATTAGCTTAGGACTGGTGAGCCAATGGTATTTCCATTACAAAGGGGAAGAGAACAGTATGCTGAAAAGAATCTCCTCATTTCAAAGTGGTATAGACACAGCCCACTTCTAGGATGATCAAGATGGGGAGTAAGGACAGAATTATCATCGCCCAGTTATAATAGAGCCCTGCGGTTAGTCTTGGAGGACTTACTTCTTATGATGAGTTATTCCTAATTCAGTCAAGGAATGATTAGGTGCTAGCTAAGCTACTGTGACAATGTTTCTAATTCCATTTAAAGGTCCAATCATGTTAAGCTTTTTCTCTACAGGTAGTGGATAGACACTAATGTGGCTGCTGAAATTCATAAATAAAGTAGAGATTGTGCATTGAGACCTAAATGAAGATTCGTCCTTAGTGGAGTGGTAGGTTGGGAAATGAAATGAATATAAATGATGCTGTAGCTAGTAGGACTTGCATGAAGAAAGCTAATTCACAATTTGACATTAAGAATGGCGATAGCTTTAACCTGAAGGCACAATACATATCAACTCCTTCAGTTAGACATCTGGGAAAATGAAATATGCAAATATCCTTTAGCTCGATAAAATATGCTTTATACTATGTGCATAAATCACCAATAAACATACAACAATAATATGATCGTATGTTGTACAATATTGAATAATGTATGCTGTAGGCCAGACCTGTATGAACTTCCCGGGCCTGTCAATTGTAGCTAGCTATATAGCATTTGCCCATCACATATGAATGTTGCAGTGCATCCCAGGGGAATATTCCTTTTTTTTAATCTATCCTGCTTCTAACCTACATAGGCTTCTTTATTCATTGCAGATGAATATATACCTAATTGGATAATCAGCTTAATTTCAGTAGTAAGGGATACTTTCCTTTGATCTGTGAAATATATCCAGTTAATGGTGCCTCTATGTCACTCTGATGATATATCCTTCCACCTGTAGCCCCTACATTTCTCTTCCCAATGCTTTAGATTTGTATTGGGTAACCTATATTAGGTCTTTTACAATAGGTGATGCTGACATATGTAGAAACAATGATGTTTCAAGTCCATGCTGATCAAAGTAGCTTCACTTCTTCTGGTCCCATGGCATTTAATAAGGAGACAAACTAATTGCTGTATTCAGGTATCAAGACATGATGATGCAGAAAATGCAACCACAATAATGATATCACTTCATGGGATCCATTATCAATATCTCCTCTTTATTTTTCTCCTTTGTCACAATATTTAGATTGTCCTCATGTCTTCTCCTTGACCATTTATGTCATTTAAGTTTCTAGATTTATATTCTAGCATCCTCTGTGAAGCTTTACAATTACAAGGTTCATATATGTGAGAAATGTAAGTGATAAGGTTTCCCCTTTCACCACACTACTCCCAAGCCAGTACCAACAGCCATGACCCAACTATGCAACTCCCCCACACACCTCACCAATATTAATGATGGTTCTTGTCATCATCATTTGTATGTTTCATTAAGATGTATGTGGGACTGACCATGTAGGCATGTCATGAGATATGGAGGATAATGTGTTGACAAGATGGGAGAACCAGGCTGTGCCTACCATCTTCCTCTACTCCAATATCACAA
Organism: Acholoe squamosa; assembly: GCA_949317995.1. Lineage (NCBI taxonomy): Eukaryota > Metazoa > Annelida > Polychaeta > Phyllodocida > Polynoidae > Acholoe > Acholoe squamosa. The sequence continues at coordinate 62,023,360 of OX439040.1, forward strand.
AGCTATAGACTTCAAGGCCAGCATCCACCTTCATCATAATTAAACTGCAGAGCAGACGGAAGATAATCATCTCCAAGTCAGAGTCATGAGATTAGGGATGTGAGACCACCTTTTTTTTATCCTTACATGATAAATTATTCCTGATTCAATTAGAAAATAATGAGGTGCTAGCATATTTGCTATAAGAATGTTTCTAGGTGAATTTATAGGACTCATCATGTTAAGCTTTCACTCAGTAGTAGGGCATATGCACATCTGGGACTTCTGAATTTCAGAAATGATATTCCAACCATGAATTTCAATCTATATTGTGACTTGTTTTGACTTGTATGAATAAACCTCAATTCTGCGGAACCCATCATTGCATAGACTCTAATAATATGTAGGACCCTTGGGATTAATAGACATAATGTGAAATTAATACAATTTGAGAATGGCTGAATTTTTATTCAGATTGCGAACTGAACAATGGTATCTGCTGAATGTGGCGGACTGGAAGCAAATGAACAAGATCCATGAGCATTGCATCACAGTAGTCACCTACCTAAGATGAAACATTAAAAAGGATTTAAGCTTATCCCAGTGCCTCTTTCTAAATAATAGCCATCCCTTTCTTTCTTTTACCTGTTATATTCCTTTATCTCTGTGGTTATATTAAAATAGAGTGTAGAACGAATATTGTGATATTAAGAGTAGACTCACTTGTGTCAAAATGATGGATCTGAAACCCAATCATTAACATGAATCATTATTTTGATGCTGCATTTAGATCAATCTTCCCCCTAATCCCTAAGACAAAGACATATTTCCAAGCCTTTTCACTGCATTAATCATGTAATTACTAGTTATCATAATATAGGTCTATTCTACCGTAATGAAATGCCAAGGTTTTGGTCAACTCTTGTGCTCTGTAATCCTTAATGAATGACCATTGGTAACACAGAGGTAGAATTAGGTCTTCTAAGGTGCCATGACCAGATCAGATGACTGCACACAGTTATTACAATTTGAAATGTAGTAACCACATACCTATTCAAGCTGTAATGACAACATACATCTTATATATGATAAGCTGATAAGAACTCTTACTACAATTCGAAGGGGTATACTTTTAGACTACTAAGAAATTTAAATGAACTCTGTAGAGGCTCCCTTGCTTGTAAACCGCCATAGCCAGCCATGAATAAGAATTGGGGTAATTGAGTCAATTTCAATAATTAGTATCCCTTACTTCCTGTTTGAAGTTCATTACCTTTGATCTTTTGCTTTGCACATCCATATCCAGGTAATTAGATAATGGCACCTCTATTTCACAATGTTTACTGTATCCATCTTGCCCAACCCTTCTGCTCTTCATGACTTCTTCCTAAGTGTACTGCAACATGTATCCAGGTCTGTTCTATTGTGGGCTTACTTTGAACTAATTTGAGTTGGTTTGCAAAATGTTAGCACTCTAGGGTTCTGCATGGCAACATTTACCTGCAACTAGAAAAATCATGACCAAGTGATTGGTATAGGTATAGGCGCTTAAATGGATGTTGATGTGACTTTTTAGCTGTTTATTACTTGCATGGGGAATTAAAGTGTTAAAGATTTCATAAGCAAAATATGAATAATGTAGGTCTAGGTAAGTATGTGTTTCACCTGTTGAATTGTAATCCAAAAGCATATAGTCTATGCTGCTTTGAGTTGCTGAAATTCTCAACTGTTTCCTTTTTGTTTACATACATCGACTTTACAGAGGAATGTTGTTTTCCAAGCTAAGTACAACAGTCTATGACTGGCCTTACTATGAGTGCCCTAAGAACACATGAAGTACACCCAGTGGATGCTTGGCACACCACCTCACGTCCCTAACCTACATTAAGCTTACCTGAGTGGCCAGTCTGAACTCCCCTTTGAGACAACTGATGCACAGCCTTAATCGAAATTGAAAAAGGGGGTTATTTCTGTAGGCATGCCACGAACTTCACAAGTAAGTCCAAACCTGATAGGTGTCCACTGTCCAAGACATTTACAGAAGTGTTGATTGGCTAAGGGTGCTGAGAGCCCTGATGATTGTGTCGGCAAAGGGTGGCCAATCCCCCAGTGTTGTATCTGGATTCACTGTACTGATGGAATTTGTGTTATCCAGCTCATGTTTATAAATAGAAGATCTGAGCTCCTGTGATCTATCTATCTATCTTTCTCCAGATGGACAGGCATGAACCTGTTTGTTAGTTTATATTTCATCTGTCAATATTACAGTTTTATGTCCCTTCCTCCGGACAAATCCATAATCATAGATGATTCTATTATAAGTCTTCTAATATAGGTAGCCCATGTACAACAGAGCTATAGGGTATGGATGGATGGTGTAGTGGGTGGAGTGATGAGGGGGATGGTGGGCGATGTTATTTTGATGGATGGTCCTCATTACAGAGATGCGTCTTGGCCAGGCCACGCCTCTCTGCATATTTCCTGCTGCATGTATTTCCTGGAAATTATACCCTATGGACATAAAGGACCCACAAATCCCACCCATGTCCCACCCCCCAGATAACACACATACGTAATTTGTACATGATTTGAAAACGTTCTCTGAACGTAAAAATGTAAGGGTTTTTCTATGTTACTGGACATAATACAACGCAAATTTATGTTCACAGAACGTTCTCTGAATGTTTTCTGTACATATTATTTATGCCAACTATTAACATCATTGAACATAAAATCATGTCATTTACCTTTTTGGTTGAGAAAGGGTACATTCATTTATATAATTAATTTGCGTGCCTAAATGTGAATTTATGTAATTTGAATAATGTGAGGAACATGATTTGAAGGAAAGGGTTTTTGCCCAAATCATGGGCCCTTGAGCGCCTTGATTAATGGTCATTTAAATGTAAGATTACAAAATGTGTATATCTATGAATCAATTTTCCCCTGTTAAAAAGACTTGTTAAAAAGATATGTTTCCCTTAAGATAAGCAACATGGGATAGAGAGACAGAGTTTAGAGAGACAGGGAGAGACAGATGGTGGGGGGCAGCTGAGAGTGGTATTAATTTCCCAAAAGAAGGAGTGTTTGTTGGACCTAGTCTCTTGACATAAAGTGAGAATATCCATTTAGTTGATCATAGCTTGTATCAGCTTCTGACCCCAAGACAGTATTGGAATATACCTTCTGACCCAGGCCTTTACCTTTGATCACCATGCCCCACTGATGCCACCCTGCTAACTACCTGTGCCATGTAGTGAAGGGTCTGGTCGCACCTGAGTGCACGATACTCCAAGAGCCAAACCAAAGGGGTTGTCATTTTGCACCACCAAAGGCAATTTATTATTATTATTATTATTATTATTATTATTATTATTATTATTATTATTATTATTATTATTATTATTATTTATTGAGCGCTTTCGTCCCCAATAGGGGTCGCTTTTTTGCTGGCCAAAAGTGTTCCAAAGACCAATCTGTTGATGGCTTTATATCCGAGCACATGGGAATGTGCTGTAGGAGAATAATCAATGCTGCTAATGCCACATAGTAATGTGACAATAATCAATGTAATGTGACAGTAATCAATGTGCAAAAAAAAAAGTTATTTATCAATTTCTTAAAGCTAGATTTACTGGTCATTCTTTGATGTGTGGCTTTCTTCATAGAATGAGGTGCGTGCTCGTCTGTGGGCAAATTTGATTTTTCTGTCACCTTGTGTGCGAACAACCTCTTGGTGTAAGGCCTCGCCTCTTTGACTACGCTTCCACATGATGTTAAGTAACTGACTGTCACGTCTGTAGGTCATCAATTGAAATACCCCTAATGTTTACACACATACAAATTCGCAGGCCCTGATTCTGCATACGCTGCAGCTTCTGAAGCTCAGCCTGATGTGCACCTCCAGTGTAGAAAGAACAGTACTCTAAAGTTGGGGTTAGCATAGTTTTGTACACAGCCAAACTATGTTTCTCATTTAGGAATTTTCTCATCTTATTAAGTTTATACAACTTATTCCCAAAATTCTTTTTTACCTTGTTTATGTGGCAGTTGACCGTAACATTGCTATCAAGATCTACTCCAAGATAATTATAGCTTTCACACGTTGGTAGGTTTATCCCACCCAGCACTAGATTTGGGCTTGCCAAATTTTTTAATTTATGTTTAGACCCAAAGAACATAGTCATGCTCTTCTGTACATTGACAGACATGTAATTGCGCAAACACCAGTCATGGAGGTGGTTTAGATTGGCCTGCATGGCGGCTACAGCGTCGGCAGCATTATTCCTTGCTCCATATAACATCACATCATCTGCATACATCACATATTTGCAATTTTTTATGATTTTTGGCAAATCATTGATGTAGATAATAAACACTGAGGGACCTAATATAGACCCCTGAGGGATCCCAAATTTTACCTCCCTTTGTGATGATCTGGTGTTGTTAGCCATTGTACAATGTGATCTGTTAGATCCAAGCGACCTCTGGTCCTACCGGTAAAACCATATAAGACGCTCCACGACCCCCATCGGCTAAGACTAGGGTAGAAAACATGTAGGAAATAGTCTAAAACTACAATAGGGCTCGAGGTAAGTATTTACACAATGATATAGTGGAGCGAAATATATATTAAATATGTAACACTATGAACCTGTGAAATAACAAACATAGTAGTAAATATACTATTTTGAAGTGAGATACACTTCAACTTCGAGGGTATGTTAAGTTACATTATACAACAGTAGTTCGAAAGAACAACTATCATATTAGACATGTTACAAGTACCTGGTTTTAAACAAGCATTATGAGACTACAATACCTATATATAATTCTACCCGAAAAAGGAAAAATTTTAGAACTCATGATGAGTTACCCTTTCAGATTTTTTTTTTAGTCAACTCGTCAAACTGATTTTAGTTTTATACAATGACATAAAAAAAAAAGTTTCTATTTACACACTAATCTGACTATGTTTTATATTTGAACACGGACGGTGAACTTCAGAGTGACTTGGAGATATATGAATATAGTACCGTAGGGAGATACCAAACCTTCAGATTTGGGTTACAGATCAAAGGTATGTAATACTGTAGTCCAATGTCATACACATATGTTATATTATGAGATCAACTCATTTATGCGTAGTTAAATAGTAGAAGTCCCTTTTCGAAGTAATGAAACATAGATGTATGGTCCTGCTAAATGTGGTTTCTTTGGATTCGAAGTCATTTGTGTATGGGCAGTTGTCACCTTAGGAGTTCAAACTACCTTTTCAGTAAAGGAGTCGGCAATCGTTGTATGGCCATCTTCGGTTTCAATTCTCAGACTTTGGCCTGTACCAAACGTAAATGTTGGCGCCTTTGCTTCAGAACCTAAGTAGCTGAAGTCGGATTCAGTGGACTCAGCACTGTCGGACCCCAAGTCTCCCTGGGTCAGTTTGTCATGATTCGCTTCGATCTCCAGGGTTGCGCACTAAAACCAAGACTGGTCACGGCACCAGTGTAATGGTTTGAGTTCTTATATAACCTCGGTTGAGTTTGAGATATATTAATATCAAGCGAAACCAGACAAGTTAGCTTGGGTTAGTGCAACCCGCACATATCTATTCAGGAGTCACATGAGTTCGAAGTAGTGCTATAAGGATAGCGCGGTGCTCAGCAGGTGTTGCTCCCAGGTAGGAACTGGAGCAGCGACGACCAGTTCTGCCACCACCTCATAGCGGCCAGTTCAAAGCGACCTCTGGTCCTACCGGTGGTAACCGCACCAACTGACCTGCCCTCTCGAATAGGGAGCTAAAACCATATAAGATGCTCCACGAGCCCCTACAAGTGGTGTCATGGCATTCAGTGAGTAAGGACCTGCCTCAGACGGCGCGCTCTATATTTTACCGATTTCTCCATTCAAAGTGAAAACCCACGGGTAAATTTTAGTCAGAGTGTACCTTTGATGGTAGGGAATCACCAGAAGAGGCTAAATCGAGGATATTTCCATCTAATTGCCCATTTCTGGGTGATTTATACCTTCGCCATTGGACTTCTATCTGTCTTCACCTGTCAACACCAGTCAGCCCACCCACACCTGTCACGGCCATACAAGCTTAACACCGGTGGTGCAGTCAACATGGCGTCAGGAGGAGTTCAAACCGATATCAAAAAACTTATTGCCCAAATAACCAAGCCAGTAGGTACAGATTTACCAGAATCACTCATCACAGAGCAAGGAAAGATTGGTGAAGCCCTTAGACATTTGTATGAAGACAATCTCACTGGTCAAGAAAATTCTAAATGGAACCATGACGAGATTATTACTTTAAAAGGGGAGAATGACAAATTATATAATGAACTCAAGGCCCTGAAAATTCGCTTAAATGAGGCCGAAAGAGTCACACGTGTAAACAAGGCTGATATTCAGGAAAACAAAACTCAATTATGTGTCCTAGACCACAACATAAGACGTAGGAATATCATCGTCGAGGGGCTTGCATACAGACAAGGTGAGAGGACCAATGATGTGGCTTATAATCTTTTGGTATCAATCTGCCCCGGACTGGAGTACTACGAGTTGGACTATGCATACAGACAAGGTCCTTCCAGAAATGGTATCCGCACTATGGTTATTGTAATGCTCAAAGCGAGCGTTAGAGATGATATATTATCCAGGAAAGGCGAGCTAAGAAATAGAATGCCCAATGTGTTCTTATCTGATGACTCAAATGCTACAATAAAAAGGCAAAAATCGAATATTCGCACCATAGCCATGCTGGGCCAAGAAGCTGGGATTGATGTCCAACCTAGAGGTTGAGGACTCACCATAAATGGTAAATACTACCCACATCAGGCATTAAATGACCTACCAGTAGAATTACGTCTTGCCAATGCCAAAACCTGTGTTACAGACTCGTATGTGGCCTATCAAGGTGAACTTGCCCCACTGTCAAATTTCTACCCCTGTACCATAGTCATCAACAATATTTCATTCAATTGTGTAGAGCAAGCTTTTGCCTACAAGAAAGCAATCTACGCTGGTAAAAAAGGGAAAGCCCAATGTATCTTGGATTGTAAGTCTCCAATTGATGCAAAAAAACTGTCCAAGTTCGAGTGTGAAGGTTGGAAAACCATAGACGAGGGTGAACTACTTGAACTCAATATCCAGAAATTTGAGCAAAATCCCCCACTGCTAGAAATACTCATAGGCACAGGGACCAGGAAGTTGTTAGAATGTGTTGGTTCAACACACTGGGGAACAGGGTGCTCTGTTAATTCGAAGTCCACTAAGGAAGGCACATACACAGGAGCAAATAGGGGTGGTGTCATTCTAATGGAAGCAAGACATACCCTACGAGAAAGGCACCCTGAACTGATCCCACCCCCCCCTCCCTTAATACCACCAATGCACCAGCCCACTATTGATCCAGCTACGCCTGCAGTATCTGCTCCCATTGTCATGCCTACAATTAATGATGCTAGGGGTCCCATCATTGACATTCCTGTTACTATGCCTACCACTCCTGTAGATGCCCCAGCCACGACAACTGTGCAATTACCAGCATCTACAACAACAACAACAACAACAACAGCGACAAAGACACCAATCATACCAGTCCCAACTGCTACTATAACTCATACCTCTCCCAAAACGACGAAACAAGTCATTACCATACAAGACTTGCAAGCTGCACATGCTTCAATCCCACCTAGAGGTCAATTTAACACCTATACCACCCAAGCCAGACCAGCACCTGCCATGTCACCTGGCCATAAGAGATCAAGTGCCCGTCTACTGAATAAGTCAACCCCCAAAATCACACAGCAGCCTGCTAAAAGCCAGGAATCAAACACTCTGCAAAAAATTATATCAGTCCTAAAAAAAATAATGTAAAATACATCTCTATCTCAGTTGGGAGGTCAAACTGTCCCCAAAAGGTGTAATGCTATTAATACATAGACATTGTTGCATTATTGAGAATGTACCTTGATCATTACCATGTCTGATAACGGGGCGACTGCACTTACCCACTGATATATGTCTCTATACAATAAAACCACTTTGGATTGATATCAGTATAAGTTAATTGCTGTGCAGACGATGCAATGCTATAGCCTACAGCGTCCAAAATAGGATTGATTGCATGTTAAACCTATGACGACTCTAAGGGTCGCGACGCGGTTCGATGAACACACAACAACCATGCCTTTCCCAGGTGGGCTGTCTGACCTAGAGACACTGTGAGTCAGCTGACTGTATATAACCTATCACTTAACCACTAACTCTATGATCTTAACCATGTCATACCTTTTCATGTTTTACACTCTAATATGTATGTAATTGTTTAAATTGTACCTGAGCGCGCTGTCCCCCTTACCATGCCCAGACTTGCAACACACCGGTCACCTTTCACACTAGGAATCAATTCATTCTCAACTCATAATCTTTAATATTATACACATTGTTTACTACAAAATAGTGTTATTAAATGAAATAGATTGTAAAAAAGGCCTTAAGGTCTATTGCACCAACACTAGATCCATATATGGGAAAAAATTGATGTATTTAGATTGATTACTCATGACGACATCACAGGTATTGTAGAATCCTGGTTAAAACCTTCCATATTAGATGCTGACTTGTTCATTCCCGGATATCAATATATAAGGTTGGACCGTTATCCTAATAGAGAGAAAACGGCTGGAGGTCTAATGTTGTACTTACGAGATGATTTGATTGCTGTTCCAGATCTTCACTGTTCCTTTATTGAAAAAGAATATGAAATCCTATGTGCGGACATAACTGTAAATATAACTAAATATAAAATTTTTGTATGCTACCGACCACCAGACTGCCTAGATAAGGCTGCTATATATAATAAATTATCTGACCTGTTGAAAAATGTATCGAAAAATAGAAAAATAATTATAATGGGTGATTTGAATGTTAATCTGCTATGTAAGAAAGATGTCGATGATTCAAAAGTCTAATTAATGAAGTTACACGTCCTGTGTCTAATACTCTATTAGATCATATTTATACAAATGTCCATAATACATCTAGAACTGGTCTAACTGAGGTGCATATCTCCGATCACACTCCTATCTATATGATTATAAAATGCGATAGAAACAAACTAAAGAAAAAGCTGGTCACAGCTAGGTCTTACAGACGCTATGACTATCTTACTTTTAAGAATATGTTGACACGAGTTAATTGGGCAGATGTAGTACTATTACAAGATCCCAATGAAATGTGGGACAGAATTATTTCTGAAATTCTATCTACTTTGGATATAATGTGTCCCGTTAAACAACTAATTATACCTGAATACACTCCTATCTGGCTAACACAACCAATCCTAGAATTGATGTGAGTTAGAGACAAGCTGTATGCCTGAGCTAGACAAACTAATAGTGTAAATGACTGGGATATTGCTCTATATTACAAAAGGATAGTCAAAAGAGAATTGTTTAATAGCCAAAAAAATGAAATCAGGGCCTTATTGGAATATAGGAAAACGGACCCCACCAAATTTTGGAAAGCAATTCAATTATTATTACCCCATAAGACAAGTAGCACACTTATTAAACTACGAAATAATACAACAAACCTCATTGTCCCCCCCCCGAGGATATGTGCTAGTTATATAAATAACTTTTTTACAAATGTTGGTGTTAAACTTGCAACTGCCCTTCCACCTGCTGAGGGGAACGGCAATGACCCTCCATTGTATGGTGATCCTGGTGTAGATGTCAATTTACTGCGAGAGATATCATATTTAGACTTTATTAAATTGGCAAAATCTATCAATATTAAGAAACCTTCTGCCATTAAGGATTGCAAAAATTTTATACTTAAGGATGCATTCTTCGCCATCTCTGAAGTCATACATGTTCTTTATAATAGATGTTTACAGAAATCAATTTTTCCTGTGAGATGGAAGGCTGGGACAGTGGTGCCCCTCCATAAAAAGCCAAACTCCCTTGACGTAAATGACCTCAGACCTATAAGCCTATTACAAACCCCAGGTAAATTACTAGAAAAGATTGTATGTACCAGACTGCAAAAATACATGGAAGATAGAAATTTGTTATGCCCTTCGCAGCATGGTTATAGAAAGAAATACTCGACCCAAACAGCCATCACTGAACACCTTTACACTATAATGCAACACATTATTGTTAATAAACCTGCCTACTGTCTATATTTAGATTACAAAAAAGCATTTGATACCGTCTCACACCCAAAGTTATTGGAAAAAGTGAAGGTCTTAGGATTAAATGAGGCGACTTGTAAATTTTTCAAGAATTATTTAACCCAGAGAAAACAATGTACTCTAGCTAATAATATTGTATCCCCCTTCCAACAGCTAACATATGGAGTACCCCAGGGCTCTGTACTGGGTCCTGTACTTTTTTCTGTCTATATAAACACCCTACCAAAATGTGGAATTTTTGAGTGTTCTTTATATGCGGATGATGCTGTTATTATAACGGATACCCCTCAAGCGATGAGGAGTGAAAGGGTATATAGTTTTCCATATCTTGGTGTCACCTTAGATTCTGATCTAAAATTTGTAGAACACAGAGAGAAATGTGTAAACAATATTAAGAACAAAATCTATCAACTTGCCAGAGTGAGAAAATTCTTAGATATTCCTTCCGCCTTAGATATATACAAATGCATGATTTTACCTATAATAGATTACTGTGATTTCATATGGGACAGAGACTATAGGGGGGAATCTGCTGAATTACAATTACTACAAAATTGGGCCTTAAGAATTGTTTATATGGTCAGATTGGAAGAAAATCCATTAATGACCACCATACAAATACAAAATGCTAGCGGCTGTCATGTACTAAGTAGAAGGAGGGATGTACACTTATTATCTTATGCTTTTAGATTAGCCCAAAATCCCAACTTAGTTGACAATAGGAACCTCCCCACCAGATTACACACTGGTAAAAGACTACTCGTTCCACACTGTCTAAAACCCATATTTGTCAGAAGTGCCTTTTATAGAGCCTGTTGTAGGTGGAATCAATTACAATCTAAATACACTCACATTGACTCACTAGTGCTTTTCAAGAAAGAAATTGAAAATAACTATCCTGATTGTTTTATGTGAAAAACTATCTTGATGTGTTTTTTATCTCACCTCATCTCATCTCATCATTAGTTGATTAATGATATTGATCTGAGGCATGGTCTACCATTTTACCATCTTGATTGTCAAAGGCTTGGACAATTATGTTGAACCTCGAATGGTGTTTTTCATCACATATTTGTATCATTGAGGGGGCCTGATTTAACAACCACAATGCGTGGGTATCAGGTATTCTTAATGCATCTAATTTGTATATGTATTAACCCAATAAACTACTTTAAAAAAGTGTATCCAAATTATGTACTTGCATACCTATGATAGGGGTAGTGGTTTTGCTCAATTATGCCCACTGATAAGGGTGCGACTTTTGGGACAGTGTTTTGGGAAACTATATAAAAGAGAAAGGGTGTCACCCCTGTGCTATGACTTGATAGTTGGCCTTTTTCACCCTCCTTGATAAATATGGCAGGTTCTTCATCCAGCTGCCTCAAATGTGGCAACCCCTAAAATGAGATAGGGCTCTGTTCAATGCCTAAATATGAAACCAGCAGTTTTGAAATTACATCAATGTTTACCTAACAAAACCTGTACATTTGACAAACTGTGCTAGTCCTAGCTGATGTAGATATGCAATGTTGGTAAATGTAAATTAGTCACAATATGAGATAGAATATATGTGAGCCAGCAAGCAGAAATGGGGGTTCCTGCAGGATTTAGTACCTGTTTTAGCCACCAGGGGGCATCACTATGGGCTAGAATAGAAAAATTAGCCTAAAACTGTTTTAGGATACTTTTTCATGGAGAATTCAATGATTTTTGATTAAACATTCTATTTTGGGTGGAAAGGTTCCAAACAAGGCATGTCAAAAGAACATTTTTGGGCCTAAATAGGCATTTTTGTTGAATTCTGTTGCCATGGAAACATGATTTTCATTCTAAATAAGAAAATCAATGATCTCATTTGAAGATATGTTTCACCAGGTTTACTATGGTGAAAACAGAACGAAAATACCATTTCTAGTTCAAAAGTTATGGGCAAAAGAATTAAAGGAGTATCTTCTCTTGCAATACATCACTGAAAAACTAGTGATCTGAATTTTAAAGTTGACTTTTAGCATGGAGAACCCTTTCTCCTTGCCTCTACACTGATGTCAAGCAAATGGAAACACACACCCACCAGCCCCTACATAATGACCACTCCCAGCACCAATACTACCAGTGTGGACAACACTGCTCCAACCTAGCTTGGTCTCCTTCATCAGTAAAGTTCAGCATTTTAGTGGTGCATTTATTAGCAAAGGCTGTCACAAACATAATGGGACTATATACGCCCGTGTATATATATATAATTAATATGTGCAGCGGTTGGTACTACTTTCCTCCAGGGCGCGCATTGGTATGGATGACGTCATGGAAAACATTTAGCGCCTATAAAAGCTGCGGGATCCAAATTAACCGTCAGTTGGCGTATATCCTTCGAGCGGCACACACCACGCTGGGTGGTGCTGGAAATTTTAACTTATTCTTTGTTTTTTCGTATACTACGGTATAATACCCTGCAATATGGGTAGGAAATCGACGGGTGGTGTTAATGCCAAGCCTGGTACTAAGAAAACTACAAAGAATACGAGGAATAAGGCCAACTCTAGGACTTCGAGCAGCTCTGATCCAAATATGGTTGACCCGGTGTCACCTATCCCAAAAGCTTCAGGAGTTAATTTGGGCTTATCTGCTGACCAGACGTTCATCAATCTAGAGGAAAGGACTACGGTAATGGAGGACCAGCTTGCTGATATCAAAGATCTTCTCAAGACCATTGCAGCTAAACAGAGCAATCCGGTAGAAGGGGCGTGTCGAGCGGACTCACGTGGTGGTGTTTTGACGCAGGATTCTAAAGGCGCTGTAACCAAGCAACGGGGGAGACGTAGGCAGCACTCGCCTAGTGACCGGGGAGGCCATGACAACAGGAATCCAAGATGGCGACGGGACCGTTCTCCTTCGTCGGATTCGGATAAAGATTCATCATTTTCAAGAAGTTCCTCTACTGATACTACCCATTCTACACGGAAAAGACATCGGGGTGAGTTCGATCAGAAGAATTATCTAGAGAAAAATGCCAAGATTGATTGTATTGAACGTTTAATGCTGGTGAATGTACGTCTTGCTAAAGACAAGTATGAGGAAGGCGAGGATATTTTCCATTTGCTTGGCCATCTTGAAATGTTAGTCGAGAAGTCGAGTACAAAAATTTATACGGTGGCGGCTTTATCCAGGTATGATAAGTCTGTAAAAGATAGGGCGAACAAGAACGGGTTGAAAGCATTCGAAAGGGTAGACAACTCTGATATCCTTAGATATTTATCTTACGACGGGACCGTTCAGGCCAAGAAAGGACAGGTGGCAAAGCCCAAATCTTTCAAATCTAGGTCAGCTCGTACTTGTTTTGCTTTTAATAGAGCTGAGGGTTGTAGGGAGGACCCCTGTAAATACCGTCACATTTGTGATGTGTGTGGTTCCCCAAGCCATGGCAAGGATAAATGCCAAAAGAATAAAAAGGATTAGTGTGTTGCTCTTAGGCAGGGTCCTACTTTAAAATCTGAAAATTTGATGCCTGATTTTAAATTAGTATGTACGGTAGACCCTCCTAAGCCTCCCGTTTCTATCATTCCGGGTGATAATGTTAATAATGATAATGTAAATACTTATAATTCTTGTGATTTGTCAAAGAATTTATTTATTTCTCATAGTTGCCCGGTACAGGGCGAGATTGAACAACTTTTTACGGTGGAATGTTTAAATAGACCCAGCATCAGGGTCTATGACAGTTGTGTAAATGGGGTATGTATGTGTGAACACTTCATTTATGGTAGGAGGGCTCAGATACTCCCGTGTCGACTAGCTAGTTTTCTTAGGCAGTCAGACCTAATTAATATCAATCAGGTTGAATCTGATTTTCTATGGTGTGGTTTTACCGAGGGGTTCAAAATAGTTGACCCAGGGTGTGATACAACATATGATTGTAAAAATTATAAGTATATTTTGGAAGATAGATTTTATAACGAGATGTGTAGTATTATTGAGGAGGAGCTAGTCCAGGGCTTGGTTACAAAGTCAGTTGTCAAGCCCAGATGCATCCATTCTCTAGGCGGTGTAGAGAAATCAAATAGTAAATTAAGACCTATCACTGACTGTAGCATGCCAGCGGATATTTCTATTAATAACTTTATGAGCACAACGTGCAAAAGCTTCTCGTATAACTCTATTAACACTGTTACTTGCCAACTTGATAGAAATGACTTTATGTGTGTGGTAGATTTAAAATCTGCTTATAGAAGTATTAATGTTTATGGCCCACATGTGGGCTATCAAGGTTTCAGGTGGAATTTTGGTAATGGAGATGAGTTTTTTGAGAGTAACCGTTTGACATTTGGTCTAAAGTGTGCCCCATATATATTTAATAGAATATCTGATTTTTTTACTATTATTGCTAAATTTTATGGTGTAGATAGGATAGTAAACTACCTAGACGATTTTATTATCATAGCTCAGACTGAAGAGGAATGTTTACGTAAGAGGAACATCCTCATTGAGTGTATGGAATATTTAGGGTTCGTTGTGTCGAAAGAGAAGGTGACGGAGCCCAGCCAGGTGTGTATTTTTCTGGGTATAACCGTTGATTCTAGGTGTATGAAGTTGTCGCTGCCATAGAAGAAGCTAGATAAAATGAGCCTAGCAATAGACGAATGCTTGGGCAAAAAATTTGTATCTAAAAAGACTTTACAGAAAATTGGTGGTTTGATGTCCTTTTGTTCCCAGGTGGTACGTGGTGGTAGAACTTTCAGCAGGAGATTGTTCGATCTTTGTGCAAAAGCCAGGAATAAGGGTGTTATTAAACTTAATGAGGAAACCCAGAATGACCTATTGTGGTGGAGGGATTTTTGTAGGATTTTTAATTGTAAAAATATCATTTTGAATGATAATGAATGTACTCCTATGTATTCCGATTCCTCTATACAGGGCTTTGGGGCCTGGTTTGATAAAGACTATTTTTATGGTACTTGGGACGACTCTAATCCTATGTTAGACTGTGTGGGTCATTTCGTTCAGGCCCCTAAACTTGATAATCTAAAAATTCACCACAGGAACATAAATGTGTATGAACTCTACCCGGTAATGGTAGGTCTTAAACGCTGGGTGAAGAAGTTTTCTAACACTAGGGTTCATTGTATTACGGAAAACATGCAGGTCTTGGCCATGTTAAATACAGGTAGATCCAAGAATAAATTGTGTATGTCCTGGTTGAGAGAAATTTTTTGGCTATGTTTTATACATAATATTGAAATATATTCAACATATATTAAATCTGAGGAAAATATTCTAGCTGATCATTTGTCTAGACTGAATTACAGGGGTGTTCCTCAGAAATGTAAAAATGTTTTAGCTAGGTATAACATGTGTTGCTATGCTTCCAGATCTGAGGGAGCTGGAGCGGAGAAGGAGAAGAATTTTAATTTCAATCCCCTACCTTGTTCTCCTTCTCAGGCTTCGTTGTATAGTGTATATTTATCAGATAAAATGAAACCTATATCTGTTAGGAACTATTTGTCTGCAGTGTGCTATTATCAGAAATTAAAAGGTTATTCTGATTATAGTAGTAATTTTATTGTAAAAAAGACACTGGATGGTATTGAACGTAGTTATAAATGTTCTTCTATTAAAACATATCCTTTAACTCCCAGTGATATGTTAAATATCAAATCTAATCTGGATTTGTCGGTGTATGAGGATGTAGTCTTCTGGTCAGCTATCTTAGTGTGTTACCGAGGTGTATTCAGGGTGGGTCATGTAGTGGACTCCCCCCATAACCTTAAATCTAAAAATGTGTCGTTGTCTGTTGACTGTATTCGCATTGATGTTAAATCTTCTAAGACTGACCAATTTGGTAGGGAACCTTACGTGGTATATTTAAAGCGTAATGATTATTCTGGTCTTTGTCCAGCTAGGTATTTGAAAATTTGTAAGGGTTCATAAAATAGATTATTGTTCACTATATGTAACAAACCGTTGACTTATAGCTATGTTAATACCAGGTTGAAGGCTATTGCTATAAAATGTGATATTTCCCACAAAGTTTCAACTCATTCACTCCGTCATGGTGGGGCGACTCTGTTAAAAGATTCTGGTTTAAGGGTCGATGATATTAAAAAGAGAGCGAATTGGAAATCTAATGTTGTATATAATTATTTACATGACTCAAAGCAGGACTTATTAGCTCTAGATGTGATGTTATAGTGTGGAATGGTGTATCCATTGTGTTTGGCGGTTTTTGGCATGTATAGAATTGTTATTGACTAAGTCAATTCTCACCAAACCCATTGTCTCCTTCCTTATTCCACTTGTGATATTATTATAATATTATTATAATATTTATTATTATTATTATATTCCCAAGCGAACATAATTAACTTATGGGACTATATACGCCCGTGTATATATATATAATTAATATGTGCAGCGGTTGGTACTACTTTCCTCCAGGGCGCGCATTGGTATGGATGACGTCATGGAAAACATTTAGCGCCTATAAAAGCTGCGGGATCCAAATTAACCGTCAGTTGGCGTATATCCTTCGAGCGGCACACACCACGCTGGGTGGTGCTGGAAATTTTAACTTTTAATCTATTGTTATATTGTATATATTGTATTATATTGTGTTATATTGTATTATTGTATTGTATTAAATTATTGTCTTATTAATAAAGGCATGTATAGAATTGTTATTGACTAAGTCAATTCTCACCAAACCCATTGTCTCCTTCCTTATTCCACTTGTGATATTATTATAATATTATTATAATATTTATTATTATTATTATAATATTCCCAAGCGAACATAATTAACTTATAGAAGGTATTTATCTAGTATTTTATGACTTGTTTGGTTGTATTTCAGGTTGCTAGCTCATCTACCAGTATGCCCTGTTGTCTGCAATATTGAACAGTCTTTATTAATAACACTTAACTATCATAGGCCCTATTGCATTTGAAGAGTTTGGTTCCAAAATGCAATAAACGCCATTTTGAAAAAAGAGACAAATATTTCAAATGCCTACATGATAGAGATGGTTAATTGATATAAGGAAACCATTTTCCTTGACAAGTATATTTTTCAGCACTACAAACATGGGTATATGGGTATATGCTGAAAATCTGGAATGGATTTGTTGCGTTTTGGAACCAAACTCTTCATTTATCCATGAAGAATAATGCTATTTGACTGGATCATTATTTCCACTGTACATTATCACAATTCCCCATTCTTTTCCATTGAGTATCATGGTTTGTACAACCACTATCTTTATCAATGGCTGCTAACTGCAGTACTGCAGATAATATTTAACCATCCAACCACTATATATAGCTGTGTAAAAAGAACACTATCTTTATCAAAAAGGAATATAAATTTGGTCAAAACAGGTCACTCTTGGTCAAAATATGTCAAATTGGGCCTAGATGGGTCAAATAGCCAGAGATAGGGCAATATGAGCCTAATAGACCCAATTTGGGTAAACTAGGTCAAAAGAGGTCAAATTTGCCCAATGTGCGTAAATTATCCCAGGATTGGCCCAAATTGAGTGGTACTGGTATTAACCAAAATGGGTAAATTAGGTTGAATCCTCTGATAAAGGGATGAATTGACCAAAGATGGGTCAATTCACCCAGGACTGGCCCAAGTAGGGTAAATTTGGTTGAATCAGGTCAATATTAGTCAAACAGGTCAAATTAGCCAGAGAGGTGTCAGGTTGGTCCAACATGAGTAGATTGGGTCTAAACAGCTCTACTTGACCCATCTCATGCCAATTCAACCTATTTTGTCTGATATTGAATTGATTTGACCAAATCTGCCCAACTTGGGTCAATCTGACTATACAACCCAATGTTTTGCCATCTTGGGCCAACTTTGTCCACACGTCTTGGGATGATTTGAACTAATTGTCCCATACTGACCAAATTGAGCCCAATCTCTGGCCTTTTGGCCCAAAGTACCATATTTGACCAACTTTACCTACCTTCTGTAAATCTGACCTTATTTGCTCAAGAATATTGACCTGTTTTGGCCCAATGTACTTCTGAATTGACACAATCTGAGTCAAATTGTTCCAATCTACAGGTAGCATTAGTTCCTACAAATAGCTGTTGGATAGTTACTATAGATAGCATGTGTCTTTTTTCTTTTAACCACATATAGTGGTCAGATGTTCAGCTTCTACCTGTAGTATTACAGGTTGCAGTTGTTGATACAGATAGTGGTTGTACACCCCTTCCCAACCAGTCTAAGTAGGCTCCAGTTCATGCTCAATGTTGCACCCCACAATACTTGTTTTCCCCAATTTAGACATTTGGACCTGGTCATGGATGGTTGGGCACACCAACAGTGGTCCAATCAATGAAATGTTACAGTCAACAAAATAGTCAATACAGCTAATATTTAGTCATGGAGGTCCAACCAATTGTCTGATAAAATTATGAATTGACATAATTTTGATATTTTTTTATGTACTTATGCAACCCTCTGACCCTAAAAGGTGCAGCCCATAGGGAAATGGTTGAATAAAGAAATAATCATGAAATAAGAAGTAAAATTTCACTTTCTCATTGACCTTTCATGGACTGGTTTAAAAGGTTACTTCATAGCTAAAATGCTTTGCTTCAGAGGAGACCCCGGCCAAGGAATCAGGCCTTATTTCATATATTTCACATTATTGCAAATTGGAATAACCTTTTTTGGAATGAAAAACTATGCTTGATGAAGGCTTCTTTTATCCCCTTGTCCAATGTATATTTATGTCTAATGTGCATCTCTAACTGAATGCAACCACCTGTCATGAGATGTAACTATTTTGCCACATATGTAACCATCTACAACCAAATATAGCCAAAGATAACCCAGTCAGCTATATGTGACCAAATATGACCATTTTAAAAACTCTGGCAGTAAAAGGAGGTAGGTAGAAGCTATGGCCCATTATTATAGGTCTTTTCTCACAAGTTGTTGTGCCCTTTTCTCATAGGCAGGAAAATAAGTGTGTCCTATTCTCAAGGAGTGACTCTGCAGTTGTAGATAGCCGTTTTTGGTTCATCTGGTCTCTGACAAACATTCAACTATATTTCTTATTAAGAATGGTTACCATATTTATCCATTTGTGACCAAAAGAATTATTTGCATGATGTACGACTCATTATACAAGTTCTGGTTCTTATGAACTACTCTGTTGTAGAGTAAAATGAAATATTTGATTCCCCTATTACACTTGGCAAATTATGACATCATTGTTTTCATGACTGATGCCAAGTTGGGACACATTCTGTGTAAATTCATTTTGACCAGTTTGATACAAATGTATGTTATCCTTGGCTATGAGGAGCTAGAAATCCTCCACTTTATTCCAAATCATCTAGAATATGATTTTGAAAAGAAGGGGGTGCCATGCAACCTTTTGTTTTAAATCAAATTTTGAAAAAATGAAAATATCTTTTATTTCACCTAGAATTTAGAATATGTCTAAGATGTATCAAGTTCTCTTTGTGAAATCATTTTATAATATGAATAACTGCTTATGAAATTAGTCACATATACTAAATCTTAGGACATTTCAGTTCTTGTTAAGATGCACAGGTACTTTCAGTGTTGTGCATGATGGCAGTAGCTTTCCCCCTGAATATATATATAGCAATATACTCTGTACAGTAGTGGATTACACTGTTACTGGAAAATTCCAATAAAAGTGTAGCCTCTGAAATCTGACATTATATTTCAGTGCCTCCATTACTGATGCATCAAAAGAGAGGATGCTAGAAGATGACTTTGAAGTGAGGGAAGTAGCAGCCAACTCCTGTTCCATGGAAACAGTGCAGTGACCATCCCCTTTAACTCTGAAATCTCACCAATGCTAGGAACCCTGAGCAACTGTCAACCAGTACCAGAAACTGGTACAAATCTTCCAAATGGTAAACCCATATCTGTCATGGTCACCATCCAATTCAGCCCTTCTTAGAACCCTATTTCTGCCATTGTAACCAATCTGTGTTAAACCATTGTCATCACCATATGTCTTCAATCTTTGTCTGTCATTTTCCCCACCCTATGACAGTGACTGCCACAATAATATGTCTGTCAGTGTGATTATTAGGAGGACCATATTCAGTACTTTTGAGACATTCATAACCATTACAATGGTCTTTACTTCTGTCATTACAGGCTAATCTGTTGTGCCAGAGGTGTTATTTGCATAGAGGTCAGCTACATGTTGATTTCACTAAACTAGTACATTTCCCATCTAGTAGGGGCACAGCAGGTCTAGGGAGACATCGCTGGTATACCCTCTACCCTCTGATCCCATGGGCTTACTATAGGAGAGCTGGCATCCTTATTGACACACCTGTCATAGTTGATCAGTCATCAGTGTAATCAAAATGCACTATAGTGATTTTCTTCTTCCTGACTCTCTCCTGGTAGGCTCATGGTTAAACAGAAAAATTAATTTCAAAAGACAATAAATGGTTGAATAACCAGTATAGTCAATTGAATTGATTTTCTTCACTTGAGTGAGTACGGTTGGACCCCCGGTGGTAAGATAAGAGTTAATAAATGTATGGTAGGCTACTGATTATCAGCACAAGTTCCTCCTTCTGTTATACATTTTCACTGCCAACAGTGGCTAAACTCTGCCCCTGTAGACCCGGTGAATCGTCCAGACTGAAACTAGTGTTGGCTTGATAAAATGAATGCTTAGTTGTACTCTACGGATCACATTAGTATTTACCTCTCAGAGGGTTTGGGATTCCCTAGACCACTTAAAGGTTACAATCTCATCTTTCTTGTCCCCTCTTTTTGTTTGGTGCACATAGGTAAGGCACCAATACATTCATCTGTAAAATTATGTAATCTATATTTCTCACCATGAATATGACATCAACTGTCAGAATGGGATTAAATATTCATGACTCATACACTTACTAGCTCAGAGGGTTGACCTAGGGAACTATGTTTTCTAACCTAATTATGCTGAATATGTTGGCTTAAAGTTCCAGGTATCTGCCAACACACTCTGAATGAAGCATTTCCCTTGACATTTGCATTTATCTTATGGTATAATTGTTGGTCATGTCTATAATGATATTAAGTCAATGATGGGTAATAGTAGCAGGGTAGACAATGATACTAGGATGGGAGCCAATGACTGCCTGGTATACAGGAGCAGGTTTATGGAACAATTAGATGAATTAGTGCAAGAAGGTTGTAGCTGACATTTTGGCAAAATTAAGTTTTCTTTTGCTTTAACATATATATTGGCCCTTATCTACCTACTGTGAAAGAACTGAAGCCCTGTCCATGATACGTGTGCCTACAGGCCCCAACATTGCTGTAGGATGTGCTATAGTTACTTCAAAAATGCAGATAGAACTGTCTTGCACTAAGGCAACAAATTATTGATTTACCTTCATCAGACGGCATTGACCAAAAACAGTATGAGATATAACCTTAGTAGACAATGCCCTCTGAAGTATTCATGGAATTCCATGCTTTACTGTATCTTTACAGCATTATACTATATAGGAATGCTGCTAAGTATAACCACATTATAGGGTTGTGTCAAAACATCATTGTAATATAAAAGCAAAGATTGCATAAACAGCAGTAAAAGAAATGTCAATGACTGCTGACTGGACTTTGCTGATATTCTTCTTTTTGTTTTGTAGAGATCCTCCTGCCTGAGTACAAGCCTGTTACAGATGATGCCACTAGAGTTGAATTGAAAGGCTGCAATGACCAGGGATCAGAGGTGCAAGCAATAGTGCCTAAATGGATAGTGTGTCAAGTCACAAGGTAGAAGAAGCCTAACTACTCTACTTTCACCATATTGAAGTACTTGAGCTGCCCAAAATTTTGCGGGTCCAAACTCACTTCTTAGAGCAGGTGCTTTCAAAAATGGCGGAGGTTGCCTAAATTAGCCCCTACTTTCCAGCCAATTTCACATCAACCAATGCATGTATTCATAACCAAACCACAGTACTTTTTCCTAATCTTATTGAGTTCTTCAATGTATTTTAGTTCCAGTTTTTTCTGTAAGCACATGCAATATCTTCAATGTTGTCAAGGCATTCCCCACTATTTTCAGAATGTCACTTGGAAAATTCTGTGGCTTCAACCAACCAGCATCTGCTGCAGGTAGCCTGTCCCTAACAGAAAATGACACAATCTCAGTTTGGAACCCCAACCATCAAATCGATCATGACCCTTAAAATGTCAATAGTAAATAGATCTATCATACATATTGATTATCAAAATGAATAAATGCAGCCCTGATAGGTAACATGCAAGGAAACTATAGTAATTGCTTGTATATGTGCTTATAAAATTCAGATGTTAGCTCCCCCTGTTGAAATACAGAACCTGCCTTTTAAAGAGGAGATTTAGGTTTCAGGAAAGTCCTCACCTTGCACCTAAACAACATCTATGCTTGTCTAAAATCTCTGGGCTTAAACAAGCAATTGTGGTACACTCATACACAATGCTGAGCCCATATGGCAATGATGCACTTTTGAATTAACTGCCCTTACAGGGCTATAAGTCGCACATACAAAATGTTTAAGAGCTTTCATTTTGGTATGTAAGGCTACCTAAAAACAATTATCAGTCTTACAGACCCGTCCCCACCATGTAAAAAGGGCCACATTCTAGCTTTTTATTTAAGATTTTCTGTAAAAAAAAGGTGTAAAAGTCCCTCATCCAGGAAATATCTTTCCCAAGACATAATACCTCACATCTCAGCCATTATTTTGAGTAAAATGATAGTTCAAATCTACAGCATGAGTGTCTTATTTACATGGGGTTATGAATTGATTTATTGAAAATAATAATTAAAAAAATCTTTGACCCTTACATTTCCTAAATAAAGATAAAAAAGGCCCTCCCTCGTCACCCTAAACTTAAATAAAAATAAATTAGAAAAAGCCTTTACTTTTTTTAAGTAGCCTAACACTTCCATATTCGAACCATGTGGTCCTCTACAGATCTTCTGCAGATAGATTTAGTCAGATCAATTAAAAATTGATTAAACTGAGATAACTGACATATTAAACATATAATAGTTTATAAGTTGTATATAATTCCTATGTAATTCTATATAGCCATGAGAAATATAGCTATATCTTTTAGACATTTGGGGCTTAAATTCAGTTTAGTAAGCAAGAATTCTGAAAGATATCTACCCATATGTTAGAAAAATGCTAAAATATCAATTTTGAAAAATCTGATATTTTTGACACTATACCACTTGAAAAGGCCATATTTTGGTTTCTAAGTGTGCGACTTCAGTTCCACTTTGTTAGGATGTATCACATATTATCAATCTGTTATACCTTATAAACATGCATAGGTTGTGAGCAGGCAAGGAAAGGGACAACCTGTACACCCTGGCATTAGCAATCCACTCTGCTTGCCTGCTCAAACTTTGAATGAAAGACCGTGAGTGTTAATTTCGCCAATACCTTTAATTATGCTCATGCTATCAGAAGGCAAACCCAGGTGCAACTGTCAGAAGCATGGACCATTAACCCAATGAGCGCCAGCTTTAACTATAGTTGACACCATGGTAGGCCTAGTGTTGACTAAATTCAACACCCATTATTTAAGATTTGTACAGGAATTGAAATTAGGCTCGTTCTCTAGAAACTATCCTTTTTTTCAGGAGCCATCCCCACGGCCAGGGCGACAATTCTTACTTTGCCCTTTTTCAGGAACAGCAGAAACAGCAAGATTGGATAATATCATTATCTTCTTTTCTACATAAACTAGATAGATTGACATACAATAAATATGACTAATAAAGGGTTTTATCCTGTTAATCTTGTGTTGCTTTGTCCTTATTTTTCACAGAAATGCACGCTCTCTCTAATGAAAAGGGGTGATACTGGTCATGTAAATACATCTAGTAGGATGATCTTTGAAGTACAATGGGATAAACTTTGTTAAACAATTGCTATTTCCATTATTTAGAAATTTTGGTTGTTGTAGGGTATGCTGATTCCATCAAAATTCATAATGAGTAGATAATAATGTCCCCATGACATATCCATGAGTTGAAATCCCATCAGACTAAGATGTGAATAGATCCAAATTCCTAAACTAATATTATGTGTCATAAGAAGATGTAATTTAATAATGTTCCTGTGATGTAGCCATTAGTTAAAATCTTATAAGGCAATGATGTAAATAAACATACAACTTCCAGTGGAATGTAATGTAAAAGAATTACATCATTAGAATGTATATATTACATAAAAGAAACATTGAATTACATCTCTAAGGTTACATAGATGGATGTCAATCCTTTTACGTATATGCCCGTCTACTGTGTTAAAATGAGACAGAAAAGTGTACTTACCATAAAAACAATTACTACACATACTTATAAGAATTTTGATGAAGAGCTGTTCTTAGACTGGTTAGCTGAGGCAGATTGGGAGGAGTATTATGAACTAGAAAATCTGAGTGATGCATGGGTGTTCATTCAAAATCATATAGAATGTTACCTAGATAGTGTGTGTCCTCTGGTCCAAATTATTGTCAAAGACATGGGTAATAAATGGATGACAGCTGATATAAGAAATTTAATCCATGAAAGGGACACATGTGTATCCTTATTTCTAAGAACGCATGAAACACATTATCTTGAACGTGCCAGGAAATTGAGATGTAGAATCAATGTCAGTTGTAGATACACTAAGGCAGATTATGTAAAGCATGAGTTAGATGAGTCTGAAAACGATCCTAAGCGTTTTTGGAGAAATATTAATTCTATATTAAAGTCGTCTAGTGATAACCATCTGCCTATGTTAATTGGTGAAGATGGTGAAATGAAAAGTAATGCTGACTCAGTCGATTACATAAATAAATATTTTGCTTCAATAGGTTCAAAGTTAGACAGTGATTTGCCTCTACCTTTAAATCTTCCAGCAGTCCAGGACAGTCTGGTTGAGGATTGTAACCCCAAGATAAGTGTATGTCAGCAGGAAGTGGAGTATTTGATAGACGAGATTAATGTAAATAAGACATCAGGCATTGAACATATTCGCTGTGACATATTAAAACTTGCACTAAAAAATCTTTTACCACAAATGACTTGGCTGTACCAAATGAGCTTTGACTTAGGTATTTTTCCTGACAGCTGGAAGTTGGCACGAGTAAGTCCGATCCAGAAACCTGGCAATGAAAGATTAGTTAGCAATTGGAGACCCATATCACTGTTGTCTGTGCCTTCGAAGATAGCAGAGAAAATAATGCACTCACATTTATATGACATTATGGAGAAAGCTGATTTTCTGGATTGTAATCAGTGTGGTTATCGTCGTGGTCGAGGAACTGGTGATGCCATCTTTAGATTTGTTAATGATTTATATGATGATGTTGATAGGTCTCATGTAACTGCGACATGCTTTTTGGATTTGAGGAAAGCATTTGATAGCGTTCCTCATAATCTCCTAATACACACACTAACTCGTTTAAAGATTCACCACAGTATCTTAAGTTGGATTGCTAGCTATTTAAAGAATCGTGTTCAATACACAAAAATTGAAGAGTTTAAATCATCTGTTCAGCCAGTTCAGTATGGAGTGCCTCAGGGCTCTGTTCTGGGGCGGTTGCTATTTATTTTATATGTCAATGACATTGGGTCCGTGATCACTGATTGTAAATATATTATGTACGCGGACGATCTAGTATTTTATACGTCCAGTAACAAATCAACCCTAGCCCATAACCGTCTGCAATCTGATATTGATAATGTTTACAAATGGTGTTTAGAGAAGCGTCTAACAGTAAATGTTGAGAAAACAAAAACACTATGGTTTGGTTCTAGGAGGAAGTTACCTAAAGTTGTGTTGGGCACTTTTAAAATGGCAGAGACTGATTTGGAAACTGTACATGACTATACTTATCTAGGTCTACACTTAGATAATTACCTAACCATGGATTTGGCAATGAAAAATGTTTTCCAAAGGGTCAATAACAGGTTGTTCAGATTAGCTAAATTGTGTCATTTACTGACGCTTAAAGTTGCAATATTGGTGTATAAAACAACTATACTAAGCTTGTTTGATTATTGCAGCTTTGTTTATGTAGGTTGTAGTAATGAAGATAATCTTGTCAAGGTGCAAAGACTCCAGAATAGAGGTCTAAGAACGTGTTATAGGTATAACAGGGAATATCTGTCTGTGGAGGATATCCATACAAGGAGCGAGGTTCCATATTTGGCTAGAAGACGTGATGAAATGTTATTAGTATTGATGTATAAATACTCTAGATGTAATGATATGTTGGATCATCATAGAGGTGACAGAGTCACTAGGTCAGATAAAAAAATTAAATTCTTGGTTAAACAACCTAAGCTAAGTACATATAAAAGATCACCCCTATATCGCGGTGCTGAACTGTGGTCGCTATTAGGAGCCTGGTATCAACATACTGAAACAAAACTGAAGTTTAAGCAGAGAGTCAGACGTATTAAAAATCTGAGAGTACCAAATGATGGTCCTGGCGATGATAGTGATGATGATGATGACAACTCCATTGATGAAGTCGGGAGCTTGTTATTGATCAGTGACGACGGTATGGACTCTGATTCTGATCCTGAAATAGGCTAAGCAAGCTTTTTATTGTTGTTGTATCTGAGTATCTTGTACTATTTGGCCTTGCATTAGCTGTAGTGGTGCTCTGATTGGTTAAAACAGAATACAGACAGCTTTTGTGATCACGGTTAAGCGCTGGTTCCATAGGCATAAAATCGGTCGGAATAGTCCTAATCCGACGATTTATAATATATCAAAAGTAAAGAAAAAAATCGGTTGGATTAGTGCTCATCCGACCGATTTACTCCTATGGAACCAGCACTTAAATGACCCCCTGGAGTTCTAAATCACGTTCAATAATCTGAATAATCTGGATTACTGGTATTATTATCAGAAATTATAACCAATATCAGTATTAGTATTACTATTATTATTATTATTATTATTATTATTATTAGAAAGATGTCTTGTATGAATGTGAATGTTACTGTGTTGTTTTTCTTACTTAATCCTTACCTGATCCTACTAGTTTTGAGTTTTTGAGCATAATATATTTTTGTTTAGAATTTGTACGATGGTAACCCTCCTCTATAGAAGCTTATGTGCTTGGTGTATGTTGTGAGTCGCAATTTCAACAATCCTGTACATTTCTCTGTCTTGGGCTGTGTTACTTTTGTCCTTGTTTGTCTGGGTCTGTTTTGTCTATCATTATTGATCATTATTACCTAGATTTTTCATGATTCATTGTTGTGTCTACAATTGTTTGTATTTTTATATAATTGATAAGGTGTACAATTTGATATGGTATCTAATTTACCGTATGAATATGATTTGTAGCTTTTTTTCTTGATTGTATGACTTACTGATAGCTGTTTGACTGTAATTCCAGTTGTGCTTCAATTACCACGATTCTGTAAATTGTGAGAGGCTCAATAAATGTTGTTTTCAATTGAAAAAAAATAAACGTTCAATAATGTTCAGTATATATCTACCCGATAGGTGAAAAATGTTTTTGTATGTTAAGATTTGTAAAAATATTACCTATATATAACGTAGAGATTACGTTTAGAAAACATTCTATGGATGTAAATCTACGTCACATTATGTTCAGTTACCTAAAAAAAAAGCCTTACATTTTTATGTTCATAGAACGTTCAGAAATTATGTTATTTGGCCCCTAAAATAACATTCCCTGAACGTTGATAAACCTTAGTGTGTTTACTGGGCCTACTGAGGCTACTCTATGGCTTTGTAATTAGTTGTAGATTGATCATAGGATGCAGGAAGTAGCCAATAGAAGATCATCAAGTACAATGTATTGAAAATAACTATGGCGTAATTTGTCATGATTAGCCTATAGACAACATTAATAATAAGACACAAGATAAAGACAGAATATGCAATAATAGGTCATAAATGATTAGGCTAATAGCAATTATGGAATAGACCAGAAGATGTAAAAAGTGTGGGGGAAATTATCCACAAAGCGTGGATGGTATGCAAAAATCTGCCATAAGATGTAAAACTTATGGACGAATTTGTCACTGCTCGAAAGAGATCAAATGTAGACCTCAAGATTATTATTGCATGTGAAAGGGAAAGTAGCATATGATAAGAACCATTGATTAGAGAGTAGACAACGATCTTCTTCACATCGAGACTGGCTCAGTCTCAATGTGATGCATTCGTGCATTATAGGACAACAGGCAGTCAAGATGTGAAGAAGGAGTTGTCTATTGTCTTTATAAAACATTTTACATTTCATTCCAATCAATCAAGTACCCAATCAAGGTATATCTAGAAGAATTAAGGGTACCTGACTGGTTTACAACTATGGTGACCTTGCTCAGCCGTGCACTGTATTCCTATAATGCACTCAAGGTCACTTCTGTTATGCAGCAGAGCATTGCCAGCCATTTTATTACAGTATATAGATCTTGTTTCCTAGCTATAATGCATGAGGCGTAGTCAAGTGACATATTGCTCATAGCTCAATGAGTGAAGAGCAATGCAAGTACATAGGGCAGATTAACCTAAAGATGACCATTCCTGTGCAGGTTTTTAATAATGGAAATGCAGTAGCTAATATCTTTGAGTCTAATGGGTCCTTAGGGTTCCCCAAGGTACTAAGTGAAAGACAGTTATTTGGGCTTTTTGACCAATTACCTTTCTCAAATCCATGTGTAAATTTTATCTTCTGTTTTTCATCATTTCTAAGACCATCTTAGTTAGTCTATTTTCACCTTGAGTGGACCACTTGATAACTACCCTTTTAATGGTGCTATGATCATTAAACTATTATTTGAAAAAAGAATAAGTGTTTTCTAAAGATATGCAGTAAAATGGCGTAATTAAAACTATTGCACCATAAGAAAATGTATGTTTTTACTGTGACTCATTTAGAATGGAAATTGGAGACAATTTTATGGCCATGGATATTGTAAATCTGTGATCAGATGGGGGAAAACCTGCATCCAGGACCTTTTAAAGTTGAAGTCATGTGCTTTAAAATGAGATATCTTGAGCTAAAATATTCCAGGTAGTTCTTCTGTAATTACTTGTCAAACCTAGGTCGGTGTGAGGAATTGAAAAATGCAAATAAGTTCTAAATACATTATATCCTAGCTTAAATAGTGATAATGCAAAAAATACAGTTTTGTGGGAAAATAAACAAAGAAATCTAATCTTTTTATCATAAAATCGGTTCTAGACAGAATTTTCTGGGTCTGTTTTCGGTTCTGAGTTCCTTATGTAAATATCCAACATATTTGTGGCAAAAATGTCCATTTAAAGTAATGGAGTGGTTTCCATGGCAACCAGAAATTGCCATATATACCAATTATCTATGTGTCCATGTGTCATACTAGTGATTGGCATGATCAAGTTGTCATATGAGAAATATCATAAGACTAGTGGTATATAGTGTAAATACATCAGGCTCATAATAAATAGTGTTATTTCCAGTTATCACTGGTTTATTCAGCTTTAGGCAACATGTAAGAAATATCAATCATACAGTAGTTAGTATGTAGGTAATTTGTACATACAGTAAACATACAGTAATTTATAAAGTACAATGTTCTGTTCCACTCCACCTGTGAGGTATTAATAATACAGTGTCCAGCATAGTTCTAGGTGGGTTCCCACACCTAGCTCCTGACCTGCTGCTTAGAGGAATAATGTAATAATGAATAACTTTACCCTCTGGTGGAAGTCTTGAAGGAGATAGCCCCTGGCCACTAATGATAGAAACCAATGCCTGTCTAGCATAGTTTCACCATAGTGCAGTGGTATAGCAGGTAGCAGGAGATGACTGGAGATGTTACCTCTAGAGCGGTTCTTGGTGATGTATCTTCCTGGAGGTGCAGACAGGCTATTTGTAGCAAATCTTGGAAAAGCACCTCCAGACTGACTGGAGCCAGCAGCATCTGCCTAACTCTACAATTGTTTGAGGGGACTCTTTCAAGTGTCACAGGGGGACAAAGGACCCCCATGGACGCCGCTATGCCCCCCATTGTCTTGGTCGGTTCTGCATCTTCAGACCCTCATATCTCGGTTGTTTATGCGTTTATAACCGCCATTTTGGGCATGCGCGGAGTTGAATATGCCAAGTTTATAATGTCCGCTGGATAGGCGCGTAACTCGCGCCGGTTTGTCTGTAGTGCACTCGGAGCTCCTTTCAGTCTCCATGGTATAACTTCCTTAATAATGGGAGTTCCGCCTTGATCTTGGGCTCATTTTGACCGTCTAATTATGGGCTTTCCATAAATGCTTTGATATTTGACCTAGCTCGCTCAGGAGCGACGCTAGAGCGACCGGAAGGTTATGGCGTCGTGCTTATGTAACCCATTGTTCAGTCCTTAGAGTGCTCAGACACTCATGACGGCGTCTGTGGTGCCCAGGCACCCCTAACGGCCGTTTGCATTCACTTACAAGTTATTAGTTTGTGCACTGAACCATGAGGTCGCACACTGAGACCCTCATTTTTATTATATTGTGCAGTGAACCATTAGGTCGGACCCTTTGATGTCATAAACTCTGTCTAACTGACTTGGTTTGGTGTGCAGTGGGGCATGAACGCTCTTATACAAAGTTTGAGCGCACTTATAGCTCTTAGAACCAACCTATGTATTAATTTCTTAGATATTCTTTGATTAATACAAAATATGTTACAATTTATGGAATAATAAAATGGTATATGATAGAATACTCCCTCTCCCCCGAGAGAATGCGAAACTCCGTCATTTCGCCGAGGGAATGTACAATTTATACAATTTTTACCTTATTTTGGAGTTATATACTGTTTGTAAGAGGATTTGAAGTAATGGGGAGTGCTTCAAATGCAATTTTTGTGGTAGAGCTTTGTCAGTATAAACAATTTTCTCCTGGGTATAAGTAAGTACATTTCCGAGTTTCTATATCTTACCATACCTGAGCTTATTTACTTATGTAACATCAATTTTGGGTACAGTTTTCCATTTTTATGTACAACATACAATTTGGCAAATAGTGTGCCTTTTTGGCGTTCAATGTTCAATTTAGCGTGCAAATTGAACATAAATGACAATTTTAGTGTGCAAATTTACAATTTCGCGTGTAATTGCGTTCAATTGACAATTTCAGTATGCAAATATATAATTTTTGCGTACATTTGGCAATTTAAGTGTGCAAATATATAATTTTCGCGTACATTTGACAATTTTAGTGTGCAAATATATAATTTTCGCGTACATTTGACAATTTTAGTGTGCAAATATATAATTTCGCGTACATTTGGCAATTTTAGTGTGCAAATATATAATTTCGCGTGCATTTGGCAATTTTTGGTGTACAAATATATAATTTCGCGTGCATTTGGCAATTTTTGGTGTACAAATATATAATTTTTGCGTACATTTGACAGTTTTAGTATGCCAATATATAATTTTGCGTTCAATTGATAGTTTCTGTATGTACATATATAATTTTGCGTACAGCTTGGATACACATAGAAATGTTGATTTTCTAAAAATCTGACTTCAGTGTATGAATTGGGTACAGACATACAGTATAATGTGCAACATACAATTCAAATGTAAATTGGATACAAACTTACAATCTAGTGTGCAAACATACAATTTTAGTGTGCAAATTGGGTACAAGCGTACAATCTGGTGTGCAAACATACAATTTTTAGTGTGCAAATTGGGTACAAGTGTACAATCTAGTTTACACTATACAATTTTTGGGATTGAGACAAATTTTTCCGAGGACCGGAAAAACAAAGTACTTCATGTACAATAGGCTTGTTTGTCTCTGAGTTACTCTTTGATTTTGCTATATGGGTGTATTAATTGGCAATTTCGGCAGTGGGCCGCTGCTTAATTGACTTTTCCCTAGCCTTCTTGAGTATGTGTCCCTGAAAGAGATTATCTGGTGAGTATCTTAAGTAAACATTTTTCATGTCAACAATTTTCCTCAACATTTTTTTTTTTTCATTCATTTTTCCAAGAATTTTCTTGGATACCTAAACTGTGTTACCTTAAGTAAACCTTGGTATAGTATACAAGTGCTAGTGGGTACAAAAACTGTCTTAGTTATCTACCTGCATTCATGTATATTAATGTTAGATTTGAACAATTTACAATTTGCAATTTTGCAATTTGCGCGTGTATGCGCGCATTAATCATCGATTTTGTGAGAATACCATAGATTTTCATATTATACATCAACAAGTGGCTGTGTATATATTTTTTCTAAATCAATTTTTCAATA
This sequence comes from Acholoe squamosa, assembly GCA_949317995.1. Lineage (NCBI taxonomy): Eukaryota > Metazoa > Annelida > Polychaeta > Phyllodocida > Polynoidae > Acholoe > Acholoe squamosa. The sequence goes on from OX439040.1 coordinate 62,055,824, forward strand.
CTTTGATAATTTCATTGGCAGTGGAGGTGTGTGTCATGTGTGAGATGTGTCATCTCAGTATCTCCTGGTGGTGGACTGGGGGCAGTCTAGGCTGTGTGCAGCCTAGGCTGTTTCCACAGTCACCGGGGAGGGCTGGTGGTTTAGAAAATTAGCAATAGTCTGCATGTTTGACCTTGCAGTCTCCTCCTGGTGTTCGTCAATAATTATATCTGTTGTATTTTCCAGTGCTGTCATGGTCACCGGGCTGGTGCCACAATCATTCTGGAGAAGCATGGAGTAGTACAGTCCTTTGTTTTTAAGGGCTGGTATGGTACTGAACCTAGTGCGCCAAGGTAGGTGTATCACCCGAGGGAGGTGATAAGCAAATTCTCCTCTCTGTGTTGTTATAACTGCTGGTCCATTCCAGGTAAATATAGCCTTAGGTAGTGGGAAGGTTTTAACCACTATATCCTTATAGGTCGGGGCAGCTGCTGATTTAATCTCATCAAATTCATGTGGTATTGGCCTCAAGGGTAGCGCGAAGTTTGAGTCTCCACAATATATTTTAAAATATATTGTGGGGTTTGTGCGCTTGGCCACATTTTTCTTGCCACAGTGTGTCTGTGCAAATTTCTTAAGGTACTTCATTATTCTGTAGGCTGAGTAGATGGTCAGGGTGAATAATATAGCAATTATCAGGGTGTGGGTTTCCTGAATTGTGAGGAAAGGGGTGTGGGTTTCCTCTGTAGGGGTTAGTTTGGTAGGATTCTTATCTGGGAGCAATTTGTGTAGGGGCAGCTCGGTGACTAGTCTGAATGCTTTGGCTGTAGGCAGGTAGGCTACAGTTCCTCCTAGTCGGTACAGTTTGAGTAGTATGTATACTATAAAAATGTGAGCTGATATCCCTAGGATGAGTGCTAAGCTTTGGAAGATTGGATGCTCTGTAACTCGACGTAGGTATGATTCCTCGTAGCGCGTTTCCATTTCCTTATTAAGGTTGGAGGCATCTTTTAATACTGTTTTGGCAAAGGGCTCTAAATTTAGTTGAGTAATATCATCCATGATTGGATTTTCCTGTAGTTTTTCTAAGGTTCTAGAAAGGTTTACTACTGGGAAATTTGGAAGATTCTCTCTTTCATCTGGTTTGGTTTCAGAAATTTTGTTAAGTGCTGCCATGAATGGTAAATTAATTGTCTTGAGAATGTAATGAAATGATAAGGTTGAGTTACAGGGCAACCTTGTGTTTGGAAGAGAAAATTCTCCTACACTGATCGTGCACCCACAGGGTACACCAATGATTGAGTAGGACTGGGCCTTCCGAGTTTCAGACGTTTTACCATGGCAGTTGATAAAGTAATGGGGTTCATTAGTAGTGACCAGATACTCATCTTCAGAAATGGAAATAGCGTGGGTGGTAGGTGCTTGCAGTGGTGAAACTGTAAACTTGCAATGTTCCTTAATCTGTTGAGCCTGGTTAGTAAAAATGGCTACAGGGCATGTAGGCCTGTGTTTATAGATTCTACCATTTACATCTCTGCATACCTTTACTGTAGTACCTTCACATGCCTGCATATCTGCTGAGTCCAATTCGATAAATAATGATTCATCGTAAGATACTGCTAGAAACTCAGTTGTGGTTTGTAGTTTGGTGACTCCTCTGGTGGGGGTCTCCTGTGTGTCTATAGGCATGGGTGATGTAATCATTTGGTACAGTTTGAAGGTTGAGGTGGTAGATTGAATTATAATGTCCAGATGAATATATATATGGTGAGCTGAGTAAGTGTATGAGGTCAGCTTCTGTGAATAATAGAAATCTAAGTCATTAATTGCGACTTGTGCTCCAGGGTGTGTAATCCTAAGTTTGTTATTAATGTCAATTAGGTATCTAGCAAGGTCTGAGGGTGGTACTATATCAGGGGTTAGGATCCCTGATGATAGCATCCTCAGGGCTGCATTTGTCCTTTGCAGTGATTGAACTGTATTCATTCTTGCTGCTATGATAATTAGTGCATCATTTAATACTTGCATTTTCTCCCTTTGAGTTTTCTCGTGCCTTGAATATGAGTCAAGTGACCTGGACATGTTAGAGGCCCACAGGTTGACGGTGTCACCTATGGTGTTGATTGTGCTGTCCAGTACCTTCTTATCTTGGATGTATGCTTTAACAAACTTATCTTGTCTGTCTGTGATCTTTTCAATGAGACTAGCTGCTTCCTGATCTTGTTTAGCAAATTTTCTTAGTATTTCATCTATGTTCTTGAGCTGTCCCATTACTTGGTTTACATCTTCTACTGTGGCTAGACCTAGCACACCGCGAAACAGGGGTGCTAGAAAACCCAGTATGGCCTCTCTTTTGGCCTTGTCCAATGTGTTTATGGGGTTGGATAGGAACAATTTGATGGAGGCTAATGTTTCATTTATCTCCTTGTCTGCAATTTTCAGCAAGGTGTCAAGCTCTTTGGCTTGTTGGATAATTTGACCAGAGGTATGATCTTGTAGAGTAGGAGTGGTCAATTGGAGTATTCTATCCCTTATGGATCCTTGGGTAACGGGTGCCCGAGGTATCTTGTAGGGGATAGCTAACAACAGTGTTGTGGTTGTATGTCCATTGACCAATGGTTGAGGGCTAGGTTTGAATACTACTCCTATGTTTTGTCTCACCACAGGTGTATAACCTGCAGTAAGTGGTTCTATAGTATATAATAACAGCATAGTAAGCAGTATGGGTGAAACTCTCAGTCTCCCCATGGTGCTTGTGTAAAGCAAGTTTGCTGTTGTTAAAGTCTTGTCAAATTTGTAGTGATTTGGGTGCTGGTAAAGTCTAAGTGTATGGTGTAACACTTTAAATGAAGTGGTTCAAACTGTACCTTTGCAAGATTGAGCTGTCTTGGCAATATGTCCGGTGAGTCTATAGAGATTGACCAGTAAATGGTGAGGTCAGGTTAAAGGTGAAGTAGGTGTGTTCTTTATCCTAGTGCAGTCTCTCCTAATGGAGAAGTGGGCTGGCTAATTCCCAAGTGGGGTCCTGTAGACTTGAGTTCCAGACTGCAGCTGGATGAAGACTGATGGTGGGCTATGGTCCACAGTGCTTCTTATGTAGCCTACCCTACCCACATCCATTGTGGGCATGGTATTGTTTCTCTGGAGTCAGTGCACCTAATCTCCAGTGTCTGCAACTGTGGGGCTCTATTGTATAATCTGTGTACTGGTAATTAGCTCCTCCTGTCATCCAGGACAGCCATTCATGACCGTCTAGACAGTTGTCTGAGTGTAGCTTATAAGGTCAATTGATCTCTATAGACTGCTGTGTTGGCATAGCGCGCTCTTTCATGTGGGGATTAGGCTTTAGACACTCCATTGTGTTACCCTTACTCTTCTTAGACTTCATGTCTGCTTTACTTGGGGGGTCCCAGTCTTTGACCCTTTCAGAGGCAATAACCTACTGATATATTTACAAATTTGATTGGCTTTATATACATATAAGTAATTCATTATCAGTCACACATGTCTTATGTGTGGATGAAGAGAATTTGTAATACATTTTGAAAATCTTATGTTCTTTTGGTATCTCAATCTTGTTTCTAACTTCTTGAAACTGCACCACACCTAGATGTCTTTCTTAGTATGTGGTGTGCAGGCCTAGGCTTGATAGGGCCTATGCCTGTGGTTTCTCTTGTAAGGGTGATATCATTTTTGTTCCTTACAATTTTGCTGTAGTATTTGGCCTCATGTGGAATAAGCCTGTGTGCAAATTCATTGTTTCTGACAGCCACAACCTTTTTCAGTCTGTCTATGTGCACTGGTCTGGCCACCAATAGATTGGTGTCCAAGTTTTTGAGTTTGGCACTTGTCAAACTAGGTCTGTCTACTACAACATATGGTCCCATAAAAAGGGGTTGAAGTTTCTTACACTCTGTGTTGGTCAGGATTCTTGGTATGTTTAGGTACACCATGTCGGTGACCTTGATTTCCTGTGGTGTAAGTTTCTTATCATATCTATCCTTCCTTTCCTTTTGTAGCTTGGCGACCCTTTCTATAGCTTTCCTCCTAGAGGTATCTTGATTTGTTATCATGTTAGCTACATGGTCTGCTACGGTGGATATGTCTTCCTGTATTCCCAGCCCTAAGTCCATTGGGGTGGCTGGGTTTCTTCCGTGGAGTAGGAAGAAAGGGGTGAATCCTGTGGTTTGGGATTCAGTGTTGTTTAATGCAAAGGTTATGGGTTCAATAAATGAATCCCAATTGTTTTGGTGCTTTGAGCAGAATGCTCTGAGCGCTGTGCCTATGCTAGCATTGAATCTCTCTACAAGCCCATTTGATTGTGGCCTGTATGGTGAGGAGAATTTATGTTTGATCTTGAGGTGTTTAGTTAACTTTGTGAACTTTGCACCTGTATAACATGTCCCATTGTCTGTTTGAAGAGTGGCTGGTGTTCCATGATGACAAATTATATTCTTGTAGAACTCTGCTGCTGTTGTTTCAGCTTTTAAGTCAGTAGTAGCCCAAGCTGTTGCATATCTGGTAGCATAATCTATGCAGACCTGTATATGTTTGTTTCCCCTGGCAGTTGTGGGAAGTGGTCCCACTGCGTCTAGGTTTAGGAACTTCATTGGTGAAGTCATGTACTCTCTCACTGTCATTGGTGTTTTGTGTGAGTGTACTTGCCTTTTTGCTGTGAGGCATGTGTGGCAGGTGGAAACATATTTTGTTGTGTCTGCTAGCATAGACTTCCAATATACCCTAGGTCGGAGTGCTGACAGCATCCTACTTGAACCAAGATGGCCGCCAGTAGGTGAGTCATGGAAATACTGTAGTGTACTTGTTACCCATTGCTGTGGTATAACAATTTGAAGTGGTACAGTATTGGTTTTTCTCCAATTTATGGGGCATATATGGACTAATGTACCATTTACCAAGGTGTATGTCTGGCCTTGGTTGATGATTCTATTTCCTTGTGCTTTTGGTGCAGGCAAGGTCCCATCCTCAAGATACTGTATGAGGGGCAATAGGTCCTTGTCTTTCCTTTGTTCCAAGCCAAGGTTTGTACCTGAGATGGATGTGTCGGGAATCTGATCCAGTAGTTGATTTATATCTAGCACATGTTGTTTTATTCTGTCTCTTTCTTTTTCTTTTTCATCGACTATTGGCCTATCTTGTGCCTTTTGTTGGGGTGTGTCACTCTTGTTTTGGTGTGTAGGCTCCTTTGGAGGGCCTATTCTCGCCTTGGTGGGAGTGGCAACCTTTTTCTTTAAAGGCACAATTTGCTTTTTGTCATTCTTCTTTGTCTCAGAGTTCTTTGACTTAGTAGATGCAGTGTCTTTTGTGACATTCTTCCTGGCAGGTGGGGTTTTGGTAGGTTTGCTTCCTGTGACCTCTTTCTCATTTAGAATAGTTTGTGATTGTGTGGGGGGTTTTGGTGTGCCCTCCTGAATCGTTTCTCTAGTCTTTGAGCGTGTGGTCATAGGACACAAATGGTTTGATGTTTCCTCTCCCTGCATTGGTTCAAAGAATCTGACTGATTTAGAAGTTGCTTGAGTAATAGCATATATTGTGTCTTCTGGATCTTCATCATCTGAGTCAGGTGGGGTGAAGGGTGGCTCCTTAGGAGTTGCCTTCAGCATCTGATTAAGTGATGAGAATTCGATAGGCTCGAAGTCATTATCTGGAAAGAGTTGTGAGTATTCTCTCTCACAGTGGCAGAACACATAGTGTGTAGATTGCTTCAAGATACCCCTAATGGGTGTCTCTGGCCTTTCAATGGTGTTGGGTGGATCATCCCTTTTGAATGGTACTTTCTTTGTTACTTTTGCAAACTTGGTTCTACTGGCTGCTCTAACTCTCCTTGGTGGGGGTGGAGGGTTAGTCATGGGTCCAGAGTCTGGGTATTCTCTTCTAGATATAGCATCTGGTGGTGTGTTATCATCACCTTTCACGTGTTGGATGGTGAATGAAAATTGTTGTATGTCTAGAGCCCATCTGGCCCATCTATGTGTGAGTCCTGTATTGGTTAGCAGTGGGATTAGGGCTGCATGGTCTGTGTATAATTGGAAGTGTCTAGTCTCTAGATAGTGTCTGAAGTGTAATACTCCATACACTACTCCCAGTAGTTCTCTCTCTGTGGTATTGTAATTTCTCTCATGTTTGGAGAGGGTTCTACCTGCAAAGGCTACTGGTCTGAGCACTCCTTCATTATCTCTCTGTGAGAGTACAGCTCCTAAACTCACATTGGAAGCATCAGTTGCCAAACTGAACTCTTTCTCATAGTTTGGATATCTGAGAAGAGCATTGGTACAGAGGGCATGCTTTAAAGTTTTGAAAGCATTATCTGCATCCTCTGTCCAGACAAATGCTTTGAGATGTGTCTGTAGATCATACAGTGGTCTAGCAATTTGGGCATAACCTTTGATAAACTTTTTGAAGTATTGGCATAGGCCTGTGAAGGATCGGACATTTTTGACTGATTTTGGTGTTGGGAAGGTTTTGATTGATTCCACCTTTGTGGGAGATGGTTGCAGTCCCTTGGGTGTGACTCTCATTCCCAAGAAGTCTATTCTGTCTATGAAGTATTCACATTTTGATTTCTTCAGTTTGAGTTTACCAACTCTTAAGCTGTTGAACACATCTTCCAGGTCATGGAAGTGTTGTTCGATTGATGGTGATAATACCAATATGTCATCTAGGTATGGTAGGGCACATTTGTACTTGAGTTTGTTCAGAATTAATGTGACTAGATGGCAAAATCCCGCAGGTGCGGTCGCTAAACCCATCGGCATCCTTTCGTAGACATATTTTTTGTCATTTGCTATGAATGCGGTTTTATGCTGGTCCTCCTGTCTTATAGGAATTTGAAAAAATCCCTGTTGGGCATCTAGCTTACTGAATACTCTTGGTCTGAGTGACCCTATCATGTCTAGAGTGTCATCGGCCCGGGGTGTAGATAAGGCTTGATTTATCGTGTTCTGGTTCAAATAACGAAAATCTGTGACGAGCCTATGGCCTCCCGATGATTTTTGTACTAAAAAGGATCTGGAGGCCCAGGGGCCTTCAGCACATTCTCTCAGAATGCCCTGTTGTACTAGCCTTTCACACTCCTCCCCTATTGCGGCCTGTTTTTCTGGTGTTTGTCTATATGGTAGGAAATGACATGGTACTGCCTCAGGTTTCACATGTATTGAGTGGGTATACAGGTGTGTGGCACCAATGTCTCCATCTTTTCCTACAAATATATCATCATACTTGGTCAGCAGTGATCTTAATCTATCATGCTGATCTTTGGATGTGAGCACAGATTTTGGTGGAACATTCTCTTCCAATTCTGGCTCGAGGTCATGTGCCTCACTATGTATAGCAGCTATTTCAGAGAGTCTGATTGAGTTGGGTTCAGGGTCAGCATATGTGGACTCACAGTCTGAGTCTGTGTCACTGAATTGAGTTACATCCTCAGGCCGTATGGCTGAGACGGATTGATCAGTGTGTGGGGTAGTGTCTGACACCTGTTGAGGTTTTTCTAAATCAGATTCCTTGACTTCCTGAAATAGAGCTATGATGGCACCCTTTCTGATTTTATGTGGGCGCCTGCTGGTGTTGAGTAACACTAGGGGATGTTTGTTATTTTCCCTGGGGGTTACTGCTGCCCTTTGAACTAGATATGGGGCATTGTTATTTCTTTGGAGGTTATCTACTACTCCAGTTTTGCCTTGCAGTGATTGAGTAGATGTGACTTTACCTAATACTGCAAGTTCAGAGAATGGAGGGATGGTAAAATCCCTCACTGCCCTAATGGGTTTGAGAATTTGTTCAGGATCAACATTAAATTCAATTTGAGATTTTGTAGTGCTTAAGAAATCTGTGCCGAGAACAACGGGCTGTGTGAGGTTGGGTATTACAGCAAATTGGTATTGGAATCTGACACCTTGGATTCTAAAGTTCAGCATAGCTGAATGTCTAACATGACACACCGATCCATCTGCCAAGTGGATGTTGACTTTAGATTTCCTCAGTTGGATATGGAATCTCTTTTGGAGATCCATGAGGAAAGATTGTCTGACACAGGTGATAGTAGCACCTGTATCAACCAAACATTGTACATCTGAAACATCATATAGATTTGCATTGATACAGCCATTTTGAAGAAGTACAATAGAAAGCTTGGTACTCTCACCTGTATCCTTTGATGATGAATCTGGTGGGGTGATGTGTATCACTGATGGACGTCTCTGTCTGTTAGATGGTAGATTGGCACTAGCAATTGTCTCTGGTTGGATCTTTGTTAATCCTGATTGATTGTTTGTATTTGGGGTGTCACAGTGCACTGGCCCATCGGCACTGTGACATCCTAGTTTTCCTGGTTCTGTGGGGTGGTTGCGATGCTTGCGACCAGGAGCTTGGAGAGTTGATCCATCACTTGAGGTATTGTTTGGGGGTTACTGTGTTGGTTCCCCTGGTAGCCTCTTGTGTTAGGTTTGTGATCCTCCTGATGTGGGTTGAAACCCTGGTTATATTGACCAGAGTTGCTGTATTGCCCAGAGTTATTTGAACCCTGGTTGCTGTAGGATCCAGAGTTGTTGGATCCCTGTTTGTTGTAGGCACCATTGTTGTTATTGTAGGATCCACTGTTGTAGTTTCTATGTGGACTATGGCTTCTACTGTTGGATCCTTGATTATAGGATCCGGAGTTGTTTGAACCCTGGCTGTTGTTGTAGGAACCATTGTTGTTGTAGGATCCAGAGTCGTAGTTCCTATGTGGACTATGGCTCCTACTGTTGGATCCCTGATTATTATAGGATCTGCCATTACTTGGGGTTCTGTCTCTCCTATCACTGTATGAAGAGTTACCATTGTTGGAGTTGGAAGAGCTGTTGTCTTTCCTACTGTTGCCCCCCCTACCTCTACCTCTATTGGATTGGTAGTTGGGGTCATAGTTATTTCCTCTATATCTACCGGTAGGGTCTTTGGATATAGCCTTAGCTTCCTGTTGCCTTACATTGGCACTAGACATTAGGTTAACATCTTCATCTGAACTAGTGGTGATTTCCTGGACCTTTTTCTTAGTAGGCTGTGGGTTAGACTCTGCATCCCTTGTTTTCCTAGATCTTTCTTGGGTCTCAACCTCTAAGGCTAGGTCTAGGGCTTGGTTAAAAGAGTCTATTTTCTTGTTCTCAAGAGCTACAGAGATCCAGGGCCTCATGCCTTGGGTGAATGCTTTAAATAAGGTGTCGTCCTTTAGGCATTGGGCATTACACGCTTTTCTGAGAAACATTGCATAATCAGATACAGGTTCATCTATCTCTTGTGCACGGAGTGCAGTTCTGGAGATAATATTGTCTTGAGTAGCAAAATACTCTTTTAGTTCATGTACTACATTGGACCATGTCAACTTATCAGGTGTGGCACTTTCCTTGAAGGTTTCAAACCAAGCCAATGCTTGTCCTTCAAGGTACTTGGGTAAATATGTTACCATGGTGTCACTGTCTGTTAATTTGTACCTGTCCTTCAGATACTCTGGGAATTTGTGATCAATAAATAGTGCTGTTGACATGAGTGGTGATGGGTGAGAAAAAGTTTTGGGTTTGGTTACCTCGTGTTGCCTGATCTTCCTGTCGTCGTGTTGTTGTCTGTCTAGGATCCTGGTCATGTTGGACATCATGGAGATCATGACATCCTCCTTGGATCCAGAGGCGGATGGTGTGACAATAGGTGTGGTGGTGGGTGTGGGAGGCTGTGAGGTCTGGGATGATACCATCTTCATGAGATCTGCGATCTGTTGTTGTGCCTGTTCTAGGGCCTTCCGATGGTCATCCAATTGTTGACTGAGGATCCTCTCCCTTTCCTTTGAGGCAAGGGCATGAGCATCTTGTTGGGCTCTGTTTGCTTCTAGGGCAGTAACTGCATCTTGGATGGTCTTCTCATAGGCCCTTATCTTCTCAGCCGCCTGATTGGGTTGAGGACCTTCATCAGCGTCGGCCATGGTGGAAGGTGTGGGATCACTGGTGTGTTGTAGGTATCACTGACATGTTGGAGATCACACTGGTATGTGGGAGATCTCACTGGTATGTGGGAGATCTCACTGATATGTGGGAGATCTCACTGTCGTGTGGGAGATCTCATTGATGTATGGGAGACCTCACTGACGTGTGGGAGATCTCATTGATGTGTGGGGGATCTCACTGGTGTGTGGGAGATCTCATTGATGTGTGAGAGATCTCATTGATGTGTGGGAGATCTCCCTGATGTGTGGGAGATCTCATTGATGTGTGGGGGATCTCATTGATGTGTGGGAGACCTCACTGACGTGTGGGAGACCTCACTGACGTGTGGGAGACCTCACTGACGTGTGGGAGACCTCACTGACGTTTGGGAGACCTCACTGACGTTTGGGAGACCTCTCTGACGTGTGGGAGACCTCACTGACGTGTGGGAGACCTCACTGACGTGTGGGAGACCTCACAGACGTGTGGGAGACCTCCATGACGTGTGGGAGACCTCACTGACGTGTGGGAGACCTCACTGACGTGTGGGAGACCTCACTGACGTGTGGGAGATCTCACTGGTGACCTTGGTGGGTATGGTGTCAAGGTCAAGGTCACTGGGTGGGTGGAGTGGGTCTTACTGTGTGTATGATTGTTCTTAGTTGCGGTACCAGCTTTAATTTACTGTGTGCATGATTGTTCTTAGTTGTGTTACCAGCTTTAATTTTTTATGAGCCTGTGAGAGATGGGATCTTAGTAGGATGTTCTCCACCACTTTGTCATACTAGTGATTGGCATGATCAAGTTGTCATATGAGAAATATCATAAGACTAGTGGTATATAGTGTAAATACATCAGGCTCATAATAAATAGTGTTATTTCCAGTTATCACTGGTTTATTCAGCTTTAGGCAACATGTAAGAAATATCAATCATACAGTAGTTAGTATGTAGGTAATTTGTACATACAGTAAACATACAGTAATTTATAAAGTACAATGTTCTGTTCCACTCCACCTGTGAGGTATTAATAATACAGTGTCCAGCATAGTTCTAGGTGGGTTCCCACACCTAGCTCCTGACCTGCTGCTTAGAGGAATAATGTAATAATGAATAACTTTACCCTCTGGTGGAAGTCTTGAAGGAGATAGCCCCTGGCCACTAATGATAGAAACCAATGCCTGTCTAGCATAGTTTCACCATAGTGCAGTGGTATAGCAGGTAGCAGGAGATGACTGGAGATGTTACCTCTAGAGCGGTTCTTGGTGATGTATCTTCCTGGAGGTGCAGACAGGCTATTTGTAGCAAATCTTGGAAAAGCACCTCCAGACTGACTGGAGCCAGCAGCATCTGCCTAACTCTACAATTGTTTGAGGGGACTCTTTCAAGTGTCACAGGGGGACAAAGGACCCCCATGGACGCCGCTATGCCCCCCATTGTCTTGGTCGGTTCTGCATCTTCAGACCCTCATATCTCGGTTGTTTATGCGTTTATAACCGCCATTTTGGGCATGCGCGGAGTTGAATATGCCAAGTTTATAATGTCCGCTGGATAGGCGCGTAACTTGCGCCGGTTTGTCTGTAGTGCACTCGGAGCTCCTTTCAGTCTCCATGGTATAACTTCCTTAATAATGGGAGTTCCGCCTTGATCTTGGGCTCATTTTGACCGTCTAATTATGGGCTTTCCATAAATGCTTTGATATTTGACCTAGCTCGCTCAGGAGCGACGCTAGAGCGACCGGAAGGTTATGGCGTCGTGCTTATGTAACCCATTGTTCAGTCCTTAGAGTGCTCAGACACTCATGACGGCGTCTGTGGTGCCCAGGCACCCCTAACGGCCGTTTGCATTCACTTACAAGTTATTAGTTTGTGCACTGAACCATGAGGTCGCACACTGAGACCCTCATTTTTATTATATTGTGCAGTGAACCATTAGGTCGGACCCTTTGATGTCATAAACTCTGTCTAACTGACTTGGTTTGGTGTGCAGTGGGGCATGAACGCTCTTATACAAAGTTTGAGCGCTCTTATAGCTCTTAGAACCAACCTATGTATTAATTTCTTAGATATTCTTTGATTAATACAAAATATGTTACAATTTATGGAATAATAAAATGGTATATGATACATGGCAACGGATGTCTCTTTTGCATTCCATAAATGGAATGTTTTCAATAGGAATGGAATAATTCTGCGCATATCACTGAATTCCCCATCAAAAATTGATCTAAGCCATTTTTCAGTATATTTTTTAGTGTTTATCTAATACACTGCCCCCTGGTGGCCAAATGCAGAATTAAAAATCCCCCCCCCCCCGGATGCATGTTTACTCCAGATGGGTCACATTGATAGAAGTGGTATTTCCAACCCTGTATTATAGAGGCTTTTTTTTAATGTTCTTTTATAGACCTTCAATATGGACTATAATAATCCATTCCTTAGCTTTATCATCACAATCTCAGTATCAAATACTTCCTCTACACAGTAATAACCATAGCATTACAGTAAAGAGCATAATCCAGTGAAGATTTCTATCCTAGACTATTCTGGCCATGAATCTTGTGGTGTAATCCTACATAATCATTGGTTTCTATTCAGTTAAATGTACAAATAGGTGTATAAGGAGTGGTCATCACAAGGTGAAATGGTGGTCATCTCAAGGTGAAATCAGTATGTTCTAGGAAATAAGTCCTATACAGAAAGTATTTAACATTTCTGCACTTTTCCTTATGATATCATTTAGCAAACATATTTATCAATTCCTAGAGTCAAAATGTTGTATATGTTAGCACTTGTCATCTTCAAATTATCGAACCAAATTCTGATGAAATGGCCAGTTGGTCATGGTAAAAACCATTCAAACACGGGAACTTCAGTGTATTATCATGCAATGACAATTACTTCATATATTCCAGGACATCATTCTATGGGGTACTATAACACCTCTATTTCAATAATATTAGGGTTCAAGACCAATGCAGTACATGTGAGAGTGAGAAAAGCTAGCTGACAGGTTGTCGACTCTAGGAATGTGGTCCTCTTTAGGTTAATCTACCCTAGGCCTATATGCTAATCAATGAGTAATGCCACAAGAAATTATTCACAGCCTTACAGTATAGCATGGGGGGGCTATGTCATATAGATGTCCATATTCTTTAAAACAGATGAATCCTTCACGCATGTAGTTTATGACTGTTGACTCGTAAAACTATCTGAAAGGATGTACATAATTCATTATCCAGAGGTCTCAGGCAAAATCATATGTCACTCTTCCTGTGCATTAATATTGGTTAGACTGCACTGTTAGACCACAGCAAAGGTTTAGCAGTAGCTCTTATTTTTGGGAAACAGTGGTAGTTGGTGTCAGTACAAAACCAATGACTCGATGTTGGCTGTGTTGTACCTCTTACAGTGGTCCATTTACAATTGGGGCTGAGAGTGTGTAGACACTTTTATAGTTCTGTTTTTCTTTTGATTAATAAATAAGCGAGCCACATACTAGGATATCATTATTTAAAAAGCCCTTTTAATACTGCCGGTTGATACTGCAGTTAATGATAGGGCCACATGATAATCATGACACTAACTAGTAGTTCATGTTCCTCGGTCATGTACTCCATGGCCTTTAACGGGCTAAGGCATTAAATGCCCCCTCCCCTTCGTTGTTAGAAGATGACCACTCACTAATGCATTATTGATCTGAAAAGGGACTAACGCCAGTCGCCATTGCTTGGAACAACTGTCATGGCTGACGATTACCTCTCATGGCAGCTTCACCCACGTGACCTGCGGCGAGACCTGAGTGAGACAGGGCCCGGATGTAATTACCTACCTGTCACGTGACTACACCTGCTGAGGACATTGGGAGGGAAAGCAAACTGGAAAATGGGGTCTAACTGGTTCAGTCCTGGCAGTGAGTCTGAGTTAGGTGAAGTGGGTCTGAAGGCTGTCCTTGGGCGTTGTGTAGAGGGAAGATTGTTTAAACCTTTAAGGATGAACCATTGCCTCGAGCTGTTTTGGCTTCGGTTTTATCCAACCATTGCAATTCGTAAGTGCACTGAAAACCTGAAGATCCGAAACTAGTCAGCGGTGATGACTTTAGGTCCTCCAGTTGACGATACCTAAAACTACAGCTTTAGGTAGTCAAAATGATGACTTTAGGTCATCATCCTGACGACCTGAGTCGTCAGTATGACTCACTGGGCGCCAGTTTGAGATATTCAGCAAATCGCCTGACTTTGGCAACGGAATTACATTAGCTATTTTGAACATCTCCGGTATGACACTATTAGTGATTGAACCATTAATTATTTGAAGTAGTATATGTGGGATATGTAACAACATGTTTTTCACCACATTTGCTCTGATGTGTTGAATACTTGATGATTTTACAGAGTTGATACCGTTAATAATATTAGTGCAGGTTAATAAATCAATAGGCAACAATTCAAACAATTGGTCACGTTCAGGGACATGGGAAAGTATAAGGTCAGTAATCCATCGATGGTCAGTGTTACTGACAACTGGTATCAGATTCGCAAGGTTAGGACCAATACAAGTATAATATTTATTTACAAAGTCAGGAATCTCAAGGTCAGGGATGCCAGTACCATGCTCATTTATTAATGACATTTTTATCTCAGTGCGAGGTCCCTTCCATAAACTACTTATTACATTCCAAAAATGCCTTGGGTCAGTTTTGTATTTATTAAGATTCCTGGTTATCTCTTTTTGTCTGTTCAAGACCAGCTTGTTTTTTATTTGTTTGTCCAGGTCTCTAATTTTGGCTCTGAATGGATTAGCATCCTGACCTCTGTAACCCCGGAGTTTCTTAAGAAATCTTTTTTTCTTAGCAGTCAAAAAAGCCAGATTCTGATTAAAAGCAGTAGGTGCATCCATATTAATGGCCATTTCCTTAACTGGGTGATGTCTATCCAGGTACACACGGATGCAATTTACAAATTCACTATAAAGTTCACCTGGAGAAAGCATATGGTTTTCAGTGAGGGCAGCATTATTCACATAATTATTCAAAGCATTTTGATCAAAATTCTTATATGATCTACCAGTAATTGAACGAGTTTGACACCTCTCTATTCTTCTTTGTTTCTTTATAGCAAATACAGGGAAATGATCACCAAATTTGTAGTCAAGCAGACCATTTGTGGAAATATGCGGAGAGTTACAATAAATATGGTCCAAAGTAGATTTGCCCCTGGTATGATAATACGTTGATCTAGTACGTAAATATTTCAACTTGTTTTTCCTTAAAAAAGATGTTAGACTTTTATATTTACTACTTGTTCTAACTGCAGAATTAACATTAAAATCCCCAAGGATCCAGACCTCCATCCTGCGAATGTCTGGATGCTTTAACATTTCACTCAATTTTTTATAACATAACCTTACATTACCATTAGGGGGGCGGTATACAGACAATATCACACGGTGCTTCTGATTTGGAAATTTAGTTATTAATCCAATACATTCTATGTCTTTATTGCTTACTGTTAATGCTGCATGGCCGAAAGTGTAATCTACATACTTATTATTAACATAACAACCTACTCCACCACTCTTCCTAAGGCAATTTAGGCGATCCTTCCTATACAGTCTCATATTATTCAAATCGACATTATGAGTTTGATCACGTCTGTCTAACCAGGTCTCCGTCACGCAGATGTAATCAAAACCAAGATCGGAGCGACGTAAGTCCAAAACCTTATCATTGAGACTTTGTACATTCATAGTAATTAGTTTCAGTCCCTTCAAGCTATTGATTTTGTCACAAGAGTAGTGGCTAGTCATACTTAAGAAGCATTAGTGATATAGGTCGCTTTCAACCTGACCCTGTTGCTCCTACCTTTCAGAACAAAAGTAAACATACCTAATCGAGCGCTAAGGGTTAGCTAATCACCCCTGTGTGGGTAGTCTGGGTCTTGCAGGACAGCAACATGACCTCTTAGTTACAATAAGGAGATCATCTCCCACTTTAACTGAATAACACAGAGAGAAAATGGCCAAGGTTAGTCTTCAGCAAGGTACCTTGGTGGGCTTAATTAAATTGCATGCATACATACTTTTAGAACAGCAGTGCCGCTTTAACATTGATGCAGTTTACCAATATAAAATTAAAATAAATTCAAGGTCATGTTTATATATGCCATAAGAATATAGCGCTTGCATTAATGGGATGTATTCTTCTAGAACATCATTAAGCTTATCCATCAGTTTTGGGTTATTCTCATAATCTATTCATCATCAGGCACTACAATGCCATAGTATTTTTGTTAAGATTACTGATGATTATCATCAAGCTATGTAATTATCTCTTCATTGAATTAAGAAGAGTATCAAATAGAGACTGGCCGTGTGTCTGCAGACTGGCAAAGAATTTATAAAGATTATCTGCCACATGCAATTGAAGACTTTACAAGGCCAATAATACATTTTCCTTCAGTGAACCACAGAAATGGCTTTCTGGCTGGGCGTAATGCCTCACATAGAGGGGTAGAAGTTCTTCCGGATTAACGCCTTTAATCTTCTCAGTAATCCCAGATCTGAGCTATAGCCCTAGGGATAGCAGGCTGTGAGTCATTGTACCCTACAATGTACCCCTCACACCTCCTTCCTTCCTATACTACTTACATTACTGTGTAGGGTAGATGTTCCATGAGTCGGACACACACCTTGATGCAGATCCTTGAATAAATACCAAAGTAGGTGTTTACAGCTCATGTGTTGAACACATATCCATGCATAATTTTGCATGGAAAAGTTGCAGGTTTATACAGCACAAATCAATATGACAGCTTTACGAACAACTCTGTAGAGTTTGATAATGAAAATACCATCGAAAGAGGGAGGGCTCTAAGATTAGGATCCAACCTGTATAAAGCGGCATTACAGAAACATTAAGTGTAAAATGAAGTTATTTCAAAAGAGATTTTGTATAAAGTCGAATTTATGTGTATAAAGTACACATATTTTGCCAAAAACGTAAGAAACACGTTTTAATCAAATTGACGTGAGCACCTCCCTCACCTCAGCAATGTAGCTTTAGACTTAGCGCTCCCTTGAGAGCAACATTTGAATCACCTACATTGCTACTACTATTTACAAATTCAGAGCTCAGAATAAATGATCTAATAGATTTAAATGTGTCCACCTTTAGTTGTTTGTCCAACTCTTGGTTGATCTACCCTCCATACACTATGTCTACTCCTAGATGTGCTTCATGTAAAACGTGTGGAGGTTAATTATGGGAATTTTCTCATCTGAGGGGTTCTAACCCTCGGATTTAGTAAAAAAAATGTGTGGAGGTCCCTGTAATGTATTGGGACAGGCCATGGCAGTGTTACTGGATTACTTTGACTTTCTCAGATGTAAATAACCAATAGCGCCTATAACCTCTGGTTTCCCCAATAGTTATCTTAAAGTCCCTGTGGGCATAAAGGGGAAAGGGGCTCTAAAGCGAACTGATAATACTGTTGCCACATAGGTATACCATTACAGGAAACTGTGCTTGGAGAAAATAGGTAGTGATTGTTGTCCCCTTGGAGAGTGTGATCAAACAGTAATCTAATTTAGGCAGACAACATTTGGCAAATCGATCATTCACTCGAGACTCATCATTCACCGATATAGGGTCGTGGCCGTGAGGGAAGCTCGGGATTCCAACAAAATCCTCATTTCACAGAACATTAATAATTCCTCAACTTCGGCAATTCCCAGCTGGAGAATTACACGGACCGACATTGCTTGCACGATCGCTTATTCATTCCATCTTTCCTTTGTATTTCCCCAGGGGATTACCATTTCTTAAGGCAGTAATTATCTCATCCTCATGACTTTGATCCAGAGCCGAGTAGGTTTGTTGTGTGCGTAAAACCTGTGAGCAGACGGCTCTCCGCCAGGCGTTTTTCATTGAATGGCAGACGTTGAGTAAATAATTCTAGCTCATTTTCCCGCCTCTCCACCAGAACAGATTTTGGTGCGCAGGACCCGAATCCGGCCCAACGGTCACGATCAAAGCAGCTCAAGTGAGGCGTTAAAGCTAGGATGTAAGGCGCGACGCCATTGGTCAATAAGTCAAGGAGATTGTTTCGCGCCTTCTCACTGGCTCATCCGACAACATGTAAACAGCTTGAGTATGCTCAAAGCGGTAGGCGTCAGCAGCGTTTGCCTTGGATCTGTCTGTAGGCCATTCTCTGGTGGTTGTCTATTGATTGTAGGAATAGGATCTACAATGAGCCCCCAACAGGCTCTGGAGGCTTCTAATGCCAAATCGGATGATGAAGAGATTAAAGATATCTCCTTCATGTCAGTTATCACCTTATCCATGGCATGGAGGCTTATACCAGGAGAGGATAATCTATCAACATGAATCAAACTATCATGATTTTTTTCCGAAAACCATTAGAATTATCTCTTATAGCACAGCACACTCATGGAGTCTTGCTTGTTGCATTGACTATATGACATAACTTTTCATTGATACACAATACCCATCAATCAAGCACATTTATTAGAATCTGAAAAAAGGATGTTCTCCCGGGGATGTTCTTCAGTTAGCACTAATAGATATGTATTTGACAGCATTTCTATCACATGTAACCCCAATAGTGGCATACAGGCAATCTGTGCATGGCCAGCAGCCTATTATATCTCCTTTAAACATTTGTTAATTAACACAATTTAAGGACAACATCCTGATGCCCAATTGTAGCAGGGAGTAACCTTTCAGAATTGCATTGGTGTACCAAGCATGTTACGACATAATGAAATGAAGCATGCATCTATCACTGCACTGTCAAACTGCGCCAGGCTATTTACAATACAGTACATTGTAAAACAGTAAGGGCTGTTGTAAGTACAAATCCAATGACCCTACAGTAGCTTGCTGTGTATGCAGTACAATGGTGAACTAGTGTAGTGAACTAGTAACACTCCATGGCATTGATTAATTTATCATAAAATGAAAAGTCGTCTCATTATATCTCTGCATATTGTGTATAGAGGGTTGGTTAACCTTTGCTCCCCCCCCACCTCCTAGGTGGATCCGCTATGGGGGTTTGTCTGTGGAGGGTAAGACACTGTGACAGGGTCATGACAACGTCTCCTTTGATGGTGCTGGTCTAACTGACAGGTGCATTGAGGCCTTTCTCGTGGCACTTTTACACAGATAGCGGTCACGGTATAAGGACCAGTGTCAGAGGAATATCCTATCTGAATGAGTTTGACACCGGTCTGTATTGGTAATAGCCTTATTCTAAAGTGGTCTTGACACCATTCACATAAGGAAATTGGGTCCACTGTGGACTTTGATATGACTGGAGACTGGGGTATTTTGAGATAAATGCCTACCCCTATCCTTTAGTATGTCCCCAGATCGTTGTGCTACTATTTCATGCATAAACTATTGTTGCCCTTCCTGAAACCAATCTTACGAATTCCTCACTGGGATTCTTTATATATATATATATATATATATATATATATATATATATATATCATTGCCTGTTTACAACCCCATATACCAGCGTCTAGATCATCGATAATACATACGCCTATGTAGCCCGTAAAGTATTCCCCTTCTTATATACTACTGGCATTCTCTTATAACCCATATATGTTAACATCCCATTTAATATGCATAGGCTGACATGTGGCTAGGTACCCTTTTCTTTAATGATTTATCATGCATACCATACCTTGAGTTGTTATTTGGGTATGATGAACGAATACACTATTTAAAGGGTCCTTTAAAGGTTTAAAGTTAAATTCTGGACAGGGACATAATCTCCTCTCCTAAATGTCTATATCCCATCCCGTCATAGGCCACTAGTTTCCCTCTCTAAAACGCCCCCTGTGTGCCATCGTCCAGCACCAGAGGAACACAGGTGGCGCTTAGAACTTCCGGTAGCCTCGTTTTCAGCTTCAGCACATGCGCGCCGTGCCTGAATCGGTTCGGATCTGCGCCGGTGACGGAGGAAATTGGTTTGGAATGTCCGATAAGCCGGGCCTATGCCGCCTCGCATTTCTACCCACTGATGAGGTCTTTCATCTCCCTCCGAGGGGAGACTTTTCTGTACTGAGGTGTCGCGTGGTGACACCGAGGCGCTGGTGGCGACACGGGGCGGGCATACTGATAGAGCCGGGGCTGATCGGCAGTAAGGGCAGCCCTACCAGGGGATGTGTGTGGGAGGTGCGACAATAGATCTCCCACTACGTCCACTGACCATGTTTATAATGAGGCTAGAACACCTTATAAACCCACGGGAGGACCCCACTGAAGGCCAGGGCCAGGGTAATATTCATAAAATTGATTGTGACCTCCGGGGGTCGCTCCATCGTCTGCTACTCTGACAGGTTCGGGTTCTCTCTCCTCTATCTTGCAGACCATGGAGGAGGGGATGAGAATTAGGGGCCCACTATACTCTGTCAACCTACCCTCCAACTTGATGGTTTCTGGAGAAATGGGCTTGGCTCTCCCACCCACCCCGCCTCTCAAATTATATGAAGTAGATTAGAATGTGTAATAAGACTTGCTTTTAATTTACTTCCTGAAATAACCATTCTGTCAAGGTAGATAGAAGCGCCAATAACTCAGTGCCAAGCCTCCTAAAAGTAAGCATCGTATTTTCTGCGACCACCCTATTATTACCAGATTACAGGCAGCTGTAGCAGCGGGAAACATTGAGTCTGTTTATGGTGTCTGAGTAGTTGTCTGGAATGACCTTGGGGGTATTTCCAATTTCCCTGTATATACTCAGGGACGACTCCTATTTCTACATCGCCCGTCATAAGTTCCCCTTTCTCTATACTATATATACTGTGAAGACCTAGAAGAAACTGGGTGTAATATGTTGTGAAGGCTGTAAAGTTTGCTGAAGCAAAGCCTCCTCACTGGTGTAGGCTATATTCTACCACGGTGCAGCATCAGTTGATTGTCTAAATGCACGTGTACATAAAGCGAATTAAAGTTCCATGTAGGTTTGATACCACAGAGTATTGCCAGATGAATGTAATTCGTGTATATGTCCCCATGAAACCCTATGCTGGCAACAAGCAATGCAATCCTACATACAGGCCTATCTATGGCCTATGTTTGGTTGTGGGGATATCTTTCCCAAAACATCATATGGCTATTCGTTCGCTATATCCCATCCATGGAGCTCATTTATATCTCTTCCTTAATTAGCAAGGGCGTGGGGAGCAGTGTCGGGGGGAGGGGGGCAAAGTGCGGCTTCAATCATTTTCACCTCTCGGTTTGGTCACGGGTTTGGCCCTTTTGGGTTGGTCAAAAGACAGAGGGGAGGGGGGGGACTCCTATGCAAATGAGTCCTACATAAGAAGCCTATATGACATTTCCTCGAAATATTGCAACCTAGCAAAATGTGTTTTTTCTTTAGAGCAGCCTGTAGTACTAGTTCCACATATCTAGTTTTGCTCGGTTCTGTCTAGCTGCCATTGCCAGCACAGCTGGGCTCAGCTGAGGCAGAACAGCAGCGACAGACTAATCCTCTTTTTATGAACGATTGCGTCTCCCACCAAACGCCCCACGTTAAATCATCGAAGAGGCAGGGCCGACTTGTCAGTACCGGCTTTATGTATAAGAATGATTAATTTCCCGTATATGCCGGAATCATGTCGCTGTCCACGCTACAAAGTGGCGCATCGTCGCGCAGCGTCATGCTACATCCGGGGCATTCATCTCCAAAGTCTCGCCATCATGATTCAATTTCCAGTCGGAGACTCCCAGCCACGTGGAGTGGAAAAAGGAGACACATAAACGAATAGAAAGAGATGGGGGAAAACGAGACAAGATTATCGATGGAATGACAGGGAGGATGTGCTAGAATGGAACTATGGGCTGGTGAATAGTGGACGTGAGACATTGAATCTCTTATTGCATCTTTTGTAATGTCTGGATATGGCGGAGTTCTCGTGTAGCTATGCCACTATAGGACTCACGATATCACTGATAGCAGACCTGATAAAGTCTGCTGAAGGATTTGAATGGGGGGACATCCTTCAATTGTTGTAAACTGCGAGCGATTCCCAAAAGCAATAAAGGAGAGGCCCAGTATGCATCCCTGGGTATTCCTTATTTTTGTATTAGATATTGCTGTTGGACGCAGTGTTACAACCCTCTCATTCAGAACCAATGCCTCCCATATTGGGAGCATTTTGAACTGAGCTACTCGTGTGCAGATCACAGAGTAGAAGGTTTCTAATTTCCTGTCCATAGGCCAAGGCCATGGGGTGCAGGTGGTGGGGATGCAGCCACATACAGATATTTCTTGCTGATGTCGACAAGATACTTGTCTTTTGTTTCTCCTGATGCCAATAAAGTTAATTTCTGCCCTGCAAAGTTGTTGTTATGCTGAACAATATGGCTTTGCAAAAGTCCCTGTAGCTGCAGCAATTCAATTTACTTCTTTTATTTGGTTATAATTAGAACTGTTGGAATATGACAGAATGAAATAGTAACCTACCATTCCATCCAGATGTGGCTACTTACAAGTTACTTAGTGACAACCTCTGTTTTCTAGTTCAACTTATTTTATCATTACTCAGTCATATCTTATCAAAAAAAGACCTCCTACAACCAAGAGTTTACTGGGCCTATATATATTATATATATATATATATATATATATATATATATATATATATATATATATATATATATATATATATTCGGCCGACTTCTCTGTATGAAATTCCTGACCAAAGTTGGCCAAAGGGGCCCAGTGGACTATTTGTCTTCGATCAAATCAAAATGCACTTCATTCCAATCACCATGGATCCCCATCAATTTCCCGGTAAGAACTAAAGTCCCAGACAGGTACTGATAAGAATACTCTGCCCCACACATGTATATCGTGATTGTTTGTATTCTATATGTAGGAACCAACATGTGTGTTACTGTAGAGTGAAAGATGAACAAATTGTTGTTGGTGTAGCGTGCTGATTGCACTAGTCAGGCATACAGCCCCCTGGGTGGGCGTGGGAGGCAGTGCACTGATGGCAAACTGTTCCGCATGGGCCAGCCTCCATCCCTGGGTGGTCTTATAAATATGGCGGCTTACATATATGTCAGCAAGGCAATGAAGCCACATTGGCACATAGAAACAGTGCATGTTATATATATTTATGAAAGAATGTGCCTCTATCACGCCATGATGCTTTTCCGCGAAGTATAGGCCTTCTGTCTCCATCTGTTAAGCATTCGTAACCCCTCTAGATTCTCAATGTGATAGTTGAAATGAACAGTCTATCTTTATTATTTGTAGCATTTTGACTGTTACAATCATGCAAAGGCCTACACTGTCCGCCCGCCACGTGGATATACAGTAGAGTCCTTAATATTCTGAAAGACCTGCTGTAGGAATAAAACCAATGTACCAGCAGTGCATACTACTGTAGCTATAGCAGGAGTATTTATAGCCCATTTACCATTGCGCCTGAGAGTGTATATATGCGATCATATTTTCAAGCAGTTGAATTCAAGCTCCAGACAGAATGAAGACTTGGGAATGAAGATAAGTATCATGTTTTATTAGGGACTGAATAGTTTGTTTTTTATCCAATGTCTTACTTTGAATTTTATAATATAACTAGCGACTATTTTTAACCACACTTCAGCATATATAATTAGCGTTTAATTGATGTTATTTGAAAGCACGAGTGGGTTTATGATTTCTATATTCCATGACCCGCGCAGCAGGGAGTGGAATATAGGACCCTAAACCCACGAGTGCTTTCAAATAACATCAATTGATGCATTTATCTAACATATTAAATTTTCTCCATTTTGTATTAATTTATTACCTTATTACCCCTTAATAAAGCCTGGAGAAGATTCTATGTTAATGAGGTGTGCAAACATCAGGTATGTCAGACAACTTATTCAAATCCTTCATATACATTGGCTTCTAGTACTGTTCGGCTTGGTGTAGTGGATAGCGAGTCTGTCTATTGCCACAGCGGCCAGGGAACGATTCCCATAGAGCCCTGAACGGTTTTAACTGTCCAGAAATGTATGGCGAGGTTGACTCTGTATACTTCTCCAATTTATTAACATGTCCAGGTTGAAACTAGCGCCTTCTTGAAGACGAACAAAAGGTCTCAGAGTAGGGTTATGGCCTCTTATACCACGATTTCTGGCTTACACAGTGCTTTTTGGGGTCTATTCCCATCCACATATCTGTCGATATTGCACACCCTGTAGGCTGTAACATCAATTTTGGAAGGCGTGCGGTTATCCTGGATAACAGCACGCCTTTCATGGATAACAGCACGCCTTACATGGATAACAGCACGCCTTACATGGATAACAGTACGCCTTCCAAATCATATATTACAAGTTAAAACCCACGAAATTTTCCAGGCCAGGGTAGGGATCGAACCTGCAGTCTCACATCCCAAATCCAACTCCCTATGCACTGCGCCACAGGGACTGACGAGATACGCTCGGTTCAAACCAAATCTGGATAGGATACAAAGCCGTGTGCGCTGCCGCTGTCCGCTGCTGGGCGACGAGGTGTATTATACACAAACATAACCGCGAGACGCGTCTTTTTTCGCCGTGTGCCCTGTCACTGTCCGCTGCCGGGCGCAGAAGGAGGAGACGCGGTGGCCTAGCGGTTAGCACGTTGCGTTCAGCCGTGAGAGGTACATGGATCGCGCCCCGGTCCAGGCGCATCTTTTTTCGCCGTGTGCGCTGTCGCTGTCCGCTGCCGGGCGCAGAGGTGTATTATACACAAACATAACCACGAGACGCGTTGAAATCTTTTTTCGCTGTGTGCGCTGTCCGCTGCCGGGCGCAGAGGTGTATTATACACAAACATAACAGCGAGACGCATTGAAATCTTTCGCCGTGTGCCGCTGCCAAGCCTAGCCGAGACGGGGGCTGTCGCTGTCCGCTGCCGGGCGAGGAGGTGTATGTACCTGTGTACACACACTATGGCTGGCTTCGATCGATTCCCGGGGAGGGGGAATAATTTTTATTTTCAACTTGAATTTATTGGTATAATATTGATTATTTATTGGTTTCATGGTATAAAATAAGTAGACAATGGCTAACATATGACTCGTGGGTGTTATCGACGATAATGACACGAGGCCGTTAGCCATTGATTACTTGTTCAATAATGCACTGCGGTTATAACCAAAAAGCCACTGTCCAAGCCAAAATCGTTTGATAATGATGCGTAATAGGGCATTACATGATTTTCCAAACGACGTTTATGTCTGCCGCTCCTTTCCAAGTATAAAGCAATCTACTGGGATGCTACTGATTTAAGTTGTAAATCAGAAAGCACTCTGATAGTAGAGTATGAGGCTTAAGCCATCAACACAAATCTGTGTTGAATATGAGTGTGAGTCTAGACACATTAACTCACACAGTTCTGATTTATCTATGTTTAATGAGGGTGTGGTCGGATGACCAGTGCCTGGGGATTAGGATGGGCGAGGCCCAAGCAGTGCCTCCTCACACATCAAGCTCTTAAATATGCATGTGATATGGTGCAAACTCATGACGCCCATTAATGGAAGGGCTTCATTCACAAATTATGGGGGATTAAACATTCATCAGGCTATGGGTAATGGTGCAGTTATTATAACGGCCATGTTGTTCAGGAGAGCTGTTCATATAAGGTAGTTTGCGCACCATTGAACACGATTGAACAGCCGGAGACAGAGACTTTGGCTTTGCTGTAAATATAGGATAAAATGTAACTGTAAAATTCCCACCTACACAAGGGTGGGGTTAATTGGTAAGTGTCTATACCATTGATCTTAGATGATTTTTTATATCAGATATAATTTAGTCAGATCATGATTAATGATAATATCTGCCTTGGTTTTTTTGACGGCTTGTAACCATAGAATGAATTTCACTTGTTATTTGGAGAAAGATCCATATTTTGCATTCCAACCTCCTGCTTTCAATGCAACTATTTATCCCATAATTGGCAGCAAATAGGCAGCATGTTTCCGTTTAATATAGTTTGGCAGCTCAAAATATATAATTTCAATATTTTTAGTGAAGATTATTAATGTCCCTAATCTACACTAGCTGTGGTCTGCTTTCATTCCCAAATTCCAGCTAATTAAAATCAATATCACATCATTAGGTGTCCTTCACTTGTACATTATAGAGAGCTCTGAATTTACAATGGTATATCCTAGATGTACAAATGGGTAATTTCGATAGCAACTTTAGAAACAATGGTTATATTAAGTGTTAATGTCTGTCTTACCAACCATCCCTATACCTATGGCCATGTGCTTGAAGAGCATTTCACTACCACCGACTCCCAATAATACTATTGGGAATTATATTTTAGTAATTCAATCTATAACAGGGGTGAATTCTCTAAGACAACATTTGAACTTTATTGATGAAAGAAGTATATATCATTACAGCAATCATCACACAAATATCTTATTGAATTATCAATCAAATTTGAAACACAAATGAATGAAAGCAAATCAGTACCCAATGGTATCACCAACAGAAATCTGTTGCTTCGATGGTACCATACATAAAAGAAGCACTAGGCATTCGAAAGTTTTATACACAAGTCTTCTAAACACAAAAAAGCTAAGGCAACCTCCACAGTAACCTTTTAGGAAATTACACAACTCCTTTAGAATAGGGGGAATACTGTAGTGACCCATTTAAGCACCGGGGCCTCAAATAAGCACCAGCCTTGAATAAGCACCAGGGCTAAAACCAGCATTCAAATAAGCAAATGTTTTGAATAACGACCAGGGGTACAGGGCATTGAGATTTGTAAGTGTCCAGTTGCTTGAACGGGATACTATGGTATCTAAAATATAGTGGGGACTCCACTACGCAAGTTTTGACCAGAATCGCAGCTATTCTCACAAAAGCTGGTACAAAAACAGATCATACAGTGCTATTTGTTATTATTGCAAAGTAGAAATTAAGTGTTTAGAGAGCTTTTTGTTTATGTAGGGAAATGCTTGTGTATGGTTTCAGGAACATTTTTGCTGTCAAATGATGTTTTTGTTTACTAAATCAAGTTGACCTAATGTAAATATTGTAGACTTTAACACTGATGATTCTCTGCAATTCAATATCAAACAGGTTCGACTTTCACATACAAGACCCTACGATCTATAAGAGTTGATATTAGACTGCTGTGTTGATATTTACATCTGGCTGTGTTGATGTTTATATACTAAACCTCCAACCAATCACAGAGCCAATGTAGGTGCATGTTGGAATGCAAGGAGACAAGTCACCCACCTGGTGTCCACTGAAATCTCATGTTTATAATTTTGAATCTCATGTTTACAATTTAGGAATGTCAACACCCTATACCTTGGGCACTGTATGGATAACATTCTGTGAGAACAGATTAGAAGAACGCGTAGTGGATCCTCACCTTATGTGCTAACAAAACAATTACATAGATCAAAAGCATATTGACTACAGGCAAAGGTCAAATTACCCACTGTAACCTTGCTACATGTACTACTTGTACTGAAACCCCATCAAGTATTTTCCCCATGGATATAAATTTCTAGCACTAACATTAGAGGTACTACATATGTAAGTACACAATACTTGAGAGCTGTTAGAATACGAGTACAGATTAATTTCATATCTTAACCCAGGACCCATAGTTAGCCTTGTTAGTCTTCCATATTTTGTGACCAAATGAGATATTGTATAATTTGATTAAATTAAGCAATTATCTAGGTGGCCATAATCTCCTAACCATCTACTTTAATATTGTGATAAAGAAATCATGTTGATTGGTCAAGTAGGAGAGGTACAGTGTTAAATTGAAGTTGCAGAAGTATTTATACACTAGACTTTCTGACCCAAGCAATGTGTACAGGAAATTGATAAAAGTTGCAGACTTTTTCTTATTAAGGATAATTTCTGGGATAAACAGGGTGGTTACTCGGGAGAACAGGTCGGTTACTCAGGAGGACAAGACTGTGAAGCTTCATACACCTATCCTGGCCATACTATTTGATGTAGAGCTATACAGTATTCAAATAAGCACCTGTCATAGTTAGACTTGTTAGTCTTCTAACAGGTTTTAAATTCTTGTCACATATAGATCCTTTAGCTTGGGTGCCATATTGGGGACATCGCACTGAAGGACATAAGGTAGGTTATTGTTCTGAACTGTTAGACAACCCCAATCACAAATCCAAATGATGCCAAGTTGGCACCACCGGGGAATTATGTAAACCAAATTTTTCGAAAACGGCCACTTACATAGAAAGATATCAAAATAAAGTTGCTTTCTTTTTTTTTTCTTCTTTTTTTTTAACACATTAAAAACCTTTTTTTCTGCTAAGTGACCCTCATCGTTAATGTACCCTTATGGATAGGCATTAAAGACAAATGCAGTAAAGGAGAGTTACTCACAAGTTCAGCAAAAATGAATCATATCAATGAACCTGGTCCCTTAATGAGGCATCAAACTTGCTGAAGCCCTTGGCCAGCATTAGCATCTACCTCTGCCTTTATAGTTGTTCTCTTGCTCAAAAACTGTTTTACGCCTATGACCAAATTAACTATGTTATTTTTCAGACTGCTCCTGAAATTACTACCAGAGATGAAGTACAGAGCAAAGGTAGATCCACTTCGGAAAACCACAAGTATTGTTAACGCATCGAAGACCATTGAGAGATCAGTTTCCTCAAAAAGCTTAAATGCCCTAATCATTGAGAGACTACCATCTTGGATGTTGAAAAGGACAAAGGTGACCGATGTAAGAGAAACCAGAACTGTTGTCTGAACCTCCTTCTTATAATGTGCCCCAAGATTGTGACGCACTGTGCTCGCCTTTCTAAGATGCCATATTGTACAAATATTAAAAATTACCATAAACGCCCAAGGTATCCCATGGGCCACAGCAAAGCGGAGAGAGGTGGAGATCTTGTAAGCTGTTAGGTAGGCATCAGTTGGTTCACAGGAAAGTCCGCATTGAGTATTTGTGCTCCCCAGCACTCCATAAGTGAAAGTGAGATGCAGGGCAGCACAGAACATAAGAGCCAACAGCAGTACTATAAAGACTCTCTAGAATAAATAAAAAGTGGTCATACAAATGAATAACATTCTTTAACCTAAGCTTTCAAGGGATTGCCATGATTACATTTATAAGATAGCCTTTAGCATGTAACTTGGCTTTGATATTTAATTATGTTCGGCAAAGGATTTTATTTGTATTTCTAATGCTTAAACACTTGACATAAATGTGAAGGCTGATGAGTTACCAGATGATTCCTATTGTTCTATTGGACAACATATCATTAGGGCTATGCGTAGAGACGTTCTTAGAGTTCTTGGACTAGTCACCACCGAAAAGTAAAATTTACATAACTCTTGTTCTCCTCCTTGTGGATCCAGAGAAAACTAAATCCCCTGATGTGAGCTATGCTTTGCTACAACATGTTCAATACACACCATATACCCACTTGACAGAAAAAAAAACTTTCTGATGTCGTTTGATATAACTTAGATGACAAACTTTTAACTTAACTGTATATGGTCAGCCATCGGTGCGAATATAAAGATACATGCTCACTAACCACCCTATCTGACCACCAAATCTTGCTATCAGGCAGGCAGAAGTAAAAGTAGACAATTGAAAGACAGGAAATGGAAGGTCATTTGATAACTTCATACACTATTCTTTAACAAATTTTTTTCCCCAAATCCATGTTGGCCATAAGTAAACCAAAATCCCCGCCGGCCATTGGTAAAAAAATAGCCCAAGTTCTGCAAAATTAATGTTTGATTTATATGGCAAGAAATGGTTTTCATATCACACACAGACGTTAATTTGATGTTCCTTGAAAATGTTTTTATTTCTGGGTTTAAGAAAACGCAAACATTATTTCGTCGTAAAGAAATAACAAATATTTCCGAAGCGTTCCTGCAACCCTTTCCTTTTATTTTTGAACATTCAAATATAAATATTTATCTAAAATATGTGTTTGTACCCAAACGTTTTCCTAATGTCCCTGAACGTAACAGACACTTACTTTTGACAAGTAGGTATATAGAGAGCTTTTTGCTTACCTTGTATATATAACGCCTAGTGACAAGCAACTTGGACTCTATTGGGATCTGTATAACCTTGTGACGAATCCAGGTGATGAACAATGTCAGGAAGGACACTGATGATAGCGTGGTATCTGTCAGGATATCAATTAACGTGCAGACAAATGTAGACGTCCTGAAGTAAGAGAATGTTTCTTTGTATTAGTATAGAGAATGTCACTGCTATGGGTGGAGGCATTATTGGTGGAGTGTCTGATCCTAGATCTACCAATTTCAATTTCACCCTTTAAAGCATAGATTCATTAGTAAAATCTGTGTCATATCTGTCCTCTGTGACAACTTTTGAAGAGAAATGTCAAAACGCTTCTTTCTTTGTACTTAAAAACTCTTATTGAAATTCTATGTATAAAACATGTTATTTTGACAACTGAAAAACGTTTCTCCGAATGTTTGTGTTTACTGACGATTTCAAACAAATATTAGAAATATATGTTTCTTTCCAAATGGGTACAAGTAAGAAATGATTCTAGATAGTAAGAACCAGGACTTAATCTCAGGTCTCACAGCAGGCTATCTAGGCCTACCTGTACATATGCTCTTCAGAGAAGGCATAACCCTTAGTTGTATGGCCGTATATTATACACATAAAAAATCATTGTTATACTCACAATATCTGTGCTGTGAACGTAGGTTTTATGACAAGGGTGTACATGATCGAGAAGGTACAGATGTTAAATGTGTCACACACGATGAGGAAAACAAAGCAGATGTTGACGGGACTCGTGCCGAAGTAGCTAGGCCTCGTGATAACAGACAGGGTGATAGCATTACCAACAATACCAGCACCTAAAAAGATAAAGCGGCCATTCAGATATGACTTACGGGAGTGGTGATTTCTTAACAAGTGGGCATTGGTAGCCCCCCTCAGATTTTTCTGCCCTTCATTTTCGCCTAAAAAGGGGTAATTTTTCCTGTACCCCCAAGGGCGTCTGAAATGCTTTAGTCCCCCCCAATCCCCACCAACCTGCCCTCCCCCCATTTTAGAAAATGACCACTCTCAAAAAAGGGGTAACTTTTTCTGTCCCTCCAAGGGGTCTGACATTTTATGGTCACCTGTATTTTGAACAAGGGGGGGGGGGCTATTCAGACTGTGGTACATTAGGGAATAGCCATTGCTACAATAAGATCAGCGTTATAATGGTGGTGGGGGCAGTAAAAAAGAAAGTGCCTAATTAATTTTGTGCAGTGTAGTATTTCATCACATATCCCAAATGATGTTTCTCGAGATTTTCAATATCAGGTCACTGAAATGTATCATTAGACAAAGATCACAAAACAAATCACCTGCTACAGTTGCTATGATGTATTGATGGTTATTAGGTCCAATCTTTCCATCTTCAGGTGCATTCGTGAGCGCACACATCGCTGGACTTCTAACAATTGTCAGTGCACGTTTGTATGTTGGGTGTTTGTCAGGTGGGTTGAGATTCCCATCAGAGGCAAACTTTGTGCAATTAGACCTGTAAAATTGAACTAACATCACTATATAAGATATAATACTTTACCCACTTGACAAAAATGAATCACACCATCATCACCCAGAAAATGTAAACAATAACAAGAAGACCAATGGATGAATAATACTCTTAGGGGACAATATGATATTCAGAGGCAGTCCCGGTAAGCATATGTGGATCAACATGGTAAAAGGTACGCCCGCATACCCCCTCGCAGGCGTATGTGGGCGTACCATGTTGATTCAATTTATTACTTGCCAACACTTCATTAATGCATCATCTCCGGCCCAGCTCATGTAATATAGATCATTCTTGCGGGAAAACTCGTCAGATTTACATTAGAAATAAGTCAATTGGATGAGTAGAACTATCAGTGATTAATGGGTATGATGCACTCCTGTCTTAACAGGTTAAGAGAATATCTGTTAAATGTACCTGAAGTATTCAACAAGGCTGTTCTCATCTTCCTCATCTACTTCAGCATTAGGCGGAAGCTTGCACCAGAATCGTTTGACTGCAGACTTTCCCAATTTAACATAGTTGTAGTATGTGAAACACAGGATCCGCTGCTTAGTTATTTCCCTGTTTTTCTTAAAATAACAATCCCTAACTTGGAAAAGGTCCAGAACAGCAGTGACAGCTGGGTCATCTATATCAACACCCCCAAAACTCATGCATTCTAAAAACTTTATTTTCCAAGTAAATCCTGATGCACCAGCCTCCAAAGCACATCTAACAGCTGTCAGAGACTTTGGATTCTTTATTTGTTCTTCATTTTTAATATTTACAGCCATGCATGCAAAATCTTTGATTGTAGTTTGAATATTCATGGTTGTCATGGGTCTTACTTCTGTACTCAATTGCCATGTTTCCAAGGTGGTATCTTGCATGCCATTATTAATGAAATTTTCAGGTATTGAGAGCTGAACCATGGGCTGTACCATAGGGTCCGTAAGATTTCTCGGATTTGGATAGGCCCTGGGTTCTGTACCATTTCTCTGATTTGGATAGGCCATGGGCTCTGCAACATTGCTCTGATTGGGGTGGACCATGGGTTGTGTAACCCTTCTTGAATTGGACCCAGCCATGTGATTCGTAACATTTCTATGGTTTGGATGAGCCATGGGCTCTGTACCATTTCTCTGATTGGCCTGGATTATGGGTCCTGAAACAATTCTCTGATTAATTGGCAACTTATCAGATTCCTCCCCTTTATGGACGAGTGGAGCAGATGTCGCCTCAAGCTCCCTGTATAGGCTTCGATCCAGTTGACTATGTGAAGTAAGGTTTTCTGAAAGACATATGACCATTCATTCAATACCACATTTCAATAGAGTAACAAATTGTCTTTCTATTGGGAATATTACCCAGTGTTCATACTTATACCTATATCCAAACAATGGTGATTTACCAAAGATGATCTTTAGCTATAACACCGGCAGTCTATGCAAGATCCTTGAGCTTGAAGGTTTTCACAGCATAATCAAATCATCTTTGCTTCATTGTTGATATGATATGGTCTCAACAGTGATAGTCCTTATGTGATTCGGCCTTGATATATCAACATTAAATCAATAGTGAAAATGACAATGATGACAAAATCACTTGAAAATTGACTTCTTATCTACTAGAATTTGTATACCTATATCAGAATATTGTCATTAAATGTCTTATCAATGATGAGTATTTCTCCTTAAAACATATAGGTATAGGGGAAGTGGGTGGGAATTAGAGAACAGGGGGAATTTCGTGAATAGCTCGTGGAGAAGAGATATGGCCTTAAATCCAGGCCTTGAATGCAAATTTGATTGAGAAAAAATTACAACACAGAGCAGCATTTTCCCAATGCTTATACACGGGACAGCCTTACACATGGGGCCTGACTGATACACAAGAAAATATGGTATCAACCATCCGTGAAGGTCGATTTTAACGTTCTGTTCCAACTGGGTATAGGGTCTTACCTGGCACCTCCGTAGTCTGAGGTTGTGCTCCTACTCCGCTGCCTTCAGTCCCTCCAGGCAAGAGATAAATCTGAGAGGAAATCGGGAAAACACTGCTTAGTACCTAATGCAAACGATCAAAAGGCGTTTCCTCATCTTGTGATACATTGAAATCAATAAGAATAATCCCACTGAACGACTGAACCTCTACCAGTATAACTTCTATAGAGTGCCAATCTAAAGCTAAACGTTCTCCTGTACTCATGATTTGCTCCCTTGCAAATCATGAGTTACCCATAATTTGCTCATAATGCAGGGGTATGTGGTACTCATGATTTGCTCACAAATCATGGGTATGACTTTGTTACTAAAAGGATATACAGAGGTATACAGAGGATGTAGTCAAACCCATGATTTGTGAGCCAATCATGGGTACAGAGAGATGTACCCAGACCTTGCTATTAAACTGGGTTTACAGGGATCAGACCTGGCATATTATATACCCTTAATCATGGATTAAATGAACAAAGTGTAAAACTGTGTGCATAGATGTATGTGTACTACCCAATCTTTCTAACAAAAGGAAGGATTAAGAGGCAGTCTTTGTTTTAGCAGTGATTTGTCTACTTAATAGGGTTTACTTGTCTAAACCTGGAATGAGAAGCTGAAATCCAGTTAAAGGGAAGAAATCCAGGTATAAGGCAATAGAAGCTAGGTTAGGTGGCTGAAACCTGGTATAGGTGGCATTAATCCAGTATAGGGCTGTGAAACCTGGGTTCAGTCTATTATTCCTGGTATAATTGGACTAACCCATGTTATAAGGGTCTGAAATCGGGTATAAGTAGATTTACCCATTTGGTTTGTTCATACTGACCTAGGGATCTCTCTGAATAATGCTGCTACCGGTATCTGGTGTTGGATTTTTGCACAACTGCCAATACATTTCTTATCATAAATCTAATGGTGTTATATATCTGTTACATTCTGAATCAAAGCTGTGGAATCCAGATGAGAAGCGGTCCAAAGAAAAAAAAAGCATTGCTAAATTTACTGCACAATATTGGCACTCTGGACTATTAGGCTCTAATGCAAAATGCCTCTCATAAAAAATGCTTTCTATGTAGAGTCCATGTAATACAGATTCTATGAAACTCTCTATGAAGTTGTGGAATATATAGCTTACCATGACCAGAATAGTTTGTGTGTACTCAAATGTGGCTGGCATGGCTGAAGTCATCGATGCATATCTATAAAAAAAAATACAATGTTTAGATCAACCAAGTTTTTAAAGGTTCTATAAGCTGATCCACTTTCTGATAGATGTTCTGGAGCCAGTACAGAATTAGAAAACAACGTTATTTCTATGAAGGCAGGAAACGTCCTTTTCCCCTTTTGTTCTAACCAAGAAAATCCATTTCTAAGTTGAAAACGTTATAACGATGTAAAACATAAATAACAAACTCCTTTAAAACATTTCTGAAACAGTTTCTTTCTGTTGCAGTTTCAGTGTTCAAAAACCTTTTTAAACATACCAGTAGGCCTAATTAAAACGTCTTTTGCAAACGTTTCCCTAAAATCTGTTTCAAACATAACAAATAACTTGTCTTTTTGTGGAAAGAAGCCTTTTTTATTACCACCGATTCAGCCAGATCACTGACTCATTCTATTTCCAGTTGGCATAATGAGCAATTAGCATTGTACTGTATGCATTAGGCGCACTCTAAATTCAGGGACATATTACTATTAGGCACCTAAGGCCTGATTTTGAACATTTTATTACTACTCTTACAACATTTTATCCCCACCTATTAGGCGGGGTCTAACTTTGCCCATTTCAAAAGAAGAGAGGGGGCTTGGGCTTATTGCAGGGTCTCTGCTACAGTAGGCAAACTTGGAGGGAACACTTGATTTTGGATGTGAGAATTATCTTGAAGTCTTAGGCTTTCAAGCAAGCCAATATAGTCAAACTGCCATAATGTAAGTTCTAATAGCCATATAGGCCTTCATTGCCTGGTGAATGTGACTTTTCACCATCAGTATCATGAGTCAACCACAAGTACCTTGAGGTGGCCACATTACATTGTGAATCAAATGCTCAAAGCACCATGTCTATTTTTGTACCAAGTGCAAAGGAAGGGCTTATTCAGGAGGCTGTTGCGAAAAGATTTTGAATTCAATTCTCACTGTAACTAATGCATCTTCCAGTTCCTCCCGATTCTCCACCCAGGGAGACCAATTCCCACCTTATACTGTAATGGAATTGACTTACTCTGAAATAGACTACGTTGCAAAAAGTTGAGGAACTGGTTCCATGATTAATTCCACCTGAATGCTTCCCATAGTCGAAAGGCCAGGGAATTAGAGAAAGGAACTGTCTGGGAATTGGTTCTCGATTAGGAAGCATTCACCAGTTCCTGACCACTCCTAAACTACTTCTATAACCAATTATCTTTTGGCAACCCAACAGGGAATTGATTCCCTGAGGTCAGTCAGTTCTATTTTGGGAATACCACCTCCGACAAAATCGTTTCCAAATCTTTTTGCAATAGCCTGCTGAGGTACCTGATACTTGGCAGTGTATGAATGTAATGCAATGATCAATTTTACTGGGTGTTAACTGTCTTACTTGACCAAGAAATCATAAATTTTGATTTTTCATTATTTGCTGCTGATTTCCTCTTCCGAGGTGGTTGGCAAGTTGTCAGAGACCCACCTCCCAGTCTGAGAATATTGCCCCTGGGCCCATATTATAGTGAGTAGGTTGAGAGGGATGGCACTGGATTACCAAAAATATTTAAGTAGCTGCATCTACATCTACCCCTCTCCTATCAGGGTAAAAAGATTGAACCCTATAGAATTTGGAATCAAGTACAAGGAAAATGGCCGACTCAAGGTACAAGGACGACACAAGGTCACTCTACAGGTAGCATTGCAATGAAAATTTCAATTTCACACCTACACACCTACTTAATATAGATGTAAGGTTATAGATATAATGTTTTTGTACAAACATGTTTGATTGGATCATGTATTGGGTCCCTTAGATTGTGAATAGTTGAAGAGAAAATCACTTGTGAGAGTACTTTTAAGCATTGGGATGAGCTCTACTGGGTAAGAAATAATAGAGATTCAGAGTCCAATGGTAAAACAAGCATTGGATATTATGACCACAGCCTATATCATATGCATTGTCGGGCCCATCTTTTGTAAATGTTTAAACAAAAAGATTAATCAGAGGCCTTTTGATACATCTAAGAAATCCATGTATACAATGATAGGAATAAAGTCCATAGGAAATTCAGTCCTAAAGCACTCTGCCTTTCACAGGGGCTGTAAATAACAATGTATAGATGAGAAGTGCTGATTTGGGTGTGCAATTCCTGGAGAAAAGTTAAATCTTACCATAGATCTTGGAGAAGGTTGTGTAGACTTTTCTGTTTGAGGTGCTGCTTTGGTGACAGATTGAGACTATTGAAACGAAGACTGAGATGCATACAGTGAGGTAGGATTGTGTATGGAGTGTGTTCCGCCTCCTCAGTGTGTCTGAGACACTTGGGACTCATTGATATATATACTACCCATTTCTATGTAGGTTCATATATGTGTCAACCTAATTTGACTATGTTACATATTCTAGAATTAACAGCATTTGGTTTGAGTTACTTAATCTCCATTTTCTAATCGCCTCTTGTTTTCAAAAACGTGGGTGAAATTCACCTTAGAGTTAGGAATCATCTGAATAACAATGATCGTGATCTGCCCCGTGACCATAAGACAATAGATGGAACTATCTGATAGCACTTTCAGTTAGATAATCAAGTTAACAATGACTCACAGTTTTCATTTGAGGATGACGTATAGGCCATTGCTAGACTGACATAACGTACATTTTAGACTAAATGCCATGCCTAAATAATGCAATGATGATGGTAATTTAATTGAAGTAAATCCAGCAAGATGAGAGGGAGGGAGGGACATTGTTTGTGCTATAAATCATCAATAGCACCTTGTATAATACCCACAGGATGCTCTCCAAGGTTTTTGACGTTAAAACGGTTTCTTTTAACCTGATCGTTTCCAAACTTTTTTTTTTCAAATGTTACAAATAGGATTGATATCTGCCAATTCGGCTACTTCCTAGCAAAAGAAAATACCATATATCTTGAAATAATATTTTGACTGTCACGGAAGGTTTAGCCATAATAACGAACCTTTGAGAACATTCTAAGATGTGTAATTTGATTGGTTAAATCAATATCAGAATGTCTTTTAGAGTATTTTTGTTTATATTGCATTACCACTGCCTCCCCTAATCAGGTCATATCTTCCAATTTGCCTCTGCTTTACAATTGCTCGACGCCATTAAATTTCTGCACGGCTTTCAGTCAGGATTATTTTATGTAATATGGATGGAGCAGAGAGGAAATAATCTCTAACTAATGCTGTGAAATTATTTATGCAATTTAAATTACCATCACATACATTATAACGTGATTCATCACTTTAATGTCACAAGGTAGAACATGTGCTAATGTGCAGTAAATCCTTTGTCTGAAATGCATTTTACCTCCGTGCAGGATTTGTAGAAATAAGTATCACAATGAAGCGAAAGTATCTATGCAGTATTCAACAATGTTTAGGTTCAATCAATTGAAAGACGTCTTGTAGTCTGTGGTTGTGCCTGGGTGCCCTCCTCTCTCACAATAGTCAACTATTTCATATCTAAGACTGTGAATATAAGGGCTGAAGGTGCTTCATATCCTTGGCGTAGCTTCCCAGTGGGCACATCAACGTTGATTCAGCGTTGAATGAACATTTGCAATGTGTGCATATCAACTGATTCAGGGTTGAAATATTGTAGAATTTGAAAGTTGACACAACAATCATAATCAAATCAACTGTGATTTAACATCTAATCATCAGCATTGATTCAACATTGATTCAATATTGTTTCAGATTGTTGAAACAACATTGATTCAACATTGATAGTTTAAGTGTTTCTTTGTTGACATGTATATGTTGAATCAGCATTGAAATCAATATCACTGATTCAATGTTGACAAATTAATGTTGAAACAATATTTCAACGTTGATATGTCAACTGTTGATCTGATGCTGAAATGGTGATGGTTGACAAAATTGAAATAGAATCATTGAAACAGTGTTGAAGACAGGTTGACCAACATTATCAACACAATATCAAACGGTTGGCAACGTTGATCCAATGTTCTGTCCCCACCAGGTTATAGGTCAAACCTAAAGTCAGGGCGTGTCTTATATGCCTGATTTTACTTCTATAGGCAACTATATCAGACCCCAGGTTTGGCTTCACTGAGGTCAGCCAATGAGCCATATACAGAAATACTCAAGGAAAGATGGTGTAGTAATGAACGTTGCCATGTTAATACATCAATTGCGTCCCCTAATAGAGGAACCTTTTTTATAATAAATAAATTGAATCATGTACTTTAGAATATCCCTCATCACAAATGAGGTTGCATAGTGTCAGTTGTCTAACACTTGTTGGGAGAGCTTTGAGCACCATTAATTGACAGTGATGATCATTACATTTATCAGCATCACATGTCTTCGTGGATAATTACCAATCATTGTAAGCTGGAAGCAAGACAGATAATTCTTCTCTCTCTAATAACATGCACATAATGTATGGAGTATTAACTCGCGTTTTGAAGTTTGAAATGCCCAAGTGATAATCCCATAACACGGGTGCAAGCTAGTTAAATGATGGATGCACTGATGAATCTTTAAGACATGAATGTATAATGACTTCCTAAATGAATGTCACGACAAAGGCTTTGTAAGAGAATATCCATTCCATATGCGAAAGTGACACACCGGGTGTGGTAAAAGATAGAGAGAAAGAAAATGAGCTGGATTACTGAGGGGAGCCACTGTCGGGTCTCCAATACTTGAATAATACAAGATTCACCCCACCAGGGATGCCATATTTCCATTCTTTCAGCATAAATTTTCGTTTTCAAATATTTAATCTGAAACTTTGCAAATGTCTCACTTTGATTTCCTCAAATTGTATGGTGTAAATGTAATACATTCTACATTGGATAGTTGTCACCGATGTCAAATATAAGAAAATGAAGACCTAGAATGCAATCACTTTAACTTACCATTGCAGAACAGATTTAGTGCAGGATGTGTCCAGAAAAGGTCACTGGTGTCTGAAAAGCCACCCATTTAGCCTT
Source organism: Acholoe squamosa (assembly GCA_949317995.1). Classification (NCBI taxonomy): domain Eukaryota; kingdom Metazoa; phylum Annelida; class Polychaeta; order Phyllodocida; family Polynoidae; genus Acholoe; species Acholoe squamosa. The sequence continues at coordinate 62,095,521 of OX439040.1, forward strand.
TTATCCTCATAGAATCAGCATTCGCATTGTCAGGAAATGTTGTTTTTTTTTCAGCAAGATAAACGCAAGGTAGGTCGTGGGAGGTCAGTATATGTGCCATTGTAGGAAATTGGAGGGGGAAAATTGTATTTAGCTTATTCTGATTGGAATGAATTGAGAATGGACAGGGCAGGCTGTCTCCTGTCACACTGCAGTCCGAGGCACGGTTTATTACATGTAGCCTGTAATGTGGCAATAAACTGACATGGAACTCGTTGATTTACCAATGTAGTTATTACATAGGATTCCCATGAAGTTTTTATCTCCATATTCACAGTGGGAGACCCTATCAAAGTGGTGTATGATATATGTAAAAGAACTGCAATTCTGATGCAAAGTCCTCCAAGAGGGTTTAGAGAGGGTTAAGTTCACCTTACTTCTTCATCTCAATCATCACCATTGTGCTTAGTACAACGTTATCTATATCATAAGCCAACCAATACAACAAGGAAAAAGCTATTGCCAGCTTCCAATCTTCTTCCATGAAGCCCTTTATTTCCATTAGGAAAAGCCTAAGCTATAGGGCCTACCTTTGCCTCCCCACACTAAAGCCAACAGCATTTGCTAGATGCTTGACCCTTCCCTTGTATGAGGCTGGTGAGTACTAGGTGACAAATCACCTACTAGAGCAGCTGAGGGCCACTGTTTCTCAGCTTTAATGCCCAGGGGCAGCTTTGCATCTCTACCATCAGGGTCCATTTCACAGCCTAATGGGACCCCAGCTGACCATCCCAAGACCCAGCTATCTGTCACCTAGATACTCTAAGAGGAAAGGAACAGTAAGGTTTTCTGCCCTATGTTCCAAAGTGAATTCATTTATCAGTTCAAGATGTCAAGCTGGAGGCCATTACTACTGTGATTTGTAGGATAAAGCATAATGTAGATGAACTTTAAATCACCATAATGCCTCAGAGCCTTGTTTCGTTTCATGTCAGGATGCACCAATGCAGCCCAAAGAGTATCCTGCTGGTGCTGTATTCCTTATTCATGCTCCCACCACACCACACACAGATTACATGCAGTGGTTGTGCACCCCTTTGATAATGACTCAAACCTGTGTGGTCATGATTATAGATGAATGCAACTCTGCATGCATATATAATTATGTACCATTTGTGTTATAAGATGTAATGGCTCATAGGTCCTAAAATATCTACACTGGTCATGAATTCCTCTGTCTTGTATATTGAATAGATGGTAGGCGGTACATAAAAGGGGCATTTCTTTAGTTTCCATTAGTTGGGAAGCCATTTCCCATGCACATACAATCAAAGGCCCAGTCAAACCAACCGATTATCTGAACATTCACACCTATTATATCTACCCCTATATTACCACAGGCCTACTCAGAAAGGCATGTCCTGCTAACTTCCCACACCTTCCTGTCTCCATCATAAGCTACATCTCCATCAGTGTGTATTAAGCAGGGCAATGCTTCCTCTTGCTGGCCACAGAGGTCACCTGTCTCAACTAATCAGTGTGGCAGATTAGGTTTGACCTCTCACCATGACAAATGACCCTTACAGCCAGTTACACATCAATATACCTCGCGTCATAGCCCAGAGAGATATAATCCCTCTGGCTAGCCCATGTAGTCCTACCACCCAACCAATGTTCTGAAGTCTGGCTTGTAATATTTTTGTTACTTTCTCTTTGTGGATCTGACTAATTCCTTACCTTGCATAAAAGGCTGTTGCAGGATAATCTTCAGGTATTAAGCACATGTTTTGGGATATCACAGGCAGCTGGTGATCAAAACTTTAAAGAACAATCTCGTGAATTATTGCTTCACCCTGTATGGAGCATGATAGTATAATGGCTTTTGGTTCAGCCCTTTGGGCGCATCGTAGACATAGGTATATATCCTTATGGGAAATCTTGTAACATGAAATGTTCTTAACAGGATAATGTTAAAAGGTGTATAGTCTTGCCACCATAAATCCAGGTTTAATGACCAAAGCCTCCCTCATACATAACATCTTCTTATTGCCACAGTCATAATTATGGCTCATAGGTCCTAAAATATCTACACTGGTCATGAATTTTTCTGTCTTGTATATTGAATAGAAGGTAGGTGGTACATAAAAGGAGCATTTCTTTAGTTTCCATTAGTTGGGAAACCATTTCCCATGCACATACAATCAAAGGCCCAGTCAAACCAACCAATTATCTGAACATTCACACCTATTATATCTACCCCTATATTACCACAGGCCTACTCAGAAAGGCATTTCCTGCTAACTTCCCACACCTTTCTGTCTCCATCATAAGCTACATCTCCATCAGTGTGTATTAAGCAGGGCAATGCTTTCTCTTGCTGGCCTCAGAGGTTACCTGTCTCAACTAATCAGTGTGGCAGATTAGGTTTGACCTCTCACCATGACAAATGACCCTTACAGCCAGTTACACATCCATATACCTCGCGTCATAGCCCAGAGAGATATAATCCCTCTGGCTAGCCCATGTAGTCCTACCACCCAACCAATGTTCTGAAGTCTGGCTTGTAATATTTTTGTTACTTTCTCTTTGTGGATCTGACTAATTCCTTACCTTGCATAAAAGGCTGTTGCAGGATAACATTCAGGTATTAAGCACATCTTTTGGGATATCACAGGCAGCTGGTAATCAAAACCTTAAAGAACAATCTCATGAATTATTGCTTCACCCTGTATGGAGCATGATAGTATAATGGCTTTTGGTTCAGCTCTTTGGGCGCATCGTAGATATAGGTATATATCCTTATGGGAAATCTTGTAACATGAAATGTTCTTAACAGGATAATGATGAAAGGTGTATAGTCTTGCCACCATAAATCCAGGTTTCATGACCAAAGCCTCCCTCATATATAACATCTTCTTATTGCCACAGTCATAATTATCGGTCATCTCAACCTATTCTATGTCACAAGATCCAAATAATTGTCCATACAAGTATTGTTTCTAAAAGAGTTCACCTTCTAATCTCGCATCTTCCAACCAGAATCACACCTGTGTTCCAGTTTTAATCCTCCCATGCACTAATCGTTTTAATTCATTCCTAACTGGGAAGGTGCAGGGTGACAGTTTTCCAACACATGCTGAGAGCTTTGCAAACATCCTCAGTTGACAGGAATGGTAATTACATTGATTTCTGGTCATCAAATGTCTCTCGGGATAAAACGGATCATTCTGAGGCGGAGAGGAGAAAACGGATAATCCTGTAATGACATTCCTTTATTGAAGGGTATGTCAGTAGACCGTTATAGGTATTGTACTTATCATATTTGCTTTTCACCTTTGACTCTACCATGTAACCCAGTGTCCGAGTCTACCCACAAGCCAAGCCATACCCATAGACCAAAGGCTGGCGGTGTCAACTGCACTCAGTGACCCCGCCTCCTCCTACTGGAGGATACGCCGTCAATCACGAGCAGCTCGCTGCATGCTGGAAATTCCTAGCAGACAATGTTTAGACCAACTCCTCCTGCTGGAGGACATGCCCATTGATCATGAGCAGCTCACAGCATACCGGGAATTCCCAGCAGCTATATTTAGAACCATACTGAACTCTGTGAACCCCAGTGCTATGTTTAGGATCCCCCCTGCATACCTGCACTGGAGTTCCCCAGTTACTATATTAAGCTCACCTGATACTATTTTTAGGATGAGCTGGGTGAGCAGCCCCTACTATAAATACTTGTAGGTAGAGCAGCTCACCATCACTAGCATAGTATCTTTCCACCTTCATACTTCATACCTCACACACTCACGTGAGACCAAAGCCCTTGGCTCAAGGGCTAGGCTTGGACACTGTTGGGCACCTTTATACTGTATCACCAACTATACCTCATGGACTTCAATGAATAAAGTGGATATCAAACTGGATTCCTGGTTCGTCTGTATTCATCCTTATTCATCATTACTGACTCGTTGACAGGTACGTGTTTTATGACAGAACTAGATGCACTAGTAGTAGGATGTGGTCTAGTCAAACAATGGGTCCTCACAGGCATAGAAGTATCCTCATGGGGATAGAAATATCACAGGGTGTCTAGATTCTTATAGACAGGTTTCTTTTAAAAGTATGTAAACAATGGAGGGACATCTAACCCTTCGAGTGAAAGATGGTGGAAGTACCAATAAAACTGATTGATGTTGACATAGCCCAAAACCAGCAAAGTTGCAGTATTGCATTCATGTTCTATGGACCACTTTCAAAAAGATACCTCTCATGACACTGAAAGCTACAGGGACCAGAACTCGTCAATACTGTCGACTTTGGGTCGTCAGCTGCAGGTTGACAATACCTAAATCTACAGCTGTAGGTTGTCATGGGGTCGTCATAGATGACTTTCAAGATTTCCACAAAATATTATTATTGAATCTTTTTATATAGATTATATCTCATCCCCTCATTGATCAATCAGTGTCTGGGGATGCTCCCAACTCAATATCTTGGTTTCAGTAACATTTTGTAGTACTGTGTGAGTACACCCATTGACATGTCCTACATCCCAGTAAACACTATGCCAGAATGCTACGTAGCTCTTTGGTATATCTATGTTTCTCTTTACCAAATTTGTTTTTGTACATGGTATATGGACATTCAAACGTTAAGGTTTAATTACGTCCTACAGAGGTAGATGTGTAAAATACAGTAAACTACCTCATATAGACGTAAATAGATGTTTACGACAAACCAAATTCTACCACATTCAGATTTAGTTCCATGAAAAATAAAAACGTATTTGGAGGTAGATATAGATAGCTCTATATTCCAAGGACCCCCCCCCCCACCACCAAAAGGGGGTACCCAACAACTTGGCTTTTGCCATAACATGGGAGACCCGGGAGGTTTAGACATGATCACGTGAAAATGGCCTTTTCTGCATCAATGATACATGGGCCTCTCTTGAAAAAAAAACATCTTATATTTGGTCATATCAATCATTAATTTTAGGTACATATGCTGGCTGTAAACAATATCGATTTTAAATCAACTTATCTATTAGGGAGGTCTATCAACCACTACGTAAGGAATGTAACGCAGACGTGCAGCATACTTACAGTACTGCTACGTCTACGTCAGGGTTACGAAACCTCCCTATTTCCTGTTCTAAATGCCATTTTCCTAAAGCATACCTGAGGGGAATCGCATGCAGGTATGTCATCAGTCAATACAAAAACCCACAGGACTTGTTTTTGCCTGCAAAATCGCTGCCGGGCCCACAGTAACTGCCAGACTGCAGGACTAAATGTTTTGGGACCTTGGGCTACATTCCGGTGTTCATGGCTTGCAATTCGGACCATTACTAAGGTTTTACAGCCTACATTGCTTGCATCCTTCATGTGAGCCTGGTAAGCTCAGCTGGTAGAGCTGTGGAAGGTACTGAGATCGAATCTGGAACATAGATAACCCTTAATGTTTGAACGTCCACATACCAAGCAAAAATACCTAGTTGCAACCAAAAGTCCACGTAGCTATACCTCTCTGCGACGTCCATCTACGAAGTTATGTTTACTGGGATGTTAGGGACACTAAATGTATGAGGAGTTATATGACGACCATCTGATGACCCTGAAGTTGTAATATATGATGACTTAACACTAGCAGTGGGTTTTCAGTGGGGCCACCAGTCGAACCTTTCAGTCCTTCCATGGAATGGTATCCATTTTCCGCAAAGAAATGCCTAAATCAAATCGTCTCACAGACAAAAGATTGAGGTGGAGTCAGGGACTACATGCTGAGCAAGTGTATTATATGCAGAGGTATAATATATATTGTGTAGAGTCCATTCCAAGTAATTATAGCCGCATTAAGAGGACTACCTACAGCAAGTGGAGAAATCCTTTCTTTCTTCCCTTGCTCTAGTACATTTTAAAATTTCCGGTGACTCATGTACATATCAACTAGTTTCATTAAATCTAACAGAATTCTCTTCTCCATGAAAACCCATCATGTGAGGAACAGAAAATAATATAATTTGATTATGGTTTCAATATGATTAAAAGACTTAACTGAGACCATGATATGCTCTGAGGCATAATTTAAATGGAGTGTTATAATGAAAGGCAATTTGAAATATTCGGTGAAAGAGTTCTTTTATTGCTGTTTCCCCAAATTCTCAATCCAATAGAAGCTGTCAGCAGCTGGTAGTGTAAACAATGATAAATGGTATCTTTTTATAATTTGTGAATATTTGGCACTATTAGGAAGAAGCATTTGTTATTCAAAGGCTTTTGGTTCAGTCATTTTGAGTGGGCTTTATATCCTCCTGGGAAATCCTGTAACATGAAAAATTCTGGAGGCAGAGGAGGATAGTGATGAAGGGTATAATAAAAAAAATATACATGTAGCACCAGAGGCATATTGATCGATCAGATGAAGGATTATATAGCTTTACTCATTGGTCTTGCTTTCCATCATTAGATTTAAGATGAGTAAGTTGAGCCAAGGAGATTGCAGATGAGTGCTTTGGCATTATAAAGCAGACCTGCCCCTATGAGTTCGTCCAGAACTTTGGTCAAATATTTTCATCAAACTAACTACTGTTATACCTCACATATAAGGGCACCCTGTGCATAATTTAAGATGCACCCTGAGATAAGGAACCGGTAAGCAGCTGGGGCTTGATCTTAGTACTTTAAAAGGCTTTATATCAGATCTTTTGTTCAATGAAGATACTGTGTAATTCTTGGAATCACATATGCAACGACAAGGGCAGGAAGCAAGCCTATCTGATGCACTGTATGACATCACAGTTGGTCAAATGCATCACATATTTGACTGCACAGCACTTTTTATTTACAGACAGGTACTACTCATAAATGCCTTTTTACACCGACTGCATATTTCCTTTGATAATCAGCATTGTATAACCCAGCTGATCTATATCACAGGACATAATGATAATGTAAACTTTAGCATCACAGTTTAGAACATGGTTATACTTGACTCCAGCCTTAAACAATAGACCACCTGGTGCATTTTGACCAATTATGATGTCATGCAAGCTACCAGAGAAGCATGTTGCCTGTCACTTTGATAGCATTCGTTTTATTGAATTTAAAAACTGTCAAAAGAAATCATCATGAAAAGAGGGTTTCTTTTCTTTTAAGTAAGTTTCTTTAGTAATTTAGTTCTTTAGCTTTAAGGCATACCCTGAGTTCATGCATATTCTTTAAGGCACTAGTAAAGCCTTACATGTACCAGTAGGACATCCCTCAATAATACTAACTAATGATATTAGGAAATGCCTTGCAGACAGACAAGAAGGCATGACAAGGCAACTGACATCTAGAAATAATCAAGGTAAGCATTTTGGCTACAATAATATAATCATTTTATATTTGCCAACTCTTATTGTTAGCTTAAATGGTATGAGTTGGCTCTCTGAGTTGGATCACTGTCAACACTGTATTTAGGCCACACGGAGGATTTGCTATGCAGATCAGGCCGCTACTGGCATTGTGACACTGATTCCCCTTAATACCTGGTCAAAGCAGTGACATGCAGGGATTAGGTAGGATCAAGCCATCAGAGGGTGGCTTAAGTGGAGAACATTAACTTCTGAGCTGGCATAGGGAGAGGGAATAAAATAGCCAGATTTTAAATCATGACTGCAGTTTCTAGAATCTGGTGAAAATCCTGCATTGTGCTACAGATATAGACTGGTTCAGAGCCCAGAAGGCACCTACATTCAGATGACTTCTGATTCTGATGTGATTCCTTGAAAATGGAATATATCTCAGAGAGGCATTGGAAAAATTGATATGATATTTCAAGCTTGAGTATAGCTATCTCAAATAAGACCTTCAGACCATGCCACCAGTGCAATGAAGCCACCAGTGTAATGAAAGTCCTATCAGCTAACTGAAAGGGGTGGCATGCTTTTTACATGGGCTGTTTTTATGACTCTGATCCTCTCGATTGGGAAACAAGCAGAGAATCAGATATATTTCCAACAACATATCCAGAGAACTTCAAGCGGACACATTGTCTATTAGCCCAGCCCTGTGAGCATGACATGTCCTTGACGTCATAGCAGGCCAAATCATCTACCTAACAGGTCATAGCATCTACCTTAAGCATCATTCTCCATCTATATGACCCATCCTTCAAAATGAGGGATAACCCACACTTTTGAGATACAGGGCATGTAAAACGTCCTCTTCAAAAATGAGTTATGTACATTTTTGGTAAAATAGAATAATGTCAACTATGCTGAAACAAACACTTTTTAAGTAAATTTTCACTCTGAATTCAGCAATAGAACTATTATGTCATCATGGCCTACTGAATTTCAGTAGAATACTGATGTAAATAGTGATGTTCCCTAATGACAACAAATGGAATGTTTCAGGTAACCAATTTTGGAGTTTTCTTTAGTCATGTACTGAATAGGTATGCCATTAGACTTCCACCAGGGCCTTCGGAGGATGTGTTCTGACGGGACATTAGCCATAGGTTGGCATAGCATTCAAAAGACTGTTCCTTGCAGTTCCCTTCCTAACACAACATAACCATGTGTGTATCAAGCCAAAAAGGTCAAAGACTTGAAAAGTCTTATGGAAAATGTTAAAAGGAAAGCAAGAATTTTACCACCGTCTCCAATTCGACTGAGCGGTGCATGTGTCAGCTCTAAAGTATCATCAGATGTAACAGAAATCTCTAATCACACCAAGCACTGAAACTGATAAGATTTTATTAAAGTGTCAATATCATTAAATGCTATCTAAATGAGACAAATTTGTTGTGCTCTTGGGCATAGTCTGAATGAAGTCATGTGATGCATGGCAATATATTTCTGTTATGCAGTTCTTGGTCCTTATATGCCATAGTGAAAAATTAGCTTCATAATGTTTTAATACACTTTGGCCATAATTTCTTTCATTGTGGTTCATCCTGCATTTGTCTGCTTAAGCATTAATGATCTTTTTTCATGTTATTCATTATACTTTTAGGAAACATCATTCCATAAAGGTCTAATGTTGCTTTAGTGCCCCGGTGTGACCACAGTTTCTTTCAATGTTGTTCATCCAGCATTTCATCTGCTTCAGCACTAATCCTTTGCTTTCATGATATTGATTATACTTTTAGGAAGCATTGTTCCATAAAGGCTTTTGTTTCAGCCCCCGGTTTAGCTGACTGTGCTCTATCTACCCATGGGAAATCTCATAACATGATATATATTCTACAGAGTAAAGAGTATGATGATGAAGGGTATATAGCACCAGGGAGCAAGTGATCGATTAAAAAGGGATTATTGCTCATTGGTTATGCTGTTGGTGAGCACACTTGATCTTCTTCACCACTAAGTATACTAGATTTTAGTTAGTGAGTTTGCCTTGGGAGGTTACTTTCAACATCCAGATTAAATCAAAGATGTTTAAGGATGTCTGCACATCATAGAGGGGTACTTTGAATATGAAGTCGTTCAGAGTCTAAGATTTCCATAATTATTTAGATCAGGACATCAGGTCATCATTATTGCTTCCCATATTGTAATTGAACATTTGAACCTCTCTGTTGAATTTGAATATGGAGCCAATCTTTAATACAGACATAAGGATAAGATCATTTCTTTTTTAAATGAAGGTAAATAGAAGAAGTTGGTGTAGAAATAACCTAGCTAGTTTTACAGTACTGAGATAATCATATCTGGAATCTATTTTGAGACAGTTTGGACTAGATCAGTGGAAAAATGGTTAATTTCAATACAGTATTAATCAGAGCTCTGCTGAATCATGGCACCAAGTGCAGACTCTATGCCTACTAAAGACCATTATCATTGTGTCCAAATGTGAATAGACCATTGAAAGAATGACCAAGCAGTTGAAGATTAATCTAGATCTATGGAGCACTCCTACTTGCATGACAAATTAGGAGCTCATTGGAGATGATATTACTTTCTCATTTACTTATTTAAGACTTTTTGTGTTTTCTGGTTCATAAATTATTCAGGTCATCATTGACTGCTGAGACTCTAATGAAGTATTAATTCATCATCACAATATTATAGTATCATGAGTTGTGAAACATGAGATGGTAAATCTTTTCATGGCATATAATATAATAAAGCCAGGGCTCCACTAGTGGCACAGCCACGATGGCACTCCTTTTCCTTTGTTCTGTATGTTATTGTTTATATTTGATGTCGATCTGGAAAGCAGAATGGATGCACTTTATTATATGAACAACTAAAATAGATCATCAAATGATTTTTATGTACAAGAATTTAAAAAATCCATATGAATTACTCTACTGATTGGTTTTGTGTGCAACCCCCTTCTAGATACTATATAAACAATAAGAAATAGAACAACAGACACCATGTGCCCAAGGTACACTGCCACGGCTATGCCACTAGTGGAGCTCGGGCATTAGTCTAATCAATGTATGCCAGCATTAATAGTCATTGACAGCAAAAAGTGAGAGAAATACATGAAGCCTAGCTGTTGGAGTGACGGAGGAGCCTCTAGGTGAATGGGCATTTATTAGGCTGATTCGGAGGTCAAACGTCTGGAGAGTATTTCAAAACAATAACAATTGCCATCATTCTGAAATGCCCTACAGTTCCTATGGAATGCCACCAAACTTCAGAGCTGTGCCAGTTGGACATCTCTCTATTTTATGAACCCAGAAGCCTTCAAAATTTCCCAAGAGGGGGCGATATTATGTTTGTAGGCTATGCAGGAATGCAGCTTTGGTAGGTCTGTAATTGAGGGAGAAGAATTGTGGTGTCAGGCTTGAGATTCCCACTTACAGAAATAAGCCCTCGGGATGTTGTGTACCTAATTATATATTCCAACTATATCATCCATCCAGATGATAATGATAATCAGAAGTAGATCTGACCAAGGCTTACTCATACACATTGCCTCAAACCATGGAGTATCCAAATAAAATATCCTAGAGCCAATAACAACTTCTCCTTCAATCTTGTATGGTGTGTGTCCAAAATATCAGCAGTTCATCAACCTATGGGCTGAGTTATTCTCAAGACCAGCAGAGTAATTCTGGGTAATTCAATGGATCAAGCATATACCACTTATGAGGAACGTTTCATTAATAAGCCGGGGCAGAAATTGATGGATAAGAGTAGTAACGAAGACAATCTTATACAGATTACTGACAAACCTCTAGCTCCAACCCCAGGTAGTAACAAGTAGCCCACGACTACTCAGCCATCCAATAGAGCCTGGGGCCCCAGGTGGTGTATAGACTGAGGTGGATATAGAACTTTATTACTCCTGGCAGCAGAGGTGGAGTGTGGAATTTGTTATTTATAAGTTGGTTGTAGGTTTGTGCTGCTTTATAGGCCAAAAGAATTAAAGGTGTATTTCAGGAAACAGAGTGATTTAGTTTGAAGTTGGTGCATGGGAGCTATAGATTTAGGAACATGTGTATTAAACATTGGAAGCTTAACCCTTCTCCTGTTCAAAGATCTTAGGCCCATATGATCGGTAAGTCCCTGTATATCGGTATTCTGTTCTAGCTATTCTGATTCAACCCTCGCTAAACAAACTAAAGATAAAGAGACAAATGCCTGTGAGTACAGCTATCAATTAGAAAAAAGGTGATACTTTAATGCAAGGTTGCTCACATATATCAACCTATTCAAAATTTATGAACCCCAGGTCCAATGTAATGTAAGACGAGTCTTCTTCCAGTGTCAGGTGAATAGTAGGGAGGCAAAATCTCAAAAGAGGCTTAGAAATCACCTTATGAGGGATGGAATGTTAGGGGGTGGCATCCATGCCAGACTTGAAGTATGGTCCATACTGATCAACTTTCAGGTGGATGCCATACATACAAAGAAAGGGCTCATTTACTGTTCACTAACACTTGACAGTGTGTGAATGTAATGTGTTAATGATTTTAACTGTAAGTTATCTGTCTTACTTGACAGCATGTCATTTCAGGGTTTTCATCATTTTACTGGTGATAACTTCTTCCAAGTTGGTTGGCAAGTTGTCAGAAGCCCATGTCCCACTGTGTGAATTTTGTCCCTGGCTCCATATTATAGACAACTGGTAGAGAAGACTGGGGCTGGATTCCTCAGAATATTTAAGTAGCAGCATCCACATCCCCCCTCCCCTATCAAGGTAAACATGTTGAAATCCACTGAAATTACCATCTATTATTAGAATTTGAAACAAAGGAACAAGTAAAATGGCCGACTTAAGGTACATGGATGACTCAAGGTCACTCTACCCTATATTCATTTGTGTAACACATGACCTGGCGTGGTTATAACCTTTGGTAGAGGAATGGGGTGATGGGAGGAGATTGAAATCCTTGAGCCCTATCAATAAATGGTTGCTTCCTATGTACCCTATCATAATCAATCCAATCGATATAATAGCTTCACCTTCATTATGCAGGATTTTGACCAATGTAGTCAGTCCCTGACTCTACCAAGGTTGCTAACCCCTCTTATACACACAGCACCTACTGGCTACACTAACATTGCAGCAAGCTTGAATCAAAGCAGTTGTCCTAAAACATTGCCAATCTACATGTATTTCTTCCAAGGAATCATCTATTAGATACAAAATATTATTTGTCAACATAATATCAATCGCAAAAGGGGCATACTTTGACCAAAGAGCCTTAGTAGAGCAGTATTTAGACCAGCTTGCTTAGGTCCTTTGCTGTTTATGACTATGTCTATTGCTTGAGCACTTGTACTTTGTCTATCAAAGCACTGCTGTCTGGTATTCTTAGAATTAAGCCCCTGATTTTGCTATTCCTACTTGTGCCTCAGGAGAATGTGTATGGTATTGTGCCATTGTGTGGTATAAAATATAAGATGATGGTTTTAGAAAATTGGGGAAAGAAGCAATACAAGAAAATACAATAATACATATCATTGCAATCATTCTGCAATGCATTCCTGCTGCACAGAAATACTATACATATGTGCTTCAGTTATCCATCCAAAGCACAGCCCATCATGTGTATTGACCTACAAGTTCACAGATCTCCATCATAGAATATGTCAGCCATCAAAACAACATTGGTAATGTTAATATTATGTTCATTTGTTTGCTTTATTCTCTGCACTTTGGATGATTGTGCATCTGCCTATTACTTGGTAGACTACTTTTGCTGCATCTTACAAGAATCAGATAATCAAACATTACCCTCAAGTCTGGGAATACACATGAATGAATGTCATTGACTAGGTTACTAATATTCATTACAACCTACGACAGAAGACAGACATTGATATTTGGATTTGCCACAAGATCATAGGCTCAATTGGATATATCCATCAGTCCAATCTATTCAAAATCTGTCATTTTGCATTCTGCTCAAGACTTCCTGTCATATGGTATCATTATATATCCCATCTTCAATAGTTATTGGTGGTCTTCAGATGATGGCTTTGGAGAGCAGAAATGCCATCTTCAGAGTGCATTAATGTTTAAGCAAGATGGAAAGAGTCAAAAAATTAGTTGTGGTACAAAGGTTACTTATAATACCCTATGAGGGTTTCATCTCAGAAACATAAAAAAAATACAGGATCATGGCTATGCAGGATCATTACAAGCCCTCAATTGCACCAAATATAAAACAGAAAGGATCTCTCAATTTTGTTTCTTGACTGTGAAAACACTGATATAGACACTGTGCAATGAATGGCCTTACATTTCAGTGAATTTTGGTAATGGCTCCCCTGCCCAAGCTAATGATAAGCAAAAGAATATGCAAAATATATAAAGGACTGAAAGAAAAATACCCCTAATTATGTTCCTAGACCCTGAAAATGTGGATACAGCTACATGCTGTGAGTGTCTACAGGCACTTATAGCAAAGATATGGTGAAAACCATCAATTTGGGTAATCGCTTCCTTGTCCAGACCTATGATAGGCTTATATTCATGGACAAGAGAGGGAGAACTATGCTCCCATTATATTCCTAGACCCTGATGATGTACATCTAGCCACACTAAATGAATGTCTATCAGCCTTATTTGCAAGGCTATTGCATAAACAGTGAATTCTGGTAATGGCAACCTAAAATAGGCCTATATAAGGCCTAGCATGCATCTGAGATGTCAGGATCAGGATGACACCAATGTGCTAGTAGACACTTTAAATGAATGTGTAGTATCATTGGAGGCAAAGTTAAAGCAAAAACAAAGAATTTCGGTAATGGCTACCTTTATCAGGCCCTATTTCAGAGAAAAACGATTTGTGCGCATGGCATCCACCTGAAAGTTGATCAGTATGGACCATACTTCAAGTCTGGCATGGATCCCACCCCCTAACATTCTGTCCCTCATATTGCAAATTTCCAATATTCAATGTGAACAAAGTGATAAGATGGTCACCAAAATGTTTACCTTTAGGACTGTGTTACAAGTATGGTTATAAATTGCCCTCTCCCTGCCTTTAATTTTAAGCCTTTCCATGAAGTGCACCGTCATATTTGTCCCCTTGCTCAGAGCTTGTGCACTTGGTTACTTGCTATGCCTTTTTCCTCTCAGAAGCTGCTGTACCAATGGGAACGAAGCAATACCTGGCTTGTTCCGGTGAATTGGGGACATTTGAGCTGGGACGGGGGTAAAATTAAAAGGTCTGAAGACCATTTTACCACATCATACTACAGGTCTTGGCCTAACTTTGTGTGAACTGGGCTACCTTAAATATGAAAACTATTGAAAGAGTGGCTAGCCAAACATATGATATGTTAAAATATCAAAAAAACTATTAGGCTATGCTTAACACCCTTTACCTATCACAAATGAGCTGCTTTCCTGTGGATATAATGTTTCCTTTGTGGTAAGTGGTAGTTATTATGTGTAAAGGGCAAGTTGGTCATCATAAATATGTAGGATTCTTGCATGTGCTGGTGTTCCCTGAAATTTTGTCCTCAAATGAGAGGGATGACTGTGAAAGTGCCTGGTGGGAATGTAAGGGATTTTTCTGTTCTTTGGCATTACACTTCCTTTCAAACAGCTGTGTGAATGGGATACTACCTACATAGTCAATATTTCCCCAATACTTTATAGTGAAAGGGCTAACCTTTCACATGGTATATGTAGCTTACCTATATCTTAATTATCCGTTATTCAGATCTCTGTGTGAATAGGTATTCCTAAGTGTAAAGCGTAGCCTAATGAATTTTTCTGTAGGATTCACTTCTGATATTTTCAAATTGGTGTAAAGCGTAGCCTAATTATACTGCATGCTCTGCATACAGCCTAAGAACATTTTAATTCAATACCGAATTTTAGCTAGATCACATAATTGGCTTATTCTGATGAATTTAGAAGATATGAGCAAGGAAAAGGGTGGTTGATTTAACCTCCACTAACAGTTGCCATCAAAAGTTAGCAGAGAGACTGTAGTTTCTGAATATTAAGTCCTTTCATTTCTCAGTTTGGAGAGATATTTAAAAGCTACTTGTCCAAACAGCTAGACACATGTAAAGCGTAGCCTAATAAATTCATTGGAGGTATTTTTTACTGTTAAACTTGCATGTAGTTAGTCAGCATATTTTGTACTAGAGTTGTTTGGCCGTTTCCTCCCTCTAAATGATATAAGACAGATAGATCTGGGTGAAGGATACCATAATGGCAGAGGCCATTGCTGCATATTATAGCTTAGATATGACCCCTGGTGTTGGCTCTCTCCTGGTGATAAGATATAGGTGTTCCTGTTTATAAGTTCTATGTGCATGAGTGACTGCTCTATTGGATGGTGCAGTGATAATGATTTGAAATATCAAATACTTTTGGAAAAGGTTTTGGGGGGCAGCAGAAATATAGTTTTGCCCCCCACCCAACATAGAAGTTGAGAGGGAACATGCCCCCTGCCCCCCCAACTCCACTGCTGCTGTAAAGCGTAGCCTAATGGCAGTCATGTGCACCCCTGCCTATCCAATTCTTTATCTTTCTAATATCCATAATATTTTGCATACTATGATTTATATTGATACCAGTGTTACAATAAAAACATTAAAAAGTGTAACCACACAGATATACCTGTGGCAGTTCTATTACCATACATCAATGATATGATACCTTAATATAAAATGTAGCCTCGTGTATGTATGCTGTCATTTCTGTCGAAATTATATCATATCCATTTTGATGAGCTATCATGATTAAATTATGAGTTTTGGCACAACTGAGAACATAGAATAGGATATAGCCTAAGTATGCAGAATTGTATTCTGAGATGAGTAAGGGTAAAGCGTAGCCCAATAGTACAGGTGTGTGCCTGTGGGTTTTTATCCCATCATAGACCAATATCAATGCACTGTTGCTTTAATATTCACACTTGTCCAAAAATTAATCAGATAGGGGAAAGATTAATGTAATTGCACAGGTATATGGGGCTATTTGATACACTTGCTACATATTGATGTAAAGCATAGCCTAATGTAAAGAGTAGCCTAATGGGCCATCATCAACAAGATTATTAGTTCTATATTTCTTTGTGGTTATCCCAGTGTTTAATTGTTAATAGACATTGTTACCCTCATTATAGAGATATATCAGGTAAAGAATGGATAGTTAAATATCGAAACTATGGAAGCTGTAGCCATAAATGTAATGTAAAGCATAGCCTAAGAAAACTTGACCAACCTCTCATTTCAAACTTCAGAGATGCCTCTCATCCAAAGTTTGATAGATTTTTACACTTTTTCTTTTTCTTGCACATGTATGCATAAAATGTTTTTCATTCCAACCGTTAATTAAATTGGTCAGAATATATTGGGAATGCTAAGGGGGTGAGTTTTATGTGTAAAGCATAGCCTAACAAAACTTTACAAAATTATTCAGTAATAAAGCACTTCTAAAGCACCATACGATTTATGCTTCATACACCTCTAGTACTTTACCCACATCTATTCTGCATGAAAACAACAAGAAATCCTGCATATCTCTCCAAATAAATTTACTTGCCATTGTGCTGTAATGACTTTTTGTTAAAAATCCATTTAAAAATGCCAATTTTAGCTGATCTATGACCTCTCACAGACATAATATTGGTCACAGGTAGGGCAAACTATATATACCATTCAAGGGCTATGTGAGACCGACCTGATAGAAGTGATAAAAATTCATATCAGACAATTCCTGCAGAATTGTAGCACACCAAACTCAAAATATCCAAATGTCCCCAGTTCGCTTTTGGCGCCTCTCAGTGATATTGGTTTCTTGTCTCTGTCAGCTGCATTTTAGGTTTTCTATGATGATGGCTTACTCGAAATGTGGAACCAAAAATCTTGGTGAAACAATGCTTCCTGATGGGAAAAATTGCTGCACAGGAATACTGCTTACACAGTGTACCTTGTTCTTAATACCTACCGGGGGTATATTTTGCGGTGTGTAGTAATCACACATAAAACTACTATATAAGAGCTTTTAACACTGACAACATATTTAGGTAGTATGGTGTTCTTCACATATATTATAGTCTACACTGTTTGACACCTTCATCACATCAATCTTTTCATGCCCATTGTGTTTCTGACACCCACTCCATGAAAGTAGCTAACACTTCAAAGTACTATATGAGAAAGGAACGATTGATTATATCTAGGACATACAAAATGGCATTGCTACATACTTTGTAGGCCTTGCATATTATGACCCGATGGGGAGATGCTACAGGAATAAACTATAATCGGCTAAATTCAGATGATGATTCGAGGTTGCACATTTGAATAGCTGAGAGTGGCCATATGCCAGCAAAATTCCATTATGAAGGCAATCCAGACACATTGGTTTTATCAAATCTGCAGGGTATGAATTCAGGGTTCCTGCTCCTGATGAGAGGTCAGAAAGACCCCCCTCAAACCCACCCCGCTGGGTTAAATGTTTTCTGACCCCTTGATGGGGGTGGGGACAAAGTTTTTCCAGGCCCTCTGAAGGTGGGCAAAATGATTTTACCTGTTTTCAGTGAAAAAGCATACACATTAATAATGGTCAAAAGAGCGCATTCATGATGCGTGACTTTCAGCTCCTCCTGGGGAGGCAAAACATTTTGATTCTCGTGCCCAGGGGGCCAAATCTTTTTGTGCGCAGAAATCAATCCCCCTCCCCCTCCACATTGATCACTTCTGTACTACCCCAGCCCCTGGTACTGATTGGATCGAACAGGTGAACTCAAGGGTGTATTTTCCATATAATATGACTAGCCTTGAGAAATGCCCCATGGCTTACTCCAATAATATTATATCTGACAAGACCAAATTGTCAAGAAACTCATTCTGTCGATCATAGAATGAAGACCTCGTATTAGATATAAGTCATATCCTAATTTTCACCCCTTTCCATCTTCCAAAACCATTGAATGCCCCAAGGGCAGGACATTGAAACACCAATATCAAAAGTACCCATCTCTACCTGCGCACAATGTGTTCTTGTCAAAAATGTTTGCATGTCCATCATTGCTTTTCCCTATGGAACAGTAACCTGACCCTCCAGATATAAACTCACATTAATGGCTTTGTAATATGAGAGCGGAAACCTGTTTGCTCCTCTCGCTCCATGGTTTCTCTAGGTGACCAATAACTGGGTCTGAGTAGGGCTACTAAAAGTCAGCTGGGGTCCTATTGAGAGCTGGGCAGTGAGCTGGTGGCTGATGCCAGACATTAGGAGCTGCTCCTGGGTGTTAGAGCAGCTCAGGAACAGTGACCCTCAGCTGCTCTAGTAGGTGATTTGTCATCTGGATCCTGTCATGGATGGGTCAAGGGTCTAGCAAATGTCAATGTCTTGGGGTAATGCTGTTGGCATTGGGCTGGGGAAGGCAATAAGCTGCTAGTTATTTATAACAAGTTTACTTGTATGGAAATGGACTATCAGAGAGGATTGATGTTGATTATAACCTATATTTGTTTTCTGCCATCACTAGTGAAATAGTCAATGAATGGAAATGATATCTTAGCAAAGGTCCGAGGTCTTTGAGAAGAGGGATAGACATTCCTCCTGTTCACCTTTACGTAATAGGTAAGCATTGAACTTCTCACAGCCAAATATTTGATACTTGGATTGCCATTTTCACAGACGGAGAGATGAGGAAGACCAGAATTTCAAGTTTTGTTTTTCATATACTCTCATGTCTTCACTGTGATTTCCCTAAATGAGGAGACGTAGGACTTGGAACTTGGTACACAGTTCTAGAGAGAAATATAGAAAGATTATCCGAAGTTATATATATATATATATATATATATATATATATATATATATATATATATATATATAAGTTAATATGATCGTTGGGAATAATAACAATAATAATAATTATCATAATAAATATTATAGCAATATCACAAGTGGAATAAGGAAGGAGACAATGGGTTTGGTGAGAATTGATCTGGTCAATACCAATTCTATACATGCCTTTATTAATCAGACAATAATTTAATAAATAACACATAATACAATATAACAATATAATACAATATACAATAATAGATACAATAACAATGTAAATACAATATATACAAGATAAGATTAAAGTTAAAATCTTCGGCACCACCCAGCGTGGTGTATGCCGCTCTGAGGAAACACGCCAACTGACGGTTAATTTGGATCCCGCAGCTTATATAGGCGCTGGATGTTTACGGTGACGTCACATACCAATGCGCGCACTGGAGGAAAAGTAGATCCAACCACTGCACATATTAATTATATATATATACACGGGTGTATATAGTCCCATATATATATATATATATATATATATATATATATATATATATATATATATATATGTGACTTGACATGCAACAATGATGTAGCATCATCACACATGATTTTTTAGCACAGTGAAAACCTAATGTGAACTTTAAACCTGATGCCCAAAGTGAAATGCACAATATCTGGCTATGACTTTAAAAATTAATTTCACTGTTGAGAGAAATCGTCTTTGTGGGCAGCCAGTCATGACAGAATTCTGGCATAAATTCTTCCTTATCAAAATAGCTTAAATTCAATCAAAGCCGATTCCCTCTTACACTTTCTGACAATGGCATATGCAATGGGCCCTCAACTATCAGCTTTGTTGGGGAAATTCGATTTTATCCTTTATTTGCAAGCAGGAAACTCAGTCCATGAAAGATGGTTAAAGGTTAAAGAGGTGGTATTCCTTGTATTAATCCGAAACTCTTTGACGTTTTCATCCATTAAGATGTAAAAAGCTGCACTTTGTTTCATTGGATCTCTGGTAATTACATGTTCTGCATTATTATATCAAAACATTATTATATCAAAAATGACATGTGTTTTGTTCTTAGACCACAGATCCAGATCTCCCCCAACAGGAATTTTTTCTTGAGTGAATCTAATAATCAAATTGAGCAAGAGCAGGATTTCATAGGAATCTTTACAAGGTATATTTTGCAGTAAGAATTGTCGTGAACATTTTGGAACAGATGGACAGATATTTCAAATTGGAATTTAGGTTCATCTACTCTGTCTCTGACCCACTCAAGAATGCTCTCTACCTCACATTATGACTGTTATAATAAAGACTGAATTGCAAACATGCAAACCAGTTTCTTCAATATTCCTTTTGAATCCATCACAGTGCAGAAAGATAAGAGGAATTAGAAGAGCAACAACAACGTCAAAGCCTTTCACGAGCTGGTGCTCTGGATGATGAAGGCACTCCCAAGGGATCTGCCTGTAAAACATGAAAGGCTTAAGACCAAGAGACTTGTAAACTTTCTAGACCTTTTTGTCTGGAGTTATTTACTAAACTGTCAGCACTAACCCCCTACCCCCACAGCACACAAGTATGTTCTGTCCAAAATATTAAGAAAATAGAGGATGTGGGAAGTTAGGCATAACACTAGCATGTCTTTCATACCTCAAGAAATAACGGATGCCTTTGAAAGGGTATATCTGAGAGCAACATAATTAAAGACATTATGGGTGATTCCTGTGAACTGCCCCACCTTTGGGGGTCAGGGGCCAAACATGACAAACTCAGCATTACATTTTAAGACTTTATTTTATTGATAACCCTATATCTTGGCTGTATGAAAAGGTCCATTCAAGTCATTAACTCCCAGGATGTCAGTTTTTATCACAGTTGCAGTAAAAAGGTATAATTTGTGTAACACGCTTGATCGATATAACTTCTTATGCATAGAACTTCATCAATAATGTCTCTGTGATTACCATATTGCATGTCCAAACTTGTATAGTAGTTATGAATAAGTGTACCAAAAATTAGGACTGAGTCTTGAAAACTTTTGAAAATATGAGACATAACTTTTTAAGAAAATTGAGATTTTTCAAAGATTTCTAACACAAAACCTTAACTTTACTCTCACAAGCTTAATATGCATTGGGTATGCATGTAATTCAAGTTATTATGTCTTCATTGTCTATATTTTCTTAAATAATCATCATTCTTCCATTCCTACATTTTTTTTTATGTGAGCAGCTGTCCAAAATTGGCCAAATAGCTGTCATATAAATATGACAGCAGCACTTTCTGGACAGCCCAGGCCCTGGAGGAGGCTCTGTGATCAGGCCTGATGGCTGCCATCTCAATGAGGCTGAGGCCCACCTTTCTAATATAGTATGCTGTACCACTCTTATTGTGGGTCACCATTGATTTTTGGGACCTCAAACCCCCTTTTGTAGCAGATGTTTTGTAGGTGTCTACAGAACTAATGATATGTTAACAGCATGGTCAATGGCCACTTGATGAATCACTATCCTAATGCAGGACTCAGGCAGGACTCTGATCTAGGGCCTTATGAAGGCCCTCGACCATCTGCGTTATAGTCCAACAGAGAGTCTCGACATGAAGAATGAGTTGTCTATTGTCTTTATAAAACATGTTAGCATTTTCATCACATTGATTAAAAGTCTTAAGTCTCTGATATCCCACTGGAAGAATAGACAAGCTGTGACCTTGCTCAGACATGCACTGTACTCCTATAATGCACTCAAGGTCACTTCTATTGTGCAGTAGTGAATGGGCTGCCGTTTTATAAATAATAATAATAATAATAATAATAATAATAATAGACTCATGACTGGAGTAGAGTGCATGTATTCACACAAGTTAAATACACACATATTTTCAGTGTACCATTTTTGTCATTGTGAGATCATCTGCCAATTGAAACCCCACATATAAGGTGCACCCCTATCACAGGGTGCACCTACAAGGTGCACCTGAGGTCATCCCCGCATATAAGACGCACCTTATACGTGGCGGGTACTATGGTAGAAGTAGTACATTGTACTTATAAGACTGCCCTACCAAATCTTATGTAATATCAACAAGGGCATGCTAGCACTATACCTAGTTCTTAGGCATATGTAATTACACTCTTACTGGCAAAAGGTAGGAGGTGCGTGCCCCTGCACCCCCATCTTAATCAGTCAGTGATTTAGTTTTATTCCATTTACATCCCCCCATCCACCACCACCCCCTTATCACAACTCTTGGCCCTCTCTTCACTTTCAGAGACAAGTGAAGATATCTTGCTTTATTTGATTAATTATTTTGCTGTAAAAACTATGTGTAGCATTCTGTATCATGGCTAAAATCACTTGTTACAATATGTGCATAAGAGACAAATACTCACTGCCTTACCTTATGGTGCATTTGCAGACTTTTTTAAGTCTAGAGCTGACCCCCTCCTCCCACTAGACTGGCCTTATGAAATGACATATTTTTGGTCAAAAACAGGTCTTCAGGTAACCTTCAAAGTCTGAAGACATGTGTTATAAATGCAAAATTATCAATAAAAAGACATGTTAGATATAGGATTTCACAAGATATCTGAATAAGAATTTGTAGATATCTTCAGCAGAATTTGGAAATGTCATTCACCCATCACTCTCCTTTGAAGATATCTTCGCCCTTGGTGAAAAAGACTACTGATAATCTTGTAGACTTATTTTTAGACAGCCAACATATCACATGTTTGAATCCATACTGCATCTTGCCTGTTTTCTCCCTGAACACCTTGATCTTATCTATCGATGTGGCACTGACATGAAAAATGGCATTGAGAGCTCATTTTTAGGTAGCTACAGTAAAACTATCCACACCAATACTGCAAGGTGATTAATCAGCCATGGGGCTTTTTTATGTTAGCAAGTCTATGTACGTGACCGATGGATCCACATACACAACTGATATACTTGAAAAGAAAATGCATCATAGCAGGGATAGAATATGAGAAAAAGAATGTAGCAACTTTGCTCTTAGTTAAATTAGGGCTGACTGTGTCTCACTAGTCATGAAAGTTCCTCTTTGATTTAGACAAGTTGTTTCGAGAAAAGGGTCACTCAAACGATGATGTGGCTGATGACATTCTCCAAAAGAAATATTTTGTGTATGCATAACATAGCTGGTGTCACTCCATATGCATCTGCTAATAACTAAGTAATGTATTGATAATGGGCATCGAGGGACTGTTATTGTAGGATGTCAAACGAGGGGGCATAGCCCCCGAGTTTGATATCCTATGATGACAGGCCCGAGGTATGATAGTCCCCGCAGAGCGCTGTATATGTTTACCCTCAAATTAAACAAATAATGGATAATTTAGTCCTTTAGCAGTAAATGATTAACTTGCTACCAAGTCTATCACAATCAAAAAGTAAGAATAACGCCATTAAATACCCTAAAAGCCCTGAAAGCCCTGAAAAGTGAAGCGATGGGCCTCATTCTGGTTCAGGAGGAGCTAGGGAGCATTTAGTAATTTTTTATACCATAGCATGTTTCCCGCCCACCTATACACTACTGTTTTATAATAGAAGAACTATGAAAAAGGCTGGAAAAAGAAACAAATTTATTTGATAATTTAACAACATCAGGTTTATAGGAAAAATTAACAAAAATTTAAATTTAAACACATTTCATGTAAAGTCAGCTGCGAGCACATTTATTTACAATTCACATGGATATATGGCTTCACCATCACCACCTTGCTGACCTGATGATTAAAGTCAACTGCAAGCACATGGATATTGCAGTTGTTGAAGGTGACATGTTGGAATAGGGTGGTGGCCTGAGGATTTGCTTCAACATTGACTACCTTGTTGACCTGATAATTACCCTGACTCTGAGAAATATCAGACACAGCCTTGCTAGTTGCAGGTACAACAGCTGAACTGCCTGCAATTGCAGGCATTCCACCTGCATTTGCTACACTCCCGACAGCTGCTACAGCTGAACTACCTGCAGTTGCAGGCCTTCCAGCTGCAGTTGCTGCACTTCCTGCAGCTGCAGGGATTCCGGCAATAGTGTGGCTCATCTCTTTATATACTTTGTCAGGGGTCTTGCTGTAATAGACTATCGACTGTTCTGCTTTATGTCCAGTGACCGACTTATTATCGCATGAAGGAATGCCTTGATTTCTTAACCTTGTAACACATGTCGCACGAATTCAATGATTCATGTATATATGTGACAATTTGGCATTCTTTGAAATGAAGAGTTTGGTTCCAAAATGCAACAAATCCGTTCCAGATTTTCAGCATATACCCATCTTTGTGGTACTATCATGAAGTAAGTTTTACTGTTTTCGTGATCTGTACTAAATACATTCCGCACAGCCTAAAAAAAAATCCGAAGAACGGTTTTTGTATTACATTTAATTCTCTTTAATCTATAGGCCTTTGAAATATTTGCCTCTTTTTTTCAAAATGGCGTTTATTGCATTTTGGAACCAAAATCTTCAAATAGTGGTCATAAACTTGCCAATCGTATTCAAGCCCACGCTATTCTTAGAATACTAGGTGTTGCTTAGCTTGAAACCTCTGTGTTTAGGGCTTTGAAAAAGCTTTCATTTTTCCGATGATAACCTTTGTAGGTACAGCTTGAGAGATCGAACGGGACGGTCCTCAAAGCCTATTGCATACATTCTTTGGGAATGTTCCTGGTTGCCTTGTAATAACCCCTGATGGTTTTTCTCCATGGGAATAAAAGAGAGGGTAACATACTCATTTCCCTTGTCATCCTCCTTGAAAATGAAGTGGTGTTTTATGAGTGAGTGCAGTCCCTCCCTTGCGCGCCTTCCAAAGTGTACGCTCACTTCATAGTACACTTTCATCTGCGAACTTTTCCGGTGTGTCATGGGAAAGTACTCTGCTGCCGTACATAAGCTTTTCATCTGAATCGGTAATCGGAGGGTAAAAGCTACTTTGGTCCAATTCAGCCTGCTTATTCTTCTTAATGTGGCCCTTCAATACGTTGTTGTAAGGGGTAAAAGCTGGATCAGTTATCACATTGTAATCCACATTGAATGGTGGCTCAGAAAGATAACGTTGAAGGCATGCCCATATACAGAGCAACCATCTTTCATCTTTACTCCTGCGTAGAACCTCTTTAACAAGTCTGCAGTCTTCGGGCGCTGCTCAAACTCTAAGCCTTCTCCCACTGCTTGCAACCAATCTAAATAAATAAATAAATAAAAAATTAATATTTTAGCCTTTTAAACAAGTATTTCCATTGCAGTAGTTCACCATATCTTATCAGTTCTAACCATGGCGCCAACATTCTAATATGCATCGTAAGGTACAATAGAAATAATAACCGGTTCCTGCGCTCTGCGCCCAGTGCTTTCATATGCATGTTCTGGGGCATGGACTGCGGCGCGGCCCTATAATGTGTACAATAAATTTTAATGGGCTGGCAAACAGATTTTTTTTAAATCTAACTTACCTTTGAAAATTTGTAGACCACAGTATTAGAGTATTAGAAGCCTTTGCACCCAGCTCGAGCTCATTCTGTTCATCTTCTGCAAGTTCTTTGAATCTTTTCTGTGCCTGCTCCTTGCTCTGCTTTGCCGGTGGATGGGTTTGGAAGGCTTCTTCGCCACCCATATTAAGACTACTTTTGAGGATGCTTCTAAAGGCCTCTGACGCAATTCTACCATCAGTGAGTAATTGTATATCATACATATGATATCCGATCTTCTACAACCCAATCACAAAGCCTTGGATCCATTTGTCTTGGTATAACACCTCGACAAAATCGCCCTTCTTTTTTTGGTTGCCAAATCTACATGTTTGTATATGTGATGTGCCTTTAAGGTGTCACAGTAGTATTCCGCCCCAGTAAACCTAGGAAAGCTAAATAGTCCCAACTAAAAACAGTGTTTTGCTTGGTATAATCAGTGCCAGGGGACCTTATTTTTATCGCAGATTAATAATTTTGGTACCAGAAGAAAGGTAATGATTTGGGGGGGGGGGGAAAGTTGCAAAAAAACTTTGGTCACCATGGAAACCTATTGTGTCAGAGAGGGGTCCAAGGTCACATTTGTGACTTGTCAGGGGCGCCTGTATCATGTAATTTATTCAACATGGTGGTTTCCATGGCAACTGGTGCAAAAACGGATCTGACTCCGTTATGGTTGACCATGCTAAAAAAAATCAAGAATGACTTTAGCTTTAATTTAAGCCTTTATTTATGAACGGCATCAAATTAGAACACGATTGACGCCAGTTTTATGGTGGAAGATGGGAGGGAAATCAGAACATCCTTGGCCCTATTAGTACCGTGACACCATAAGAAGTCTTCAGTGCGGGAGGTAAGAAAATAAATAGGTCATCTCGCTACTTCTGGTCCAGATTCGGGGAAGAAGACGCTGAGCGGCGTGTGTATTATTTACGTTAAATTTAGCCTTAAAACACTTGAAAATGGCTATGGATATATATTTTAACAGTGGTATAGGATTCTTCTTGGAAATGCTAAAATTTCGAGTTGATAACAACGAGTTGATAACATCAAGTTGATAATAGGCATTTTGTTATAACCTAAAGGAGATATGATTTAGGACTCTACATGCCATCCTATATTCCCCAAATAATCAAGCTACTGATGCGGAAGCGAGTTAGATGCAGATGATGTTATAGTCACATCCCTTCCTACTGGTTTTTGTGGGCCTTGAGCCTCAGCACACCTCTCAATCAAACCTCTACATTTCTTAAGCTTGTCTAGAGATTATTTCTAAGAGTACATTTTCATGTCCCAGGGATTAATGTTAAACTGATGGTCTTGGATGAATAAGGCACTCCTAAGGGATCTGCCTATAAAGCATGAGAAGCTTAAGACCAAGAGATGTGTGACCTTCTAGTCCCTTTTGCATGGAGGTGATTACTAAAATGTTAGCACCAATAACCAACCCACCCAGTATTCAAGTCCACAATGCAGAGAATATCAAGAAGAATATCATACATATCCTCCACAGAAAATATCAAGAGACCAATACATGTGTAGATCTTTGTGTGTAGATCAGACGGTATTATATTCATCAGGAAAAACATCTTTGATCGATGCAGAAATCTCCAAGAAGAATTTGAGAGGCAAGCCTAACACATCAATTATTCTAATTTTCCATCCTCCTGTCTGGAGGTCTGATTCAATCGCATGGTGACTAATACCACATATATAGTGGTAGATGGGGTCTAGAGATGACAGTGGTTCTTTCCTGTCAGACACAGACCCTGGAGAATCTGGGTGGTCTGTGATCATCCCTGATAGCTATCATCTAAATCAGGCTGAGGTACACCTTCCAATAGGCGAAGTATGAAGTGTGAAGTCCTTTGGGTCACCACTGCCAATTGAAACCCCCAAAGCCTCCCTCATAGCATATAATAGCTCACCTCCTTCATCTAAGCTTAACTGGGTTCCATTTCAGAAGAGTCAAAAATTTGCAATTGTATGATATTAAATTGTTAAAATGCATGTAAAATATTGGAAGGTAGATCCTACGATTCAGCCAGATTCTGTGACCGAAGAGATATTTTCATTATCATAGAGCTATTAGAGATCATAGGTTGTAAATACACCCCTGATGATTTATTTACATTGAAAGTTGTATTTTTTTACCTTTATATCACTTTATCATATCATTCCCCCTCACAGTTTTACATATATGAATAACCTTCCATGGACCTTCAAAGCAATGAACGAAAGAGTGGGTGTGTTGAAGTATTGCAACAATGAAATTCTGTGTTAGCAGGACTAAATAAGCACACTTCAATATTTCAAAAGGTATTTCAGAGTTTCCCCGCCATGTTTAAACTGCCACTCAGAGCCATATGAATTCCCTTCAAGCAAATCAATCTGTATGAAACCGTCATATAAAATCATTCACTCAGTCCTCAGGTATTGGGTTGGTATATTTTCATGATAGGAACTGTGTGCCCAAAATCGGGCATTGACAGCCACATTGTAATAGGTTTATTATGAATGTCAAAAATACAAGCTCATTATGCAGAGATATAATGCCCATTACTGTATAGGCCTAGTGTTAATTATTGGTTTTCCATCTCGGTTCTCACAATGTAGTTGAAATACCTCAAGACATGTGATGTCTATAAATCAATGTAATTTCCAATCCTGTCAGCTACAGATGCTTGTGAAACTGCCAGCACATGTTTTAGACATCTGTCACACTGCACCATTCCTAGTAAAGAATAGAGCTGATGGATTAGGAGGATTTAATGAGAGGCCAAACTGATGTACATGCATATAGTGTGTTTCAGGTACAGCAAGGCAAGAAATTTGATTTTGTTTCTCAAAATCTTGCAGCTGTGTTATTTCTAATTCTCCAACTAGAAATGGGCACTAGAAGACCCTTTTATTTGGTTGGATTGTCTGTACAGTATGAGACTGTTCATCCGTTCTTTTTCATGTGTTAGCTTTATTCCTGTCCATTTGAATGTGTAACCCTCTGATCAAGCTCTACTCTGCTCTAAACGGGCATGCTATTCAGACATTAGTGTCACAAGGTGATGCCTCATGGCTTGTAATGTGTCTAATCTGTTTGCCATTCCCTCCTAACCTTGGAACAGTAAACCGATCTCATAGGTATAAACTCACTTTGATGATTTTATCATGTGGGTGGGAAGCTAACTGCTTGTTGCTCTACTTGGTGACTGTGTAACTGAGAGTTGAGTCTGTGTAGGCCATTGATGTCAAATATAAGAAATTAACAATAAGGACCTAGAACACAATCACTTTAACTTACCGTTGTAGAACAGATTTAGTGTGGGATGTGTCCAGAAAAGGACACTGGTGTCTGAAAAGCCACCCATTAAACCCTTTAGCCTCCTTCGCATTGTCAGGAAATAGATTTTGTTGTCACTAAGATAAAAGCAAGGTGGGTCAAGGGAGGTCAGCATATATGTGCCATTGTAGGAAATTGGAGGAGGAAATTGGATTTAGCTCATTCTCATTGGAATGAATTGAGAATGGACAGGGCAGGCTGTCTGACTGCAGTCCGAGGCACAGTTTATTACATGTGGACCTGTAATGTGGCAATAACCTGACATGGAAACGCCAGTAACTTGTAATTTGCCAATGTTGTTATTATCATGTAGGATTCCCGTGATTGTGGGGATTCAATTCCAAGATTTTATCTTCATATTCACAGTGGGAGACCCTACAAAAGTGGTGTATTTTATATACAAAGAACTGCCATTCTGATGCAATGTCCTCCAAGGGGTTGTAGAGAGGGCATTGCTTTGGTTTAACTGTAGAGAAATGATTTCACTAAGTTCACCCATCTTCCTCATTTCAATTATCACAATTGTGCTTAGTACAACTTTATCTATATCATAAGCCAACCAATACAACAAGAAAAAAGCTATTGCCAGCTTCCAATCTTCTTCCACGAAGCCCTTATTTTCATTAGGAAAATTATGGTTTCCATGGCAACTAAATGTCAACAAAAGTGCTAAATTAAGGGGAAAACATTCTATTTGTATTCCAAATAAGGTCATTTTAGAAGGAAAATAGTGTCTTGGCTATAGCATAATCAGATACAAAGTTACCCTAGGCTTGTTTTCACTTAATTTTTTACTCTTTTGGTCATGTCTCCTTAAATATCGTATTCAGAGCATTTGTGGGTATTTCCCTTTATGTTATTATTTTCCCTGTTTCGCTTTTGCTTATTGTCTGCTCAAACATGTACATCACTCTATTGCTGATTATTTGCTTGTCCCTTATCCTGCTGTCTGATATGGAATATTCAGTATAGGTAGTAGGTAGTGGAATTTACATTAGTTGGGACATCACTTCCAGTGCACATACAAGGGAACGAACCAATCATCTGATCATTCAGTCTGGTACATCTACCCCTAGATTACCACAGGCCTATTCAGCAAGGCATTTCCTGCTAACTTCCCACACCTTCCTGTCTCTACCATAAGTTGCATTCCCATCACTGTGTTTTAAGCAGGGCAATGCTTCTTTCTCCTGCTGGTCACAGAGGTCACCTGTCTCAACCAATAAGTGTGTCAGATTACATTTGACCCTCAACATGACAAACAACCCTTACAGTCAGTTACACATCCATAGGCCTCATATAATAGCCCAGAGAGATATAACCTCTCTGGATAGCCTATGTAGCCCTGCCATCCAGTTTATGATACAGAGTACATGAAGTCTGACATGTAATATTTTTGTTACCTTTTTACTTCCTGTTTGCGGATCAGACTAAAGACTGTGAAAGGATCATCTTTAGGTCTAAAACAGTGTAAAACACATCTTTGGTTTTTTGAGACACGATAGGCAGCTGATGAAGAAAACTATAAAGAACTACCAGTACCTCATGAATGATGTCTTCATCCTGCATGGAGCATGACAGTATAGAGGCTTATGGTTCAGCCCATTTGGATGCATCATATATGCATCTATATATCCTTATGGGAAACCTTATAACATGAGAGGTTCTTGACGGGATATAGAAATATCCTCTTGGGGATAGAAATATCTCATGGGGATAGAAATATCATCATGGGGATAGAAATATCCTCTTGGGGATAGAAATATCTCATGGGGATAGGAATATCCACATGGGGATAGAAATATCCTGATGGGATAGAAATATCCTCATGGGGATAGAAATATCACAGGGTTTCTATAGACAGCTTTCTTTTAATATGTATGTATAATGTATATACATACTAATAAAACATCTTGATGCTGGCATAGCCCAGAGCCAGCAAAGTTGCAGTACTGCATCCATGTTCCATAGTCCACTTTCAAAAAGATACCTGTCATACCTGAGAGGCCACCAGACTAACCTTTCAGCCCTTCCACTGAATAGTATCCAATTTCAGCAGAGAAATGCCTAAATCAAATCGTCTCACAGAGAAGAGACTGAGATGGAGTCAGGAAAGTGACCATGATATGTGTCATGTCTGAAAAGGGAAAGAGAAGGGCAGTGTATAGCTCATTTCAATATCATCATGCTGAGCAAGTGTATAATATGCAGAGATATATATGGTGTAGATTCCATTCCAAGTAACAAGTGACTACCTACTGCAAGTGGAGAAATCCTTTCTTGTTTCCCTTGCTCTTGTGCATTTCAAAATTTCCACTGGCTCATATACTTGTAATGTACCCTGACCAGACACTGGGGCATCATGTTGCCCATGCAAAAAGTCACACGACAGGCAATAGCCCTGTCAGACCCGTCCACCACTTATGGCGGCACATTCCTTTTGTATATTAGACTATTTGTGTCATTCCAGAATGGCTGTCACACTCACCATCCAGAACTTATAAATAACCTTCCAGAATATAATTTCATCCATAGACTTTTGAAGATGAGCCAAAAGAACTGCAAGACGTGTGCTAAATTTAGTGTTATTTCCTAATTGCCTCCCAATTGCTGGAATAAATGGGCATGTATATCAGATAGTATCATTAGATCTAACAAAATTCTCTTCTCCATGGAAACCAATCACACCAATAACAGAAAATAATACAATTTGTTTATGGTTTCATTATGACTAAAAGACTTGACTGAGACCATAATATGCCCTGACACATAATTTGAATGAAGTGTTACAATGAAAGTCAATTTGAAATATTCAGTGAAAAGAAATTCAATGGTGAACTTCATTTTGGCCATCTTTTGCTACAGTGAAAATTTCATCTTCGCAACGTTTCAAGATTTCTTTAGTTGCTGATTCCCCAAATTCTCAATGCCATAAACACTGCCAGCGGCTGGTTATGTAAACATTGATAAACAGTATGTTTTTATAATTTTTGAATATTTGGCACTATTAGGGAGCAGCATTCCTTAATCAAAGGCTGTTGGTTCAGTCAGTTTGAGTGTGCTTTATATCCTCTTGGGAAATCTAGTAACATAAAATATCCTGGAGGGAGAGGAGGATAGTGATGAAGGGTACATATAGCACCAGAGGGGTATTGATCGATTAGACGAAAGATTATATAGCTTTGCTTATTGGTCTTGGCTTCCATTATTAGATTTAAGATGAGTAAGTTGAGCCCAGGAGATTGCAGATGAGTGCCTTGGCATTATAAAGCAGACCAGCCCCTATGAGTTCATCCAGAACTTTGGACCAACTACAATTATTTTCATCAAACTAACTACCCTTATACCTCACATATAGGGCCATCCCACGCATAATTTAAGATGCACCCTGAGATAAGGGGTAACCAGCCAGAACTTGATTTTAGGACCTTAAAAGAAAAGGCCACACTATTGTCAAGAAGACTTCATTTCAGGGTTTACTTGTAAATCTACAGAGAGGTGCTCCTCATAGATGCCTTTTAACAATGATTGCATATTTCCTTTGAAATTTAGCATTGTATAACCCGGCTGATCTATAACACATGACATAATGATGTACACATTAGTACTACAATTTAGAGCACATTGATACTAGCCTCCAAGCTTAAACAATGCACCACCAATTGTGACACCATGCAAGCTACCAGAGAAGCATGCTGTCTGCCATTTTGATAGATGTTTTGCTGACTATCTCAGGATTGTTTTATTGAATTTAAAGACTGCCAAAAGAAATCATCATGAAAGGAGGGTGGTATTTTCTTTTAAGTAAGTTTCTATAGTAATAAATCTGTATCTTTAAGCTTTAAGGCATTAAGAAATGCCCTGCAGACAGACAAGACAGCATGGAAAGGCAACTGACATCTAGAAATAATCAAGATAAATGACAAGCTTTTTGGCTACAATAATGTAATCATCCTATATTGGCCAACTCTTACTGTTAGTTTCAATGGCTCTGTCAGTTGGATCACTGTCAACACTGAATTTAGGCCACACAGAGGATTTGCCATGCAGATCAGGCCGCTACTGGCATTGTGACACTGATTCCCTTTAATACCTGGTCAAGGCAGTGACGTGCGGGGATTAGGTAGGATCAAGCCATCAGACGGTGGCTTAAGTGGAGAACATTACCAGCAGCCATTAACTTCTGAGCTGGCATAAGGAGAGGGAATAAAATAGCCAGATTTTAAATCATGACTGCAGTTTCTAGAATCTGATGAAAGTCCTGCATTGTGCTAGAGAGATATAGACTGATTCACAGCCCAGAAGGCACCTAGGTTCAGACCGTTTTCCAGGGGGGAAATCTCCCAGCACCGGTTCAGACAGCTCCTGATTCTGATGTTTAGTGTAGTGATACAATATATCTTTGATGAAAAATGTCTTCATATCCCTCTCCAATTTCTCCTGTTATCATCCCTATTATTCTGTAAATACCATCCTTGTCCTATTTAGCTAATCTACGATGTGTTACCTGAAACACACATTTTAATGTAGTGGGTAGAGTGCTGAGTTGCAACTTGATTCTGTTCACAGATCCTTGAAAATGGAATGTATCTCAGAGAGGCATTGGAAAGATTGATATATGATAATTTCAAGCTTGAATATAGCCATTTCCAATAAAACTTGATACCCTGCCACCAGTGTGATGTAAGTGCCATCAGCTCACTAAAAGGTGTGATGTGCTGTTTGCACATGCTATTTTTGCGACTCTGATCCTCTGACCCGAGCAGAGAATCAAATATGACATTGTTTCCAATGACATATCCAGAGAACCTCCAGTGGACACTTCATCTATTAGCCATAGCTTGGAATGATATTTGAAAGACTGTTAGTTCAATCTATGGGCTGAGTTATCCTAAAGACCAGTGGAGAAGTTCAACAAATCAAACGGATTCCACCTCTCATACAGATTACTGACAAACCTCCAGCTATGCCCCCAGGTAGTTAGGAGTAGCTCACAAATGCTCAGCCATCCAATAGAGCCCAGTATAGACTGAGGTAGATATATAACTTTATTACTGCTGGCAGCAGAGGTGGAGTGTGGAATTTGTTATTTATAAGTCGGTAAGAACTTTGTGCTGCTCCATAGGCCAAAACAATTACAAGGTGTATTACAGGAAGTTAGATAATTTGTGGTATGTGCATGGGATAGATCATGTAAAGTTAAGCATTGGAAGTTTGTTCTTGTACTGTTAAAAAAATCCCTGAACTGGTACTCTGGTGTTCTTACTCGACCCTCGCCTAACAATCTTTATAAACTGAACAATGATAAAGGGGCCAATTGCTGTGTCAGATACTTTAAGGCAGTATCTCATGCATATGGGAAAAGCTAGGCTCGTTCACACTTAATTTCCACATCAATATTTATTAACTTCAAGTCTAATGTAATGTGGGAGGAGTCTGGTTTAAATAGGATATCTTCTTCCAGTGTTAGGTGGAAGTTTATCCTTTTATCATTTTTCTTACAACCACATCGTATGTTAACAAAGTGATAAGATGTTAACCGTATGTTACTTTTATACTTAAAGATATCCTATTTAAACCAGACTCCTCCCACATAACATTAGACTTAGACGCTGAGTAGACTATTTAGAAGGGGATGTCACACAAAACCAGACAGTAGATTAATTCTTATGAATTCCTTTTTCAAATATTTGTACATAAAAATCATTTGATGATCTCTCTTAGTTGTTTATATAATAAAGTGCATCCAGAACTGCTTTCCAGATCGACACCGAATGTAAACATTAACATACAGAACAAAGGAAAAGGTGTGCCGCCCTTGCAGTGCCATTGGGGGACCCAAGGCTGTATTGTGTTGTATGCCATGGAAAGATCTACCAATTCCTGTTTCACAACTCATGATACTACAATATTGCGATGATGAATTAATACTTCATTAGAGTCTCAGCAGTCAATGATGGTCTGAATAATTTATGAACCAGAAAGCACAAAAAAAATCCTGTAGAAGGAAATGAGAAAGTAACATCGTCTCTGATGAGCTACTAATTTGTTATGCAAATAGGATAGGTCCATAGATCTAGACACAATGATATAGTCTTTAGTAGGCATAATGGTCTGCACTTGGTGCCATGATTCAGCAGAGCTCTGATTAACACTGCATTGAAATCAACCAATTTCCCACTGATGACCAAACTATCCCAAAATAGATTCCAGGTGTCATCATCTCATTATTGCAAAACTAACTAGGTCATTTTCACCTCTACCATTTACTTTCATTTAAAAAAGAACTGATCTTGTCCCCTCTGTGTCTGTAGTAAAGTTTGGCATCATATGTGAAATCCACAGAACATTGAACTAAATACTACTTTCTACCAAACAGGTTTAAATATTCAATAATGATATGGGAAGCAAGAAAGATGACTTGAAAATGGCTTGATCAAATCATGGTCAATCTTAGTTTCTGAATGAATTCATATTCAAAGGACCCCTCTATCATGTCCAGACATCATTAAAGGCCTTTGATTTAATCTGCATATTGAGAGCAACCTCCCAAGTCTGACTGAAATCTGGTAGTGGTGAAGAGGATCAAGTGTATTCACCAACAGCTTAATCCATGAGCAATACAATATAACCCCCTTTTAATCTAGTGCTATATACCCTTCATCATCATACTCCTACCCCTGCAGAATATATATCATGTTGTGAGATTTCCTTTGTGGAACAATGCTCCCTAAAAGTATAATCAATATCATAAAAACAGAGGATTAGTGCTAAAGCAGATAAAATGCAGGATGAAGAACAACGAGGGAAATTGTGGTCAAAGTGTATTGAATCACTGTGGAGCTAAATTCTCCTTATGGCATAGCAGGACCTAGACGAAGTGTATTGCAGAATATATCTTTCAACAAGTTGCCATGCATCACAAGACTTCGTTTAGACTATGCCCAAGAGCACATTGTTCTTGTTTAGAAAGCGTTTAATCACATTAAAACTCTGATAAAATCTTATCAGTTTCAGTGCTTGGTGTGATTGGTTTCCATGGAGAAGAGGATTCTGTTACATCTGATGATACTTTAGAGCTGACACATGCACACATCTTGCTTTCCTTTTAAAACTCGTCATAATTCTTTTCAAGTTGTTGACCTTTCTGACGGCGATCCTGTGACAGACATTCTTTAAGGGGATAAATAGTCACACCCATAAGAATATATTACTGCACCTGTGATACCCTAAATAGTCTGTCTAATAAACAGTCTTTCGAATATCATGCCAACCTATGGCTAATAGATGATGTGTGATAAGGCTTGACCTTGAATATACACAGTTCACTATAAGGTGATGCCTATGACCTATGTAGTTCCACACAGTGGATTCTCCACTGTACATGTAGGTCAGCATTAAAAACCTAATATCACCGCACATAATCATCCTATCACCACAAAATTTGAAATGGTTCATATTTAGGCATACAGGACATTATGATTTTATTTGGGTTAAGCAGTATTTCTATGCAGCAAAATCCTATGATCAACATTTCATTTTTTCCTGTTATCAAGCATTGTTTCACAAAGCTTTTTGTTTCCACATTTTGATCAAGTCACCATCATAGGAAACCTTACAGCTCTGGTAGAGACAGGAAAGCAATAGCAAGCATGTATTGCTTCGTTCACATTGGTACAGAGCCTCTGAAAGGAAAAAGCATAGCAAGAAACCTGGTGCACATGCCCTGAGCAAGGGGACTATTATCATGGGGTACTTTATGGAAAGGGTTACAATGAAAGGCAGAGAGAGCAATTGATAACCATACTTGTTACACAGGAAGGTAAACATACAACATCTTATCACTTTGTTCACATACTTGGAGACGATGTGGTTGTAAGAAAAATAATAAAAGGATAAACTTCCACCTAACACTGGAAGAAGATATCCTATTTAAACCTTACTCTTCCCACACTACATTAGACTTGAAGTTAATAATTATTGATGTGGAAATTAAGTGTGAACGAGCCTAGCTTTTCCCATATGCATGAGCTACTGC
This sequence comes from Acholoe squamosa, assembly GCA_949317995.1. Classification (NCBI taxonomy): domain Eukaryota; kingdom Metazoa; phylum Annelida; class Polychaeta; order Phyllodocida; family Polynoidae; genus Acholoe; species Acholoe squamosa. Next base: position 62,132,600 of record OX439040.1, read on the forward strand.
CTTAAAGTATCTGACACAGCCATTGGCCCCTTTATCATTGTTCAGTTTATAAAGATTGTTAGGCTAGGGTCGAGTCAGAATATTATAACAGCATAGTACCGGTTCAGGGATTTTTGAACAGTACAAGAACAAACTTCCAATGCTTAACTTCACATGATCTATCCCATGCACATACCACAAATTATCTAACTTGGTTTCCTGAAATACACCTTGTAATTGTTTTGGCCTATGGAGCAGCATAAAGTTATTACCAACTTATTGAACTTCTCCACTGGTCTTTAAGATAACTCAGCCCATAAGTTGATGAACCGCTGATATTGGACAAGGACCATACAAGATTGAAAGAAAAATTAGCCCCAGGGCATTTTAGTTGGTTACTTCATGGTTTAAGGCAGAATGTATGAGTAACCCTTGGTCAGATCTATTTCTAATGATATCAAATGGATGGATGACATAGTTCAGATATACAATTAAGCACACAACATCAAGAAGGCCATTTCAATCTCTCACCCCATAATTATTTTCTCACTTATTTATAGCCCTATCAAAGCTGCGTTCCTGTTGCTACTTTATTGGGATTTGCCATGCAGATCAGGCTGCTATATGGCATTGCCATACTAAACCTCAAAAAAACTCATTTTGATGATCATAGAATGCAGACCTCGTTTTAGATATAAGTCATATCCTAATCCCTTTCCATCTTCCAAAACCATTGAATATCCCAAGGGCATGACATTGAAACACCAATATCAAAAGTACCCATCTCTACCTCCTTCATTTGGACTGCAAACTAGATTTCAAGAAGCAAGTTGATAATGTAATACATAAACTGGAACATAAATCATATTTATTCAGAAAAATTAGAAAAAAAGATGTACTTACAAAAATGCTCATTCCAATAGATGGTTATGGAGATATCATATACTACCCATGCATTAAGACCCACCAAGACAAAATCCAACTAGTAGTAAACAAAAACCTCAGAACCTGTCTTTGGAAAACTGGTACCACCAATACAGAAAAACTCATGAAAATAGCTGGTATTAATTACATGTCAGATAGGAGAGAGAAACACCTGCTCCAAAAAGCTTTTTGTCACTGGACATCGAAGCTTTGGACAGGAGGAATATTAGAACTAGGCAACATGAAGAGCGTCTCATCAAGGTCAGAAGACCCCGTAACCCCATTTACAGACATAGTCCCGAATACAGGGCAGCCACAACATGGAATAGACTAGACAATACTGTCAGGGCCATCAAAACAAAAGAGCAGTTCAAGCAATGGAATGATAGGAAATACAAATTACTTGTGGCTGAGCTGCCGGACCACACTGCATAGGTGAGAGATGAGAGATTGTGAGCCCCGGCCAAACCCCCTTTACCTCTTAGTATTGACACTAGTGACAGACCCCACAGAATATATACAGATCCACAGATCTGTTATGAACCTGGTTTGTGACAAACATCTACAAGAAAGGCCTTATCTTGCAAAATCCCCCCATTCCCCTCCCCCTTATTTTTTACCCCCCCCCTTTTCTATATTAACTTATACATATATATGTCCATATGGCGAGGCTATATGAGCTTATATATGATAACTACCACATTATCTCTGTCCTTATATATTCTTCCGCTTTCTATTCTCCAGTCTATTCGAACTTTACTCTCTACCTCCATCATTCTCTCTATTAGTCTTCTTGACTACAAGCAGCGTAATTGACAACACCTATAGTCACATTACAACAGTGACATTGTTCTATTTACTACTAACTCTAATCCTGGCACTAGGCCATGGAATTCTAACAAAACCTTGAAGCTGATAGGTGCATAGTTATTCATGATATGGTGTGTGCCACTGCTAATGCAGTGACATGCATACCATCCTGTAAGACCCTTATGGTCTTCTCTTGATTTGATTTTGATTTTGATTGAGGATCATTCAGTTGATATTGATGAGACATGTACCTATACTAGACAGGCTTCATATCAAAAAAGGGCATCACCCTCTATTTAGCCTGTATAGATAAAAGAATTACACACACACACACATACCTGTGCACAATGTGTCCTTGTTAAAAATGTTTGCATGTGTATCATTGCTTTTCCATATGGAACAGTAACCTGACCCTCAAGAAACTCCCACTAATGGCTTTGTAATATGAGAGTGGAAACCTATTTGCTCCTCTCGCTCTATGGTCTCTAGGTGACCAATAGCTGGGTCTGAGTAGGGCTATTAAAAATCAGCTGGGGTCCTATTGAGAGCTGGACAGTGAGCTGGTGGCTGATGGCTGACATTAGGAGCTGTTCCTGGATGTTAGAGCAGCTCAGGAACAGTGACCCTCAGGTGCTCTAGTAGGTGATTTGTCACCTGGTTCCTGTCATGGATGGGTCAAGGGTCTTGCAAATGTCAATGTCTTATGGTAATGCTGTTGGCATTGGGCTGGGGAAGGCAAAGTATCTTATAGGGTCATTCAGATGGTAGTGTCAATGTCTCGTTACATGTCATGAAGTGAGGTAACAGGAGTCCAGACAATTCAGTTGATGATCCAGCTTTATTGTAAGATTGGCATGATGAGTAACAGATACAGTGTACAATATAGTACTCGCCAGTCTGACCAAGCTATATCCTAAGCCAAGGCACCTGAGTGTCGTAGGGTCTAGGTTGGAGAAGAATAAGATGCTGAGGCTTGATCCTGACTAGGTTATATAGTCAGGAGCAAGCCCAGATGACGTCGTGTCTATTTCTGTACTTTCTATTTTTAGTATAGGGAGCGACTCAAATATGCTGAGTCGGTGGTTCTGCTCAGTCCCAATCTGTGGTAGGAGGGGTGAGCTGCTCCTATTGGCTAGGTGAATCTAAAAATAGTTGGGTTCTCCAGTGGGGGGATCCACAGGAGGGAGCCTGGGGATTTCCCACTGGAGGAGGGCAGGTGTGAACTCTTCACCCTGCTAAGCTAAAAATAGGTTGACCTTGGTTTGAACTAGGGGGTAGCTTGGCCAGTTTGGTTTGAGTATGTCGTTCATAATTATAATACATAGAATAGTCCATTGACAGTAGTCATATTTAGGTTTACATATGTGGAAAGGATTATCAGAGAGGATTGTTGATTGTGATCTATAGTTGATTTATGCCAACACTAATGAATGGAAGTGAATGGAAATAATATCTTATCAAAGGTACTAGGTCTTTGAGAAGAGGGGTGGGTAGACATTCTTCCTCTTCACCTTTACTTAAAGAGGAGATAATCGTTTGTACACCTACGACAGTCACCCTGATAGGTCCCATAACTGGTTTATTGCCCTGTGGTCAGTGTTACCCCACCAAGGCAGTGCTGATGAGGGAGGAGGCGGTGTCAGTGAATGTTGGAGACCCATGATGAGAAGATGCCTAGCAACACAGATATCCTGCCTAGCAACATAAAGAATGCATAGCAACTGGCACCCAATGTCTGATTTTCCACTAGACCTTCTTTTTCATCAAGTAAACAATATTATCAACTGCTATGGGATGCAAAATATTTTGTCTACACCAAACTATAACTCTATTGTCAGCGAAACCTGAGGTTTTGTTGATGACACCTATTGCAAACAGTATTAATTTGTTTATGTTCCCATAGCAGAACTGCCTATCACAGTAGCAATACTATCCCCAGAGGTTGCCCAGGACACAATGTGGCACCTCAGCAAGAAACCAGCCTCCATGGGGGATTTTTAGTACTGGTTTTGGCCACCAGGGGGCAATATATGGGTTAAACAGTGAAAAATGTAGACTAACTTCTGATGCGCAATCCAGTGGTATTTTCAGAATTATTTCAATTCCAATGAAAACATTCCAGTTTTGGAATGGAAAAGGAACATTGGTTGCTATGGAAACATAGGAAATTGACATATATGGCAGTTTCTGGTTGTCATAGAAACCACTCCATTATTCCAAATGGGAATATTTTTGTTACAAATGAATTCGAAATGTCATTAGGAACTCATTATCAGTAATTCCCTGAACGGCTAGGTCCCCTCGGTACAATCTTAAATATACTTTAACTTACTGTTAAGTCACGAATAATTTGAAAAATATAATGCATTCAGAGCATATGTCAACGAACCGTTACAAGTCAATGTTGTAATGAACACTGAATCCAGAGAAGTTTTTTGATCCTTGTTTATTGCATGATGACAGAGTGTACATATAGGTGGTAACAATGATACACTTGCCAGCGTGCAGGCTCTGCCCCTAAGCTCATAGCTCAACCTGTCGTAGGTCCTAGATACTAGGGAGGTTGTAAGTTAATAAATGTATAAAATAATGAATAATACCCACATTCCCACTCATCTCTGCATGAGGTTAAAGGGAGTATAATTATAAGGAATGAGAGTCTATATCAAGTCCATTGACATGCTCAAGTATGAAATGTGAAATAGGGGGCTGAAAAGATGTTCAGCGCTGGGTAAAGATTGATATTACCAAGTTTCTTGTGAAAAGGGGGTACAATATTTGGTTCTACCGGTAGTAGTTGGTACAAAACATAGGAGCTTGGATAACAACTGATATTTTTCTTAGCTAAAACTACTTGAACTTGCATCCTCTCAATTGAGGCAAACTCTATGAACTAACTCAAAATAATCTGGCTTGAGCACCACAAAAATAAATGCTAAGGATACTAAGACTGCTCTGGCTGAGCAGGGTGGTAGGGACATGACTAGATCTGTCCTGTGCATCATACATTTGTCAAAATACATTTTCTATATCCAGTATAAAAATATACGGTATAAAATTACAAATACATCAGCGGTATAAAAGCACAGATTGTTTAAAAGAGGTTTTAAATAAGGTGAAATATGTACATGCTGTCCTTACATACAAGGTTTTAACAAGATAAGTTAATGAATGAGCTGGGCAGTAGTGGTATCGCTGCTAAGCTACTTATATGGGCGAGGTGACGATCATCAGTGACATACAGTGAGATGTGACCGACGATCTCTTTTGGACTAGTTTGTACATAAAATAATTGAAAACACAAACTTGCATGCAAGGAGAAACTGTTCACCCAGAGCCGAGAGGTTGGTGAAAATGTGAAATTTCTAAAAAAAATTTTGGATTTTTGGAAAAGGGGGCATTTGGCCCGAGGTAGTTGTCACTTGTTACTTTTGGGGTTGAAAGGCTTGCCGAGGTGGCATTCTGTAGAATTTTAGTAGTGGAAATTACAGGCTCTGGATGTTCAACTTCTTGAGACAATAAATATTTCAAAACATTTTTCACACATGGTTTTCTACTGAGGCTAAAACCCATAAATACAATGACATGGTTGGGCTTGAAAAGAGAGATGGGGGCTCTGTGGCACCTGAAAGCTAGGGTTGATCTGCCAGCCAGGTCAACTCTAAGCTTACACAGAGTTTTTACAAGTAAATGTATGGTGGTTTATTGGTTAAGATGGTACAAGATGAGTTTGGTTTTATTTTACAATCGTGGAGAAATCGTTTAAACCTTGCAGATCGAATTAAAGATCACCTACAAATGAAAGCGGTACTGTGGTTCTTGGGGGGGGGTGTTTTAAATTGTGTCCCTACAATCGATAAATATGGAAAGGAAGGTAAGAATAACACTGATTTGTAATTGAATTCGGAGGGGTTTACATGACTTTCTGAATATTAATGTTTCCATGGTTTACTGTCTCCAGCACTGACACTGGAGGGGGGTAGGTTAGGGTGGGGTCTGGGGGTTCTTATGTAGAATCTGCCTCTTGCCCACTTCCTTCTGAGTGCCGCTCTTTTTATGGGAGTGCTGGGGTCTAAATCTATGTCTCTAAAATCCTCTTCCACCGAGGCCAGGTTGCCTGGTTCGGCAGAAGTAGAGGTTGAAGAATCAGAGTCTTCAGACTCAGAGCTATTGTCATTTTTGTTGTCCTGGTGATCTAGGTTTGAGGTGCTATTGGTGAAGGTGGTGGTGGTGTAGTGTCTCTGGGATACTAGGGGTCTGAACTTGATGCCTGTGTAGGAGCAGGGGCAGACAAAACCCTCAGGGGTGCTGGAGCACAGTCTGCGTCCTGCTATTAGGCATTTTGGCCTTGCTGGGGTGTGGGGGTTGCTCCTCCAGTTGTAGCGGGCCTCTGGGATGGGGGTGTCGGCCCTTCTGCTGCGTGTATTTCCGCTGCCGCCATTAGGGTTCGTTCCTCCTGAGTATTGATGGTAACTGGTTTCCTGACCTGGGTATTTTCCGGCTGAGGAGGTTTCTGGTCTTTCAGGGCCGGCTTCGTCGGTGTTGGACTGGTCCCAGTCATCTCGCGTTGACCTGTTCAGAAAACAACATAGAGCAGAGAAAACAAAGCATTAGAGACCGTGTCAGGGTTGTATGGTTCACAATCAGGTCCGCAATAATACTAATATTAACCCATGGTGCTAAATTTTAGTCAAGTCGACACTTAGGAGTACCATACAGAAGCAAAGGTTTTGGTTTGGAGCTAGGCGGGAGGCCGTATCCAAGGACTCTATGTTAATTTCAATGCTACACACCTGGCAGCGCCAGCGGACGGTCGCTGGGCCGTACGCTGCTCCGTCTCGGATTTTAGTTCGGAAAAATAACACCAAGAGGCGCCACTGCACCAGCGTCTGTACAGCGTTTGGTTAATGTATGGGATTTACGTTAAGGCCTATGAGTTTACGGTAAATGAGAGATGTAGACTTGCACCAACCCTTCAGGGTTGAGATGGGTCTGGGGGGGGTCTCGAAAATTTTCATGGCTGGGTGGTGTGACGATGAAATCTTGAAGGATTTGCCTGGGTTTGGGTTCGAAAGTTAGGTTTGAAAAACGACTTGATTTTTCTGCGGCTAGGCCTAGTATAAAAGGCGATGAATTGCATTATGATGTCATAGGCTGTAGAAATTTTGAAGCGGGCAGATCGTGGTTAAGATTTGAGAGATTTGGAGCTCGAAAAGAAACGCAGAAAAAGGAGACATGTTGCTGAGCGTGAGCTGGGTGGTTATGCCCTCTGGGGCTCTGTTCTGCCTGGCTGTCTACATGTGGCCGCTGGGGTGAGTACGTGGGGACTTTTCTAGAGGAATTTTTGGCTTCGATTTTTGGGGAGGAAGGTTAGTAAAGTGAGGTCTCCGTGTTTGTTTCAGCTTTGTCTATGTGTGGGTCCACGTTTTTAACGGGCCTTACCGGTGTCGGGCCTTCAAGGGAGGCGATGGCCGAGGCGGCGGGGACACCGGAGAGTGCCTGTCTGGTACTTGCTGAGTTGAGGTCAGTCTCGTGTAATTTTGAATTTCTGAATTCAGTTTGTCCAACTGGGGTGGTGGATGTTTTTGATCTAACGGGGCGAATTTTATTTTCCAGGCTGAGATGGGTCCGTGAGTTGGAAAGGTGCCTGAGGCCGGAAGATCGTGACAGACGCTGAATCAGAGATCTGTGATTACCCTGTGATTTTGACTGTGATTAGAGACTGTGATCTTATTATACCCGTGGCCTGAGGAGCCTTCTGATTGTCACTGATTACTTATAATATAGCGTCTGTGATCACCAGTACTGAGTTTTGTTATAAATTTTGGGGCTTGTGAATTGGGTGCCGGTGTTGTCTGAATTAGATTGGTATAGTGATCGGGGAGTGGTAAGTCGGGGTATGTTGCAAGTCTATTGTCAATATGAACACGTGCATATGTTATTGTATTGGCGTGCACACCACGTGTGGACGTTTATTTGGTTATGCATATTGTCATGTGAGCGTGATCACGTGCGAAAAATTTGCATTTGGTGACTGGTTTCGGTACTGGGGACGCTCGGCGACGTCATGACGCTGCGTTTGGCGCGAAAATGCCCAGACGCAGCGTCAGCACTTGACGTCTGTGATCCGCTAACAACATTCAAAATTGGGTCAGTGGGGCTTCTATTGTATAGGTATGTGGCGGTATGTTTGTTTTAATGGGGCTATGTTTGTTATGCTGATAAGACTGACGGGGTATGGGATGGGAGTCTGGGATTAGATGAGGCTTGGCTCGGCATCGCCGGGCTGGGTTATCTGTGGGGTAGGGGGGGGAAGGTGGGGTATCCCCACATAGGATGTTTTATCCTGTGTGTGGCTATCCGGTTGTGTGCTGTGGTATGGTTGGTCGGTTCCATTATATGAGAAAATAGGGGTGGCCGGTGGCTGTAGAACGATTTTGGCTACGAAGACATGTGGGTATCCCCACATAAATCAAGACACGGGCCTTAAGGATTTTGAACAGAAAAATAAACATACCGATTTCTGGTGGGAATTTGGTAGATATATCATCCAGGGTGGGGTCGAACACGTACATATCCCTAGGGGGTTGGTAATCCTTTGGTGTGAATTTAGTTAGCTCTACCTGGCCGCTGGGTTTTTGGGTGCCCCTGGGCCTGGGGCTGGGGCTGCTGGGGGCCTGGATCCTGGGGATCTCTGGGATGTTGGTGTCTTCGATCGTCTCATATCCTGGGGTCAGCTGGAAATCTGGCTGGGTTTTGGATTTGATGACCAGGGTCATAACATGTGGCCTCCCATTTAGGATTCTGTAGAGGGGTAGTCTCCAGAAAAGAGGGCAGCGAGGGTATCTCTCGAGCTGCACCACTCTCAATTGGGCGCCAATTATGAAGCTGACCTTGGCCTTCCAGTTGAGATCCAGGTGACGGCCAAAGGGCATAGTGAGGCGGGGCTTTCCAATTTTAGGGGCCTTAATGAAGGGTGGCCATAGGTTGGAGCCGAAAATCATGGTTCCCACAACAAACTCGTATGTTCTGCCCTGGGAGTGGATGCGGAGGACAAACTGGGGCAAGCCATCGGATTCGTCTTGCCTACAGTGTGGCCAGTGTCTGCAGCATCTGGAGATGAAGAGGCGGGCCAGGTACAAGATGATCAGGACGGAGCCGATTGCCCACATCACATCGTAGCGTCCAGGAGTCTGGATAAATTCCAGGCTTTGCTCCACGGGCTGTTGTGTGGGTGTCGAGGGCCAGTTGTTGTTGGCCTTGTTGATCAGATCCTTAAGATTCTGCCAAGTCGCTGCATCCGCCATTCTGGGTGTGTTGAGTGCTAGATGGACTGTCACCAACTGAGCCAGGCGTGACACGCGCATCTGGATCTGGCATGTCATTGCACAACAGAGGATGGCAATCAGAGGGGTCACTAAGTGGAACCAGATCGAATATTCCAAGTGGTAACCAAGGTGTGTTAGTGAACTTGCTGATAGAAGAGAAGACTCATCTGACAGACCTTTGGCTGCTCGTCTGAGGGTGAGTACGCTTTTAATTAAGGGTACTATTTTTTGGTTGTGTAAGGATTTGAGACGCTGGAAGTTAGGTAGTTCCAGGGACCGTGGCACGGTTGTCATGGTAACGCCTGATATGTTAGCTGGAGGTGAACCAAAATGTCGCCATAGTGGTAAGTTTATGGGGCTCATGGCCATGGGTTCCAGTGTTATATTTTGTACGCAGGTTATATTTGAATTGATCATAACCATGCCTGCATTCTTAATAGAGCATAGGCATGGTACTGACATGACTGAGTATGCTGCATTGATCATGGGTATCTGTCCCGCATTGTGACACTGTAAGTAAGATGGCGACTTGCCAGTAATCATGAGATATGTTGACCTTGAAATGGGTTTGATTAGGTTGGGTATGGGTGCAGCCATGTGTGCAGTGAAACTGCAGGTGTGGTGCACTGCATCAGGTAGGTCCAGGAGTAGGGACAGAGTGCAGGTGGGGTGTAGAGGTGATAGCAGGGGGAGGGGTAGGTTACAGCTGATGAAGGTGTCTTGTGTACATAGGTCTAAGTCTGCCTGCTGAAGCTCCATGAAATGGGCGTGGCTGGGAGACATGGCTATGTAGGGGGGTAGGGGCTGTACCAGGGTGTAACCTGTAGAGTTAACATCTGATGTGTCAAAGGGGACTGGAAAGGTTTCAGTTCTGAATAGGGTGTAAACATTATCCCCTAGTCCTATGGGTATGGGTAGTGAGATGAGGAGGGTGGAGGGGTCATTCCACTGGGCACTTACTCTCCTTTTATAGTAATGACCTATGGGTATGTTGAGGATTGATATACCTTGGTGGGCGCTACTCAAGGCGCTGGAGAGGTTGTTTAGGCCTGACCTGAGGGTGTCATGGGGAATTAAAGTGGGAGGGAGCTCGCCCTCCATTAAGCTGTTAATGGCACTTAATAAAATATCTAGATCCTCCTGAAGGTCGATTAGTGACTCAATTTGTGAATTTGCTGCAGAAAATAACATGGAATAAAAGGTGTCCTGTCTGGCTTGGGATTCTAAATTTAAAATAATGTTTGAGAAATTGGAATCTAATGTTTTTAAATTTTGGGCCAGCAGGGACAGTGAGTCATCCGTATCATTTTGGAATTCAGATAGGATGTTCAGGGCGTTGTAATTGTATTCTGAGATATTTAATAAAAAATGGGTGGCTAATTCAACCACATGCATTTTAGTGGCCAATCTCCTGTCAATGTCAGAAATGTCAGCGTTTAGAAGGTCAATTTCAGGTTGGGTTCCCAGGCCTAGGGTTGCTCTGAGAATATCGCCAATTATTTGTCCTGGGGCATTTCTGGCCTGACGGTTCCTGGGGTTGGAAATTAAATTAATCAAAAGGTCTAAAGAATTTTGGGTTTTGTCAAATAGGGTGCTAATCAATGTGTCCAGATTGTTGGCTGTTTGGGTAATGTATGGTGGGGTGCCAGGCTTAAGTAGGGGTGACACTCTATCAGGTCTTTGGAGGTTGGGGGACAGGGAGATGTTCAAACTGAAAACTAGGGGGTAGTCCATGAAGTTTGAGATTAGGGGCTGTGGTAACTGGGTAAACAGTGCTCCATAATTTGGTCTGAATACGATCCTTTGTGGTGACTCCTTGTCCTGTGATCCATTGGTGAGTTTGAAGAGGATACACAGCACTATTAGAGGTACTGTGGCTCTGTAAAAGAGATGTGATGGGGGATTGAGTTTGTGAGTCATATCAGCAATTGGGTTATGTGGTGGGGGATTTTATGGTCGATTGTGTGGGAGGTGTCCTCCTGTGAAAGGGGACTGTAGGCACACCTAGGTGGGTGTAGTGTGGTTTGTTTAAACAGTGGGGGGTGGTTGCTTGGCGAGGTTGTGAGGGGGGTATGAGGGAGATGTGACTGGACCTTGGGTATTAGTAGGCTAAGACTAAATGGGGGGGTTGTGAGAGTAAAAATTTTGTAGCTTACCCTGTCAGATTTATTTCAGCAATGGGCTGTAGGTGGGAGTTTAGACAGGTTATTGGACCACATGTGGGTCTCAAGAATGGCTTTCTGAACTACTAATTCTATGGCGTCCCTGATGACCAAAGCTCTGCCCGTCCCACTAAAGTATCTGGGAAGGTCTTTTAAAGGCTGGTCAGAGACCAGAAGTGTGCGCGCGCACAGCAAGGCTATATAAGCGGCTGTTTTAGGTTTGAAGGTGCTCCAATCTGGAGAAGTTGGCATGTCACAACAGACATAAAGTAACATCCTCTTGACGAGGGTAGAGACCAACGGGTTTGATAGCGGCAGTTCCTTGTGGACTGCGGGGTCATTCAGGTAATATGCTAAATGTTTAGAAGTCATATTGAAGACCAAATTTTGGTGGTGTACAATGAGCTGCCTAAACTCAAAAATGTCTCTTCCTTCTTTCAATAATCCAACCGGTCCCAGGAGGTCGTAGATTGTCCAATTTTCACTGAAGAGAAGTTTTAATTTGAGTAAGCTACTTTTTGAATAAGCTGTAAACCATACAGAGGGGTGAGTATAGGGGCACAAACAATTGAGTCAGGTATGGGGCGCGAAGTGAACAATCAAACTTTTTACAGGTATTCTAGTACTCATACTGCAATTGGTTAATAGAGGTACCTGGGTAGCATGACATCAGGTTATGTCATTGACCATATAAGAACGACTGATAAAACTAGTACTGGTTAATGGGCACATAGGACAGGCCTACCTGGGCTTATTGCACGTCGTAAACGCCATGGTGATCCCTGGTCCAGGCACTTGTTCACTTGGAACGCTGATATGGTGTGATCTGGGTGACATTGTGGAGTGGCTAAGGTGGGGGTGGGCTAAGGCTTATAAACCCATCCGTGAGGGTGGCTATTTCTCACTCTTGGATATCCCTATAGTGGTATGTCTTGCCCTAAAAAGGCTGGGCCTGATTCTATTGGATGGCTGCAGTTTGGGCATATGTCCCTTATGCAAATTTGGAACCTATACCCCGGTAATAAGCTTATAATTGGAATTCCTGGGGTCAGTTTTGAGATAAGGCGGGAGTGGAGAGGTCAGTTCATATGTCTAAAAATTTGCTGACCATGAATACATGTGTGTGAGAAACATCATGCCTGGGGTACCGAGCTGCTCTTAATTGACAGCTCATAAATATGGGGTTCTACCTGTATCAGCGCCCTCGTGCTAAACAGAGGTACAAACATGGGTGGGCATGGGGGAATACGAGCACCTACAATAGGCGTGTCAACTGGTAAATAGGAGCCCTGAAAAGCTATCTAGCCGGTGTATGCATGATTTTTCTTTAAATGAAAAACATGTACCAGAGGATACACTGCTGCCGTGGGCAATTTATGTGGCTACCTAACCATAGCTGGACAAAATTGTGTGCATATGCTGCCCTTGAGTGGTTGACAGTGCGGCTGGTTGAGGGGTTTGATCCTGGGGTCAAACAGTGTATAATTGGGCTCATTGGGCCTTTGATAAATAATTTAAAGGAAAAAATAAAATTGGTTTAAGAAAAACGAGATATATATAATGAAAGGATAAATATAAAAACAAAAGGAGTGCGAGGTGATAAGTTAAGAGGTGAGTGTTAGTAAATCTTCAAAGAAGAGAAAAAGGGGGTACCTGATGATATGGGGTGCCGCTGAGGGAATTTGTTATCATCAGGTCGGGGCTTTGAGGTCGGTGGTCACATGTGTAGGGTGGGTAATTGGTCCTAGGTGTGTGTGAGTGCGGGTGTCCCTGTAGATAGCAGGGGTGTGGCACGTGGCCTGAGTGTGGGCCAACAGCCGTGGTGAGTGTTGGTGTGTGTGTGTGTGTATGGGGGGGGGGTCGGGGTCGAGAGGTGTTTCTGTGTGTGGGGGGGGGGGGGTATTTGTGCTTTCTCTATATGTGATTTCAACGAAATTTCATTGCTTCCTTTTCTTTGCCCTTTTCTTGGGTGATGGGGCAAAGGTGATGATACCTTTCTTTGCCGGCCTTCCTCTCTTTTTCTTGAGGGGAGGGGCTGGTGTATTGGTATCAGCAATTATGCTTGAATCAGGGTCGAAGAGAGTTTGTACAGGACCAGTCTGGAGCCTTTTTATGATGGCTTTGGCGCTGGCCCTAGTAATTGGTCTTCTCAGCCTGGATACATGTATTGCCTTTTTAAAGACATGTCCATCCTGCAACCTTTTTAAAATTGCAGTAACTGATGAGGTCATCTTAACTATGATGTAAGGGCCAGAGTATGTGGGTTGCAGATTTTTGGTGGTGTGTTTCACCAGGAGGTTGGGTATATGTAAGTACACCAACTGACCAGTATTGAAGGTGGCTACCTCTGCAGAGGCGTCATGTTTGGCCTTCATCTTTTTGTGGGCCTTTATCATGTTTTCTGCTGCCTTCATTTGAATTTCATCCCCGAGATTTAATAAATGACTGGCTACATTTTCTTTTTGTGTCGGGTCAACATCTTCTGTTGCTGTGATCAGTGCTAATGCAGCCTCTGTGGGTAGGTGGGTTTGTTTTCCAAATACCAAGAGATTGGGTGAGTAACCCAAGGCACTGGAGACTGTGTTGTTCATGCTAAAAATCACAGCTTGGAGGAAGGTTGACCAATGTTTTTGTGATTTAGACACAAAGGCTCTGAGGGATGATTCTATTGTCTGGTGTTGGCGTTCACATAGACCTTGAGATCTGGACCAGTGTGCGCTCCCTGTGACATGCTTAATACCAAATTTATTGCAGAAGAGGGCAAAGAATCTTGAAGTGTATTGTTTAGCATTGTCAGTGTTTAAAACTGAGGGAGTGCCATGGATGCAGATCACTCTCTGAAAGAAACCAAGGGCTACCTCAGCGCTTGTGTTGTCTTCTGTGCACCATGCTGTTACATGTCTAGTGGCATGATCTGTGACCACGTGTATGTGGTGGGATCCATTAACGGCCTTGTTAAATGGTCCTATTGTGTCCCTGGTGACGTGAGAGTAGGCTGTGAGTACAGGTTCACGGAGTGTCATTGGTGATTTTAGGTTTTTCGGCCTCTTTATGGTGGTAAGGCATGTGTGACATGTGCCACAGTAATCAAACACCTGTTTGAACATTGAGCGCCAATAGTACCGTGACCTGATAGCTGCATATGTTTTCATTGAACCCAAGTGCCCTCCTAATGGGGAGCAGTGTGTGGATTCAATTAATGATTCTGCCCACTTTTCTGGAATCACAATTTGAAGGGAGGGGTCTAGGGATTTACCCATGACTGTGTCAGTGATTCTGAAAAGTACCTCATCTAGTATGATGAACTGATCATGATTGGCTAAAATCTGATTTGTCAAGCCTTGATCTGGTGGCAACTTTCCATCCTGAATGTAATTTATCATTGATGAAGCAAAAAGATCTTCTTTTTGTGCTTTTATCAATACTTCTCTAGAGGGTGTGAGTGAGGGGTGCTTGCAAATTTTGGTGATAGCCCTCTCAGCCAAAGGTAACACTTTGTGTGACAGCTTGGCGCGTCTGGCATTGGCTGCCTTAACTGATACCCTGGGTGACCTAGACTTGGGAGGTCGACCTCTTGGCCTTGAACCAGCTGGCTTGACCTTTGTGGGTCGGCCTTGTTTGTTTACAGCGGTTCTGGACCGTGATTGGCTGGCGGCTGGGGGTGTGTCTTCCTGGGAGTTCTGTGACTGTGCCCTGGTCAAGACGCACAGCTCCGTTGGCGCTGCTAGTGAAGCTAAGTGATTTCTTTCAGAGCTATTTTTCTTTGCAATTACACCCTTGGGTGGTTTGCCCGTGCTTCCCCAGATTTTACCTCCTTTTAGAATTGATCTAGGGGGTCCCATCTGGATTGGGTTCTTGGGTACTGGCTCGTTGGACCTAAAGACTTTGGTCATGGAGATATCAGAGAAAGTTAATTTCTTGGGGGGAAGAATAATTTTCCCCTGGGATCTAATTGGCACTGGGTCATCAGAGCTGGGTGGGTAGGATCTCCTGGATAGGAAATCTGCCACAAAATTTGCTCTGCCTTGCAGGTACTTCACTTCAAAGTCGTAAGACATCACTGTGTCTACCCACCTGGCCAGTCTCCCATTAGTAATGTTCTCTTTTTTATTAAAAAGGGAGACCAGGGCAGTGTGGTCTGAGTACACTTTGAAGTGGGCTCCATCCACATAATGGTGGAACTTTTTAACTGCAAAGACGATGCCTAGAAGTTCTTTGTCTGTTATTCCATATCTCGTCTCTTGTGGTGTCAAACCTCTACCTGCAAATTCAATTGGTCTATAGAAACCATTTTCATCTACCTGTGTGATCACAGCTCCCAAGCTATAGTTGCTTGAGTCTGTAAATATGACAAATGGCTTGCTGTAGTCAGGGAATTTGAGGACAGCTTCAGTGCAAATTGAAGCTTTGATTTTCTCAAAGGCGCGCTGGCAACTAGTGGTCCATTTAAAGGTCCCTTTGGTGGCTTCATATAGAGGTGCCATTATGTGGGCGAAACCTTTAATAAACCTTTTGTAGAATTGTGCCATGCCATTGAAACATCTAAGGTCGTGGATGTTTTTAGGTGGAGGGAAAGTTTTGACTGGCCAGATTTTGTCTGGGGAAGGTGACACACCGTGTTGATCTAGAGAAAATCCCAAGAAATCCATCTTGGTTGTGCCAAATTCACATTTTTCTGATTTCAGTTTGATATTTCCTTTGATGAAAAGTTTGAGCACCTCATCTAGGTCCTGCAGGTGTCTTTCCCAGGTGGGGCTATAAATAGCCACATCGTCAACATATGCTACTGCATTTCTGTACTTGCATTTCATGAGCAATTGCTCCATGACATTCATGAAAGAAAAACCTGAGGTTTTGAGTCCCATTGGGAGAACTTTGGCCATGTATCTGGTTCCATTGGCTGAAAAGGTGGTAATAGGCCTAGATTCTTCCGCCAGGGGAATTTGATGGTAGGCACTATACACATCTAATTTTGAGAAATATTTTGCACCTGTTCTGCCAACTTGTTGCATGAGGTCGTCTGCTCTGGGGAATAGGTAGGAAAAAGATTTGAGGTTTTGATTAACCCATCTGTAATCCACTACCACTCTCCAGCCTGAGGCTACAGATCTGTCTCCCTGAGGTTTGGGTACCAAGAAAGCTGGTGAGTTCCATTCACAGGGCTTGGTACATTCCTCAATGATTCCCTGTTTTAAATGTTTATTTAGGAGCTCTCTTTGGAAAATTTCTTTATGAGGGGACATTCTGTATGAGGGCCTGTTACAGGGCTTATGATCTGGAATTAATTCCAGCTTGACCTCGTTCTCAGTGTTGGAGCTAATGGCGCTGTCATCAATCACAAAAGCTTGTCTATTTTGTTCAACAATTTTACGTACCTGCATTTTTTGAGTATCAGTGAGCTGCTCACAAATTTTGTATTGTAAGGGTTCATTGCCCTTGGGAAATTGTTCCAGGGGGTCTTCACCACAATTAATTGGAAAGAGCTCGCTGGCAGGTGAGACATGGTTCAGTGAATGATGAGTGTCCAGGGGGCCTATTGGAATAGCCTTTTTCATGTTGAAAGGTTTGAAAATACCTAGAGGTGTGTGTTTCTTCTTTAAATGCAAAGGAAAATCATTTGGATTTGCCACAGTTACCGGTATTAATTTTGCACTTGTCTTGGGTTTAACCAAGGCGTGCTTAATCAAGAAAGGTAGGGCTGGTTTGATATTTTCAGTGATGCCTGTCAATTTATTTAAATTTTCTGAACCATTGACAATAGCATTGAGAGTGGTTTCAGAGTTTGGTGGTATTGTGATGTTTTCAGCAGGCCTGATTGTGTTTATGGAGGGAAGCTTGGGGCCAAAACTAAGCTTAGCTTTGTACTTGGTCATGAAGTTTACTCCAAGAATGATGGGGTGATTTAATTTTGGTACAACATGTAATCTTGTAACAAATTCTTTGCCTTCAATTAGGAAGCTGAGTGTAATGGCATGGTTTACCTGTACTGTGGATCTGTCTGCTAGGAGGACATTCATACGTGAGCGTCTTCCATGTTTAAAGTTTGGGGTGTGTATTACCTTATCTGCCATTTTTTGACTGATAAAAGATAAGGATGCTCCAGAGTCTACCAAAGCTCTATAGGGGTGGTCATTTATGTCGACAAAGACTGCACCTTTAGTTAACTCGGTATTAATGCGTGAGACCTTACCTTGCTGCCCATACTTATCTGACTTGATTCTCAGTTGAAGCCGTGCCACTCTGCTACTGCTGTCCTCGTAACAGTCTTCGCTGTCTGAACAGGAGCTGTCACCAAAATCCAGGTTGTTGTCCTTGGAAAAATCCATTTTTGGCCGCTGTAGGGAGTTGATTTCTGCATCACTTTGAATATCAGTTGGGTGGTGGCTGGCGGGGGGCGTTCCAGATTTCATATCCACTGTGGTGGGGGCGGGGTGGTTTGGTGCTTTGCATCCTTCCCCTGAAACCTATTCTTCGTCATCATAGTCTGTGTCTTCATCAATGAAGTCTTCATCACCATCGTTGTGATCATGATTGTCTTCATCAATGTTATGTAGGTCAGCGTTGCCCTCAGGTTCCGTCGGATCACTTTCATTGTTATTCCTGGGGAATCTGCTGGGTGTGGGGTCTCTGGTCCTCCTATTCTGGTAAGGGGGACTATTGCTGTTTATGATATCAGCCTCATGTGTGACCTTTTTAAAGGAAACCTGTTTATTGTTTGCTGGGGCTGTGGCCACTGTGATGACTATTTTGTTGTCATCCCTGGAGGTAGGATTCCTGGAGGCGCTCTGTGATCTAGCTCTTTGCTGAGGTGGTTTATTTCTTCCTCCAGAAGCATCCTGAGACCTTGACCTTCTGAACCTTCTGTAATTGGGGTCAGATTGGTTGCTGGAGCCGTTTTGGGTCCTGGTCTCATACTGCCTGTTGTAGTTGCCACTGGGGTACCTGTCATACTTTTTATTGTTGGAGTATTGGTTTTCCTTTCTGGGTGTGCCACTATTGTTTTTGTTACTGTTCATGGCACAGAGGTCTGCTTGTTGGGTCCCAGCCATGGCCATTTTATGTGCTTCTATGCGCAATTCCTGTGTAAGGGCCATTTTTTCTGCATCAGCTATGGTTTTGGGCATGTCAGGGAGGATTACTGATTTAATTTGAGGCTTAAGCCCATTAATCAGGTAATCCACTTGAACTGACTCCTCCAGGTTGCTGTTTGCCAAGAGCAGGGTCATGTCTTCTAAGTACTGTTCCACTGTCTCATCTGGCTGTTGTGTCCTGTTTCTATAACCTTTGCTGATGGTTGCAGGGTCAGGGGTGCCAAAACGCTTCAGGAAGGCTGCATATACTGCCTCATTGTCATACATGATGGGCTTCTCAAAAATATTGGCAAAGAACCATTGAGCTGCCCTGCCCTTTAGGAAGGTGTATAGGCAGGAGGCGTGCAGGTGTTGGTGGCGGGGGTATACATTCCTGATCCAGAACTTAAATTCTGTGATGAATTTGGCGGCAGACCTGTACTCAGTTGGTTTGTCAAATGTCTCAGGCTTATTAAAAGAGCTGAGTTGGGCTGAGGAGAGTTTGTCATCACTCAAAGTCATTTGACCCAAACCACTGGCGATGTGAGATTGGCCTATCATTGGTATCATAGGGGTGGAGTGGTCGTATGCCTGGCGGTTTCCTGTTGGATGTGCACCTGTGCTTTGAGAATACAGGGTTTGCATGGGTATAGGCATGTTGCTGGGTGTACGAGCATGAGCAGGGATGTAGATACTACCTGCCACTGTACCTAATGTGTTAGCATTGGCCTGCACTGGGGTGGTGGCTGGAGCTGCCATCTGGTGAGTAGCGGAGACACTAGGAATATCGTCTCGGTTTGACCTGTGTGAGGTGGGCGTGGCACCCAATAAACCAGCTGGAGTGTTGTTCTGGAAGGCGCTGGGTGGGCTTAACCTTATGTCATTGCCAGCATGTTGGTAACCTGGCATGGTAGGTGCACTGGGGGTCTGTGAGGTGTGAGGTATACCCAAGTTTGCCGGTGAGGAGTGGGCAGGAGGGGGCTGGAGTGGGGGCCTGTGGCCATAAACTGAGCAAATCTCTCTCCTAACATCATCCATGTTCCTGTTGATGCGCTCAGAGATATCTGCTGCCATCATTTCAGATCTTCTCAGGACATCTGCATTATCTTCTGCAGCTCTCCTGTGTGATTGTATCAAGTCGCGCTCCATCTGAGCCCTCCAGGTGTCCATGTTGTCTAACCTGTCGTTGACTCTGTTTAGATGGCTGGTGTGCTCCTGGCCTACCCTTTGGATTTCAGCTGAGGGAGATTAATCTGGCCAGTCAGTAAATTGCTTAAGGAATCACTGACTGCCTGTGTACATTCTCTTACCAGATTCCTGGCCAGGTCGTCCTGATCATACCTGGGAGGATGTGTAGTGGGTGTCCTGCTGTCCATCCTGCCTCTGCGTAGGTGAGGGAAGGTGATTTCAGGATCGTCCTCAGAGGTTAGGCTGTCTTCTGAGGTGCAGTATGGGGTGGCTCTTCTCCTGAAGATCTGGGAGGTGGCTCCTATAGCACCTGCTACTGCTGAGTCTATGCTCCTCAATACCCTATAGTAGGGGGGTGTCTGCCTTCTAAGAGGTGAGGTAGACTGTGCCCTCCTTCTCCTGGGGCTAGTTAGGGGTGTATAGTCTGAAGAGGTGGCCCCTGTGTCCAGGTTTGGGGTATTGAGAGTGTTTGGTGGTGTTGGGGTAGCCTCAGGGGTCGGGGTATTTAGATATGACCTGAAGGGGTCACTAGATGTGGTGGCGTCAGGCCACTGCTCCTCTAGTATTCTATTAATGCGACCTAAAAATGCTGAGGGACTTTCACCACGCTGTGTGCTGTGAGTGTTGGGGGCTGGTGCCTCCTGAGCTCTATTTGACCTTACTGATCTCCACCTATTGATAGCTGATCTTATCCTTTGTCTCCAGAGATCAGATTCAGGTGGTAATGTAGGGTCAGGGGGAATATAACTGTCCCAGGTGAGTTCAGAAGGGTTAGGGTGTGTAAAACCAGCTGGGGGTGAGGTGGTGTCTGTACCGTTAGCAGGCTGCCGAGGTATTGTAGGTATGCTTTCTAAGGCGGCCTGTAATCGTGGTGACCTGGGCTCTAGGTGTGAGTCTAGGTCTAAGTGGCTTGGTGAAGCTACAGGTGTAGATGATGTTTCACCTGGTAGACCAGCAAGTCTTAGGACTGGGGATTCAGCACTTGAAAAACCAGGTAAAGTCAGATTAAGTCCTGGTGCCTGTGATGTGAGTGGGGTGCTGGTCTGTGTACCGGTATTATTGTCATCACTTGTTGATGAAAAAGTTTTGTTTCTACTCACAGGTGTTGGCTTGGGTGTTAGAAATGATGGTGGTAGGATTGGATCCAACAGAAAGGCGTCAGGTGACGAGTCAGATGACGGAACAGTCTGCTGCTGGTCTGGGGCTGCTGCTGGTGCTGCTGCTGCTGCTGCTGGTGGGGGCGCGTCTAGCCCTGGGGATGTAACGGCATCTTCTGTAAATGGCTCTTTGGTTGTTGTCTCACTTTGATTCATGGCTCATGAGAGGTGAAAACAATGGGACGTTACAAACAGGGTTCTCCACCATTGTCAATGTCTCGTTACATGTCATGAAGTGAGGTAACAGGAGTCCAGACAATTCAGTTGATGATCCAGCTTTATTGTAAGATTGGCATGATGAGTAACTGATACAGTGTACAATATAGTACTCGCCAGTCTGACCAAGCTATATCCTAAGCCAAGGCACCTGAGTGTCGTAGGGTCTAGGTTGGAGAAGAATAAGATGCTGAGGCTTGATCCTGACTAGGTTATATAGTCAGGAGCAAGCCCAGATGACGTCGTGTCTATTTCTGTACTTTCTATTTTTAGTATAGGGAGCGACTCAAATATGCTGAGTCGGTGGTTCTGCTCAGTCCCAATCTGTGGTAGGAGGGGTGAGCTGCTCCTATTGGCTAGGTGAATCTAAAAATAGTTGGGTTCTCCAGTGGGGGGATCCACAGGAGGGAGCCTGGGGATTTCCCACTGGAGGAGGGCAGGTGTGAACTCTTCACCCTGCTAAGCTAAAAATAGGTTGACCTTGGTTTGAACTAGGGGGTAGCTTGGCCAGTTTGGTTTGAGTATGTCGTTCATAATTATAATACATAGAATAGTCCATTGACAGTAGTCATATTTAGGTTTACATATGTGGAAAGGATTATCAGAGAGGATTGTTGATTGTGATCTATAGTTGATTTATGCCAACACTAATGAATGGAAGTGAATGGAAATAATATCTTATCAAAGGTACTAGGTCTTTGAGAAGAGGGGTGGGTAGACATTCTTCCTCTTCACCTTTACTTAAAGAGGAGATAATCGTTTGTACACCTACGACAGTCACCCTGATAGGTCCCATAACTGGTTTATTGCCCTGTGGTCAGTGTTACCCCACCAAGGCAGTGCTGATGAGGGAGGAGGCGGTGTCAGTGAATGTTGGAGACCCATGATGAGAAGATGCCTAGCAACACAGATATCCTGCCTAGCAACATAAAGAATGCATAGCAACTGGCACCCAATGTCTGATTTTCCACTAGACCTTCTTTTTCATCAAGTAAACAATATTATCAACTGCTATGGGATGCAAAATATTTTGTCTACACCAAACTATAACTCTATTGTCAGCGAAACCTGAGGTTTTGTTGATGACACCTATTGCAAACAGTATTAATTTGTTTATGTTCCCATAGCAGAACTGCCTATCACAGTAGCAATACTATCCCCAGAGGTTGCCCAGGACACAATGTGGCACCTCAGCAAGAAACCAGCCTCCATGGGGGATTTTTAGTACTGGTTTTGGCCACCAGGGGGCAATATATGGGTTAAACAGTGAAAAATGTAGACTAACTTCTGATGCGCAATCCAGTGGTATTTTCAGAATTATTTCAATTCCAATGAAAACATTCCAGTTTTGGAATGGAAAAGGAACATTGGTTGCTATGGAAACATAGGAAATTGACATATATGGCAGTTTCTGGTTGTCATAGAAACCACTCCATTATTCCAAATGGGAATATTTTTGTTACAAATGAATTCGAAATGTCATTAGGAACTCATTATCAGTAATTCCCTGAACGGCTAGGTCCCCTCGGTACAATCTTAAATATACTTTAACTTACTGTTAAGTCACGAATAATTTGAAAAATATAATGCATTCAGAGCATATGTCAACGAACCGTTACAAGTCAATGTTGTAATGAACACTGAATCCAGAGAAGTTTTTTGATCCTTGTTTATTGCATGATGACAGAGTGTACATATAGGTGGTAACAATGATACACTTGCCAGCGTGCAGGCTCTGCCCCTAAGCTCATAGCTCAACCTGTCGTAGGTCCTAGATACTAGGGAGGTTGTAAGTTAATAAATGTATAAAATAATGAATAATACCCAGAATGGTCCATTGACCAATAGTTGCCATTTTCAGTTGCACACACCTACCTAGCTTTGACAAGGATTTACAGCAAACTACCTTATATATGGTTTATCTCAGCTTAAGATATCTCATTTTAAAACCTTAAAAAGCCACTTTCCCTCTGGAGGCATGTTTTCCCTCATATGGTTATAATTATATACTCTGCCTAGCAAAAGAGATATTGCATGGCAATTGGCACCCAATGGTTCCCTTTCCACTATACCTTCATCCTCTCCTTTCTACCTACATTGACTGAAGAGATATTTCACCAAAGTCAAACATCAGTGCTTGAACAATATTCCCATTATACCTTGCATTTAAGGTATGAATCAAATGTTGAAATGGACCTCTGGTATTCCTTACAGAAAGCTAAATCTGAGATGTGCATTATAAGATGGGAAAAAGCGCAATAGATTAAAACTAAAGCCACAGTGGGCCTATATTTGCTATTTCAACCAAACTGTCCCTATGAGATGTTTTAATGACAAGTCTTATAAACTAAAATTAAATGTAAATTGAAAATTGATCAGACTGAGATAATCAGCATGTTAGGTACATAATAATATGTTAATATAATCACAAAATGTCCATACAAGCCCTAACTAGTATTGTTCAAAGGGTAGTTTGTGTCCTGAAGAAGGCTCACCATGGCCAAATTGGTTGATCACTCTACATTCATCTACCTCATTAACTCAACATTAAATCATTGCCTGTAAAATTTATTCTTGTAACACAAGTTACAGAAACCGAATTTGGACAGCAGTTGGGTTTTGTGTGACATTCCATTTTTAGTATTAAATTGAAAATTAATCAGACTGAGATGATCAGCATGTTATGTACATAACAATATGTTAATATAATCACAAAGGGTAGTTTGAGTTTGAATACGATGGAACTCAATCACATTAATTAGTTCTTGATAGTGCCAGGGTCTCAAATAAGCTGGTCTCAAATAAGTGTTGGGTGTACAGGGCATTGAAAACAATCTTAATCACTTAAACAACATTATCTAAATAAGCTAGTATTTACGTATTCAAATATTCAAGCATTCAAATAGGGACTGTGGGTACAGAGGCTGCTTAAACGAGAAACTCCGGTAGTTAAAAGATGGGAAATTATATGGAAAGATTAATGTGAAATGATTTGCATTTTCAAAACTGAATTGCAAGCATACTTTATTTTACACAATATCCCAGTTTAAGGTTTGATTGAAAATCCCTCCTATCAGTTTATAATGTATCCTTTTATAGTTATGTAAAAAGGAGATTATGTAAATCAGGTCTCAGAGGCTTTTGAGTCTCTAAATCAGATATGAAATGGGTACCTCATAGGATTCCCTAGGAGGGTAACACCCAATGAGTCTAGACAAATGATGCAATGCAGCACCCAACTATAATTATTAGGATACCAAAATATATATCTGCCCACTCTTTTAAAATTCCGAACTCATTTCTTAAATTTTAGATTAATATGTAATTTGCAATGGTTTTCCATTGGTATCATTGGCATTCTTACAATAGTAATCCTCAACTGTCTCTCTCCATTGTTGAATTCTTAACATAGAAAATGAAAGCTGCATCCTGGAGCAGATGGCAATAGTGGTCATTGGATGAGACAGAAACTAACTGTAATAGACATTTCTGCTATGAGTACTTTAAAGAATTGACACTGTTAGCAATAGGTGTCATTCACAAAGACTCAAGTATTGCTGTCAAAGGACTTATAGTTAGATATACACCATGAATTCTGCATCACATACCAGCTGGCAATAGTATTCATCGGATAAAAAAGGCACTGTAGTGGAAAAGGAGACTTTGGTTGCCAGTTGCTATGCAATATATCTGTTGCTAGGCAGAATATCTATGTTGCTAGGTATCTTCTGGACACAGAGTAATGTGAATTTCGTTATATCACACCTTAGCACAATCCATAACCCATGCTTAAGCTCCCTATATAGTGCAACTGTAATTGGCACTTCTGCTATGGAAAAATCACAGAAATAGCCTGTTGCTAGGCAACCATTGGTTGTACCAAAAAATTAAATAACCCCACCGGATTCCCTGTAATAGCTTCAGTAGGGGTATGCTGTGAGATTGAAAATATTCCCATTGATTTAGACGATAAAGGCACAGGAAGGTATAATTAGTGTAATTTACATAATTAGCCTGAAAATAGGTTTTAAACTAGAAATAAAAATTTGAGTGATATTCTATCTTTTTCATCATCCTTCAAACTATAGATTCCACCTGAGAAACTATCATGATCATAAAATTCCTACGGAAGGTACCTTTCTTGACAGTTGCCCCCCCCCCCCACTATTATGGTGGGGGGACCTTTCCTCTCAGACATACTTTGTTACTGCTGCATTGCTATCATGTGCATGTATATTGATTGGCCATTGGATGTCATCAAAGTGCTTGTACAGTCATGTCCTTTGTACCAAGTGCCTCGTGCCTCTGTGTGCAGGGATCACGATTCCTAGTAATATGCCCACTCCAGAGGCACTTGTGAGTTTTCTCACCCAGGCTGATGACATCTGTATCCTTGGCATTCTGTCTTGTACGATGTGGTGCATCAGTCATGATATCTATTCCATCCATTATATTCTCTGTGCTGGCTATTTCTTCATTCAGTGCCATAACCCTTGAGGCCTCTACTGCTTCTTTTACAATGGGAGTTGGAATCTTCGTGATTGATTTAACTCTATGCTTGTTCAGAGTACCGAGAACACCTCTTTCTAACAGGAGATTGTATTGGGCTGGCCTAAGTCCTGATGTCAAATATGCATGTCCCATTCTTAGGTTGATTAGAAAATGTGGACTATTCCCATCGGTTGAAGATAGATATGGTGATGAGTTCCACCCTGTTGTAAAGGTACAAGATGAACACTTGAGATGGCACATAGCAACATGTCCCATGTATCTCGTTTTGTGGAGTACAGGTGAACCATCACAGCCCCTGTGCTGCTTCAGTAGCTTTCCCATATGGTTGATAGATTCTGCACAGGTGATAAACATACTATCATCCTTCTATGACTTATCCACAAAGCAACTTGCCCCCACATGTAAGGTGTTGCCATTCCCATCAGTATGAGCAGATATGGCATTCAGATAAAAGTTCACTATCTCACTCAACAAAGAATAGTTTGACACAGTGCCTTGTTGTGTGGGATTAAGATGTTGCCTTACTCTCTCAATTTGTGTCACCAGGCTCAATTCTTCTGCTTCATTATCATAAGTGTACTTGAAAACAGCTGAAGGTTTGATATTTCCAGATGCTAAATGCTTCAAATACCATTCTTACACAGCTGCAGGATTGTCAGAAGGGAGGGACTTTCTCCTACTCATTGCTGAATTATTTTAGTATAATGCAATTCAAAAAAAGATAAGCTTATCCAGTGCTCATGCACAGTGAAGTGTACACGAAAATGTTACATGTATACTGAAAAGGGAGGGGCTGTAGGACGTCTTAGTCTATGAGTTGTATAATCAACAGGTCTGTGGTTGAATTCAACACCACCAGTCAATAGAGTGACTGTTCTCTGGGTTATTTCAACACTACAGACCCGACACATGAACATAGTTATCATCTAATTTGCTTACCACATCACACAAGTGCCGATCCTCAGGCAGGAAACCTCAAGGGGTTGGGTTGGGATGCTGGTGGTGGTGGTGGGGGGGGGTCCAGGTTGTAACCACCATCGTGGGTTGGGGTGATGGACATGGGGGTTGAGCAGCTCCCTTATATCTTATCTTTGGCCATGCTTAGTGACCAAGTAGCACTATGGCATCGGTTTAGACCACAGTCACAGATACATGTACACCTTCAGGAGATATACCTGGTACACCTGCAGGGGATATACCAGCCAGACTGGAGGTTTCTTCATTCCAATTTAAGGCTATACAGAGGCTATTTGAGGAGAATCATAGGAGAGATATAATGCCAAACTGTGTGATAAAGCTTGTCAGGACTTGGCTACCAAATCCACCTCTATGCCCTAAATGGGACATATGTGGGAGTAGGATCTAAATAACAAACAGGAGTAACTTTTGGTTCAGGTGGGTTTCAATTTTATAATTTTCATTTTATCAATATGATGAGAGATGCATTATTGTTTTATTTCAGCATACCTAACGAATATATGACTAGGGAGAATCTGGTGACAGTCAGTCCCATGTATCAGCTGGAGGGGGGGGGGGCGTTCTCATTTGCTAGATTGGCAGGGGGAGGGTCTGTCTGTCTGTCGGGAAGAGCCACAACGTTCAAATTGTGGTTCAAGTTATGATTCCACAATAATTTCCGATTTTACTAAAACCAAAGAGAATTCCTGCTATTCAATGTACCTATAGTTGCAGGGAATACAATCCTAAACAGTTATCTCAGTTCTGTTGTCGTCAGGTTCATTTGGAAATAGATATCATTCATAATATTGAAATCTGCTGCTGAGCTCTTATCACAGTCAGTGGTTAGACCCCTGTGGCTACAAAGGCTCTTCCGCCCTATTTATACCCTCCCCTCCTCGTTAAAGGTGAGGGTTAATTTTCCACTCCTCCCACCAATTACACGCCTTTGATCCTTTTGTGTTACAGCACAAAGTTACTGCAGTGTTATAGCACTGCCACACATCACCTCGCTGACTTTTTAGCACAGTGAATTCTGAACCTCTGTTGAGAATAGCAAACCAAAGTCAATGGTGGGAAAGTGTTACCCGGTAAAAGTAGAGACCCCTAGTGGGCATATTATATAAAGCACTCAGCAGCAGCGCCATGATGGCTCCAGATGTGGATCTCCTGTCTCCTTGTTTACCTCAATATACATCAACCTCATGCCTTCATACCTATTACGTACATTACCAAAGCCATTATCTTTGCGAGTAAGATATTGACAGAAGCGATGCACTAAGTGCACTGCACAATACCTTTGTATGGCAATGATTTGCAGTCACGCCAGAATTTTACCATCAATTCTGCCTCATGAAAAAAAAACCAGCTTTGAATCAAAGTCAATTTTCTCTCATACATTCTGGTACTGCCATATGCAGTGGCCCCTTTGTCATTTTCTTAATATTTGAAAATGATATGTGTTTTGTTTTTTCTCATAAATCCTTTAGACCACAGTCACAGATCTCCTTAGACAGGTGTCTGTTCTTGGGTGAATGATCAATTCAAGTTGGTGATGAGAAGGCACTCATCTTTTTAATCTGTACTTTGCAGTGAGAATTATAGTAATCATTATCGCCAAAGTTTTGGAACTGATGACCCATTTAATACTTTAAGTTGGAACTTAGGGTTGGTGTGTTTCTGACCCATTCCAGAAAGCCCTCTACCTAGCAGCATGAATGTTATATTAAAGACTGAATTGTGTGAAAGAACATATGATCCCATTTCTTTGATATGCTTTCTGAACCCATGACAGTGCAATATAGACAGAAGGAATTACAATAGAAAGAATGACTATATTTCCCAAGCAGGTCTAGAGATAATTATCTAGAGATAATTATCTAGAGAGTATTTTTTTCATATCAAGGGAATTAATGTTACAATGATGCTCTTGGATGATGAAGGCACTCCTAAGGGATCTGCCTGTAAAGTATGCGAGGCTTAAGGCCAAGAGACTTATGACCTTTCTAGGCCTTTTTGCCTGGAGGTAATTACTAAACTGTCAGCACCAAACCCCAACCCCCACAGCACACGTGTATGTTCTGCCCAAAATATTAAGAAAATAGAGGGTGTGGGAAGTTACACTAGTGTATAACACTAGTGTGTCTTACATACTTCAAGATATTAGATATACCTTTGATGTTGGCATATATGGCTAAGAGGATTAGTACTAAAGAGGATGTAAATCAGAGCAGTTATCAATTATTCTTATTTCTCTTCATATTCATGCAGGCCTGACATAAGTACATGAGACTTGTCCTTCTAAGACAATACTTCCTTCTGGACAGCCACATGCCCTGGAGGAGGTGATGTAGGTAGGGGCTTTGTGATCAGGCTTGATGGCTGGCATCTCAATCAGGCTGAGGCCAACCTTCCTAATAAAGTATGCTGTGCCACTCTGATTGTGGGTCACCACTGCTTATGGGGTACCCAAACCATCTTTAGTAGCAAATGCTCTGTAAGGCCTAGGTGTCTACAGAACAAAGGATGCACTGACAGCATGGTCAATGGCCACTTTGATTAATTGCTATCACAACGCAGAGAAATTAAGTGGTAAGACAAGCAAAATAAATGTGTATTTAGTAAGCAGAGCTGACTTCACCTTTTGGACTAGTACCCTATTGCGACATTTTTCTGAGGTTGGATATTTGGTTCCACTTTGAAAAAGCAGAACCCAGGTTGGTGCAGTTACTTCTAGAATATGAAGCCAGTGTAAAATCAACTGAAGAGCAACTGTCAATTAGATAGGGAGCAGTTGATCATGCAAAACAAGATATATTCCTAGTTATGGACCTGTTAGAATGTTCTGCAGGAAATGTTCTTGTTGCAGCTCAAAGCAATTTGGATATGGAAGAGGCTTGTTGCAAAACACTTCCAAAAAGTTAGAACACAGAATGCTGCTCTTGTTGAGGTCATCCTCAAACATAGACCTAATGTGGATAAATGGGAAACTACTGACAATGATTATCTCATAGACTTGTTTGTAGATCTGCCATCTTATCATTTGTTTGACCATTCTTTTAAACTGTACTGCACCTTGGTTGCTTCCTCTCTGAATGCCTTGATCTTATCTATCAATGTGGCACTGATACAAATCGCAATGAGAGCTCATTTTCAGGTGGCTGCAGTCAAACTATGCAGAGTAACACTGCAAGGTGGTTAATCAGGCATGCTGCGTCTTTTGATGCTAGGAGGTCTATATATGCATCTGATATACTTGAAGAAAAATTCATCACTGCAGGTATAGAATATGAGAAAGACAGTAAAGCACCTTAGCTCTTACTTAAATCAGGGCTGACTCTGTCTCAAGAGTCTGAAAAGTTTCTCTTTGATTTAGACAATTTGTTTCGAGAAAAGGGTCACTCAAATGATAGTGTGGCTGATGACATTTTCGAAAAGAAATATTCTGTGTATGGCATAACCTAGCTGGTGTCACTTCATATGCATGTGCTATTAATCTGTCAATGGACAGTAGACTATGTACATAGAGGTTAGATGTGATACTAAAAGACAATGATTTATAATGTACATCCCTTCTGTCTTTTTTTCACATTCATGTCTTGAGATATCACTGATAGGCCATTTGAAATATTTGTTGATCAAACTTCATGACATATATACTTCGATGTATACATTACATCCATAGGAAACAATAGCTCAAAGTAGCCAGTACTAAGCTGAGCCGCAATCTTTGCTTTTAGGCTATAAATTCTATAATGTGTACCTGTAAACCAGAGTGGAAAAGCTATACAGGTCAGAGAGGTATGTGTGCATAAGTTGGGTTAAAGTAAGTAACATTCTTTTTGCACCACTGTTCCTTGTTAAGTTACATTGGTTCAGCTTCTTTAAGTACAAATGATGTACAGCCTGGTATTGTCTATTTTCAATGGTTGATGATTAGCACCAGAGACTGCATAGAAGATATATTTTTTGACTCTATATGCCATCCTATATTCTGCCAAATAATGCCACTGATAGGAAAGCAAGTCAGATGCAGATGATGTTATAGCCACATCCCTCCCTACTGTTTTTTGTGAGCCTTGAGCCTCGGCACTCCTCTCAATCAAAACTCTACATTTCCTAAAATTTTCTACAGAATATTTCTGAGAGTACATTTTCATGTCCCAGGATTAATTTTAAGCTGATGCTCTTGGATGATGAAGGCACTCCAAAGGGATCTGCCTATAAAGCATGAGAAGCTTAAGACCAAGAGATGCGTGACCTTCTAGTCCGTTTTGCCTCGATGTAATTACTAAAATCTCAGCACCATTCCCCAACCCACCAGTATTCAAGTCTCCAACACCGAGAATATCAAGAAGAATTTGACACATATCCTCAAGAGACCAATACATGTGTAGATCTTTGTGTGTAGACTGGACGGCATTGTATTTATCAGTAAATACATCATTAGTGGATTCTCCACTACGCAATATTTTTGAACATTCTCACAAAATGTTACCCTGACAGTCATCTAAGGTATAGGCTTTTGATAGTCTTAAGCTGTAAACATGAGATTCAAAATTGTAAACATGAGATTTGGAGGGTCACTTGTAACCACAGGGAGTGTGTTTACCTATAGTTCCGTTTACATAAACTCCAAATCTGTGACTGAGACATAACACTGATCAGGTAGGGGTTGGGGACCCTCTTCTTATGCTGTATAAACAATAACACAGTATTATATAAACAACAACACAGTAGTCTAAAAGCAACCTGACCTGTAAAAACCTGTCTGATCTTGTGATTGCAGAGAGTCCTCAGTGTGAAATCTGCAATATTTACATAATATCAGCTCGATTTAGTAAGCAAAACATCTTTTTGACAACACAAGCCTGCCTGAGATTGCCCACAATCACATCCCCAGAAAAACAAATAGCTCCTTCAACATACAGTTTTTACCTTGCAATGATAACAAATACGACTCTTTAGTCTGTGTTTGAGTCCCATTTTCTGGGAAGAGCTGCGATTCTCTGTAAAAATCATGTAGTGGTGCCTCACCTTTTGATTGATGCAGAAATCTCTAGGAGAAATATGAGAGGCAAGCCTAACACAACATCAATTATTCCAATTTCCCGCCCTTCTGTCTGGAGGTCTGGCTCAATGACATGGTGACTAATACCACATATTTAGTAGTAGATGGGCCTAAAGATGACACTGGTTCTTTCCTGTCAACCATAGACTCTGGAGAAGGGGATGTAGGGACTAGGGTGGTCTGTGATCATCCCTGATGGCTATCATCTAAATCAGGCTGAGGTTCACCTTCCTAGATGAAGTATGAAGTGTGCATGTACTACTGTGACTATGACTCACCACTGCCAATGGAAACTCCTAAACCCTCCCTCATAGTATTATACCTCACCTTCTTAAAATCAAATGCCATCCTATTCCCTTTTCTCTGCTCTTTTCCCATACCCACTTCCTTACCTGCATAATTCAGGATCTTTAAAAGGAACCTTTCATTTGTCTTCATAATTCGTATGCATAACTTATTGCCTGCAGAAGCTTTCATTTAAATTTTAGCAACATGTCCCTCTTAGATGCTGGATATAAAGCTGTGCCACTCTCATGCGGGGGAACGATTTGGCTGGATATCTGCCTATATATTGGGGACATCATACAGGCAGGCCATGACTAAGAAGTTACCAGTCAATCATCCCCTGTTTTCACCCTTACTCACAAGGGGGCACCCTACCACCCCAATGCTCTTTGGAACACAAACTGTGATTGGAGATCAGAAACCCCCATCAAATGGAGTTTAAGGCATGGCCTGCGGGTATTATGCCCTCAATTACCGGCAGGGAACCAGCGTAGGCAATGATTAAAATATGTACGTAAAACAACTGATCGAGCACCTTCAGCCTTTTTAAGAGAAAGATTGAAAACCCTTGTCTAAAAATGTGATGCACCAAAACATTCATTCAGTCCTCAGGTGTAGGGTCTACATATTTTCATACCAGAAACTGTTTGCCCAAAATTGGGCACTGACAGCCATTCAATAGGATTATTCTGTGTGTCAAGATACAAGCTCATTATATATGTATGTATATATATTGTAGCGAAGTCGCTTCGAGTCAACGACTTCTGCGGGACTTCGCGGGGCAGACTGGTTCGGTCCCGCACCGCAAGGTGGCGCCCCGCCCGTGGCGACTATATAAGGAGCCGCGGGGTGGCCGCCTCCTTTAGTCAACCTCGACTTGTCGCTGGGTGTGGACCGATCCAGTCTCCCTAGCGAAGTTGGCTCTAGGAACGACGTTGATGAATGTTTGATGATTGATAACACATTACAACTGCTGTTTGTACTCGCCTTTTATTACACAGAGAATATACGGGTGTCACTTTCCCTTACTCTACTACAAACGCCTCGGGTCTTGTGTCCAACCTATTCATTACAGTGGTGACAGCGGGTAACTTGGTAGAAATTTTTATTACTTTCTCCTAAGGGAACCCACTGATTCGGATAGTTGGTCACGAAATCGGGAAAATGGCAAGTACTAGTGCGTCTAGTGATGGCCTTACAAGAGAAGAGAGGGAGGAGATGATGGCGGGGGTGAGGGGGACGGTCGTACAGATCGACGAAGAAGTTATGTTGCGGTTACCTCCGGGTCCCGCAGTCCCGCAAGGTCCCACAGTCCCGCAAGGTCCCGCAGTCCCGCAAGGTCCCGCAGTCCCGCAAGGTCCCGCAGTCCCGCAAGGTCCCGCAGACCTGCGGTCCCGCAGTTCACCGGCACCTCAACCATCGGAACTGCCAACCACCGGGAATAACATCCTCCCACCGTCTTCTGAGCGAGCAGAAAAAAAGGAACCGTTGGGCAAGTCGACTTTGTTCGCCCCCAGTGTTGCGGTGGCTCATACCTTGGGGGGTTCCCCCGGGTGGAACCTAAAGGAACAAGGGGGGCGAGGGTTGGAACCCCGCACCGAGCAGCCTCCCGCGGGGGAAGTTCTGACCGGGACGGAGGGTGGCCCCCAGTCTAACGGTCGGAGTCCGGTACCTCGGGGAAAAGTCGGGGACTTTGCCCCGATGGGTGGACTCGGAGTTGGTCGACTTTGGGAGAGGAAGGGACCGGCACCCCATTCTGGTCTACAACCCCCCATGGGGAGGTGGCCGGAGAAGGTGGGTGGTCCCTCCCCACCCCATCCTGAGACGGAAGAAAAAAAACAACTACCCTCAGCGGGGCCCAAGGGTCGCCCTACAGGGTCA
This sequence comes from Acholoe squamosa, assembly GCA_949317995.1. NCBI lineage: Eukaryota > Metazoa > Annelida > Polychaeta > Phyllodocida > Polynoidae > Acholoe > Acholoe squamosa. The sequence continues at coordinate 62,166,140 of OX439040.1, forward strand.
CCCCCGGGGTTCTACGGCCGACCATCGACCGTGAGTCAGGGTGCTTGGCCGGAGGACCACGGGAATAATTCTCCGTGGTCAATACCAGCACCCCACGTCTCCTCATCACCTGACCCGAGGGCACATATCGCGATCCCCACCGTCTGGGGAGGGGTACGGGTGGATCCGGATGAGGAGAGACGACAAGCCTTGTGGGTGCAACAATGGCGACTGAGTGAGGAAAGGCGGCGGGAGGAGTCCCGGTTGGCCATCCGGGAGGGGGAACGACTGGCTCAGGCCCAGCAGCTTCTGCGAGCGGAAGAAAAGGAGCGGGAGCGGTCCGAGGAGGAGGCGAGAAGTCGTCGCCTTGCCGAAGAGAAAGCAAGGGAGCTAGCGTCTTTGACGGAGCAAATGTCCTCAATGTCACCTGGTGAACTGGATCCCCCTTCATCCTCTAACCCCGCTCCGCTGATTGACTCGACTGCCCGAGAACTGGTACCGGAAGGGGGGCCTGCTCTGGCAGAATGGAAAAGATCAGCAACCGAACATGGGTTGTGGCCACCATCACGATCTGGCCCGGCAGCGGATGCTAACTTGATGGGAAGTCGCTCGACTAGCAACATAGGAGGAATGGTGGGTGAACCTCGCCTTCCCCCGTCGTCGCCTCGGTGCCTGTCCACTGACGCTTTGAAGGAGTGGGGCCCCCGCGATAGGTTGTCCAAACCGATCTTTATGCCTGGTAAATTCGACGGCACAGGGCATTTACCAGAATACCTGTCACACTTCGACTTATGCAGAAGGGCCAATGGGTGGAATAACTCCGACGCGGGCGTTTTCCTAGGCCTTAGCCTGACGGGAGTGGCCCGACGTCTGATATCAGGGATCGAGACGGGGACGGAGGCCGGGTACCTGAGATTGAGGCAGGCCTTGGTAAACCGGTTCCAGCCCCCAAATCAGAGCACCGTGTACAAGTCTAAACTACGTTCGTTGGAGCGAGCCAAGGGTACCTGTCTGCAGTCACACGCTGAGGAGATACAGAGATATATGCGCTTAGCATACCCATGTGCCGACGATTCCACGGTGGATATCATGTGCCGTGATCGCTTTATAGAGAGCCTCCCCGACGAACGACTGCGTCAATGGATCTATCAGGCTATGCCAGACGACTTATCCGGCGCCATCCAGGTCGCCCTACACGCGGAAGCGTGCCTTCGGTCGGGAGGGGCCGAGAGGGGAGCAGCCGCAGCCCGCGCGTCATCGACTACTATGGCTGAGGAGCTTGCCGCCTTGCGGAAGGAGATGAAAGACGGGCAGGCCCGCTCCGAGGCCTCGCTGGCTCGCACTGACGCGGCTCTCAAGAAATGGGGACGTCCTCAGGAAGGCAAGAGAAGGGAGTCGACTCGAAGCAGGTCGCCTGTCCGTTGTTTCCATTGCACCAAAGAGGGGCACTTCCGGCGCGATTGCCCTGAATGGAAGGCTAGAATCCAGGAGGCCGAAGGACAGGGCCGTAAGGCCACCGAGGTGAAGCCGGCGGAAAACTAGACTCGGTCCTGACTGACTCCCAAGTCAGGACCGAAGATAGGCAGATAGAAGAGGCAACTACAGAGGTTAAGGGACGACTTGAGATGGGAGGAGCGGGCCTCCTGGTTGAGGGAACCATTGAGGGTAGACCAGTCCAGTGTTTGGTGGACACGGGTGCTACAGTAAATTTGGTGTCCCTAGCCTGGTGGCAGAAAAATGGGGGTGACAGGGAGCTTCCCCCCTCCCAAGAGCGAGTCTATTCTGTAGAGGGCCGACTTATGCAGCTACGGGGACGTTGGGAAACTGCACTGTCTTTGGCCAGGGGAGCCTGGCCCATCGTCTTGCACATAGCTGATATGCCGACTGAAGTGATTTTAGGGTCTAACTTTCTGAGGGAGGCCCGCATGATGGTGGACATGGCAGGCGAACGGCTAGTTCTCCCGGCTGCCCCGCGGGCCATTCCTAGCGCGACTCTAGTTTGCCGGATAGTCAGCCAGAAGACTACAGTTCTGGCCCCGGGTTCCGAAACCGTCATTGACGGTTATGTGGTGGGACCGTGGAACAGTGCCAATCTAGGTCTCGTGGAGGGCCTACGAGAGAAAGAGGACAAAAGAGGACTCTTGGTGGGGAGAGGCCTGATAGACCCCCGGGAGAAGGTGGCTCCATTGCGACTATTTAATCCAGGTCAAGACCCTGTCACAGTCTATCGTGACATGGAGTTGGCCACGGTGGAAGAAGTAGGCGAGGTCCCCGCAGAGGGGCAAGAAGACAGCCCTTCTCACTGTCGGATAGTTACGACTGAAGATCCTCGGGTGGAGCCTATGGTGCAGTCCCTGGTGAGTGGGGTAGAAGGCAAGGAGCGGGAGCAACTAGAGGAGTTGCTACGCTCCCACGCTGGCGCCTTTCAACTGGAACCAGGGGATATCGGCCGGGCTAACCTCGTGGAGCACCACATTAGGACCGATAGTCATCCGCCAATAAAGCAGCCACCACGCCGCCTGGCCCCCCATCGTAGAGGCCTGGTAGACGAGGAAGTTGACAAGATGCTCGAAGCGGGGACTATTGAGCCTGCCGAGGGCCCCTGGGCGTCACCCGTGGTCCTTGTGCGAAAAAAAGATGGATCGATGCGTTTCTGTGTCGACTATAGACGACTTAACAAGGCGACAGTAAAGGACGCATACCCCTTGCCACGGATCGATGACAGCCTGGACACACTGGCCGGATCTGAATGGTTTTCGACCATGGATCTGGTCAGCGGATACTGGCAAGTGGCTATGGCTCCAGAGGACCGGGAAAAGACGGCTTTTGCCACCCATCGGGGATTGTATCAGTTTACGGTTATGCCCTTCGGGCTTTGTAATGCCCCCGGCACCTTCGAGCGCCTGATGGAGGTTGCCATGCGAGGGCTCCAATGGAGTTCTTGTTTGGTGTATCTTGATGACATTGTGGTCTTCTCCCAGACCTTTTCCGAACACTTGGCGAGGTTGGGGGAAGTACTAACTCGACTCCAGAAGGCAGGGCTGAAAGTTAAACCGACTAAATGCCGGATGGCGAGGCGGGAGGTTTCCTTCTTAGGCCATGTTGTGAGTCGGGAGGGCATCTCCACGGATCCAAAGAAGATAGAAGCGGTGCGCGACTGGCCTACCCCTGCTTCACTCACGGAAGTACGCAGCTTCCTCGGTTTAGCAGGCTATTACAGGGCTTTCGTCCCTGGCTTTGCTACTCTCTCAAAACCACTAACCACCCTGGCGGACAAGGGCAGAGTCTTTCGCTGGGATCACAACTGTGAGGCCGCCTTCAACCGGATAAAGCAGTTGTTGACTGAGTCGCCTATTCTGGGATACCCCCAAGAGGAAGGACAGGTAGTCCTTGACACCGATGCCTCCGACATGGGTCTAGGGGCTGTACTGTCGCAGGAACAGAGCAAACGCGAAGTGGTCCTGTCTTATGGCAGTCGTACCCTCACCAAGGCTGAACGCAATTATTGCGTGACCCGGCGGGAATTACTAGCGGTTGTCTTCGGCTTAAAAAAATTCCGCCACTACTTATTGGGCCGTCGCGTATTGATTCGGACAGATCACGCGGCCTTGAAATGGGTAATGTCATTCAAGGAGCCCGAGGGGCAGATAGCACGGTGGCTACAGGTAATGGACATGTTCGACTTTTCGGTGGAACATCGCCCAGGAAGTCGCCACGGCAACGCTGACGGCCTCTCGCGCATTCCTTGTCGCCAGTGCGGTCGCTCCGAAGAAGAGGGAGATGACGCTACCGTCTCGACCAGTCACGTCTTTGCCATAACCCGCCAAGGTGCTTCTGACCCTGACCGGGGGGAAGAGGTACGGGGCGAGTGGCGAACCGATCAGAGGGAGGATCCCCTACTTTCTCAGGTAATACCTTGGGTGGAGAGTGGCACCCCACCTACGGTAGAAGAACTACGAGGAAAATCATACCCGCTTCGGTCTATGGCGGCACAATTTCAACGTCTCGAGATCCGACAGGGTCTCCTAGGTCGGTGGTGGTTCGCTCCGGGCACCACGCGCCACTTTCAGCTGGTGGTCCCTGAGAAGCGAAGGAGGGAGGTCTGGGAGTCTTGCCATGGGGCAGGCATCGTGGGGCACTTCGGTTGCACCCGAACGATTCGGAAGTGTGCGGAGCGATGGTATTGGCCGGAATTCAGGCGTGACTTGACCTACTGGGTGGCCACCTGCCCGGAGTGCTTGGAGAGAAAACCTCCTCATGCACCACACCGTACCCGGATGGGGCATGTCCCCGTTGGTCTTCCAATGGAACGTATGGCGGTCGATCTTATGGGCCCTTTTCCGACTACGCCTGAGCCGCGTGCTAACAAGTACGTTCTGGTCATGATCGACTATTTGACGAAATGGGCCGAAGCGGTCCCTCTCCCAGACCAAGAAGCCTCCACAGTAGGCCGAGCCTTCGTTGAAACGATCGTCTGTCGTCTTGGTCCCCCAGCGACGCTCCACTCCGATCAGGGAAGGAACTTTCAAAGCCGACTGTTCCGGGAGACGATTCGACTGTTAGGCATCCTCCAAACTCGCACGTGCGCCTTCAACCCCAAGTCGGATGGTCTCGTCGAGAGGAGCAACCGTACCATCGAAGCCCTGTTGTCCGCCGTGGTGGCCCGGGACCAATCCGATTGGGATTTACAGCTTCCGTTCGTGATGGCGGCCTACCGCGCCTCTTCTCACTCCTCGACGGGCGTCTCTCCTAACATGATGATGTTGGGAAGGGAGACTATGGTTCCGCTGACAGTTCTGTATCCAGAGGGGGAGGAAGAGCTCGGGGAGGGGTCGGAAGGCTATGTGGCCCGTCTTCGGCGGTCTATGGCATCTGCGCACGAGGTGGCCTTGGGGCACCTGGGTACCTCAGTGGCACGGCAAGAGAGGAATTACAATCTTCACGCCAGGGAGCGAACAATTGCAGTTGGGTCTACCGTCTATTATCTACACCCGATAAAGAAGAAAGGGGTCAGCCCTAAGCTCCAACGGTTCTGGACGGGTCCCTGGGAAGTTACTCGTCACCTGGCCGGCTCCGTCTATGAGATTCGCATGGGACGAAAAACGAAAATAGTGCATTGCGACTCGTTGAAGGAGGTACCGCCCCCCCCGGAAGGGGTTCACCCGCTGCCCGCCCGGACCCCACCGGAGGAAGCCACCGCCACTCCCTCGCCGGAAAGAGAAGGAGAGGGGTTCGTTCGAACGGTAGGAGGCCCCCCTGGAGGGGGGCCGTGGGAAGGAGGGGACACCGTCTTTTACCATCCAACCGCCAAAGGGGGTCGACGACCACCGTCTAAAATAAATTGGGACGGCCCCTGGAAGGTGAAAGCAAGAAGGCCGGACGGCTTCCGGGTTCTGGAAAAAGGGGCCGTAGAGGGGCTCGCCTTGTCTTCCCTGGTACGGACAATGCCGTCGGGAAAGGTTAACGACTGGTCACGGGGAGGTGCCCCCCGGGCCCGCGGCTGGTACCCCCTTGGTTGTCAGAGCGACCAACGGTCCCGCAGCACTCCCGGGAGCGGGAGGCGGGAAAACTGGACTACAAGGGGGTCCCGCAGATCACGTAGCGTCCCGCAGCGGGACGCCGCCTCTGACGTCACAAAAGAACGGGAGGAAGCTCAGCCGGAAATGTCAGTGTGGAACAGACTAGGGAGGGAGCCAAAAATGCCAGGAAAATCTAAGAAATTAGCGTCCTACGTGATTCCTCGAGTGGCTAACTCCTCAGAGAAGCGATGGCTGTCACCGGGTCCCGCCGCGGGACCGCTGCAGGGCCGCAGAAACGGTAAACAGGGGAGTCCCGCACTGTCTGGAACCGCGGAGGGGAGGAAGAAGGAACAGCTGACCCGCAAAAGTCCCCGAGTTTCGTCGTTATCCTCCAGTTCTGCATCTCCTAAACCTCGGGGGAGTTCAGGGAGAGGTGGCTCCCGTCTACAAGGGAGAGGGAGGCGAGAGTCGCCTGAAAAATCGTATAGGAACCGCAGGTCGTCGGCCGACGACCGGAGGGGGGCCCCTGGAAGAGCCAGGTCCCGCAGTCCCCGCAGTCCCGCAAGGTCCCGCAGTCCCGCACGGTCCCGCAAGTGTCCACACGGCATCATGAAGGGGTCCCGCATTCCCTGTGATATCTGCGGAGCCGATTTCTCCCGGAGGCAGGCTATGACCAGGCACCGAAGCCGGCAGCACCCCGAGGGAGAGCTAGAGGGATGGTTCTGTCCATATAGGAAGACGGGGTGCACTTACGCCACCGACCGCCAAGAGGATATGATCAGGCACATCCGCAATAAACACCGTAAGCAAGGGGGGGCAGATCATCCTTGGGTGAGAGACAGCAAGCGGATGCCCAAACCTCGGGTGGTGCCCGGACTCGCCCAGTCCTCCCCCTCCCCTCGGAAAAAGGTGGCCATACCAGTGCCCTCGGAATCGTCCGAAAGCGACGACGTGGAACCCGAAGACGAGTCCGGTGGCTCCGCCCCCTCCTCTCCGGAGTCCAGCCAACCGTCCGAGGGGGAACGAACTCCGTCTCCGGTGCCGCCTAAGAAGGCCCTCCCACCTCAGGAGAGACCAGCTCCCCCCCGCCCCGGGAGAAGTGGCGATTTCGGCGCCAGCCCTTCCATTAGTTTGGGGTCCGCCGTATCACCCGTCTTGACGCCCGCCAAACTACTCCCCGACGCTAAGAAGGGGTCGAAGCGGAAGAGGAGCCAGGATCGTTCCCCTAGAAGCACCTCGGCGAGCTCTGCCCGGCCTACCCGCTCCTCCCCGAGGAGCTCTAGCAGCTCGACCCTAGAGAGGACACGCCGCCGACTTGACTCCGGCTCGCCACGGGGCCGGAAGAGAGAGAGGACGATCGGCACCCCAGCTCCTCCATCTGAGACGGCCACCCAGGGGGAGACGGTGTTGGAACCCGCTTCACAGCTCACTACGACTCCTCCCCCTGGGTCGTTCCCCCTGCAAAAGCTGGCTACACCTGCTGCTGCCGCGCCCAAGAAGACGGGAGCCCCCCAGGGGGAGACGGTGTTGGAACCCGCTTTACAGCCTACTACGACTCCTCCCCCTGTAGCCCCCCCCCAGGCCCCCCAGGGGGAGACGGTGTTGGAACCCGCGTCACAGCCTACTACGACTCCTCCCCCTGCTGGGCCTACCCGAGTGGCACCACCGACTCCTGCTACGCTGCCCGCGCCCACCCTAGTCAGCTGGGGTCCGGCAACTAGCACGGCCGGCACGCCCGTCAGCAAGGAACTACTGATGTCCCTGAGCTCGGCGTATGTCGCCGAGGGAACCAGTAAGGAGGACATGGCGAGGAGGCTGACTGACCTTCTGACAATGTGGGGTGTGCCTACTACAGCAGTCACCTCTGCTCCCAGCGTTACTGCCCCGACTCAGGCTACGCCGCAGGCGTCAGCGGCACCCAGTGTGGCGGATACTCCCGCGGTTACGGCCACCGCAACGGCCACTGAGGATCCGGTACAATACCAGAGCGTATCTCTGTCTTCGGAGGAGGAACCGGAGGGTGCTCCCACGGGAGTGGATCTCAGTCCTCTCCTGGAGGCACTCCCAGGTAGCCCACCGACAGCGTCTGCAGAGTCGCCTGTGTCCGAAGATGACGAGGGGGCCCATACGGGGTCAGCGCCTCAAGAGTCATCGGCCGCCGACCTTCCCTCGCCTATATGTCCCGAGGCAACATCGGATGCCGGCACCACATCGCTGTCAGAGGCGCAGGTACCAAGCTCGGGGTACGAGGGGACCCGTACGGGGTCAGCGCCTCCCGACACCACCTCCTCGTCGACAGTACCTTCAGCGCCTGGGGTAGCCCAAGGGGGGAAGCATATCCCTCCCGGGGACACTTCTGCCGTCCCTCAGTCGGCAAGCTCCCCGGCCAAACCCATCGGTCAGGACAACGCATTGGCCCTCCCATCGACTTCTAACGTCCCCGCCCTCAGTGACCCCTCTCGAGTGGGCACTTCGGCCGCCACCATGGGAGGTGTGGCACTGCAGCATGTCGGGGAGGATGAGGCCGCTGTGGCCGTACACCATCTGTTAGCCGCACAGACGCCTGTAGAACTAATCCCCACGGTAATCACTCTCACACCTGAGGAGGTCGGTGAGCTGGGACGAGTATGGGACCGCACCAGCCCGGTGGAGTTGGTCAGGCTAACACCGGTCGTCTCCATGTCGACTCAAACGGAGGGGGGCGAGCCAGCCACCCAGCCCGACGCCAAAACCCCATCATCACGCTGGCCGGGCGGGGAAATACTCCCGGACGAGAGAGCAGACCTGGACGCCTTACCTCTTGCGACCCCCAAAACGCGCCTCTGTCCATCGGATGAGGAGTGTGGGAACCCCCTTCCCCCGGAGTGGGATTCGCCCCCTGCCTCGCCCCGGCGTCGCCCGAGGGATGCTGCTCCAGAGCACCAACACACCGCGGCCAGGGAGGAGTCTCCACCGGCCCCTGGGGTTAGACCTCACCCGATGCCACCCACCTGGTCATCGTTCCGCCATACCCCACCTAGCGCCCGTAGGCGCCGACGTCCCCCACCATCTAATATGCCACCAGCGTGGTCACCATTCATGTTCATGCCATGGTGGCATGTCAAAGGGAGAGACCCCGACCCGCTGGAACGGTGGGCGGCCTATATGATCCCTCCCAGGGACCTAGGTCCTGGTTATGGTGCCATAACGGGTGATCTCGACAGTCATCTCAAGGTCCATGATGCAAACACCTACACTCTGTCGAACACCACATCCACTACATACCGACGCGTGGTACCCCCACGCCCCTCCACCTCAACAGCGCGAGGCGGACCAGACCAGCCAGCTCGACGTCATCCTGCACCATCCGCGGCTCGGGGAGCCCCAGAGCCACCGGAACCTACGGCCGCCCGACCTTCAGACGCCTCGGGTGACCGTGAACCCCCCACTGTCGACGAGGAGGAGGTGAGCCGTACGTCTCATCCGCAGGAGGGTTCCCCGGCTTCGGTAAGTGAAATTCGCCTGTTGACAGACCTGAGAACCACACACCCTTTCGGGGAGGCCCCCCCTCACCAGTAATTGAGGTGGGGAGGGGGTGGAAGTATTATCGACTTGTATCGTCTTGTGAATTGAGCCAGCCTGCAGTATATCAGGCTGAGTCGTCTGTAGTAACCTCTTATGTGATTCGCCTTATCGTAATTAGGGTCATCAGTACTGTGAAGGCTCAGGAAGGACCCGACACCAGCTTCCCTCATGTGGGATGGGGGAGCACAGGGGATGCGCACCGGGCTGCGACTAACCAGTTAATCAATGTTCTTTTGTGGTTGATTGCAGCACTCACCAGCAACAGAGGAGCAGTGAGGCCGGTGCGGGACCCTCCGAGCCGAGGCGTGCGGCTCGGACGAGATGACGCTGGGGCTGTCGCCCCCCAGGTCATGCTCACCCTCGCTGGGGCTGTTGCCCCCCAGGAGGCCCTTTTGGAGGACGCTGGGGCTGTTGCCCCCCAGGTTCGGCCGACACTCGCTGGGGCTGTTGCCCCCCAGGAGAGACAGTTTGCAACGTGTGAAGTTCCTGTTCTGATATTAATATTTGGACTCCTGTATATGGCAACTGCACCTGCCGGTATGGTTACGACTTGTGCAGTTCCTATTGTTGCATTGATGTTCGCGTTGCTGTATATGGCATGTATGATCCTTTGTACTGTGTTCGCCTATACGACTGAAGTTACTAGGGCAACTGTACTTGCCGGTGTGGTTACGACTTGGGCAGTCCCAATTGCTGCATTGTTATTTGTGTTACGATGTATGACATGTACGACTCTTCAAAATGTATTCGTCTATATAGCTGAGGTTGCCATGGCAACAGCGTTATTCGGGGTGATCATACTACTGATATCTGTTGAGGGGCCTACCGCGACTCATTTATCCTGTAGACCTAGACCGGCTGTGTGTGACATGGCCTGTGCGGCCTGGGATGCGGGGATAACCGAGGGTGCCACCAGGACGGGGAATGCGTTCTCGTTGCCTGTTACTATGGAAATTCGACTTGGGGAAATGTTAACGACTCTTCGTCTACTATTGTACGACCGGGGACTTAGTCTACTACATAGTCAGGTTCAACCTATTGTCGCCTGTTGCTTATTCGGCTTTAGGATGTTTGGGCTAGTTATGCAAGTTACTATGGGAACCGATTCGACTCTGGCTGATATTGTCCTCGAGGGGACCGCCGTGGGAATCACCAGCTTTAGCCTGAGTGCGCTCGATGTCGCAGGGCTATTTAATTTAGGAGGTTCATATAGCATAGCCCTATTCAGTAGTTGGCGTATAGGGGCGCCTTATTGCGAGTTCATTAATTATAATAGTTCATGCTCCCCCCTCTTTTCTCGATGTATAGAGTTTGAATTAAAGGGGGAAGAGTGTAGCGAAGTCGCTTCGAGTCAACGACTTCTGCGGGACTTCGCGGGGCAGACTGGTTCGGTCCCGCACCGCAAGGTGGCGCCCCGCCCGTGGCGACTATATAAGGAGCCGCGGGGTGGCCGCCTCCTTTAGTCAACCTCGACTTGTCGCTGGGTGTGGACCGATCCAGTCTCCCTAGCGAAGTTGGCTCTAGGAACGACGTTGATGAATGTTTGATGATTGATAACACATTACAACTGCTGTTTGTACTCGCCTTTTATTACACAGAGAATATACGGGTGTCACTTTCCCTTACTCTACTACAAACGCCTCGGGTCTTGTGTCCAACCTATTCATTACAATATATATATATATATATATATATATATATATATATATATGATGCCCATTACTATGAGTTTTCCATCTCAGTTCTCTCAATGAATGGTTGAAATGCTTAAAGACATCTGATGTCTATAAATCAATATAATTACCAACCCTGTCAGTTACAGATGCCTGAGAAACTGCCAGCACATATTTTAGACAGCTGTCATGCTGCACCACTCGTAGTAAAGACTAAAGTTAATGGGATTAGGAGAATTTAATAATGAGAGGCCAAACAGATGTAAATGCATGGTGTGTTTCAGGTACAGCATGGCAATAATCCTGAGATTTTGTTGCTTTCTCTCAAAATCTTGCAGCTGGGTTATTTCTAATTCTCCAGCTAGAAATGTCCATTTGAATGTGTAAACCTCTGATCATCCTCTGCTCTGAAAAGGTATCAAATATACCAAACAGGCATGCTATTCAAACATCAGTGTCAAAAACCAATGCCTCCCATGGCCTGCAATGTGTCCTTGTCAAATCTGTTTGCCATTCCCTTATAACCCTGGAACAGTAAACTGATCTCTTAGGTATAAACTCACTTTGATGGTTTTATTATGTGAGTGGGAAGCTAACTGCTCCTTGCTCTACTTGGTGCCTGTGTGACTGATAGGTAAGTCTGTGTAGGGCTATAATAGGCCCAGTCACACTTGTCTTAAATTGTTGTAGGATTGTTGTGGGATCTCAAAAAATAAAATTTGTCTTGAAACACAATTTTGTTTTGGCCCTGGTCACACTTGTTTTGAAAAGCCAAGACAATTGTTGTAAGATTCCCAAGAATCTTACAATGTTTTGGCTTTTCAAGACAAGTGTGACTATGCTCTAGTAGGTGATCTGTCACATGACTTATGCCAGGGTGATAACATGGATGGGCTAGCAAGATTTAATGTCAATATCCTCAGGAGATGCTGTAGGCACTAATCAAAGGCAAAGCATGGTCTATGTCTTCAGTGATGATGTATTAGTTCTATAAGTAAAGATGACAGCTGATTGATATTGGTTGACTATACTGAAGGCCATTGTTCCTTTCTGTAATGATTTATGCATACTAAATAATTTTGTGACAATACATGGGAACGCATAACATTAAGGGAACATCTTTTTTATTATTATTCATATCCTCAGCTACATTTTGGTACCTTGCATGATAAAATACTCCAATTATTTACAGAAATATGAGATCTTAAAAATGGAATGTCAGCAATTTGGAGAAACTTAGGATAGCTCGTGACTTAGTAACTTATTGTGATATTGTGGCATAATGCATAAAACAGCCATTAATGGAAAAAAATACTAATAATCATCCATGATTTTCGATATAGAAGGGATATTTCTATTCTGTTTTCATTTTTGAAAACCTTATGGACAAGTTAATAAATTAGAGTAAATTTTCATTTGAAAACAACAAAAAATGGTTTCCATGGCAACCGAATGTCAACAAATGTGTTAATTTTTAGGGAAAACGTTATTTTTGTGTTCTAAATAAGGTCATTTTAGAATGAAAATGGAGTCTTAGCAATAGCATAATCAGATTCTTCATAAAGAGTTACCCTAGACTCATTTCATTTTTTACACTTCTGGTCATATCTCCTTAAATATCATATTTAGAGCATTTGTTGGTATTTCCCTTAATGTTATGATTTTCCCTGTTTCGTCACTAATGAGGACGAATTGAAACAGAGCTTGTAAAAGGTTTCCTTAGTAAAGGAAACTCATAATTGATTTCATTACAACTTATTTATATTTCTGAGCCTGTCAAGCAGACTCTTCATTCATGATATAGATAAAGCATAAAAATACAGCTGTTCTAAGGGATTTTTCCCTTTGATGCCTAATTTCTATTACTACCTATTTCCTTCCCTTCATTCTCACATCAATCAGTATAGAATTTAGTGTAGATATCGCAATTTCCAAAGAATACAAGGAGTGTTGTTTTTCAGAGAATTTCTATAACTATTGTTTTATAGATGTCTGAGTGTCCTGTTTCTTAGGCATTGAAAAGGGAACACAGATTTCAGTCTGCATCATTGTCAATAAGGATAAGGCAAACTATTATCAAACACTGATGTACTCAGACAAGCAGGAGCGAAGATTGCTTCTGATTTCATAGAAAAAGATACTCAGATCCTTTCACCCTCCCAAGGCATGGCGTCTGCCTTTGCATTCATTAGCAATGTAATTGCCAAGTTTAGCTTTATTACCAATAGAAAGTAAATCTATCTTTCTAAGTACTTCAGATATATCCAGACGAAAATAAAATTATATTGTGCCATATAATTTTCATCAGCATTCTTTGTTGATAAAGTTAATTCTCTAATAGTGAGATTTGAGTTGAGTTTGAAAAGGTATTTGTTGGCCATAACAACTATACATATCAAATGAGTTTTACCAAGATGTCCAAAATATGGAAAGAAAAATAGGAACATAAATGTAATCCAAGTAATGGTCCCAGAGGTCAAGTTGTCCACATCTAAGTATTGAAATATTTCAAAAGCAGGAATAATAATCACTTTACAATATTCATGGTCATTGATTGGTAGTAAGGAAATATTGTTATAAGAATAAGCCAGCATATAAATGTTTGGCATTTTCTCCTGTTTATTATACCAAGGGGCTGGTGATAAGGAAGCAGTGTTTGATCTATACCTCATAGGTCTTATGTCAAAAGGTTACAATCCGATTTCAACAATGTAAGGTCCTGTACATAGCAGCCCTCTGAACACAACTCAGAATCGAACGTTCTCATGAATCGGTTGATTCTTGTGGGGATCACAAGTCATGACACATGTAGACATCTTAAGTTATCCCTGAGAATTAACTGAGTGGATTCTTATGGCAATCACAATTTGTGGGGATCCCAAATCATGGCACAAGTTTACGTCTCGCATTATTCCCCAAAAATTAACATGTTTTCCTAAACCAGGGGATTCGTGGGGATAACAAGTCATGACACAAGTTCATATCTTGAGTCATTCCCAGGAATGGGATAAGTTCTCAGGCACAACTTGAGAATCAAATGTTCTGAGGACATTGTGGATTCTCGTGGTGATAACATGAGTAAACATCTTTAGTCATTCTCAGAAATTAAACAAGTTGATTCTCACGTCAATCAAAAGTAATAACACAAGTTTAAATGTCAAGTTATCTCCAGAACATATTTATGAATCAGTGGATTCTTGTAACAATCACAAGTCAAAACATATGTTGATGTTATTACCAAGAAAATAATGTGTTTAATTAGGGCAAATCTGGGGTATGTGTCATGACATGAGAAAGACACAGGAGATTCTCAAGAATAATGAACATGTTCTTTTCTTATGGGGATCATGAATCCAAATCTCATGAAGTCGACGTGTGCAATTCTCAGAGGAATCACACGTCAGGACATGTCTCGAGTATGTCTTAGGATTATGTTTGCAGGGCAGGCACTTGGTATGTACATTTCACTTTTTAAGTTTTGACAACATTAAAGACTCCCTTGATGAATGCACTATAAGTGAATACAGTTTCATATAAAATATTTTAACGGCACTATAGTGACATCTGAAAGGCCACTTGTGCTAACACTATAACAAAACAGCATTTGCATGCTGCATGCAAATTGAATGGTCCAAAAGACAACTTGTCACAAGGATGAAAGTGGGGTGTGTTGGGGGAGTGTTTCGGCATTATGGAATACTGTCACATATGAAAAGGGAAACCTGATTTAGCTGATTCTGATTGGACGAATTTAGAAAAGACCTGACCACATGTCAGCCTGCATGAATGACTGCTCATCTCATAGAGCATATTGCTAGTGACAGATATATGACATTTGTGTTTACTTGTTAATACATGGTTTGAATATTCACAATCATAGTCATAGACAAGATCATGACCATGCATACACACATGACGAGGCACCATTTGATGAGGTTTATATCATGATTGTTTCCATAATTCAATCACTTCCATTCTGAAATATGTATTCAGTAGTATGGCAATTAATAGTACCCAACCTGCCTTTGTCAAGACAGACCCATTTATTCATTTCTCATGTGTAATACTAGAACTAAATCGCTTATGATTCTCAAATTTCAAACAGGAAATCAATAAGGAAAATACTGTGGGAAACGCAACTTGGATCAGGAGCACATAAGACATTTATCACTTTGAGTGTCATCGATACCTATGAAATTGATGAATCAGCATTTTGAGAATCGCGATTATCGCATCGACATATTTTAGACTCTATTTTAATTGGTAACTTTTCAAAATTTCATTGCAACTACATGCAGTTTTGATGAGCCAACCAAAAGTAGATAGTAAATAGAACATAGATTTACCCCTCTGAAAGCCCTTTCAATTTTTTGTCCTTCAATTTCATTCTTTAATGAATATTGATATATTCTGAATATTGACACCAAAATTGTTATTTTCATCATTGAAATAAATTCCATACCAATGGCACACATATTTATCGCACTCTGCCCTTTCTATCAAGTGTGGTGTTGAATGTACCAAAGTGCATGCATTATATATACATGTACAAAATAAGTATCAGGTGATGCTTCTTGTGGACTTCTTGTGTTCTTGCGAAATGTGCTGCCCTCCACCTCTGCAATAGCAACCCGATATGAATTCTTTTTGATATTTGCAGACAGGAAGACTCAGTCACTGAAAGATGTTTAAGGTTAAAGAGGTGAAAAGTACAAACCATTTGATGCTTTCATCCATCAAGATGTAAAAATCTTCATGTTGTTTTATCAGATCTCCCTGTAATTATCAGTTCTGAAATCTCATCAATTTTTGTTTGAAAATGGTATTTGTTTTGTTCTGTCTTATACATCTGATAGACCACAGAAAGATCTCCCCAGACAGGTGTCTCTTCTTGAGTGGATCTAAAAATTAAATTGATAAAGAGAAGGCGTTCATAATTATAGGAATCTTTTTAATGTATACTTTGCAGTGAGAATTGTGATATTGTTACCAACATTTTGGAACTGATGAACAACTATTTAAAATTTAGAGTTATTTGCTGTGCTCTCTGACCCATTTCAAAAGGCCCTCTACCTTGCAGCATGACTGTTATACTAAAGACTAATCTGTGTGAAAGAACATGTGATCCTCCTTCTTCAATATTATTTCTGAACCCATCACAGTGCAGTATAAACGAAGGAAATTACTAAAACATCAAAGCCTTTCACTAGGAAATCCAGTCAGACCTATTATGGCTATGCCCTACATACTGCCTTTTGACTAGCCTAATGCTCTCTCAATCACATCTCTACATGTCCAGATTTGGTTTGAAGAGTATACTTTCAGGTCAAGGTAATTAATGTTAAGCTGATGCTCTTTGATGATAAAGGCACTCCTAAGGGATCTGCCTGTAAAGTATGCGAGGCTTAAGACCAAGAGACTCGTGACCTTTCTAGGCCTATTTGCCTGGAGGTAATTACTAAACTCTCAGCACCAAGCCCCAACCCCCACAGCACACATCTATGTTCTGCCCAAAATATTAAGAAAATGGAGGATGAGAGAAGTTGGGAATAACACTAGTATATCTTACATACTTCAGTAAATGAGGTATGCCTTTGGTGTGTTTTTTATCTCTGAGAGGAATATGAAGAGACATAAATTAGACAGGTTATCAATTATTTACATTTCTCTCCCCGTGTGTGCAGACCTGGCTTAGGTACATGAGACTAGTTCTTCTAAGAAATACTAGTACATGACAACATTAGATGACAGTGGTTCCTTCTTTACAGCCACAGGCCCTGGAGGAGGTGATGAAGGTAGGGGCTGTGTGATCAGATGGCTACCATCTCAATCAGGCTGAAGCCCACCTTCCTAATAAAGTATGCTGTGCCACTGTGATTGTGGGTCACCATTGCTCGCGGGGACCTCAAAATTTCTTTTGCAGCAGATGCTCTGAAGGTATCTAAAGAACAAAGGATGTGCTGACAGCATGGTTAATGTCCATTTTGATGAATTGCTATCCCAACGAAGGAAACAAAAGTTGATTAGGATGCATTGCAATTGCATTATGACATTTGATTTGACCTTGTTCGACTTAGATATGGAGATATACACCCCAGATTCGGAATCAGCACTAACAAAATACCCAGAACCATTTCTGATAACTTGTGTTACTCTCAACACCAGCAGATTTTGAAATATCGATATTTGAGTTGTCTGGTCTCCCAACTACCTACATACACCTCCCCACCAGTAGGAACATATCCTTCCAATAGCGACGCCACAACCCTGCAGGTGGCGCTTGTGTAGCTTTATGGTGGAAGCTCCAGAAAATGAACTGATGAAGTAGTTTATAAGCAAGCAAGGAGCTTTTTAGAATATCCCCATGCCCATCATATTTATTGAGCATTTATGAGCAGCTCTTCCAGGGGTATTCCCACTTAGAACTGAAGCTTTCAATTACCATAAATATGATATAAAAATCTACTCCGACTTGAGAAAATAGTATATCTATAATGCAAAATATTGGACCTAACAGCTAGACCACAAAGGTCTAATTCTGAGAACATTAGAAAATCATCCAATTACCTCTGACTGGCCAACAACCAAGGGAGTGGTAATAACCATGCAACTATTGCCAGAATAAAATCTCCAAGCCTTAAGAGACATGTTTATTGTTTACATGTTTTACCAGCTTTGCATTCATAAAGTTCATAATGCTGTAGTATGGCATAAAGATAAATTTGGCCTGTGGTAGCTTCTTACAAGGGCCTGGCTTGAGTCTAACAGCATACGTAGGTGGTAGGTGCCTACTAAGGATGGTCTAAGTAAATAGCCTTATCCTGCTAAGCAAAGAATACTAAATTCATAATAGAATTTTTTTTTCTAGTTTGATCTGACCGTGGAGTATTTCATATTTCTACCCACTGGTATCGGCGTCCCTGATGGTTACCTGTTCACAGGCTGGCCTTCCTACTTCCATCAACTTTTATTAATCTGTATCCCTCATCTATCATATGTCCATCTTTACTGGTATTGCTCTTTCTTTTCTGGCTCCTCTCAATCGCCTTCCTCACTTCTCAACTATCTTTCTTGAACATGCCTTTGTCATTATGGTAGGTTTTTTTTTCATACTTACAATCTTAAATAATGAGGAGTAATTTCATAATTTTAGATTATGAAATTACCCCTAAAATTCAATTTCCATACAGGCCTATGCAAAAGTTATGTATGTGCAGATCTATGTAGCACATTATGTCATAGCCAATTAAAGCTGGTAAATTTTGTGCTTAGGTAGTAGGTTAGTAGGTTATCTGTACATGGCATATTAACCTGGAACGTTGGCCCATTGGGGAGTGTCACACTAACACATACAGGTGGAAGAAGCTTCTAATATTGCACACGAAAGATCTAAAATGTCCAATGGCAGAGAATTAGAAACCCTGAACACTTGGGAATACATGTATACATAATGTACACGTATACATTCTAGGCTGGCTATGTTGCGTTGGGGATATCTATAGGCATAACAACCATGCCTCCTGTTCCTTTATGTTCATAAGGGAGTGATCATTTTGTAACAACAGGGGGGGCTGGTGGGTTTGAGGGGGGGTCAGAATTTTTTCAATCCCTTGGCCGGGGGGTTCAGAATTTTTTCAACCCCTGTGATGGGGGGTGTCAAAATAATTTCACCTGTTTTCAGTGGAAAACCCCACGCGTTACTATAGGTTAAAAGGGCAATTCGACCAGTGTACACTGACTCCACAACATGGCTGCAAGTGAGTACATGAAGCTAATTTTGAGCTGTGAAAGTGCGCTTGGGAATGGCATGTCAAAGAGGGTTTACGTTTATGGTTGCCAGGAGGTCCACACAGTCATTCAGCATCGTAGGACCGACCTATTGAATAGCATTATAGAACACGGCTGGGATACAAATGAGGTCCTTTTGCCACCTGTATTTAACAGAGGACGGACAATTTGCTACTGCAGGAGTAAGCCAACAACTACCCTAATGCAGGTAGTAAGGCAAGTATGGGAGGAAGGAGTCAAGATACTACTTGATGCTGGTACTGATGGTTTCGTACTGATCCCAATTCTGAACATGGACAACGGATTCGACCATTAGATATAGCTGTTATGAATGACACAGCACCTGAAATTGTAAGGGTTCTCCTAGAAAATGATGCAGATCCTAATTTCAAACACTCTAAGACTAAGAGTAGTCGACACTTGCCATTGTGTGCTGCCATGAGAAACTACAGTAAGAATCAGTATGATACCAGATTACTTCTAAAATATGGAGCCAGTGTAAAATCACACCGAAGAGAAAGTGTCAATGGGATATGGAGCAGTTGATTGTGCAAGGCAGGCCATATTCCTTGCTATGGACTGGTAGAATGTTCTGCAGTAAATGTTCTTGTTGCAGCAAGAAGTACTTTTGACATGGAAGAGCGTCTTCGGGTTGTTGCGAAAGAATTCCAAAATGTTAGATCACAGAATGCTGCTCTTGTTGAAGTCATCCTCAAACATGGACCTAATATGTCTAAATTGGAAGCAACTGATAATGATTATCTTGTAGGCTTATTTGTAGATCTGCCATCTTATCACTTGTTTGACCATCCTTTTGAATCTGTACTGCATCTTGGCCGCTTCCTCCCTGAACACCTTGATTGTATCTATCCATGTGGTGCTAATGTGACAGATGGCATTGAGAGCTCATGTTCAGGTGGCTTCAGTAAAACTATCCATAGTAACACTGCAAGGTGGTTAATCAGGCATGGGGCATCTTTAGATGTTAGCAAGTCCACACATGTGACCAATGAATCTACATACACACAGTGATGGAATATGAGAAGGAGAATTTTTAGTTAACCCTTACGTGCCCAGAACTATTAGGAAGGACCCACTTTTTTCTGTGTGATATTACTATTTTTGAAGATGATGCACCAGGTGGATAACTCCACATGGGATATGCTTCATATCATATATCCTTGAAGCTATTGTGGTGGGCTTTGGAATAAAGTGGGTAGCAACATTCTATTAGTGAACTGTTGTGGTTGCCATAGCAACAGAATCAACAAACATCTCTCTAGGTGAGTTTGAGTGAAGACTTGTTCATGTAAACCTGGCAAATGTCAGTTTGTTTGATTGATTCTTGCCCCTTCTTTGATGCTTCATCAGATAATACCACTACATACCACAAGAGTATGGTCAGGGCTTTTGTTGACAAATTTAGTTTTGGGAATATTTTGGTAACTATGGCAACAGAATCAACAAAATCAGAAAGAAATACACATTTTCCACCATTTTTTCACTTTATTGGTCCAATTCTAACAAGTATTCAACAGGAAATGACATCTATTATATATCCTACCTAGATACACCCCTAGATTCCAATGATAGGGTATGTTGCCATGGAAACTCTGACTCTTAATGACTGGAACTCGTCATATTACCAACATTGTATGCTGTAATAGGTATCATTTTTTATCGAATAGATGTTAGAAACAGGCCACTGATGTGTGAGAAAAGTGAAAAATGTCTGTTTTTTTCTGTTGGGTTTGTTGATTCCGTTGCCATTATAACCACAAGTGTTCACTAATAGAATGTTGCTACCTACTTTATCATAAAGCCCAATACAATAGCTTCAAGGAAATGTCATATGAAGCATAGTCCATCTGGGGTTTTCCACCTGTTATATCATCTTCAAAAAATTACACCAAAAAAAGGGGCTCCTTCCTCCTAGTTCTGGATAGTGGCCAATACCTGCCTCTGCCACTAGTTTGCAAAAAATGTCAAATGATTATTTTCATTGCTTGATTCAAATTACTCTGAAATCCCTTCTATTTGCTGAATATAAAATATGAGGACATCGACAAAAAGCTCATTGCAATTCACAAACCTGGGTATAGGATAGAGTGTTATGGACCTAATATTTATATGTCAAATCAATGGCCCATTTATGTATGCATAAAAATGGCCATTTTCCGGCATTTTCTGCCACTGGGCACCTAAGGGTTAAATCTGGGTTGATCATGTCTCAAGAGTCAAAGAAATTCCTCTTTGACTTAAAGAAGTTGCGAAAAAGGTCACTTGAATAATGATGTGGCTGTTGACATTGTTCAAAAGATATTTAACCATAGGCAGTTATTAATGAGTCTCTATAGAGACCACAAAGATGTAGGAGGAAGCTTTAACCCATCTCCTGACCAAAGGTTGCAACAGATGGCAGATCTGGAGGAATCCAGTGATGCATCACTTTATGTGTATCCAGAGACCAAGCCCTACAATGACCTTGATGGTTCCACAAGGGCTGCACGGCATCCATATGAACTGTTGCAGAAAAGTTGTCATAGCATTGCCCAGGTTGTTGTTTTTCTCAGTGAGCCCCAGTGTTTGCAGTGGTACTGCCGCAGCTGTATACAATATAAACTGGTGTCACTGCATCCATCTCTGGTCAAGACTCTCCCAGTGCCAGCCAGCCTGAAGCGCTACATCATGTGTCATGAACTCTAATTTTATTTGTCCGATCATAGCCAAAATGATTGATAAATGCACGGAAATAATCCCATTAGCTTTATTGCGCAGGCACCATGTGGATCAATATTGTATCTGTTAGAATGATGTTTATGCTTAGGTTAGAATTCTCTCCCAGAATCTGGTAGTTTCTGAGTATGTAGAATTGAATTGTAATTAATTTTCTGGACCTAGCTGGACTCCACTTCAAACATCAAGTTTCAAACACCAGTGTCATATTTTATATCGCAAATAAATACAAGTACATTTTTGATTTACGAGACTGGAACTAGGTCTTCAAAGCTTCAGATGTAATCTGGAGCTTTGGTAAGATCATGAAGCTTGAAAGCTGCAGTGCAGTTTCCAAGAACATGTGGAGCTTGATCTTATTCAAGCTCCTGTTGAAGCTTGATACACTACTGTAAGCTGACTGCAGAGGGGCCCGACTGGGTCGGCCTATCCTGATGATTGGGAGTGTCTGCGTGGACGTCTGATCGAGTCTGACAATATCAAACATGTTTGATGTGCCCGATCCGATCAGGAGTGACTTCCTTAGATCCCGATCGAATCTGGCCCATCTGTGGTCGCCTGTAGGGTTTACGTTATACACTACAGACTCCACTATCCTGCATCCATAAATCATGCCAAAACTATGGGATTGATACACTCTCAGAGGGTTGACATGATACCCCGAGCATGATACTTCATGGAACTGATGGCTAGTCTACAGTCAACTGGACATGATGCATTATTATCACATTAAATGCAGTACTGAATTGACAATTACAGGGCTATCATGTAGCTACTCCCTACCCCAACATATGTGTACAATCATGATATAGGCCCATCCAGGTCCGTGGATTTAAATTATTATCTCTACAGCCGTAAATAGAAAGTCGACCAAAAATATTCACTCATACTGGAGGACAAAGTTAGGGTTTCCTCATTTTATAACCCATTTTAACTCCTCCTCAGCCACTCAGTGAGGGGTAAGGTTATTTGGTGAGGTGGATTTCTGCACCAAGTGTG
This sequence comes from Acholoe squamosa, assembly GCA_949317995.1. Lineage (NCBI taxonomy): Eukaryota > Metazoa > Annelida > Polychaeta > Phyllodocida > Polynoidae > Acholoe > Acholoe squamosa. The sequence continues at coordinate 62,188,398 of OX439040.1, forward strand.
TAGACCTTTCTCTTTTTCTTCTCAGCAGATATCTTCCAAGCGACAATGTGCGGGTTTTTCTGATCAATATTCCTAAATTTATTTGACTCCACTCAATTTGACAAGAATCACAAGAAGATCTCTAAAATTACCTTAAAATGCTTGTAAATTGTCAAAATTATCCATGGTATGTATTCTTCTTTTTTTTTATGTAACACTTAGGCAGGACCCCCAAAGTGTAACAAACTTCATGACCCCCCTTCCCTCCCTATGGTTTTATGTCCCATGACGGAAATTATCCAACATTTATCATGATAGTGATATTTTTTTAAACAATGGGGAGTGGGAAGAAGTGGTGGATTTATGGGAGGGGTAAAAATCTTACACCCATTATAGGGAGTGGAAGATTCAATGAGTCAGGTATGACAAGCAGCAGAAATGATGCTCCTTGCACAAGCCAAATGCATTTTCTTTAAAAGAATTCTTGTAAAGTTGCAATTGCAGTTCCTACACTGCAAAAATGGTGTTTAGATTTTAAACATGTTTAGGTCTAAACACGTTTAAAACCTAAACATATAGGTCAGTTAGGTGTCTCATCGACTACACATTTAGGAAATGAACACTTTTATTCTAACTACATAAACATTTATGCTATACATGTTTAGATGTTTAGAGTTGAGACAGTTGAATAATAGGTGTTTAGATTTAAACATCAATATGTTTAGATACTTGGATGTTGAATCCACACCAGGTAGCAGCACTACCTTTGACTGGACTCTGCACACAGTTATAATCAATTGTTGTGACAAATGTCCCCAAATCCCATGTTTATCATGGTTTCATTTCATAGAATGTCGTGTGAATAGAAAGGGCAATAGAAAATTGAATAGATTCACCTCATGCCACCATCATTACCATAAGATAATCAATAAAATCCATGACTGACACCTATTTGATGTTATTCTGGAATAGATAAGGCAATTTCCTTCCACATCTAAACACAAAAATTCATAAACACCTAAACACAAAAATTCATATATCTAAACACAAAAGTTTTAACCTAAACACCTACATTTCTAATCACTTGAGCTAAGCACATTGTTTGGCAAAACATGTTTAGGAAATTAATGTGATTACAAAAACCTTGTAAGAATAATGTTTAGAATTGTGTTTAGGATCTAAACACCATTTTTGCAGTGTCAGGTACAGGGTCAGAAATTTCTCATGACTGATATATCAATTTGTAACATTACCCTGAGCTGAAGAAAATAGCCCTGAAACTATTGACATTTTCAAGGTCATGATGTTGGTATCAAAAGCATCGGAGAGCAGTAGGCTTATGATTTAGATCTGAAACTACATGTTTTGTGGCCTTCTAGCAGTTTCTACAGATACAGGACCTCTAACTGTATTATCCACAACCCTGAAAATATCCACACTTCATTCTCAGTACATATTCCACCCTTTCTACTGTGGATCTGTGGGAAGGATCTCTCGATCTTGAAGTTCAAGGAGGCCCAAAGATGACCTCAAAGATCATCTGGAGCTTTAAGCTCCACTCAGGCAAAATTATGTTTTCGTGAAGCCAACTACAACTGTAGCTTACACTGGAAGTACCAATTGGAGCTTCAAGCTGCAGTATAAACTCTCGTAAATCAAGTATCATGCCATTCCAAATACTGCGAGATAGGAAGGAATCGGAAATCACTCCCCTCTACCTTTATTGAGACAAAATGTCTTCACACTTTACGAACAAATCTTTGGTACTCTGTTTACTTACATGATATTTATATCAGGAAGTAATGATAAGAATGTACCATATGAGTTATTCCTACCCTTTGATAATAGCCAGTATTGAACAGTATTGTACGGGACCGATGCCTTGAGAGGCATACGAGTTGTACGAGGACACCAGTAGTATATATATAGGTCTTCTTTGGATATTTCTAAAAAAATATCCAAAGAAGACCTATATTTTTTGAATATCCAGAAAATACCTATTATTTTGGATATTAGGATTATTTTTGGAAATAGTAATCATATCATAAATTTTAAATACAAAAGAGAGGTCAAGTGGTTCTCATGTCACACGGTTCTTAGCTGAGCTTTCGGTACAGAGGAATGAACTAAGTGCACCAAGGATTGAAGGAGGATTGAAGGATTGAAGGAGGATTGAAGGATTGAAGGAGGATTGAAGGAGGATTGAAGGATTGAAGGAGGATTGAAGGAGGATTGAAGGAGGATTGTGGAACACGTTCAATTCCAGATCAGTGCTCTAAGGAACGGTGAGCGTTACTGAAACAGGAGGACCATTATGTATGGTTGCTTTCACCAACTGATGGGAGCATCACCCGTTCATGCTTCAACCAACAATGGGAGCATCACCCGTTCATGCATCATCCGCTCTAAGTGGACAAGGTCGCAAGAATAGTCCAGATCTTTTACGCACTGAAGCTACACCTGGAGCTACAGACAAGGAGGTTCGTGACATGAGGGCCGGACCTCTCCAATTAACCCCAGACATTGCGTTCCTTATATACTCCACCTCAGCAGTGAAATCATAAATGTGGTGTTACACCTTTAAGTCTATGAACAAATAGACATTCAGTTTAAGAGGATATAGATTTTTTTCATCAGTTTGAGTGATTTAGGGACAGAGTTTTTTCTCCTCTATTTTTTGATATGTTTCATTGATATCAGCAAAGAATATTTGCTGAGTTATTAGAGGAATTTACAGCGTTAGTTTACAATTGAAGCGATAGATTTACATTCAAAACGCGGATTTTTTGTCCCCCTCTACCGAGAATAATATGAACTACATTCAAAACGCGGATTTTTTGTCCCCCTCTACCGAGAATAATATGAACTATCTCTGGCATGATATATGTAGCGCGCGGATCACCAATCTGCGCAATTCTCAAATAGCGCAGCGTAATTTTCTTGAACAGTTTGAATGATTCATGTATAGAGCTCTTTCTTTTCATTGTTTGATATATTTTATTGATATCAATAAAGAATACTTGCTCATAGCTTACAATTGAGACGATAGATTTCATCATATTCAGTTCGTAGAACGCATTCTTGGGTTTCCCTCTACCGAGAATAATATGAACTATCTTTGTCCTGTTCTAGGTTATGTGGAACTAAATAATTTATGTACATAGCTTTTCCCATCTTTTTGACACTAATCTGCGTGTCACATGACGAATTTAGGATAAGATCATGTCTCATGTCATTTTTCTCCATGTCCTTGACACTAGGTTCCATGTCACATGTTGTTAAATTACTATTATCCCATGTCTTTGACACTGATCTGCGTGTCACACGGCGAATTTAGGATATGATCATGTCTCATGTCACTAGGTTCCATGTCACATGTCAAATTACTATTATCCCATGTCATCATGTCTTTGTCACTGATCTGAGTGTCACACGGCGAATTTAGGATATGATCATGTCTCATGTCATTTTTCTCCATGTCCTTGACACTAGGTTCCATGTCACATGTCAAATTACTATTATCCCATGTCTTTGTCACTGATCTGAGTGTCACATGGCGAATTTAGGATATGATCATGTCTCATGTCATTTTTCTCCATGTCCTTGACACTAGGTTCCATGTCACATGTCAAATTACTATTATCCCATGTCTTTGACACTGATCTGAGTGTCAGTTAGCGAATTTAGGATATGATCATGTCTCATGTCATTTTTCTCCATGACCTTGACACTAGGTTCCATGTCACATGTCAAATTACTATTATCCCATGTCTTTGTCACTGATCTGAGTGTCACATGGAGAATTTAGGATATGATCATGTTTTATGTCACTAGGATCCATGTCACATGTCAAATTACTGTTATCCCATGTCTTTGACACTGATCTGAGTGTCACATGACGAATTTAGGATATGATCATGTCTCATGTCATTTTTCTCCATGACCTTGACACTAGGTTCCATGTCACATGTCAAATTACTATTATCCCATGTCTTTGTCACTGATCTGAGTGTCACACGGCGAATTTAGGATATGATCATGTCTCATGTCATTTTTCTCCATGTCCTTGACACTAGGTTCCATGTCACATGTCAAATTACTATTATCCCATGTCTTTGACACTGATCTGAGTGTCAGTTAGCGAATTTAGGATATGATCATGTCTCATGTCATTTTTCTCCATGACCTTGACACTAGGTTCCATGTCACATGTCAAATTACTATTATCCCATGTCTTTGTCACTGATCTGAGTGTCACATGGAGAATTTAGGATATGATCATGTTTTATGTCACTAGGATCCATGTCACATGTCAAATTACTGTTATCCCATGTCTTTGACACTGATCTGAGTGTCACATGACGAATTTAGGATATGATCATGTCTCATGTCATTTTTCTCCATGACCTTGACACTAGGTTCCATGTCACATGTCAAATTACTATTATCCCATGTCTTTGTCACTGATCTGAGTGTCACATGGCGAATTTAGGATATGATCATGTTTCATGTCATTTTTCTCCATGTCCTTGTCACTAGGTTCCATGTCACATGTCAAATTACTATTATCCCATGTCTTTGTCACTGATCTGAGTGTCACATGGCGAATTTAGGATATGATCATGTCTCATGTCATTTTTCTCCATGTCCTTGACACTAGGTTCCATGTCACATGTCAAATTACTATTATCCCATGTCTTTGTCACTGATCTGAGTGTCACATGGCGAATTTAGGATATGATCATGTCTCATGTTATTTTTCTCCATGTCCTTGACACTAGGTTCCATGTCACATGTCAAATTACTATTATCCCATGTCTTTGTCACTGATCTGAGTGTCACATGGCGAATTTAGGATATGATCATGTCTCATGTCATTTTTCCATGTCCTTGTCATCAGGTTGTATGTTGTTAAATTACTGTAGTAAATTTTGTTATAACAAAGTGTGTAATTTTAGTTATAAAAGAATTTCGTTTTAACCAAATTATACAATATGAGAGCATTAGGGATCAATTACACACACCCCCCACCTTCCTTACCCTGAGTTTCGTTATGCTGTAAACTCTCAAATAGTATATAGTCCTGCCACCTGTTGATATAGTAGAGTATTATATACGGCGCTGATGAATATCATTTTATTGATAAATCGAGACTGTTTGATGACGTTTAATGAAGTATTATGTAGACCTCTCAGGATTTTTTGGGATTATACCAGTAAGTTGGATTGAAGAAGTATAATGCAGATCTCAGGAGAATGTTTTTGGATTAAATATTGGTCTGGAGAGACCAGACCTTCAAAAATTCCAAATAGAAGATCTACGAACTCTTAAGCTAATGTTAGCCTAGACTTGAGTTATATTAGTATGATCCATGCATGAATTTATTTCTATATGTTCATGTACGAGTGTTATGATTATGGGTGTGCTACATTGATAAATGTTTTGAGAGATGACGTGTTATAAATAAATATTACCTAATGTTTTATTGGTATAGGCTATAGTTTATTGTATAAAAGATTTATATTGTATCGATATATTTCTTTATATAACATCATATTTTTATAGGACAGTGGTGTTCTAATACGTAGCTTTATGTAAAAAGAGAATAGTGCTGCCACCTGTTGATTTAGTATCGTATTACGTGGTTATTAACTCTTAATGAAGTAAAATGTTGACCTCATAGGATTTTTTTTGATCATATTATAACATCTCACGTATAGTTGAGTTTTGAGATGCGTCTTATACGTAAGGTATTATGGTAGACTAGCTGAGCTGGTGTTTATTCTCTGTTATAGGAAAAATCTTTTCTTAGGACAAAGCAATATATTTTTCTTCACCCTTTAAATACTGTAAATGGATTATTGTATTTCTTGCTGTAGATTATGATATTACATTGATAAAGTCTTATTTATTTTTTATTTCACTTTTTTATTTATTTTTTAAGAGAGAATATTATCATAGTATTTTTTTATGTACTGCGTATCATAATTGAAAATAAAACATTTCGTATGAATATTGAGTATGATGCACTCTTATGTTGGTTACAGACGTGTTTGTCTCCTATGTGGTAGGAAATCCTTTAAGGTTCGCTTGTGTTTTGTACTTGTTGAATGTTACGATACTATCATAATTAATAAAGTGCTAGAGAGAAATTTTAATGAAATTTTATCGAAGTTTTTAATTAAACATTTTATGACAGATGGTATGTCAGCTTTTTATTTCTATTTTTGCTATTTATTTTTATTTTCCACTGTTTTCTTATGAATTGCGCATTAAACACAGTTTTATATTGCTAGTCTTAAAGGGTGAAGACTGGAAGCTTTCCCACCCTTAACCACTTTAGGTCTTATCCTATATATATTAAGATAAATGTTATTATTGTAATCATTATCTCAAGATAATTTTCTTAATTCATATATTTTTTATAAGTTTTTTAAAGTTGACGATGCTTGAAGTTAAAAAAAAGTGATTTTTGAACAGAAAAAAAATTATGAGTCTTGTATTTAGAAGATTAAAGATGGATTTTTCACTATATTACTTCTTATAGAGCTAAAGACCCAGGGTCAAAATGTCACAACTTTCCCAGAGAATACTGCGTTCAGATAATGTCTTGAGCAAAACAAGGATATTAATCATGTCTTCCAGATAACGTTCTGAACAAAACAAGGACATAAATTATGCATCAGTACATACGTACTTAGTTCTTTAGTTTGATTATTCCAATAATTAAAAGATTTTCAATAATAGAGTAATTGTTTATTGTTTTCTCATACAGATTTCAATAGAATAGCGTATTGCATAATGAATAGTGTTCTTTTAAAAGCCACACGGAAGGCTAGTATATACCTTATAGCCAAGATACATATGTCAGGTTATATAACCGTACATGATGAAATATATGAATTTTGGTTAAGTGATTCATAATTATTAACAAGCGTAGCTATAAAATATGAATGTTTTCTTGGATAAACAGAATTACTACCTTAATCTCCAGTGTATAAAAGTCAGCGCGTATATAAGAAGCATTTATAATTTTAATGCTGTTTTTTCAGTAAATATACCCTTCAACTTGAGGAAATATTATAAGACGCAGTGGTCTTTAACATTTATCTGAGTGTCATATGACGAACTTAGGATTAGGGATGTAAGTCAGGCATGGGCAAAAATCAGGAAGCCATACATTTACTTGATATAAAAGCCATCTATTTTTCCAAAAGTCTCTCTTTACCACTTGTATAAGGAAAGTAGATGGCATTCAAAATTTTCAGAAATCAGGAAATCCTGATAAATCCTGAAGACTTACATCCCTGTAGGATAAGATCATGTCTCATGTTATTTTTCCATGTTATATGTCGTTAAATTACTATTATTTCATGTCTTTGACACTAATCTAAGTGTCATATGACGAATTTAGGATATTATCATGTCTCATGTCATTTTTCCATCTCACATACAGATCTCAGGAGAATGTTTTTGGATTAAAGTGAGTATATAAGAAGCACCTATAATCTTTATGCTGTTTTTTCAGTAAATATACCCTTCAACTTGAGGAAACATAAGACGCAGTATTGAATGTCTTTAATATGCAAGACATTATGGTATGTTTGAACGTAGAGGTATTAACTCAAAAATTTCTCTGCTTGTGCTAGCTTGGCCTGAAGTTGGTCTATATATAGGAGATCTGTTTCTTTTTTTTCGAGCCTTTAATATTATGACAATGCTTGTTATCATAAGTAAAGGAATGATTACACCAAATGATACAGACACAATAAAAGATGAAGATGCCGTTGAAGAGTTAACAGAATCGTTTGGAAGAGACTCTCTTGTGCTATTCATCAAGGAGGGGCTTGAAGTTGACATTTTCTGATCTGTTACTGTATGTGAGAGGGAAGAGCTGCTCCTTAAGGCGTGGCTTAAAGTCGTCAGTTTGTGCTCTCTTGGTACAGCTGAAAGGGGAGAGCTGCTCTTCAAGGCGGGGCTTAAGGTTGACAGCTCCTCATGGTTTGGTATATAAGAAGCAGGAGTGTTGGGCTGATCTTCCAGATGAAATCCTTCTCCAGACAGTGAAGACGTTGTCATAGTATCCTCATATTGATAGTCTCTTTCTTGAGGAGCAGTTGTGGTTTGCTGTTCAGACGTCTTAATCAAGGTAAGTTTTTCTCTGAAAAGAAAGGTTATATTATTTTAATGTATGTTAGGTAATTTTTGTTAAGATATTTCTGAAAATATACGGTTATTATGTCTTTTCAAAAACTAGAACAGAGTTAAAGAAAATATAACAACGTTTATATGGTTTTGGATTCAGGATTTCTTAAGACATTTTTAAGGTTATAAAGTCTCTTCAGTGACTTAAAAAGATATATAGAAAATATTTTGACGTCGTTGGCATTTTCGTACAAGTCGTGGTTTATATAAAACAAATTAAAGTGTTATAATAATTAGTAAAAATATAGAAATACCTTGAAGTAGCCTCTTTTTCAATGACAGTAGATGTATAGGCAGCAGGAGTGGAAGCAGGGATATAGATGGTGCGTCTATACATGATCGAAGTAGGGATATAGGTACTAGGCTTGAAGGTGGAAGTAGGCTTGTAGACAGTAGGTTTGTAGGTGGTAGTAGACTTATAGATTATAGTAGACAGAGTAGAAGTTTTTGTTGTGGTTGATTTTGCTTTCATCAGATGATATTCTGTGAGACGGATATATTTTCCTTCTGTTGGAAGGTAGACATGAGTTTTCCTGTTAAAATAGGACGTTAACTTTATCAGTGTTATAACAGAATTATTTTTGAAACATTTGACAGTATAGACAATGTGTTATAACAGATTTGAACTACGATCTCTTTTATTGTATCAGATTTGGCACGGTGCCAGGACACTGCAGGGCTTTTGACAGGATTTTTTGCAATGCGCCAATTGCACACTTTTTAGCAAATACAATGCGCCATTCTGTAAATGAATGGTCATTCTAGCCATTTAAATGCGACATTTAGGCATTAAATGCGTGTATTGCGCACTGCGCAGCCCTGTCAAAAGCCCTGGGACAGCGTCGAATTAAAGATTCTAGTCTATGATCTCATATTTTCAATAGCACTACTTTTAGCATGGTCTAAAGCTGAATACATATTTATTTTTTTAGCTAGCAGAGAAAAAAATTAGGAATTTACATGTGAGCACTAATAAGGCCATAGGAACTCAGGTTACAGTTTACTGTCCGAGCCGTTTTGAAAATTGATGAGGCATTTTTTCATTATTCATTATATAGGTAGCACTGCCTTGAAATCTTCAGGTTGTATATGCCACCATGTTATTGACATTCCTGGCATTGTAAGCTTTAATTTGATACCAAATATGCCCTCCTTTGCTCATTCCTACCATGTCTAAATACATTTTTGAAAAATTCTACAATATTTTTTTAGATAATGAATAATGAAATTTTCTCATCCGGCCCTTTAAATGTATGCGGGCGGTGGACGGTAAACTATAATATGAGTTCTATTGGCCTAACAGAAAATTGCTCTGAGATTAGTATTTTTGGTTAAGAAATATTATTTTAGAGTGTAAGAGTAAAAATTTCGACGAATTACTATTCAGTAAAATAGGATAATAAATCCTTTTAAATTACCTGCATGTCCCTGCTTCACAAGAATAGAGAGCAACTTTCGAGGAAACTTGCTCTAAGAAAGGGAATCGGTTTCTTCCATACTGTATTTCCTGCGTTTGGTCGTTACTTTGTGTCCTGATTTCTGAAGTGATTAAAGTTTTGTGTGTCAGTTCCATTTGAATCCAACATGTTAGATTAGGACTCTGGCAGGAAATAATGCTATCCTCTAAGAAAGAGCATGAACAATTTTCTTTTGTTCCCACTCCTAGACAAGCAGGGACAAGAACGAATATTAGGAAATAAGTCCACATCTTCACTGTGAGCTAGATGACGAAGAACTAGAGAATAACCTAGATCTTTCTTTAACCTAACTAGTTTAGCTGTAGAAAAAGGTATTAATACGAGTGAATGAGAAAAGACTGACAATGAGCCTTTAACTAAAAGTAGGGTGAGTCATAGTCTTCTTAGATAAAATAGATAAGTACCCGTTTCGAGTTTCCATGACTAGATAACAGCGAAGTAGTTCAGCTTGTCGATGGTATGAGAGGATTTCGCTGAAACTTAGGCATCTTTTAGGTCCTAAAAGAAAATAATCCTTGCTTCTTGACATGATTTTCCGCTTTTGAAGCTGTAAATCCTACGTTAGGTCTTAGAATATTATATTTTGCAGAAGAAGCTTCTGGTGAAATTAACCCGGAAGTTCAAGTTAATCATTTTGGTTCCTGTATGATCTAGTAGTTTTCAAATTTTTTACCTAGCCGTAAAGTCTCGGACCACCAAAATATTTCTCACTATAATTTATTGTAGCTTAACCACCTTAAAAACCAGCATATAATCATTATAATCGTGCATTATAATTATAAATTTTTATTTTCATCTTTTATGTATGAAATATAGGTTTGACCAATTCAGTTTTTTTCTGTTGGTTTGCGTGTGTATCTACCTATATTTCGGTCTGAACTGTGCCTAATGATTCAATAGTGCTCATAAGTTTTTTAATGTTGCCTATCAGCACTTAACCAAAGGGCTTGTGTGTCATATTTATATTCTATGGATCATTATATGGTGGTCCGAGATCAGGAGGGGGACGGACGTTATACCACCTTATAAATATTTCATTTCCCTGAGATTCTCTTCTCGGCTTTCACTAGCTTATCAGCGCTTAACCAAAGGGTCTGTGTGTCACATTTATATTCTATGATTGTTTTTTACTGCGGATCACTATATGGTGGTCCGAGATCAGGAGGGGGACGGACGTTATACCACCTTATAAATATTTCATTTTCCTGAGATTCTCTTCTCGGCTTTCACTAGAGTTTTCATTTGAAATAAATTTTCCTTAAATTCAGATGATTTCTTTTAAATGTCTTTCAAATTTATGTGCAATTTAACCCTCATCCTTGATAAAGCGGTACTGCCCTTGAACCCTCATCGGGTAGAAAGAAACACATAGCGGAACCATAAACATTTGATGAGACACGACAGGAGTAGAGGAACCAAAAGTATTTCATTAGACACGGTAGAAACAGAAAGAGACATCTAACGGATTAACTAAGAAACATAAGGCTAGGTAAATTTTTGTAAGAAGTATTTTGTTTTCGATTGCGGAATATGCGTTCGGAAAATACATTTTTCTCTAGAACTATGGCATATTTTTGATATACAAAAGTATGGTATTCTTTATGTTTTTCATAGAATAAGACAATAAATCAGAAAGGTCTAGATAGGGCTTAAAAGTATGATTTCTCGGAGAAAACACTGCTGCTAAAGATGGTTTTACCTAAAGCGGAAGGTATAGTCAGCCATTTTTTTATAACAGAGTGACGCATGCGTAATGACTTATTGTGTTCGAGGAAAAAACTAACATACTAAGTAATTTTATGTTTCGCGTTCAAGTGAAAAATAAGGTTATGAGCTGGAAGGTTGTTGCGTTCGAATAGAGATTGAAATAATATCTTATTGCTTTTGTTGAAGGTGTGTTAGATCATTTAAGTAAAAGCATTCGAGTGGAAATTGCCTGATGCGTTCGAGTGGAAATTGTCTGATGCGTTCGAGTGAAAACTGTAGTAATAAACTGAACTGATGCGTTCGAGTGAAAACTGTAGTAATAAACTGAACTGATGCGTTCAAGTGAAAACTGTAGCAATAAACTGAATATTGAAATTAGTTGTGTTCGAGTGGATATTTAATAATGAATTAAATTTTTCTTTTCAGATAAAAGCAGAACAGGAGAGGAGCATGTAAAACGCTACAGCTTATAACGAACCTAGGAAAAGGAAAACTGTAAGGTAGGTGATTTATATAGTTAGACCTTTTTTAACTTAACGCTTTCGAGTAAAAACTAAAATGTCAAACTTCAAATTTTATGCGTTGAAGAAGAAACTATAGTTTCAAGTTTTTTTATGCGTTAGAGTAAAAATAAATTATTTTATAGTGTTCGAGTAAAAACTACAGTCACAAACTAAATATAGTTATTTGGTGTGTTTGTGCGAAAACTGTAGTGAAAAACTGAATGCTTTTACTTACTGCTTTTAAAAAAATAGACCCTGTTCAATTAACGATGTTGATGTTTGAAACGTCAATAAATATCACATCACAATGGCGCTCTTCCTATAAATCAGCCATAGTAAATATACTTAGTAAATGAACTTTAATGAGCTTAGTTTACTTTAAAGAATTCCTATTTTTTTTGTTTTAGTGTATCATGAGTGGAGGAAACTCTGTGTCTAACTACGAGGAACATAGAGGAGGACAACTAGCAAGGCAAAATATACAGGCGTGTCAGAGATTATTGACCCGTACGAGATTGATAATTAATTATCTGTTCCGTGATATTTTCTACGTACACAGAGGTAAATTTATTAACCTATTCTTTGTTACTAAATAAAAAAGAAAAATACTTTTTTATTTGAATATAAAACCAAGTTCTAATAATAATGTTTTAAGTTTAAGAAGATTTAGTTTTAATCTTCTCAATAAAAATTTATTTTTTCAGGTTAATACTTTACTCAATAATTTAAGAATGACCTTGCTGAACTCGAGTTATATATTAAAGATTTTATGAAATGTTATTTTTCAGATCAATACTTAATCCAAACTCAATCCGAGAGTGATCTTACTGAACTTGAGTCAGAAAGTTTTACTGTAAAAAGCAAAGGTAAATTTCTTTTGTTTTGGATTTTAGTCATAGATAAGACGAATTGTTATTTATATTTTACATTAAAATTTAATCTAAATGAGTTTATAATGTAAAATTTAATCTAAATGAGATTATTATTAAAAGATTATATTGAAAAAACATTATAATTACTATTTATAATGTTTTATAATAACAAGATGAAGATATGAAACTGATTAAAATAATAACAAGATGAAGATATGAAACTGATTAATTTATATATATCATATTGAAAAAATAACGATAATTAGATGATGACATGAAACTGATTATATATGAAATGATAAAATGCTGATAATTTAAAGAAATTAAGTGTCTTTTTTCTTTTCAGATAGACGTCTTGTGCTGTCTTCTTATTTTTGATTAAGGACTCAGCAGCATCAAGGTCGTTTAGTCTGTGTAACATCAAGGTCGTCTGCAGTTTGCTCTAACATCGAGGTCGTTTACAGTTTACTGTATCAACAAGGTTATTCACAGTTCATTTAGGACGAGGATCTGCTAGCAACATCAAGATTGCTGATTAAATTTGGATAAGGTTATTATTTTATTTTATTTATTTGCTTACTTGCTTTTATTTAGTTAGCTTGTATCAGTCATTCAGTTAACGTGCTTCAGTTGTCTTGTTTATTTAGTTATTCAATAAATTATATAGCTGGCTTGCTTCTATTATGGTATAATATATCATTCTTTCGGTGTTATCTAATTGGTTTGCATATTTTTTGGTTTTAATTCTTATGTCAATTCAGTATTACACTAATAATATTGTTTTAATAGCTAGAACGTACCCTTGTGCTAAGTTAGACATAGAGAATTTATATCAGCTGCAGGGGAAAATTTCTAAATATAGAGGTTCTATTGTTATTTTAAAAAAAGATTTTTCTTTAAAATTTACCAAAAATGGGTGTTGTTATATATTTTTAAGAAATGATTTTAACTTTATTGTAAGCAACATTAAAAAGTTTATTTCCTTTTTTTGTTCAAACTTTTGGAATCATTTTTCTTTAATAAATTACAATAAAATTAAAGTATCATTATTAAATATCCAAATAAGTGTAGAAATTGACATAAAAAATAACAATATTAAAGTCATAGAATTTCTTTTAAAAATACGATTTCATTTTAAAGACAAATATTCATATAAATTAAAGGAGTCTAACACATATGAATCTGTTTGGGTAAATTATGAAGGATTAAAAGATTATAATGTGAACAATGTTTCTGTCATAAGAATTTCAAATAAAGATATTACTTTTACTTTAGGTTATAATTTCAAAGGGAATTGTATAACTAAAGATTGTAATATTTTTTTATTCTTATGTTCTGAGATAAAACTTGTGTTAGACGAAATAATAAAGGAAAAGTCAGATAATAAAAATGAAAGAAATTAAATTGATTTCAGAAATTCTTTTAACAATATTTTTTATTTTAAGTCAAAATAATGAATTTAACAGAGTTTACTGGAATGAAATTAAGCTTAAAGAGAAACATTGTTTGTATTACATTTTAAAATATATTAAAAGGAAGAAGCAAGAGTCTTTTATATCAAAAGAGAAAATATTTGATCTAATGAAAGATGAGACTTGGTTTTTTCTTTTGTCTCTGTTAAAAAAAGAAGAAGCCTACAAAAAAGAGTATGAATTTTGTATAAATCAAGAGAAAGAAAAAATTCTTTTAGACCTTATTTCTTCTCATAGTGTATTGTTAGAATGTATTTCAGAAGTTTTGAATCTTAATATAACTTTTCACACAAAAAATCAAAGTGTAGATTTTTTTCCTTCTGAAAATATGAGAAGCAAACCTGTTTCTATTTTTTTTGATTCTGAGAACGAGGAAGTGAAAGAATATGTAGAGACTAAGAAAAGAAAAAAGAATAAAGAAATATTACCAGCTTCTGATAATGTTTTCAGTGAAGAGAATTTGTCAGATTCTAGTGAAAATGGGGATAATGATTCGAAATCTTTAGACATAGAAAGAAAAAAGAGAAAATCTAAATCTGTTAAACCTAAACGAAGCGTTTCTCAAGATACTTCTTCTGATCCTGAATTTAATTTTTTAAAAGAAGATTTAGAATTGTCTGAGAGCGATTCAGATAGTGAAGAGCAGGGTTTAACGAATAAAAAATTTAAAAAAAATGAAGAAATGAAGCATGAGAAAAAAATAGATATTGTAGCGAAGTCGCTTCGAGTCAACGACTTCTGCGGGACTTCGCGGGGCAGACTGGTTCGGTCCCGCACCGCAAGGTGGCGCCCCGCCCGTGGCGACTATATAAGGAGCCGCGGGGTGGCCGCCTCCTTTAGTCAACCTCGACTTGTCGCTGGGTGTGGACCGATCCAGTCTCCCTAGCGAAGTTGGCTCTAGGAACGACGTTGATGAATGTTTGATGATTGATAACCCATTACAACTGCTGTTTGTACTCGCCTTTTATTACACAGAGAATATACGGGTGTCACTTTCCCTTACTCTACTACAAACGCCTCTGGTCTTGTGTCCAACTTATTCATTACAGTGGTGACAGCGGGTAACTTGGTAGAAATTTTTATTACTTTCTCCTAGGGGAACCCACTGATTCGGATAGTTGGTCACGAAATCGGGAAAATGGCAAGTACTAGTGCGTCTAGTGATGGCCTTACAAGAGAAGAGAGGGAGGAGATGATGGCGGGGGTGAGGGGGACGGTCGTACAGATCGACGAAGAAGTTATGTTGCGGTTACCTCCGGGTCCCGCAGTCCCGCAAGGTCCCGCAGTCCCGCAAGGTCCCGCAGTCCCGCAAGGTCCCGCAGTCCCGCAAGGTCCCGCAGTCCCGCAAGGTCCCGCAGACCTGCGGTCCCGCAGTTCACCGGCACCTCAACCATCGGAACTGCCAACCACCGGGAAAAACATCCTCCCACCGTCTTCTGAGCGAGCAGAAAAAAAGGAACCGTTGGGCAAGTCGACTTTGTTCGCCCCCAGTGTTGCGGTGGCTCATACCTTGGGGGGTTCCCCCGGGTGGAACCTAAAGGAACAAGGGGGGCGAGGGTTGGAACCCCGCACCGAGCAGCCTCCCGCGGGGGAAGTTCTGACCGGGACGGAGGGTGGCCCCCAGTCTAACGGTCGGAGTCCGGTACCTCGGGGAAAAGTCGGGGACTTTTCCCCGATGGGTGGACTCGGAGTTGGTCGACTTTGGGAGAGGAAGGGACCGGCACCCCATTCTGGTCTACAACCCCCCATGGGGAGGTGGCCGGAGAAGGTGGGTGGTCCCTCCCCACCCCATCCTGAGACGGAAGAAAAAAAACAACTACCCTCAGCGGGGCCCAAGGGTCGCCCTACAGGGTCACCCCCGGGGTTCTACGGCCGACCATCGACCGTGAGTCAGGGTGCTTGGCCGGAGGACCACGGGAATAATTCTCCGTGGTCAATACCAGCACCCCACGTCTCCTCATCACCTGACCCGAGGGCACATATCGAGATCCCCACCGTCTGGGGAGGGGTACGTGTGGATCCGGATGAGGAGAGACGACAAGCCTTGTGGGTGCAACAATGGCGACTGAGTGAGGAAAGGCGGCGGGAGGAGTCCCGGTTGGCCATCCGGGAGGGGGAACGACTGGCTCAGGCCCAGCAGCTTCTGCGAGCGGAAGAAAAGGAGCGGGAGCGGTCCGAGGAGGAGGCGAGAAGTCGTCGCCTTGCCGAAGAGAAAGCAAGGGAGCTAGCGTCTTTGACGGAGCAAATGTCCTCAATGTCACCTGGTGAACTGGATCCCCCTTCATCCTCTAACCCCGCTCCGCTGATTGACTCGACTGCCCGAGAACTGGTACCGGAAGGGGGGCCTGCTCTGGCAGAATGGAAAAGATCAGCAACCGAACATGGGTTGTGGCCACCATCACGATCTGGCCCGGCAGCGGATGCTAACTTGATGGGAAGTCGCTCGACTAGCAACATAGGAGGAATGGTGGGTGAACCTCGCCTTCCCCCGTCGTCGCCTCGGTGCCTGTCCACTGACGCTTTGAAGGAGTGGGGCCCCCGCGATAGGTTGTCCAAACCGATCTTTATGCCTGGTAAATTCGATGGCACAGGGCATTTACCAGAATACCTGTCACACTTCGACTTATGCAGAAGGGCCAATGGGTGGAATAACTCCGACGCGGGCGTTTTCCTAGGCCTTAGCCTGACGGGAGTGGCCCGACGTCTGATATCAGGGATCGAGACGGGGACGGAGGCCGGGTACCTGAGATTGAGGCAGGCCTTGGTAAACCGGTTCCAGCCCCCAAATCAGAGCACCGTGTACAAGTCTAAACTACGTTCGTTGGAGCGAGCCAAGGGTACCTGTCTGCAGTCACACGCTGAGGAGATACAGAGATATATGCGCTTAGCATACCCATGTGCCGACGATTCCACGGTGGATATCATGTGCCGTGATCGCTTTATAGAGAGCCTCCCCGACGAACGACTGCGTCAATGGATCTATCAGGCTATGCCAGACGACTTATCCGGCGCCATCCAGGTCGCCCTACACGCGGAAGCGTGCCTTCGGTCGGGAGGGGCCGAGAGGGGAGCAGCCGCAGCCCGCGCGTCATCGACTACTATGGCTGAGGAGCTTGCCGCCTTGCGGAAGGAGATGAAAGACGGGCAGGCCCGCTCCGAGGCCTCGCTGGCTCGCACTGACGCGGCTCTCAAGAAATGGGGACGTCCTCAGGAAGGCAAGAGAAGGGAGTCGACTCGAAGCAGGTCGCCTGTCCGTTGTTTCCATTGCACCAAAGAGGGGCACTTCCGGCGCGATTGCCCTGAATGGAAGGCTAGAATCCAGGAGGCCGAAGGACAGGGCCGTAAGGCCACCGAGGTGAAGCCGGCGGAAAACTAGACTCGGTCCTGACTGACTCCCAAGTCAGGACCGAAGATAGGCAGATAGAAGAGGCAACTACAGAGGTTAAGGGACGACTTGAGATGGGAGGAGCGGGCCTCCTGGTTGAGGGAACCATTGAGGGTAGACCAGTCCAGTGTTTGGTGGACACGGGTGCTACAGTAAATTTGGTGTCCCTAGCCTGGTGGCAGAAAAATGGGGGTGACAGGGAGCTTCCCCCCTCCCAAGAGCGAGTCTATTCTGTAGAGGGCCGACTTATGCAGCTACGGGGACGTTGGGAAACTGCACTGTCTTTGGCCAGGGGAGCCTGGCCCATCGTCTTGCACATAGCTGATATGCCGACTGAAGTGATTTTAGGGTCTAACTTTCTGAGGGAGGCCCGCATGATGGTGGACATGGCAGGCGAACGGCTAGTTCT
This sequence comes from Acholoe squamosa, assembly GCA_949317995.1. Taxonomy (NCBI): domain Eukaryota; kingdom Metazoa; phylum Annelida; class Polychaeta; order Phyllodocida; family Polynoidae; genus Acholoe; species Acholoe squamosa. Next base: position 62,206,408 of record OX439040.1, read on the forward strand.
CCCGGCTGCCCCGCGGGCCATTCCTAGTGCGACTCTAGTTTGCCGGATAGTCAGCCAGAAGACTACAGTCCTGGCCCCGGGTTCCGAAACCGTCATTGACGGTTATGTGGTGGGACCGTGGAACAGTGCCAATCTAGGTCTCGTGGAGGGCCTACGAGAGAAAGAGGACAAAAGAGGACTCTTGGTGGGGAGAGGCCTGATAGACCCCCGGGAGAAGGTGGCTCCATTGCGACTATTTAATCCAGGTCAAGACCCTGTCACAGTCTATCGTGACATGGAGTTGGCCACGGTGGAAGAAGTAGGCGAGGTCCCCGCAGAGGGGCAAGAAGACAGCCCTTCTCACTGTCGGATAGTTACGACTGAAGATCCTCGGGTGGAGCCTATGGTGCAGTCCCTGGTGAGTGGGGTAGAAGGCAAGGAGCGGGAGCAACTAGAGGAGTTGCTACGCTCCCACGCTGGCGCCTTTCAACTGGAACCAGGGGATATCGGCCGGGCTAACCTCGTGGAGCACCACATTAGGACCGATAGTCATCCGCCAATAAAGCAGCCACCACGCCGCCTGGCCCCCCATCGTAGAGGCCTGGTAGACGAGGAAGTTGACAAGATGCTCGAAGCGGGGACTATTGAGCCTGCCGAGGGCCCCTGGGCGTCACCCGTGGTCCTTGTGCGAAAAAAAGATGGATCGATGCGTTTCTGTGTCGACTATAGACGACTTAACAAGGCGACAGTAAAGGACGCATACCCCTTGCCACGGATCGATGACAGCCTGGACACACTGGCCGGATCTGAATGGTTTTCGACCATGGATCTGGTCAGCGGATACTGGCAAGTGGCTATGGCTCCAGAGGACCGGGAAAAGACGGCTTTTGCCACCCATCGGGGATTGTATCAGTTTACGGTTATGCCCTTCGGGCTTTGTAATGCCCCCGGCACCTTCGAGCGCCTGATGGAGGTTGCCATGCGAGGGCTCCAATGGAGTTCTTGTTTGGTGTATCTTGATGACATTGTGGTCTTCTCCCAGACCTTTTCCGAACACTTGGCGAGGTTGGGGGAAGTACTAACTCGACTCCAGAAGGCAGGGCTGAAAGTTAAACCGACTAAATGCCGGATGGCGAGGCGGGAGGTTTCCTTCTTAGGCCATGTTGTGAGTCGGGAGGGCATCTCCACGGATCCAAAGAAGATAGAAGCGGTGCGCGACTGGCCTACCCCTGCTTCACTCACGGAAGTACGCAGCTTCCTCGGTTTAGCAGGCTATTACAGGGCTTTCGTCCCTGGCTTTGCTACTCTCTCAAAACCACTAACCACCCTGGCGGACAAGGGCAGAGTCTTTCGCTGGGATCACAACTGTGAGGCCGCCTTCAACCGGATAAAGCAGTTGTTGACTGAGTCGCCTATTCTGGGATACCCCCAAGAGGAAGGACAGGTAGTCCTTGACACCGATGCCTCCGACATGGGTCTAGGGGCTGTACTGTCGCAGGAACAGAGCAAACGCGAAGTGGTCCTGTCTTATGGCAGTCGTACCCTCACCAAGGCTGAACGCAATTATTGCGTGACCCGGCGGGAATTACTAGCGGTTGTCTTCGGCTTAAAAAAATTCCGCCACTACTTATTGGGCCGTCGCGTATTGATTCGGACAGATCACGCGGCCTTGAAATGGGTAATGTCATTCAAGGAGCCCGAGGGGCAGATAGCACGGTGGCTACAGGTAATGGACATGTTCGACTTTTCGGTGGAACATCGCCCAGGAAGTCGCCACGGCAACGCTGACGGCCTCTCGCGCATTCCTTGTCGCCAGTGCGGTCGCTCCGAAGAAGAGGGAGATGACGCTACCGTCTCGACCAGTCACGTCTTTGCCATAACCCGCCAAGGTGCTTCTGACCCTGACCGGGGGGAAGAGGTACGGGGCGAGTGGCGAACCGATCAGAGGGAGGATCCCCTACTTTCTCAGGTAATACCTTGGGTGGAGAGTGGCACCCCACCTACGGTAGAAGAATTACGAGGAAAATCATACCCGCTTCGGTCTATGGCGGCACAATTTCAACGTCTCGAGATCCGACAGGGTCTCCTAGGTCGGTGGTGGTTCGCTCCGGGCACCACGCGCCACTTTCAGCTGGTGGTCCCTGAGAAGCGAAGGAGGGAGGTCTGGGAGTCTTGCCATGGGGCAGGCATCGTGGGGCACTTCGGTTGCACCCGAACGATTCGGAAGTGTGCGGAGCGATGGTATTGGCCGGAATTCAGGCGTGACTTGACCTACTGGGTGGCCACCTGCCCGGAGTGCTTGGAGAGAAAACCTCCTCATGCACCACACCGTACCCGGATGGGGCATGTCCCCGTTGGTCTTCCAATGGAACGTATGGCGGTCGATCTTATGGGCCCTTTTCCGACTACGCCTGAGCCGCGTGCTAACAAGTACGTTCTGGTCATGATCGACTATTTGACGAAATGGGCCGAAGCGGTCCCTCTCCCAGACCAAGAAGCCTCCACAGTAGGCCGAGCCTTCGTTGAAACGATCGTCTGTCGTCTTGGTCCCCCAGCAACGCTCCACTCCGATCAGGGAAGGAACTTTCAAAGCCGACTGTTCCGGGAGACGATTCGACTGTTAGGCATCCTCCAAACTCGCACGTGCGCCTTCAACCCCAAGTCGGATGGTCTCGTCGAGAGGAGCAACCGTACCATCGAAACCCCGTTGTCCGCCGTGGTGGCCCGGGACCAATCCGATTGGGATTTACAGCTTCCGTTCGTGATGGCGGCCTACCGCGCCTCTTCTCACTCCTCGACGGGCGTCTCTCCTAACATGATGATGTTGGGAAGGGAGACTATGGTTCCGCTGACAGTTCTGTATCCAGAGGGGGAGGAAGAGCTCGGGGAGGGGTCGGAAGGCTATGTGGCCCGTCTTCGGCGGTCTATGGCATCTGCGCACGAGGTGGCCTTGGGGCACCTGGGTACCTCAGTGGCACGGCAAGAGAGGAATTACAATCTTCACGCCAGGGAGCGAACAATTGCAGTTGGGTCTACCGTCTATTATCTACACCCGATAAAGAAGAAAGGGGTCAGCCCTAAGCTCCAACGGTTCTGGACGGGTCCCTGGGAAGTTACTCGTCACCTGGCCGGCTCCGTCTATGAGATTCGCATGGGACGAAAAACGAAAATAGTGCATTGCGACTCGCTGAAGGAGGTACCGCCCCCCCCGGAAGGGGTTCACCCGCTGCCCGCCCGGACCCCACCGGAGGAAGCCACCGCCACTCCCTCGCCGGAAAGAGAAGGAGAGGGGTTCGTTCGAACGGTAAGAGGCTCCCCTGGAGGGGGGCCGTGGGAAGGAGGGGATACCGTCTTTTACCATCCAACCGCCAAAGGGGGTCGACGACCACCGTCTAAAATAAATTGGGACGGCCCCTGGAAGGTGAAAGCAAGAAGGCCGGACGGCTTCCGGGTTCTGGAAAAAGGGGCCGTAGAGGGGCTCGCCTTGTCTTCCCTGGTACGGACAATGCCGTCGGGAAAGGTTAACGACTGGTCACGGGGAGGTGCCCCCCGGGCCCGCGGCTGGTACCCCCTTGGTTGTCAGAGCGACCAACGGTCCCGCAGCGCTCCCGGGAGCGGGAGGCGGGAAAACTGGACTACAAGGGGGTCCCGCAGATCACGTAGCGTCCCGCAGCGGGACGCCGCCTCTGACGTCACAAAAGAACGGGAGGAAGCTCAGCCGGAAATGTCAGTGTGGAACAGACTAGGGAGGGAGCCAAAAATGCCAGGAAAATCTAAGAAATTAGCGTCCTACGTGATTCCTCGAGTGGCTAACTCCTCAGAGAAGCGACGGCTGTCACCGGGTCCCGCCGCGGGACCGCTGCAGGGCCGCAGAAACGGTAAACAGGGGAGTCCCGCACTGTCTGGAACCGCGGAGGGGAGGAAGAAGGAACAGCTGACCCGCAAAAGTCCCCGAATTTCGTCGTTATCCTCCAGTTCTGCATCTCCTAAACCTCGGGGGAGTTCAGGGAGAGGTGGCTCCCGTCTACAAGGGAGAGGGAGGCGAGAGTCGCCTGAAAAATCGTATAGGAACCGCAGGTCGTCGGCCGACGACCGGAGGGGGGCCCCTGGAAGAGCCAGGTCCCGCAGTCCCGCAAGGTCCCGCAGTCCCGCACGGTCCCGCAAGTGTCCACACGGCATCATGAAGGGGTCCCGCATTCCCTGTGATATCTGCGGAGCCGATTTCTCCCGGAGGCAGGCTATGACCAGGCACCGAAGCCGGCAGCACCCCGAGGGAGAGCTAGAGGGATGGTTCTGTCCATATAGGAAGACGGGGTGCACTTACGCCACCGACCGCCAAGAGGATATGATCAGGCACATCCGCAATAAACACCGTAAGCAAGGGGGGGCAGATCATCCTTGGGTGAGAGACAGCAAGCGGATGCCCAAACCTCGGGTGGTGCCCGGACTCGCCCAGTCCTCCCCCTCCCCTCGGAAAAAGGTGGCCATACCAGTGCCCTCGGAATCGTCCGAAAGCGACGACGGGGAATCCGAAGACGAGTCCGGTGGCTCCGCCCCCTCCTCTCCGGAGTCCAGCCAACCGTCCGAGGGGGAACGAACTCCGTCTCCGGTGCCGCCTAAGAAGGCCCTCCCACCTCAGGAGAGACCAGCTCCCCCCCGCCCCGGGAGAAGTGGCGATTTCGGCGCCAGCCCTTCCATTAGTTTGGGGTCCGCCGTATCACCCGTCTTGACGCCCGCCAAACTACTCCCCGACGCTAAGAAGGGGTCGAAGCGGAAGAGGAGCCAGGATCGTTCCCCTAGAAGCACCTCGGCGAGCTCTGCCCGGCCTACCCGCTCCTCCCCGAGGAGCTCTAGCAGCTCGACCCTAGAGAGGACACGCCGCCGACTTGACTCCGGCTCGCCACGGGGCCGGAAGAGAGAGAGGACGATCGGCACCCCAGCTCCTCCATCTGAGACGGCCACCCAGGGGGAGACGGTGTTGGAACCCGCTTCACAGCTCACTACGACTCCTCCCCCTGGGTCGTTCCCCCTGCAAAAGCTGGCTACACCTGCTGCTGCCGCGCCCAAGAAGACGGGAGCCCCCCAGGGGGAGACGGTGTTGGAACCCGCTTTACAGCCTACTACGACTCCTCCCCCTGTAGCCCCCCCCCAGGCCCCCCAGGGGGAGACGGTGTTGGAACCCGCGTCACAGCCTACTACGACTCCTCCCCCTGCTGGGCCTACCCGAGTGGCACCACCGACTCCTGCTACGCTGCCCGCGCCCACCCTAGTCAGCTGGGGTCCGGCAACTAGCACGGCCGGCACGCCCGTCAGCAAGGAACTACTGATGTCCCTGAGCTCGGCGTATGTCGCCGAGGGAACCAGTAAGGAGGACATGGCGAGGAGGCTGACTGACCTTCTGACAATGTGGGGTGTGCCTACTACAGCAGTCACCTCTGCTCCCAGCGTTACTGCCCCGACTCAGGCTACGCCACAGGCGTCAGCGGCACCCAGTGTGGCGGATACTCCCGCGGTTACGGCCACCGCAACGGCCACTGAGGATCCGGTACAATACCAGAGCGTATCTCTGTCTTCGGAGGAGGAACCGGAGGGTGCTCCCACGGGAGTGGATCTCAGTCCTCTCCTGGAGGCACTACCAGGTAGCCCACCGACAGCGTCTGCAGAGTCGCCTGTGTCCGAAGATGACGAGGGGGCCCATACGGGGTCAGCGCCTCAAGAGTCATCGGCCGCCGACCTTCCCTCGCCTATATGTCCCGAGGCAACATCGGATGCCGGCACCACATCGCTGTCAGAGGCGCAGGTACCAAGCTCGGGGTACGAGGGGACCCGTACGGGGTCAGCGCCTCCCGACACCACCTCCTCGTCGACAGTACCTTCAGCGCCTGGGGTAGCCCAAGGGGGGAAGCATATCCCTCCCGGGGACACTTCTGCCGTCCCTCAGTCGGCAAGCTCCCCGGCCAAACCCATCGGTCAGGACAACGCATTGGCCCTCCCATCGACTTCTAACGTCCCCGCCCTCAGTGACCCCTCTCGAGGGGGCACTTCGGCCGCCACCATGGGAGGTGTGGCACTGCAGCATGTCGGGGAGGATGAGGCCGCTGTGGCCGTACACCATCTGTTAGCCGCACAGACGCCTGTAGAACTAATCCCCACGGTAATCACTCTCACACCTGAGGAGGTCGGTGAGCTGGGACGAGTATGGGACCGCACCAGCCCGGTGGAGTTGGTCAGGCTAACACCGGTCGTCTCCATGTCGACTCAAACGGAGGGGGGCGAGCCAGCCACCCAGCCCGACGCCAAAACCCCATCATCACGCTGGCCGGGCGGGGAAATACTCCCGGACGAGAGAGCAGACCTGGACGCCTTACCTCTTGCGACCCCCAAAACGCGCCTCTGTCCATCGGATGAGGAGTGTGGGAACCCCCTTCCCCCGGAGTGGGATTCGCCCCCTGCCTCGCCCCGGCGTCGCCCGAGGGATGCTGCTCCAGAGCACCAACACACCGCGGCCAGGGAGGAGTCTCCACCGGCCCCTGGGGTTAGACCTCACCCGATGCCACCCACCTGGTCATCGTTCCGCCATACCCCACCTAGCGCCCGTAGGCGCCGACGTCCCCCACCATCTAATATGCCACCAGCGTGGTCACCATTCATGTTCATGCCATGGTGGCATGTCAAAGGGAGAGACCCCGACCCGCTGGAACGGTGGGCGGCCTATATGATCCCTCCCAGGGACCTAGGTCCTGGTTATGGTGCCATAACGGGTGATCTCGACAGTCATCTCAAGGTCCATGATGCAAACACCTACACTCTGTCGAACACCACATCCACTACATACCGACGCGTGGTACCCCCACGCCCCTCCACCTCAACAGCGCGAGGCGGACCAGACCAGCCAGCTCGACGTCATCCTGCACCATCCGCGGCTCGGGGAGCCCCAGAGCCACCGGAACCTACGGCCGCCCGACCTTCAGACGCCTCGGGTGACCGTGAACCCCCCACTGTCGACGAGGAGGAGGTGAGCCGTACGTCTCATCCGCAGGAGGGTTCCCCGGCTTCGGTAAGTGAAATTCGCCTGTTGACAGACCTGAGAACCACACACCCTTTCGGGGAGGCCCCCCCTCACCAGTAATTGAGGTGGGGAGGGGGTGGAAGTATTATCGACTTGTATCGTCTTGTGAATTGAGCCAGCCTGCAGTATATCAGGCTGAGTCGTCTGTAGTAACCTCTTATGTGATTCGCCTTATCGTAATTAGGGTCATCAGTACTGTGAAGGCTCAGGAAGGACCCGACACCAGCTTCCCTCATGTGGGATGGGGGAGCACAGGGGATGCGCACCGGGCTGCGACTAACCAGTTAATCAATGTTCTTTTGTGGTTGATTGCAGCACTCACCAGCAACAGAGGAGCAGTGAGGCCGGTGCGGGACCCTCCGAGCCGAGGCGTGCGGCTCGGACGAGATGACGCTGGGGCTGTCGCCCCCCAGGTCATGCTCACCCTCGCTGGGGCTGTTGCCCCCCAGGAGGCCCTTTTGGAGGACGCTGGGGCTGTTGCCCCCCAGGTTCGGCCGACACTCGCTGGGGCTGTTGCCCCCCAGGAGAGACAGTTTGCAACGTGTGAAGTTCCTGTTCTGATATTAATATTTGGACTCCTGTATATGGCAACTGCACCTGCCGGTATGGTTACGACTTGTGCAGTTCCTATTGTTGCATTGATGTTCGCGTTACTGTATATGGCATGTATGATCCTTTGTACTGTGTTCGCCTATACGACTGAAGTTACTAGGGCAACTGTACTTGCCGGTGTGGTTACGACTTGTGCAGTCCCAATTGCTGCATTGTTATTTGTGTTACGATGTATGACATGTACGACTCTTCAAAATGTATTCGTCTATATAGCTGAGGTTGCCATGGCAACAGCGTTATTCGGGGTGATCATACTACTGATATCTGTTGAGGGGCCTACCGCGACTCATTTATCCTGTAGACCTAGACCGGCTGTGTGTGACATGGCCTGTGCGGCCTGGGATGCGGGGATAACCGAGGGTGCCACCAGGACGGGGAATGCGTTCTCGTTGCCTGTTACTATGGAAATTCGACTTGGGGAAATGTTAACGACTCTTCGTCTACTATTGTACGACCGGGGACTTAGTCTACTACATAGTCAGGTTCAACCTATTGTCGCCTGTTGCTTATTCGGCTTTAGGATGTTTGGGCTAGTTATGCAAGTTACTATGGGAACCGATTCGACTCTGGCTGATATTGTCCTCGAGGGGACCGCCGTGGGAATCACCAGCTTTAGCCTGAGTGCGCTCGATGTCGCAGGGCTATTTAATTTAGGAGGTTCATATAGCATAGCCCTATTCAGTAGTTGGCGTATAGGGGCGCCTTATTGCGAGTTCATTAATTATAATAGTTCATGCTCCCCCCTCTTTTCTCGATGTATAGAGTTTGAATTAAAGGGGGAAGAGTGTAGCGAAGTCGCTTCGAGTCAACGACTTCTGCGGGACTTCGCGGGGCAGACTGGTTCGGTCCCGCACCGCAAGGTGGCGCCCCGCCCGTGGCGACTATATAAGGAGCCGCGGGGTGGCCGCCTCCTTTAGTCAACCTCGACTTGTCGCTGGGTGTGGACCGATCCAGTCTCCCTAGCGAAGTTGGCTCTAGGAACGACGTTGATGAATGTTTGATGATTGATAACCCATTACAACTGCTGTTTGTACTCGCCTTTTATTACACAGAGAATATACGGGTGTCACTTTCCCTTACTCTACTACAAACGCCTCTGGTCTTGTGTCCAACTTATTCATTACAATATAGATGTAGATGATAAAGTAAATTCGTTACGAGAGTTTTCACCTTTTGCTAACTTATTTAAAGAACAGCTAGAACAGTGTAGGGCTAACTTAGAATCTTCTATTAAAGTATGTGATAGAATATATAAGCATTTAATTGTCTTACAAACTAATATGTTACCTGAAAATATAGAGAAATGTGCCAAATGTCCGCAACATTGTTCTGCAGCTATTCTCAGGTGTACTAAAGACAGAAGAGGTCCTAAAAATTGTAAACCAAAAAAATTAAAAATAATGAAATAAATATTATATAAAAGTTGCTTAGCATAATGTTTGAGTGACATTTTATTTTTTTATACTTAACTTTTTGACTTAAAATTTTAGTTATGAATTTTATTTTATTTATTACCTACAGATGGAACGTGAAAACCAAGAGCCAGAACCTATTTTGTCCAAGTTAAACAACCAATTTTTTCAAGGAACAAAATTTGCTAAAAATGTTCATGATGTACAAGAAACATCTTCTCTTCAGAAGCCTGAAGAGGAAATGCCTCTTCTTGTAAGACCGAGTCGAGCTTATCCTACTAAAAGAATGATATCAAAAGAAGAAGATCTGGAGGTTATGCCTCCATTAGTAAAGAAAAAAAAACTTTCTGAGCTTTGCAAAAGCGACTATGGTCCAGCTTCTTCAGATTTACTAGACGAAGCTATTCAGATTTCTGGACTTGAGTTGTCAAAAGATGACTATCAAGTTGTGAATGAAGTTGTCTCCTTAGAAGATAACAATGAACTTCACGTTGACTATGAGGAAATTGGTAGTATTGAAGACAACAATGACCACTACAGTCATCGTGAAGTTGAAGTTATTCTCGAAGGGGACAAGGACGAAATCATTGACAGTAATGAAGTTAATGTTGCTGGTGAAGAAGTAGCTGTTCTCCAAGACAGTGACTTAGTTCCTAGTGAAGTTGTCGTGAAAGACGACAACAACATCACTCTTCCTGATAAAAGTTCAGCCAAAGTTGTCAATGTCACTGAGCCTTTTTCTGATTCTATACAACAGGCTAATACGAGAGACTACCTTCAACGTTTAATTCTGTCTCGCTTGCCTGTTTCTGTCGTCTTCCCTCAAAAGAAAGACACAGAGACAGGATCTCTTTTCTTGAAGCTGATGACGAAAGTTCCTACAAAAACAAGAACAAAAATATGTAAAAAAATCACTTGTGAAACATGCACTGACGAGCTGTTCTTTGGAGGGGGAGTATATTTCACTGCACAGAAAAAGAGCATGATGTCATGCCGTTATTGCTTGAAACTTTTTGGCTCCCCTCTCCTTTTGATTCAGCATATTTCGTCAACACATTTGGATTAAAAAATTCACAAGAAATAAAACATAAGCTTCAAGAAAAGTTACTTTAATGTTTATATGATGTTATATTTGAAGATGTGTGCAGCCTATATCATAAATATGTAGTATGAAAATGTCATACAAGAATTTCAATGTTTGTTTTATATCTTAAAATAATCCGTCTTGTTTTTTATAGGTTCAAGATGGAAAAGCAACTCTACTTGAACTTTTTTTTACTTTCATTAAGAAGTTTATACTTTAAAAACTATTTCAATTTTTATCGTGAACCTTTGATGGAAAAATTAAACATTGAAATACCTGCACATTCATTATTATCTGTATCGAAATGTTTTTTATACATTTCCTTCTTAAATATTTCATCAAAAAAAGCTTGTTATGAACGTTTTAATGAAATCAAAAACATAGAGTCCTTAGCATTTTTTGCTTCTTTTTTTCAGTCAGATTTTTTGTTTAATTATATATATCAAAGGACTACGAAAAAAATCAAAGAAATAGGGAAAGCATTGAAAGTTTATGTTTATTGCGGAACTATGTTTCATGTAAGCAGTAGAAAATTATTTTGGTTTGCTTCAGATCTTCTAAAAGTTAATCGTTCTGACATATTAGACGATTTGCTTTGTACAAAACACAGCATATTTGCTTATTGTGATTATCTTTGTTATTCGGATAATGAACTACAAAATAAAATAACTGATATGTTACAAGATTTAGACCTTAATGCAGAAATTGTTAAGTTTCGCTGCGGAGGGTGTGGGAAATACCATACTTTTGATAAAAATAAAAAAATTAGAACATTAAAAGTAACATATATGCTGTGTTGTGCTTGTCCAGTTAATTATAAATGTTACAGTAGTTTTAAGTTTGCTTCATACAGTACTCATTATCGGAAAGGTATAGCATGTTATGATTGTGGCATGAAATGGAAAAAAGCAAAGCCAATATGTAGTCCTGAATTTTGTTCATGGCTAAGAAAAAAATTCAGAAGCTTAAGAAAAAAAACTATAAAAAATGCATTACATTATTATTAAAGTTTAAGAAATATAAGGATGTAAAAAAACTACTATGTGATAACTTCTAACAGGTATCCTTTATCACATAAGAGTATATAACCTGTAAGTTCGGTGTTTAGTTAGGCACTGTGACATTTCAGGTTAAGAACCTTAAAACAGAACATTCTGTACCATATTTATCAAACAAGTTTTGATATATAAAGTCTATTGAAGATAATATGCCTTTACCATATTTGTTGTTGGATTGAAATAAAGAGGATTTATTGTAAGTTATTGAGTAGATATAATAAAGTGTCAAGTTTTGAGAAGAGATTTCACAGTAAGTTATATCAGAAAAAAAATTGCTGATATAAAGATGATAATGAAAGTTAATGTTGGTTTGCTTTTAAGTCGTGTTTATTACTTAGAAGCTATGTTGACTTTCACTGATGGTAAAATAGATGATTTAATAGATGTCAGTTTCCCTGTTCAGAATTATATGAGTGTAAGAGAAGCTAAACATATATTTACAGCGCTTTCTTTGATTCAGCCATTTTCATCTTTAAAAGAAATAAGAGTAGAAGCTTTATGCTTTTTCTCTGATTTCTTTCAGTCTTCATATCTTTTAGAAGAAATAATGAAGATTGTTTTATCTGATGTCATGTTATTGCCTAGAATTATTAAAATGTGCTGTATTTTTTTAAAATATACAGATTTTTATTATAGAATAAAGGATTTTTCATGTTTTATTTTAGAAATTTCATATTTTGAAGATGTAATAGAATTGATGAAACCTGCTCACAAAAAACATTACTTGAATGTTAATCCTAATGATTATGTTTTAAGTCCTTTAAAGAAAAAAATAAGAGATCAAATAAGAAAAAAAGAACATAAAATGTCTATTCTTTATATGTTTTGTAAACTTTGTTCTTCAGAGCTGATAATTTCTTCTAACAGCACAAATGTTACTTACATTCATTGTTGTATGCAACCTGTTCATATAAAATGTTTAGAATTTTTCTTTATGAAAACGAATCATAAAATAAAAAAGTGTAAATATTGTGATGTTAAATGGTTTGAAAAGAAGCCAATATATAGGTATGAAAAAGATATATTATTATGGTTATCAAAAAAATCAGAATCATGCTCTTCTTTGAAGAAAGACAAGTTACCTAAAATGGCTTTACTTGAAAATAAAAATGTTGAAAAATATAACAGTGTTATGTTATGATGTTATATAATGTTTTCAATTATGAAATTAATAAATATTTTTCAAGTTTAATTTCTTTGAGATAATCAAAAAAGTATATATCATATAAGTAAAAAAAGAAATGTCAATTTCCTCTCCTTTTTACGTGAATTTACCTTCTAATACTATTCACCCTTCTAGGGAAAACAAAACAAGTTCTTATTATGTTAATTTACCTTGAACTATTACATTGAAAGGGGAATGGGAGGTTGGAGTGGTGGAAGTTAATATACCTATTTCTTGGTATAATTTTCCTGAAAGACCAGAACGAAATAGAACTATAATAGTGGAAAGAAATTTTTTTAAATTTAAAAAAAATGTGTTCATAGCAAATTCTGCAAGTGATGTTACCTTGGAGAAAAGGTTTATAGTAGAAAGAATTCCTTATGGAAATTATAATTCTATTAATAACCTTATTGGAACTATAAATTCTGTTTTAGAAAAAATTGATATTTATCCTGATGATGTTTTCTTTAAAAAAGAGCGAAAACCTTTTATGAAAATAGAACCACAAAATTTAAAACCTATTCTTAAAGTAGGAAAAGGAGACGTAGTAACTTTTTCTTCTGATTTGTCTTCTTTGTTAAGATTAGATTTACATGAAAAAGCTGAGAAAAAAGAAGGAAATACTGTGTCTTTCATGGGACCTCCTTTAGAAAATTTTGAAGAATATAAAAAAATAGCATCAAATTTAGGACCAAATGAATATGAAAATTTCATAGTGGGTGGGGTTCCTAATTTGCATTACATAGCATCTAATATTTATATTTATAGCAACATAGTTTGTAATGAAGTAGTAGGAAACAAACAAGTTCCACTTTTAAGAACAATAAGATGCACAGGAAGCTTTGGTGATGACATAACAGAAGTTTTTGTTACTCCATATTACAAAAAACTTAAAAGAAATGAAATACAAGAAATTCAAATAACTGTCTGTGATGACTTAGGAGATCTTGTTAAATTTGAATACGGAACAGTGTTTTTGGTTTTACATTTCAGACCGATAGTCTAATGATTTATCGTCGTAGAGCATTAAAAAATCTTATCACAGAATATGATATCATTCCTAATTCTTTAAAATATGATCCTGATTTATTTTTGTTCAAAAATTTAAAAAAAGTGAAGAAAAAAATATTAAAAGTAAAGAAAGAAGAAGGTGGAGTTAAATTTCAGATAGGACTTTGCGTTATTTTAGGAAAATATAACTTAGAAACTAATGAATATTTTCAAATAGAACCATGGTTTTTAAGTCCAGTTCAATTTGGGTTTGATTCTTTGAATTTAGAAGAAACAATTAGGTCTAGTTTTTCTATTATATTAGGATTTTTTGATTCTTTCCTTCACATGGGATCAGGATGGTTTCTTAAAAAAATCAAAGTTCTTAGAATTTCAATTTTTAAATATAACCCTTTAGGAGGAAAAGAAAGACAAAAGACTAAAGACTTAATAGACAAAAAAAATCAATTTTAAATATAAAAGGAACTGGTAATAAATGCTTTCTTTATTCTGTTTTAGCTGGTCTACATAAAGTAACAAATAATTCAAATTTAGCAAAATCTTATGATTTTTTTTAAATGAATTGAATCTTTCTTTTATTACTTTTCCTGTGAAATTAAATGAAATATCACAATTTGAAAAAAAGAACAATCTAACAATAAATGTATTTGGTATGTTAGAAACAGAGCAAAAGATTATTCAACCTTTCCCTATGTATATTTCTACTAATTCGACTACTGTTTCTGAAGGAAGACATGTTGATTTATTATTATATGATGATCACTACTATTTGATTAGGAATTTACATAAGTTTATAAGACCTTTTTTCTGGAAAAAAACTAGATATTTTTGTTACAAATGCTTGATATCTTTTTGCTCAGAAAAAAAATATAAGTCCCACATAACTCAGAATTGCAATAAAAATCCTTACGTAGGACAAGGATACTATATGCCACCTATAGGTTCACATCTTAATTTTTCAGATTTCAAAAATAAAGTAAAAAGTCCTTTTATCATTTATGCAGATTTTGAATGTTATAATTATAAAATGAAAGAACCAATTTATAAAGGTAAATCTTTATGTGAACGCGAACATAAATTAAATGCTTTCGGTGCTATAATGGTGTCAAAATATAAAGAATACAATCAAGATCCATTCATATATGTAGGAAAAAATGTCATATCAAATTTTGTCTCTTATTTATATCAAAAAAGAGCTGAAATATCTTATATTTTACACCATAAAAGAGAACCTATGAAATTAACTCCTCAGGATATTTCTCATATAGCTAAGCAGAGAAAATGTTACGTTTGTGGGGTTTCATTGACTCGTAAAGGTATACGTAAAGTTTTAGATCATTCTCATATAGGGCGAGAAGGTAAAGGGAGAGACATAAATTATGCTTGTAACAGATGTAATCTTACTTATACGTCTTTAAGGATGGATAAATTAAAAATACCTATTGTTATTCATAATAGCATGAACTATGACACTCATTTTCTTATTCAAAAATTATATAAATATGTGGACGAGAAAAATATATCTGTTATAGCAAAATCGTCAGAAAAATTTTTGACTTTAAGTTTTGAAAATTTTCGTTTCATAGATTCTTTTCAATTTCTTCCTACTTCTTTAGCTAAATTAGCAAATCTTATGAATGAAAAAGGAACTGATGACTTCTATGAAACAAAGAAGCATTTAAAAGATAAAAAATTATTACCTTATGTTATCCGTAAAGGAGTTATGTGTTATGATTATATAAATTCATGGAGTGTTTTGAAAGAAAAAAAATTGCCTGCAAGAAAATATTTTTATTCTTCTTTAACAAAAGAAAACATTTCTGACGAAGATTACCAGCATGCTCTTTTTATGTTCAAAGCTTTCAAATGCAAGAACCTAAAAGATTATTTGAAAGAATATTTAAAAATAGACGTTTTGCTTTTATGTGACGTTTTCGAATCTTTTAGAGAAAAGGCTTTAGATTATTATGGATTAGATCCATCACATTTTCTTACTTCACCAAGCTTAAGTTATCAAGCCATGTTGAAATATACTGGGGTTAAATAAGTTTTATTTTCGGACATAGAAATGTACAATTTCATAGAAACAGGTGTAAGAGGAGGGATAACTAATGTTTCGCACAGGTATGCCATAGCAGAAGAGCCTGATGAACATATTTTTTATATTGATTGCAATAATTTATATGGAAAATGTTTAGCAGATTTTTTACCTATTTCTGATTTCAAATGGTTAGAAAAAAAAGAAATAAATAAATTAGAAATATGTAACATTCCAGACGATAATGAAACAGGCTATATTATGGAAGTAACTCTATCTTATCCTGCAAACCTTCATGATAGACATAATTCTTTTCCTTTAGCACCAGAAAAATTAGAAATAAAAAAGGAAGATTTATCCACTTATGCTGAACAAGTACTCAAAGACATAGGAATTTCATATAAAAAAGGAGGAAAAAAATTAATATGTAATTTAAATCAAAAGGAAAATTATGTTATACATTACCGTAACTTAAAGCTATATCTAAACCTAGGAATGAAAATTAAAAAAATACATAGAGTTCTTTCATTTAAACAAAAAGATTGGATGAAACCATACATCGATTTTAATACAACAAAAAGAACCTTAGCTACTTCTTCTTTTGACAAAGAATTTTTTAAACTTTTAATTAACAGCACTTTTGGGAAAACGTTAGAAAATGTTAAGAAAAGATCAACTATGAAATTAACTTCTAATCCTTTAGTAAGTGAAAAACTTATAAGAAAACCAAATTTTAAATCACTACATATCTTTCAAAAAGACTTCGTAGGTATACAATATAACAAAGAACGAATTCTTTTAAATAAACCTATATACATAGGATTTACAGTATTAGAACTATCAAAATTATGGATGTTTAATTTTCATTATAATATCATGTTACCTGCTTTTTCAGAAAGCATTATTCAATTGTTATACACGGATACAGACTCATTCATTTATTATATTAAAGATGAACATTTCTTAAAAAAGATAAAAAATATTGAAAATTATTTTGATTTTTCTAATCTTAAAGAAAGTCATCCTTTATTTTCCTCTAAAAATATGAAAGTTTTAGGAAAATTCAAAGATGAAACAGGAGGGAAAAAAATAAAAGAATTTATAGCATTAAGACCTAAAATGTATTCTATTCTTTATGAAACTGGAGAAGAAGAGAAAAAAGTGAAAGGCATAAAAAAAAGTTGTATACAAGAAATAAAACATAGTAACTTTAAAAAAGTCTTATTTAAAAATAAAATAAGAGAAGATCAATTCTGTAATATAGTAAGTCTTAAACATAAAGTGTATACCATTTCCCTACATAAGATTTCTCTTTCTCCTTTTGAAGATAAAAGATATTTATGTGATAGTGGGATAAAATCTCTTGCTTATGGACACTATAGTATACCTAAAAGAAAGAAAAAAAGAAAAAAAAACGAAATACCTTTTCCAGAAATAAAAAAGAAAAAAAGATCATGAGATAGCTTGAAAAAACTTTAACCTTATTAACATTAGAAAGAAAGCCTAAGGCATAATAAAAGAAAAAATGAACAAATCAGGAAAATACCCTACTTTGGCTTTTGGTCGGAGGAAAAGAATAGATATAAATAAATTTAAAGGAAATATATATTTACATTTTCATGACTTGACTAAAGATAAAAGTATATCTCTTCAAAAAGAAGAGTTTGACCTTCTTCTTCGAATGAAAAATAAAATATATAAAAAAATTGAAAAAGTTAAGAAATTGAAGAAAGAAAACAAGCAAGAAAAAATAAAAAAAAAGAAAGAAAAAGAACAAAATTTAAGTAGTGATAGCAACAGTGAAAGTGAAATGGAATTAAGTGAAAATGATAGCAGTGAATAATATTATGAAAATATTAATGAGATAAATGAATGACTTACCTTATTACCTTTAAAATAATATTATAAAAATATTATTGAGATAAATGAATAACTTAGCTAATTAGCTTTATATATTTTCGTTTTCAATTTTTTATGATAAAAAATGGTTTCTAAATGTGAATTTTGTGGTAAAAATGCTGATTTAGTAAAAAATAAAAAATATTGTTTAAAATGTGCAGAGTCAATGGTACAAGAATGTATAAGGTGTCATAGACCTTTTCAATCTTATCATTTTTTTACGTCTGATGAAAATCACCTGAGATGTAATGCTTGTTACAATAAATACATGAAAGAAAAGCTAAGAAGCAAAACTAAATCCGCACAAAATTTCAGTATAAAAGTCATGGAAGATATGAGCGAAAATGAAGACTCGAACAGCATATCTTCAGAAGAAGAAAAAAATGACTCCACCAAAAATATTGAATCAAACATTGTTCGTCCTATCAAGAAAGAAGAAAACTTGAAAAGAAGAAAAGAAGAGAGTGATGATAATGTAAGTCATAACGAAAATGAATATGAAGAAAAAAAAGTAAAAATACAAGTCAAGAAAAAGAAAAAGATGAATAAGACTTCTAGCAGGGTGGAAAATAATACAAGTGATGATGACTTAAGTCAAGATGAAAATGAAAAAGCAGGAAGAAAGGAAAAGGTGCAGGTTAAAAGAAAGAGAAATGTGAACAAGCAGCAATCTAATACCTCACGAAATAAAACTAAAATTAATTCTAGTTCAAGGAAAACAAAAACAGGAAACAAAAGTCTGATATTTAACGTAGATGGAAACATGAAACCGAGTGGCTTCATCCGAATTTACATGCCTGTTAATCAGTAAACATTTTTTTATTGGATGAATAAAATTAAAAAAATTTCATGGATAACCGTGAAATCTGACAGTATAATATATCGACACACTTTCTATTACATTGAGATGGTTTAAAATCACGTGATTATATGTATCGTTCTATTCATGTATAAAAATTATTTGATATATTAGAACGAAACCATGCATATCGGATTTCCGTCTCTGTAATGTAATACAGGAAATATGTGTCAAAAAATATGAACCAACAAACTAAAAACAAAGAAAATATTTTAAAAGAAATATTTTTCAATCCGTCTGATCCTGCCTCTTTCAGTTCTGCAAATAAATTATATGAAAGTGCAAAGAAAAAAAATAAAAATATAACTCATACGGATGTATCAGCTTTTCTTCATAACACTAGAACCTATACTTCTCACAAAAAAATAAAACATAGGTTTTTACGAAGAAAAACTATAGTGAAAGGTATAAATGATCAATGGCAAATAGATTTAATTAGTATATTTAATTTAAAAAATGAAAATGATGATATCAAATATTTACTTGCTTGTATAGATTGTTTTTCTCGTTATGCTTATATTTTTCCATTAAGAAACAAAACAGCTTCCGTCACTTTAGATGGCTTTAAAAATATATTAATGAAAAGCAAAGTTAAGCCTAGAATTATACAATTTGATGACGGAAGTGAATTTAAAGGTGTATTCAGAAAATATTTAAAAGAAAATAACATTAAATTTTTCAGTACATCGCAAGACACTAAAAGTGCAATAGTAGAAAGATTCAATCGTACTATACAAGATAAAATATATAAATATCTTACTTTCAAAAAGACTTTGAGATATATAGATGTACTTCAAAATTTAGTATATAGTTATAATCACAGTAAGCATAGAACTTTAGGTATAAGTCCTTCAGAAGTAACTAAAGCAAACGAAAAAAAAATATGGATAAAACAATACGGGAAATATTTATTCTCTAAAAAACATCATTTACCCTTTAAAGTTGGAGATAAAGTTAGAATTACTAAATATAAAACTACTTTTAGAAAAGGATATTCTTCTCATTGGAAAAAAGAAATTTTTCAAGTAGCTTATGTTCTTAGAACTTGGCCTGCAACATATGTATTAATTGATAAAAACAATGAAATATTAAGTGGTAATTTTTATAAAGAAGAACTAGTTAAAATTGAAGGAATTTAAAAAAAAAAAAATGGAGCACATAGAATTTCCTATTTTCAATGCATGTATTAGAATACCTTTTTCTATGATAGTAGCAGGTCCTAGTAACAGTGGTAAAACTACTTTTGTTCATAATTTAATAGAAAACAGTGATCGCATATTAGACAAAAACATAGATTATTTTATTTGGTGTTATGGTCAAACACCTCCTAAAAAACCTTCTATAATGCAAGATAAAGACGTTATTTTCATTAATGGTATTCCTTCTTCTTTTGATAAATACATAAAACCGAACTTAAATGGACTTATTATATTAGATGACTTAATGAAAGAAAGCAGTAATAATGCAGAAATAGGAAAATTATTTACTCAAACTTGTCATCATGAAGGTTTAAATGTGATATATATATCTCAAAATTTTTTTTCTGAAGGGAAAGAAAGACAAACTGTGAACAGAAATGCTACTTACCTTGTTATATTTAATTCTCCTTTAGATCAAACAGTGCCTCAAATATTAGGAAGAAAATTATTACCAAAAAATCATAAAACTTTTATCAATATTTTTAATGAAGCAACTAGAAAACCACATTCTTATCTCTTAATAGACGGACATCAAAAAACTCCACAAGAATACAGATTAAGAGGAAATATTTTTGATGTAGGCCAAGATGTTTATATTCCAAATAAAACTTAAAAAAATGTACGTGTGATAAATGAAATAAAGAATGATATAAAAGACAAGAAATAGTTTTGTTTATTACGTTTTAAAAAATGCCTAAGAAAAGGAAATCTTTATTATTAAAAAAAAGACCTATATTAAAAAGGAAAGGGAAAAAAAGAATTTTAAAGAAAAAAAAGACTAAAAGAAACAAAAGGCCTAATTTGTCTAGGCAATTAGCTTTCCTTACGGTCTTAAGTAACACTAAAAATAAAAAAAGAAGAAATCTTCTGATAGAATATGCAGGAAAAGAAGACATAGATGCTATATGTCAATGCATTTATAACGTACTGAAAGGAAACATTAAATTAAGTCCTTTTTCTTATGCTAAACTTAAAAAGCATAAAAAAATTTTAAGATTTTTAGTAAATAGACGTGTGAATAACAAAAAAAGGAAAGCAGTATTGAAACAAAAAGGTGGTTTTTTGTCTATGCTTATTCCTTTAGCCGTAACTTTACTAGGAGGTTTAGCAGGAAGTAGACAATAATATGACTGCTTCTTTCAAAAAAAGTATTGTCATTCCTTTAGTTACATATAAAAAACTTAGAGCTATAGAAGAAATTAAGACGAAAGAAACTAAAAATGAAAAAAATCCTATTCTTGAAAGACAAAAAGAAATATTAGCAGAAAAAATGTATAATATTCAACCATATAAAGTTTTAAGTACTAATCAAGATATATCTAAACAAAATCCTACTTTTTTTTCTTATTTTCAAGAAAATCAATCTGAAAAATCTTTTCATACAGGTATATCTATAGAAGAAATATTATCACATATAAGACAAGCACAAATACCTTACATAAAAGAAATTTTAAAAAAAATGTTAGCTTTACAATTTTTTTGGAATGATCAGGGTGAAATAATAATGAACGGAAAACTGCTAAAAAATTCTAATGTGATAGACATAATGAAATTTTTTTCTAATACTAGCATAAAAAAAGAACCTCTTGGCATTAATGAACTTTGGTATAATTTATCTCGACATATACCTAAATCTTGGTTTCTCAATAAACCAGGAAAAAGCAAGCAAGATGCTGACGCTTATAAAATAAAAAAATATCCTATAGAAGATCAAAATATAGACATTATAAAAAAACGACAACGACAAATACATAAAAAAATTGAAAAAGGAAAGATAGAATCCATAGAAGCAACAGATGATGAATATTCAGAAAATGATTACGATGATCCAATTGAAAAATCATTATTTAAAGATTCTGACAGCGTGGACGACGATAATTTAAATTATCCTCCAGAATATGGTAAACAAAAATTATTTATTCCTTCAGGAGAAGAAAAAACCTTCACAGAATCTGAAGAAAATAAAAAAGATGAAGCAAGTGGAGGAATAGGAGAAGAAATAAAAATTAAGAAAATAAAACCAACTTCTTTTGAACAAAAATTCGATGAAGAAAGTGAAATAGAACCTATGTCCTCTACCCCTCCTTCTGAAGATATTTTTGGAGAAATAAAAAAGAAAAAAAGTTCGTCTAAAGCATCACCACGTAAAACACGTTATGGGAGATCAAAAAAAACCAACCCTAAATATTATGGGAAAGATTGGGACACGAAATGGAAAAAATAGTAATAAATAAAGAAAAAGCATTTGAGATAAAGAAGAAAAAATCCTAGGAAAATAAATAAAAATGTATTCGAATTGTGCTCATAAAAAACTTCTTTACAGGCAATTTTTACGAGAAAATAAAAATCCATTATTTTACAATCAATATGGAAGTGGATATAATACACTAACTCCTTTCATAGGAAGCAGAAATCAAAGAGGATATGGTATAGGTGGCATACTAAAAGGTTTATTTAAAACAGTCGTACCTCTCATTACTCCTGCGGTGAAAAGTGCAGGTAAAGCAATAGGAAAACGAGCTCTTAAAGGAGGAATAAAAATTGCAAAAAATGTTTTAAAAGGTGAAAATATAAAAAAGGCTATAAAAAGAGAAGCTGAAGAAAGTTTGTCTGATTTAGGTTCTCAAGTTATTTCAAACTTTTCAAATCGAAAGAAATTATCTCCTCAGCCAAAAATTATAAAAAAGAGAAACAGAAAAAAGAAAGGAAGGCATGGTGATATTTTCGGATAGAATAAATAGCTTGAGATAAACCGATAACTTGATCTTTTTATGTTGTCAAAGTAAAAATAAGAAGATACACCTGAACAAAAAATATGTCTTTTTTAAATGAAAATTTACATCATTGTATAAGCTCAGAATTGGATTATAAATATATACCTCCTACTGATACTACAAGAATAAAAACATACTATGAAAAAATAGATCCTACAGCTTCACCAAACAGCAACACTGTTCAATTTACATTAAAATCTAACAAAAAAGATTATGTTTCTTTACATAACAGTTACCTTTACATAAAAGCAAAAATATTGAAAGCAGATAAAATAGCACCTGACGCTCCAGCTAACGATGGAACTATAAATGATAATGCTAAAGTTTTTCCTGTTAATTATTTTGGTGCTACTATGTTTAAGAATGTAAAAGTTTTCGTAGGAGGAATAAGGATATCAGACAGCAATGATTTATATGGTTACAAATCAATAATAGAATTTACTTTAAGTTATGATCCTCTTACAGCTAAATGTTTAGGACCATTAGGTTTTTACATAAAAGACAATAAAGATTTCAATGAAGTTAACACTTTAACAGGTACAGCTCACAATGCAGGAGCTAAAAAAAGATATGAAAAAACAAAAAACGGAACATTGTTTGAAGTGCATGTAAGAATACATGACAGTCTTTTTTCACAGTCTAAATTATTACCTGGGGACTTGCCTCTTTCTATTGAATTAGATAGAGCAGATGAAACTTTTTGTTTAATGTCAAAAGTAGAAGCTCAAAAATATATTATAGATGTACAAGAAATAAACTTGTACGTGAAAAGAGTTAGATTAACAGATGATTTTCATCAAGAATTAGAAGAAGCAAGAGCTACTAATTTACCTATATGGGATATTCCTATCCATAAAATAGACATGAAATATGTCACTTTCGGTCCTCAAAAAGCTATTCTTCAAGCTTCACATGTTGTGAATAACACACCTTTACCTAAAAGAGTCATAATTGGTCTCGTGCATTTAGATGGCTTCACAGGCACTCATAATCGTAATCCATTTAAATTTGAAAACTTTAAAGTTAAAGAAATAGAACTTAAAGTAAACGATGGAGGAACTCCTTTTTATCATTATGAATTAGATTTTCCAAATAATATGTATAACATGGCTTATCTTGCTCTCCTTAAATCTACAGGAGATATATTCAGAAATGAAGCACAAAATGTAACCATAGACGAATTTAAAGAGGGAACAACATTATTTTGCTTTGATATTTCTAAAGACGGAGCAACATCAGAAACTTTTGAATTAACTGAAACTGGTACTTTAGGTTTTGTAATAAAATTAGAAGAAGAATTAGATCATGGAGTAGCAGCCATTGTATATTTAGAATATGATGAGATCATGAGATTAGACTCAAGTAATATGCTAAAATTTAAGTCTGAATTGACTAACCTAACAAAATGAATGGAAAAGAAATAAATTTTTATCTAAATCTCATAAAAGAAGAAAAAAAAGGAGAATATGGAGTGTTTTCAGCAGATACCATACCTGAAGTGACGTATTACCCTACTAGTTACATAGTTAACACTGACAACAGTGATTCTCCTGGTGAGCATTGGGTAGCTTTATATTATGAAAAACCTAATAACTTAGCTGAATATTTTGATTCATATGGATTTCTACCTCTTCGTGAAAGTTTTCTTAAAGCATTACCTGAAAAATAAAATATTCAACTCATGCTATACAAGGTTTATTTTCTACAACTTGCGGACAATATTGTTTATATTATCTTGAGAAAAGAGCTAACAACATGTCCATGCAAGATATAATATCTAGTTTCACGACTGATACAGACTGGAACGATAATAAAGTAATAAATCATTTCAAAAAGAAAAAAATACCTGTGATAAAAGAAGCTTATTTCCCATATCAAATTTGTCAAAGCTGCTTACCTAAAAACGATTTCTTAAATAACAATTACACTTTAAAATCTAAAAAATTGAAATGACGGAATCAAACCTTTTAAGTAAAATCAATAATGCAACTAAAAAGAAACTACCAGCTATACAAGCAAGTAGTATTTTAGTTATGTTTGTCTTAGCTATAACAGGTATCATATATAATGAAACACAAAAAAAATATTCTTCTCCTTTACAAAAAGGAGATGAAATATTCCTATGTTGTACAGAAACTGGCAACATTTTTCGCAATGGAGAAAAAACACAAAGTTTTTTAACTTGTTACATAACAAACATAAATGAGAGAAAAAGCTGGTCCTATCCTTACTTAGGACAGTCTGTTTCAAATAATTCTCAAACAAACCAAAGCTCAAGAGTAAATCAGTTTACTGATATAATAACCATAAATTCCTCTCTTAAAAATAGATATGTTGTAATACATATACCTAAACAAAGAAAAATCGCTGAGATAAATACCACATCTCCAACTTACAACTGATCAAAAAATATCACGCTGATCCTATAAACAATAACTTATATTTTAAATATGGATTATTTAAAGATTCAATTAAACTATGAAAAAGAACGTAATGAAATCCTAGAAAAAATTTGTCACCATCAACACTCATACATTTGCTCGTTAGAAAAAGAGAAAACTGAATATCAAAACAAAATAAAAGAAGAAGAAGAAAAAAATTCTTCTCTCTCTTATAAAATAAAAGAGACAGAAAAAGAAGTCATGAGTATGTTAGCACATAGAAAAGCCTATGGCATAGCTAAAATGGAGAGGGAATACAGGAAAAGAAAAGGTCCGATTTACATAAACACTATAGTATCAGACAGTAATGATAAGGATGAAGAAGCTGCTGAAGATATAGATATAGTAGATCTCCCTCGTGAGAGTTTATTAAACATATATAGAAGTATACCTGATGAAGTGTTTTATGAAGAAAAACATGAATGTGATTAGGTATACTTAATCACTGCTATATAATTCAAAATGAGTTTTCAAACATACAGCATAAGAAATCTTTTAAAAAATAAGAACATCAGTGACGAAATAGCAATCAAATATGTTAATGCTAAAAAAGAAAAAATTATATGCAATTCTGCTTTCTTAAACATACTCCTTGAACACTATAAACAGGTATTCAAGCATAGGCAAATAATATCTGCAGCCTTTTTCGTTATAGGAGAAACAGTATTTAATTATGCAGAAAAAATATGTCTTATAAAACGATTAAATATGCATGATTTATCAAAATTATCAGTAAAAGAAGCTATAGGTTATACCTTAAAATTCTTTTCTACTGAAGGTCTTAAAGATGAAAAAGACAAAAAAAATTGGGAAAATGCATTAGATCATCATTATAAAAATAATGATCATCACCCTGAATACTATTCAGGTAAAAACATGGAAAAATATGCTTTAATTGAAAGTGTATTTGATATGATAGCCTGTCATATAGAAAAAGATTTGAAAATTAAAAATATAACTGTGAATGATATTTTAAACGGAGAAATTACCTTTCATGAAATGTTAAACATTAATCCAAATTTCTTTAGTAGATACACTATCGAAGACAGAGAAAAAGTAAATTTTTATCTTGCTTCGTGGAAAAGTATTCTAAGTCAGCAATAAAAAATGCTTAAAATAAAAAAATATATTATTACAAATTCTGTAAATAAAAAAACAAAAACACAAATCACAAACATTAAATATACAAGTTTTACGATATCTTTACTGGCTATATATTTCTTTTTTACTTACTGTATCATATATGAACTTATGCATATTGTAATATTATGTCCTTTTTTATATATCATATATAACCTTATACATATTATATTATTTCTGTTTTTGCATCATAGTATACTTGTTTCCGATACTACTTTGTGATACAGCTAACATAACCAGTTTCCGATACTACTTTGTGATACAGCTAACATAACCAGTTTCCGATACTACTTTGTGATACAGCTAACATAACCAATCTTAACTTTACATCTGATTACATATAACTTCAAAATGCCTTTGCCATCCTATTATTTCAATCAAGACTTAGGTTATTCTGATCAAGTCTTACAACAAATATCTGTACTGTTAGGTACAGACTGGATGAAACTAGGTATTTATCTAGGCATACCTGATCACCGTTTAGAAAATATTTTTAAGTCTAAAAAACCATGCGAAATGGCATTAGAAATGTTAAAAAAATGGTGGAGAAATGTTCCTCCATACAAGAGATGGGAGGAACTAGAAACAAGTTTTCTGGAAACTAGCAGAAGAGACTTAATAGAATTCACTCAAAAATATTTTGGCGAAAAATTATTGGAAAATTACCATACTGATTCCACTGCTATATATCTTTTCTTGAGCAAATTGAGCGAAAAAATACCATCAGACTGGAAATATATCGCTATTTATTTAAACATATCATATAAAGATATAAAAAATATTTCTTATGAACCTGAACGTGACTTAACTCAATATGCCTTCCAAGTGCTAAAAATGTGGCAAACATCTAAATACAGTGCAACTCACCATCTCATAAAAGCTCTGTCTGACATGAACAGAAAAGATGGTTTGAAAATTATCTTCGATGAATTCGATAAAAGAACAGGAAGTGAACAAGCAGGCTTTAATTAAAATGTTAAAATATCTTTGTGATAAGCTTTAATAACTACAATACAGTTAGTCATAACAATTTATTAGTTATAATATATTATCATGTTATCTGATTATAAGATTGCTTTAAATATCTTGTGATAAGCTTAAATAACTAAATATTATAATAAATAATACAGCAACAATAGTAACAACTGTCATAGTTATAATTTTTTATCATATTGTCATCTAATCATAAGATTGCTTTAAATATCTTTATGATAACCTTAGATAACTGTATATCATAACTAGTGATATAACAGTTGTAACAACTTACTATTATCATAATATAATATTGTTATCTGTTTATAACTGCTTTTAATATAGTTGTGATAAGCTAAGATTGTAATAACTTGATATAGTTATAATTTTTTATCACATTGTCATCTAATCATAAGATTGCTTATGATGATCTTAAATAACTATATATCATAACTAGTGATATAACAATTGTAACAACTTACTATTATCATAACATAATATTGTTATCTGTTTATAACTGCTTTTAATATAGTTGTGATAAGCTGAGAACTAAATAACTATATATCATATAACAAGTAGTATAGCAATAATCATAAGTACTTAGTATTATACATACTATAGTTATAACATTATATTGTATTATCGCTTTAAATATCGCTGAAATAAGCTTAGATAACTATATCATAACAAGTCATTAAACAAGTCATAAGTACTTAGTATAGTTATAACTTCATATTATTACTGATATTAGTTATAACTTCATATTATTACTGATATCTTTATATATCAATATCAACAAAAATGGCATATTCACACGAGTCTTATTATGTAACACTTACGGATAACAGAAATACAGCATTAATAACACCATGCAATACTCCTGTTACCACGCCTGATATAAATCCTATAAGTAAACCTGTGATATATTATATAAAAAATACAGAAAGAGCGATTGAACCAACAAGATCAACTAAAGAATCTGCAGGATTTGATTTATACAGTGCTTATGATTATATTATTCCTGCTAAAGAAAGAATGTTGGTGAAAACTGATTTAACGCTTGCTATACCTCCAGGATGCTATGGTCGCATAGCACCTAAATCAGGTCTTGCAGTTCATCATTTTATTGATGTTGGTGCAGGAGTAATAGATGGAGACTATAGAGGCACTGTTGCCGTCCTACTGTTCAATTTTGGTAATAAAAACTTTGAAATAAAACATGGAGATCAAATAGCTCAAATCATCATAGAAAGAATTTGCATCCCTCACCTTGAAGAAGTATCTGTTCTTAATGTAACTGAAAGAAACAAAAGAGGATTCGGATCAGGGAAAGAAAAAACAACTAATGAAACTGAAGAAAAACCAGTTGAAAAAATGGATGAAGAACCATCAAGAGAAAACCCTGTCAATGAAGAGGCTGCAGATGAAGAACAATTCTTTGATGCAGTTGAAGAACAAGCCTATGAAGAAAAATCAAATTAAGAATCAGCAAAAGAAAAAACGAGTCGATGCAGTTAAAGAACAAGCCTATGATGAAAAAGCATTAAAAATAAAAAAAAATCAACATCATATAAACCATTAATAAAATCAATGAAATGCCCTCCATCTCTCGATGTGAAATTATCCCTAATAAAAAAATTAAATAAAATCGAGTTATGTTTTTTATGCATACAATATAACAAACAAAATATCCTTGGGATAAACTAAAAAATCACACAATCTCTATGATAAACTAAAAAATCATACAACCAAAAAAAACATAATGGACAACAAAGCAAAAGTAGATGAATGCTTGCTTTATATTTTACAAGATTCTGATTACAATGATCATTCACCTCGAAATAATATTTTTCCATATGAAAACACTAAAATAATTACTTTTATTTTAAAAAATGAAATAGCAGAACTTTTTTTAAATAAATGGAAAAACGATGAAGTTCAAACTTCTTCACTTTTAAATGAAGTAATAAAAAACTTAAAAAAATTAATCAATGTCATGTATTACACAGATCACTTTGGAGTTAAATGGCAAACCCGAGATAATTCAAGATACAGCAAGATTTCAATAATATTCCATGGAAATAGTCGTATCAATGAAACTACTACAGTACTTAAGTCTAAAGAATATAAAAATTTTATCCAGTCATTGAAATCTGCGAATATACTATTTTTAGATCAAACAATCACTTTCAGAAGTCAATTTCAAAGTATACTAGAACACATATGTAACTCATTCTCTGCCACTCTGTTCATAAATGATGACTTAATTCTTTATTTTCCCGGCTGGAGACATATAAATGAATCAATACCAGCAGAAATTTATGATTTAGATCGTCTTTGGTATCCACTCTCTGTGTAACACGGTTGCTAAGGTATGCGCTACAAATCGAGTAAACACTCGTTACTAAGTGTAGCTATGACAACATAACGTAGCAACATAATTCATTGCGTCAAAAAAATGGCTGACAACGAAACTATAATGAATAACATTGAATCATCAACCTCAGAAGATGAAACAAGTTCAGAAGAAAGTCATCATCGGTATGAAACCAATTTCACAGTGCGAGCACATAGTTACACGGATCAAGGTGAAGTGAAAACGTGTTTGCGAGGATGTTATAACATTTCCTACAATCTCGATTTAGTTGTTATGTACGATGACGTGCCGCACGAAGACAACACACTCGTATACTTGGATGTAAAAGAAGAACAAAAGATCGAAATTTTCGAAGAAGAATGGACAGAACTCTCATCTAAAATGGATCAAATAAAACATCTGTTTAGTTCGAACGTTAACATGAACTCTAAAATTGAAATAGAAGGTTTCACTGTCACCAAATTAAACTGGGATACGTTACTGTTCGCATCAAAGAACATTGAAAGCCACTTCATGTTAAAACCAAATCAGTTAGATAAACTGAATACTGCGATGGAAGACATTCAAGACAAAGAACTTTTTGACTATCTTGATATACTGTACATTTTAGAAGAAGAATAAGAAAAACAGAATCCTAAAGGTAAAACACACTTCTTAATGTCTCTGAATGATATAAATGTCTCTGTGAATGCACACTTCTTAATAGTCTTAAAGTACAGTCAATAAAAAAAATGGGAAACAAACCTGTTTTAGGATATACTAGATATGATTCCAATACATTTCCTCTAAGCAAAGAAAAAACTAACGCTGTAGGATTTAATTTATATAGTGCTTTCAGTTATATAATTCCAGCCAAAGAAAAATGTTTAATTGAAACAGGCATCAAAGTTGCTGTCCCTACTGGGTATTATGCACGTATAGCACCATTAAGTGGGCATAGGTTTAAGTATACAAATGTTAAGGCAGGAATCATAGACAATGATTACAGAGGACAAATTCATATCCTTTTTTTAAATTTTGGTGAAAAAGAATATAAAATAAATTGTGGAGATCCGATTGCACAACTTGTGTTGGAAAAAATATATAATATTACATTAAAAGAATCTAACAAACTCAAAGATACTCCTTATTCGAAAATATGTTTCCAATTAAGACACAGCAAAATATATGAACAATGGCGTAAAGAAACACATATGTCCTAATGATATGATTTTATAATAATACTTAACTCTGTTCTATTACATTATTATAATAAAATGTATTATATCCAAACAACTTGTTTCACTTCATTTTTATTTTCACTTATAGACAGCATAATACTTCAATCAAAGTGTCAAATGATCTGTACATCACATATTTTATTTATCATCGTAATACAAGAATTGCTTTAAATCCAATGAAAATGAAAATCTATCGTTTCAATTGTAAACTAACGCTGTAAATTCCTCTAATAACTCAGCAAATGTTCTTTGCTGATATCAATGAAACATAACAAAAAAATAAAGGAGAAAAAACTCTGTCCCTAAATCACTCAAACTGTTGAAAAAAATCTATATCCTCTTAAACTGAATGTCTATTTGTTCATAGACTTAAAGGTGTAACACCACATTTATGATTTCACTGCTGAGGTGGAGTATATAAGGAACGCAATGTCTGGGGTTAATTGAAGAGGTCTAGCCCTCATGTCACGAACCTCCACGCCTGTAGCTCCAGGTACTAGCTTCAGTGTGAACAAAATCACGACTATTCGTGCGAGCTTGTTAACTTAGAACGGCTGATGCTCCCATTGTTGGTTGATGCGTGTATGCTCCCATCAGTTGGTTGAAGCACCATACATAATAGTCCTCCTGTTTCAGTAACGTCATTCCTTAGAGAGCTGATCTGAAATTGAATGTATCTCTCAATCCTCCTCCTTCAATCCTCCTTCAATCCTCCTTTACTATTTCCAAAATAATCCTATTATCCAAAATAATAGGTATTTTCTGGATATTCAAAAAATATAGGTCTTCTTTGGATATTTTTTTAGAAATATCCAAAGAAGACCTATATATATACTACTGACACCTACAATATTTATTTAATGAGCCATTCCCGAGGCTAAATACCCCCTAAATAACAAATAAACACGATTTTATTCACCTTTTCTTAGCCATTCTTCATCGAATTGCCTCCGATCCCCGCCATCTTGGTTTTTACTGTCAATGTTGTACAACACCTTCCGCAATGACAAAGTAGTCCCCCTCCCGCAATCAATTTTGGTTGAAAATGAATTTTTTAGGACCTTTAAGTACATGATTTATGTTTGATTTATTAATATAAAAAGGATTAACACAAGAATTTGATTCAATTTCAATGAAAAACTTATATTTTATTCAAGCACCATTACGACAATTTACGGCAAAAACAGACTGCTGCGTTTGACTATTATATCTGTAGTACTTTAACACACCACAATATCTGCAGGTAAAGTGTCATTTTTCTGGGGGGTTTTCTGTCCATTTTGAGGACTTTTGGTTGTCTGTCACCTAAAAAATCGTCTGTCACGTCCCAGACGTTTCAGTGACAGACTACTTTCAAGACATGTAAACAATCCCTTCATTGATATTCATACACCAGCGTGCTGAGCGCTGATTGGCTGATACAAAAGACGTGAAATGGAGCATTCCCATTGGTTGAGATATGAGAAAACCATACCACTCGATCGTTTGGTACATCCTGACGTACCATACGCCCATACAAATAACTTGATGTCTATTTATTCTTATATAAAAACTCAGGGAAAACAGATTTTAATTGTTAATGAGTTTAATAATTGATAGGATTGTCTATAGAGGATATATGGGCAAAGAAGTATGTATGCAAGTAGATGGACATTGAGAGGAGATATGATACAATAAGAACCTGACAAGGTCCATCACTTCTACCTTTTGTTCCCATTTATTTTCTTTTATTGAGACATCACTGATGTAATTTGACACACAGTGCCAGAATGGTACACAGCAATATGTCATAAGTGCAGTATGATCAAACTTCATGATATATGCATAGGACACTACAGCTTAAAATGGCCAGGACATAGCAGTGGCATCGCACATTCTCAATCTATATCTACAAGATTGAGCCACAATGTTTACACTTAGGCTACAAATTATATAATATGTATTGTTTATATTGTGGTACCTGTAAGCCAGAGTCAGCCATACAAGTCAGAAAGGTATGTGTTAATATATATACTAGTTTAAAACAAGCAACAGTGTGGCCCCCAAGGGGTAAAAAACGACATGGCGACTTTTGGCCATTTTTTGGCGACATTTCGACTTTGTACCCTTTTAAAAGTGACATGTGACATTTCCAATCTTTAAAAAAGTGACATTTGATCTAAGACCTTAAATTTTGAGATTATTAGACATGTTTTTTCCCCCTAAAAAAGTGACATGTGACCTGAAACCTTACATTTTGGCGACATTGTGACCTCAGGGGGGGTCCCCTTGGGGGCCCCAACAGTTCTTTCTGTACCAGTGCCTTTGTTCAGTAAATGTATGAGTCTATTGGTTCAGCTTCTCTATGTACAAAATTTAATGATGTATTAATAAATAACCAAGGACTGTCTATACATGCCAGCCAATATTCCCCAACTAACCAAAGCTACTGATAGGGAAGTAAGTTAGATGCAGATGACGTTATAGCCACATCCCTCCCCACTGTTTTTTGTAGGCATTGAGCCTTGGCACACCTCTCAATCAAGCCTCTGCATTTCCTGGGCTTGTCTAAAGATTATTTCTGAGAGTACATTTTCATGTCCCGGGGATTAATGTTAAGCTGATGCTGTTGGATGATGAAGGCACTCCTAAGAGATCTGCCTATAAATCATGAGAGGCTTAAGGCCAAGAGACTCATGACCTTTCTAGCCCCTTTTGCCTGGAGGTAATTACTAAAATGTCAGCACCAATCCCCAACCCAACCAGTGTTCAAGTTTCCAATACAGAGAATATCCAGAATTTCACGTATATCCTCCATAGAAAATACTAAAAGAACAATTGATGTATAGGTATTTATGTGTAGATCAGATGGTATTAAATGCATCAAGAATATTTATATGTCTTTATTCGATGCTGAAATCCCTAGGAGAAATATGAGAGACAAGCCAAGTACAACATCAATTATTTCAATTTCCTGTCTTCCTGTCTGGAGGCCTGGTTCAATTACATGGTGACTAATACCACATGTATAATAATATACCAGTAGTAGTAGATGGGGCCTAGAGTTGACAGTGGCTCTTTCCAGTAAGACATAGACCCTGAAAAAGGTAATGTTGGGTGGTCTGGGATCAGCCCTGATGGCTATCACCTAAATCAGGCTATGGTACACCTTCCTAGATCACAGTCTGGGAACCTGTTATGGTAATTCGGATTACCGTAATAGAATACCGTAACAGGTTCCCAGACAGTGTAGATGAAGTATGAAGTGTGCATATACTACTGTGACTGTGGCTCACCACTGCCTATGGAAACTCCCAAACCCTCCCTCATAGTATACCTCACCCCCTTCATCTATGCTTAACTGGGGTCTATTTCAGACCAGACACCGATTTGCTGCCCATTTTGATTCTTGAACGATCAGCTATTGTACATTCAGTCAATAGACATTATGTTTCCAATTGGATTAGATTATTAGAATGCATCGAAAACGGCCTTGAGCTATTCAGAACTATAGTAGAAACAGCACATTTGTACAAATCTGTTCTCAAGCCCTGTGCAATGCTATACATTAGCAGGTAGATCTTACGATTTAGTCAGATTCTGTGATTGTAGTGGTATTTTGGTGACTGTAGAGCTATTTGGGGATCGCAGATTGTATTGAAATATGCACCTGATGACCTTTTCACATTGAAAGCTGTCTTTTGTATATTATATAGCATTTTATCATATCCTTAAATATTCATTCGGTCCTCAGGTATCAGGTTGGCATATTTTCATGACAGAAACTGTGTGCCTGAAATTGGGCAGTGACAGCCATGTAATAGGTTTATTCTGAATGTCAAAATATAAGCTCATTATGCAGAGATATAATGCCCATTACTATACAGTAATGTTGGTTGAAATCCTTATAAATCAATGTTATTACCAACCCTCTCAGTTACAGATGCCTGTCAAACTGGCAGCACTTGTTTTAGACAGCTGTCACACTGCACAACTCGTAGTAAATAATAAAGTTAATGGGATTAGGAGGCTTTAATCAGAGGCCAATCAGATGTAAATGCATGCTGTGTTTCAGGTACTCCAAGACCAGACCTCTGGGATCTTGCTGCTTTCTCTCAAAACCTTGCATATGGGTTGATTTTTAATTCTCAAACTAGAAGTGAGCATCAGAAAATCTATTCATTTATTCAGTATGAGGCTATACCTCTTTCGTCTTCTTGTGTCAGCTTTATTCATGTCCACTTGAATGTGTAACCCTCTTATCAGCCTCTGCTCTGAAAAGGTATCAAATATACCAAACGGGCATGCTATTCAAACATCAGTGTCACAAGGTGATGCCTCCCATGGCCTGTAATGTGTCCTTATCAAATCTGTTTGCCATTCCCTCATAACCCTAAAACAGTTAACTGATCTCTTAGGTATAAACTCACTTTGATGATTCTATCATGTTAGTGGGAGGTTAACTGCCCCTTGCTCTACTAGCTACCTATGTTACTGATAGTTGAGTCTGTGTAGGGCTACTAAATTCAGCCATGGTCTTATTGAGAGCTGGGAAGTGAGCTTCACTGTTATGGCAGACATTAGGAGCTGCTCCTTGGTGCTAGAACAGCTTTGAGAAGCTCAGGAACAGTGACCCCCAGGTGCTCTAGTAGGTGATCTGTCACATGGTTTATGCCAGGGTGATCCTTTGGATGGGCTAGCAAATGTCAATATCCTTAGGAGATGCTGTAGGCACTAGTGCCAGTAGTGGAAGGCAAAGCATGGTTTAGGTCCTCAGTTCTATTAGTTCTATAGGAAAAGGTGACAGCTGATTGATACTGGTTGACTATACTCAAGGCCATTGTTCCTTTCTGAAGTCACTGTAATGATTTATGAGGTAATGAGGATGAAGTGAAACAGAGCTTATAGAAAGAAGGCAAATATTTACCTATACAGTTATCCTTAGTAAAAGGAAACTGATAATTCCTTTCATTACAACTAACTTCCTTTATATATCTGAGCCTGTCAATCACACTCTTCATTCATGATATAGTATATTGTAGATGTCTGACTGTCCTGTTTCTTAGGCATTGAAATAGGAACACATACTTCACAGTCTACATCATTGTTTATAAGCATAAAGCAACCTAGATCATACATGCCAACATTTCGTAGCCCAAAACCATACCCCCAATACCCTACGACAACAGTTCCAGGATGCATATTCATGAAAAAGTTACTGAAGATTTAGACAACAAACAGAGCATTCGTGCAGACGGTAACCATGATGCCTAGCACGTCACCAGGGTTCCGTGTCACGTGCACACGGACCCCGCCATATTGTCCAGGGGACAATTTTATCTGCCCCAGCACTGCGCGCACCGTTGAAAGTGATGATTCTCAGAGTATTTAGCACTTACAGCTTTATCACCCACAGGATTGAAAGTAATGACAGAGATCATTCTACTATGAAAAGCATTTAGATTTTCAAGCCCTATAATGGCCGTAAGGTGCTTTTTAAACGTGCGCAGGGCCTCAGTGTAGAAGCAGGGAGCGCAGAGCGTAGAGCACCACTTTGTCCCTGGCTTCCGGTGTGCCGCATTGGCACGTTACCAAGGTTACCGGACTTTTCCTCTCAACGAATTCTCGTACATTTTTCTGCAGTTTCTCAAGTTGAAAAGTCCTAAACATATCAAATCCGGGAGATTTTTTTTAATTATAAGTGGAAAAAACTATTAAAATCAGGGAGATGCTAGCAAATCCTTGAAAATTGAAGGGAGAATTCTAATCCAGGAGAAACCTTAAATAATTGTTAAAATCCAGGAGTCTCCCGGCCAATCCGGGAGTGTTGGCATGTATGCTAGATTATCAAATACTGATGTACTCAGACAAGCAGGAGAAAAGACACTTGGATCCTTTCACTGTCCGAAGGCATAGCGTCTCCCTTTGCATTCATTTGCAATGTACACTGCAAAAATGGTGTTTAGATTTTAAACATGTTTAGGTCTAAACATATTTAAAACCTAAACATATATGTCAGTTAGGTGTATCATCGACTACACATTTAGGAAAATAACACTTTTATTCTAAATACATAAACATTTTTGCTAAACATGTTCAGACGTTTAGAGTTTAAACAGTTGAATATTAGGTGTTTAGATTTAAACATCAATATGTTTAGATACTTGGATGTCAAATCCACACCAGGTAGCAGCACTTCCTCT
The DNA here is from genome assembly GCA_949317995.1 of Acholoe squamosa. Classification (NCBI taxonomy): domain Eukaryota; kingdom Metazoa; phylum Annelida; class Polychaeta; order Phyllodocida; family Polynoidae; genus Acholoe; species Acholoe squamosa. The sequence continues at coordinate 62,242,899 of OX439040.1, forward strand.
GAATGGACTATCTGCACACAGTTATAATCAATTGTTGTGACAAATATCCCCAAACTCCTTGTTTATCATAGTGTCATTTCATTAAATGTTATGAAAATAGACACAACAATAGAAAATTAACTAAATTCAACTTACACCACCATCATTACCATACAATAATCAATGAGCTCCATGACTTATGCCTATGTCATGTTATTTTGTAAAGTATAAAGCAATATCCTTCCTGCCAAACTGTTGTACTTCCTCAAGTCTCCTAATCTAATGCAGTGTGTACATATGTGTATATAGCTGTGGCTGACATCTTTGGAGACTTTGCAGTGTAAATACCTGCTGATGTCCTCCAGTAAATGTGAAAACAAATAAAAGATATTCCTTTATTTTTTTTAATGGATACAATGTCTGCAAACGCTTACTTCCCACCGAATCACTTAGACATCTAAACGCAAAAGTTCATAAACATCTAAATGCAAAATTTCATCGATATCTAAACACAAATTTTGAACCTAAACACCTAGATTTCTAAACACTTCAGCTAAGTACATTGTTTGGCTAAACATGTTTAGGACATTAAAGTGATTATAAAAACGTTGCAAGAATATGTTTAGAACTGTATTTAGGATCTAAACACTATTTTTGCAGCGTAATTGCCATGTTTAGTTTTAATTACCAAGAGAAAGCAAATCTATCTTTCTACCATGATGCCACGCATATAAGGCACAACCCATGTATAAGACGCACCTAGACTTTGTGGGTATGAGAGGAAAAAATAAAAAATTACGTAACTTCTGTTCTAATCAATGGACCTTCAAAATTCAAAGACCTATGGCCATCTTGGAGCTCCCCCAACCCCCATAGAGTGGTAAAAGGGAGTCGTGGAATACTGTGATAGAAAAACCTTCCCTGACTTTTGCTGGTCCTATAAGGCGCACTAGGGGCTTATCCTCGTGTAAGACGCACCTTATACATGAGGTGTTACGGTAAGTACTTCAGATAGCTCCAGCTGGAAGTGAAATCATATTGTACCATGTAGTTTACATCTGCATTCCTTGTTGATAAAGTTAAATAGTTTAATTTTGATGGGTACACTGTAAAAATTAACTGTTGAATCTACCTGGGATCGTTGTGAAACAGAACAGTGCACCACCGTAATTGAAAAGCATTGAATCAGTGTAGTTTTTACAAGAAGCCCCAGATGGCAGCCCAGTAAACACACACAAATGTATGAACCTAAATAAACATAGTCTCTAGGTATCAACTACGAAAATGTCCTACATAGAATCATCTGAAAATGTTATGTCCTGAACAATTTCACATGATTTCACATGCAAGGAAGTATTTAAGAAACCTCTTGATACATCTATGCCAAATATATAGTCAAACATAAAATTAAACTATTTTCAAAACCCCTGACACCAGGATTTGAACCCATTGCTGTGGTTTTTCTTAGGATATCGAAGGCAGAAAGCCAACCTATCCACATATCATGAAAGAAATTCTGAAGAGTATATATATATATATATATATATATATATATATATTGTAATGAATAAGTTGGACACAAGACCAGAGGCGTTTGTAGTAGAGTAAGGGAAAGTGACACCCGTATATTCTCTGTGTAATAAAAGGCGAGTACAAACAGCAGTTGTAATGGGTTATCAATCATCAAACATTCATCAACGTCGTTCCTAGAGCCAACTTCGCTAGGGAGACTGGATCGGTCCACACCCAGCGACAAGTCGAGGTTGACTAAAGGAGGCGGCCACCCCGCGGCTCCTTATATAGTCGCCACGGGCGGGGCGCCACCTTGCGGTGCGGGACCGAACCAGTCTGCCCCGCGACGTCCCGCAGAAGTCGTTGACTCGAAGCGACTTCGCTACACTCTTCCCCCTTTAATTCAAACTCTATACATCGAGAAAAGAGGGGGGAGCATGAACTATTATAATTAATGAACTCGCAATAAGGCGCCCCTATACGCCAACTACTGAATAGGGCTATGCTATATGAACCTCCTAAATTAAATAGCCCTGCGACATCGAGCGCACTCAGGCTAAAGCTGGTGATTCCCACGGCGGTCCCCTCGAGGACAATATCAGCCAGAGTCGAATCGGTTCCCATAGTAACTTGCATAACTAGCCCAAACATCCTAAAGCCGAATAAGCAACAGGCGACAATAGGTTGAACCTGACTATGTAGTAGACTAAGTCCCCGGTCGTACAATAGTAGACGAAGAGTCGTTAACATTTCCCCAAGTCGAATTTCCATAGTAACAGGCAACGAGAACGCATTCCCCGTCCTGGTGGCACCCTCGGTTATCCCCGCATCCCAGGCCGCACAGGCCATGTCACACACAGCCGGTCTAGGTCTACAGGATAAATGAGTCGCGGTAGGCCCCTCAACAGATATCAGTAGTATGATCACCCCGAATAACGCTGTTGCCATGGCAACCTCAGCTATATAGACGAATACATTTTGAAGAGTCGTACATGTCATACATCGTAACACAAATAACAATGCAGCAATTGGGACTGCACAAGTCGTAACCACACCGGCAAGTACAGTTGCCCTAGTAACTTCAGTCGTATAGGCGAACACAGTACAAAGGATCATACATGCCATATACAGTAACGCGAACATCAATGCAACAATAGGAACTGCACAAGTCGTAACCATACCGGCAGGTGCAGTTGCCATATACAGGAGTCCAAATATTAATATCAGAACAGGAACTTCACACGTTGCAAACTGTCTCTCCTGGGGGGCAACAGCCCCAGCGAGTGTCGGCCGAACCTGGGGGGCAACAGCCCCAGCGTCCTCCAAAAGGGCCTCCTGGGGGGCAACAGCCCCAGCGAGGGTGAGCATGACCTGGGGGGCGACAGCCCCAGCGTCATCTCGTCCGAGCCGCACGCCTCGGCTCGGAGGGTCCCGCACCGGCCTCACTGCTCCTCTGTTGCTGGTGAGTGCTGCAATCAACCACAAAAGAACATTGATTAACTGGTTAGTCGCAGCCCGGTGCGCATCCCCTGTGCTCCCCCATCCCACATGAGGGAAGCTGGTGTCGGGTCCTTCCTGAGCCTTCACAGTACTGATGACCCTAATTACGATAAGGCGAATCACATAAGAGGTTACTACAGACGACTCAGCCTGATATACTGCAGGCTGGCTCAATTCACAAGACGATACAAGTCGATAATACTTCCACCCCCTCCCCACCTCAATTACTGGTGAGGGGGGGCCTCCCCGAAAGGGTGTGTGGTTCTCAGGTCTGTCAACAGGCGAATTTCACTTACCGAAGCCGGGGAACCCTCCTGCGGATGAGACGTACGGCTCACCTCCTCCTCGTCGACAGTGGGGGGTTCACGGTCACCCGAGGCGTCTGAAGGTCGGGCGGCCGTAGGTTCCGGTGGCTCTGGGGCTCCCCGAGCCGCGGATGGTGCAGGATGACGTCGAGCTGGCTGGTCTGGTCCGCCTCGCGCTGTTGAGGTGGAGGGGCGTGGGGGTACCACGCGTCGGTATGTAGTGGATGTGGTGTTCGACAGAGTGTAGGTGTTTGCATCATGGACCTTGAGATGACTGTCGAGATCACCCGTTATGGCACCATAACCAGGACCTAGGTCCCTGGGAGGGATCATATAGGCCGCCCACCGTTCCAGCGGGTCGGGGTCTCTCCCTTTGACATGCCACCATGGCATGAACATGAATGGTGACCACGCTGGTGGCATATTAGATGGTGGGGGACGTCGGCGCCTACGGGCGCTAGGTGGGGTATGGCGGAACGATGACCAGGTGGGTGGCATCGGGTGAGGTCTAACCCCAGGGGCCGGTGGAGACTCCTCCCTGGCCGCGGTGTGTTGGTGCTCTGGAGCAGCATCCCTCGGGCGACGCCGGGGCGAGGCAGGGGGCGAATCCCACTCCGGGGGAAGGGGGTTCCCACACTCCTCATCCGATGGACAGAGGCGCGTTTTGGGGGTCGCAAGAGGTAAGGCGTCCAGGTCTGCTCTCTCGTCCGGGAGTATTTCCCCGCCCGGCCAGCGTGATGATGGGGTTTTGGCGTCGGGCTGGGTGGCTGGCTCGCCCCCCTCCGTTTGAGTCGACATGGAGACGACCGGTGTTAGCCTGACCAACTCCACCGGGCTGGTGCGGTCCCATACTCGTCCCAGCTCACCGACCTCCTCAGGTGTGAGAGTGATTACCGTGGGGATTAGTTCTACAGGCGTCTGTGCGGCTAACAGATGGTGTACGGCCACAGCGGCCTCATCCTCCCCGACATGCTGCAGTGCCACACCTCCCATGGTGGCGGCCGAAGTGCCCCCTCGAGAGGGGTCACTGAGGGCGGGGACGTTAGAAGTCGATGGGAGGGCCAATGCGTTGTCCTGACCGATGGGTTTGGCCGGGGAGCTTGCCGACTGAGGGACGGCAGAAGTGTCCCCGGGAGGGATATGCTTCCCCCCTTGGGCTACCCCAGGCGCTGAAGGTACTGTCGACGAGGAGGTGGTGTCGGGAGGCGCTGACCCCGTACGGGTCCCCTCGTACCCCGAGCTTGGTACCTGCGCCTCTGACAGCGATGTGGTGCCGGCATCCGATGTTGCCTCGGGACATATAGGCGAGGGAAGGTCGGCGGCCGATGACTCTTGAGGCGCTGACCCCGTATGGGCCCCCTCGTCATCTTCGGACACAGGCGACTCTGCAGACGCTGTCGGTGGGCTACCTGGTAGTGCCTCCAGGAGAGGACTGAGATCCACTCCCGTGGGAGCACCCTCCGGTTCCTCCTCCGAAGACAGAGATACGCTCTGGTATTGTACCGGATCCTCAGTGGCCGTTGCGGTGGCCGTAACCGCGGGAGTATCCGCCACACTGGGTGCCGCTGACGCCTGTGGCGTAGCCTGAGTCGGGGCAGTAACGCTGGGAGCAGAGGTGACTGCTGTAGTAGGCACACCCCACATTGTCAGAAGGTCAGTCAGCCTCCTCGCCATGTCCTCCTTACTGGTTCCCTCGGCGACATACGCCGAGCTCAGGGACATCAGTAGTTCCTTGCTGACGGGCGTGCCGGCCGTGCTAGTTGCCGGACCCCAGCTGACTAGGGTGGGCGCGGGCAGCGTAGCAGGAGTCGGTGGTGCCACTCGGGTAGGCCCAGCAGGGGGAGGAGTCGTAGTAGGCTGTGACGCGGGTTCCAACACCGTCTCCCCCTGGGGGGCCTGGGGGGGGGCTACAGGGGGAGGAGTCGTAGTAGGCTGTAAAGCGGGTTCCAACACCGTCTCCCCCTGGGGGGCTCCCGTCTTCTTGGGCGCGGCAGCAGCAGGTGTAGCCAGCTTTTGCAGGGGGAACGACCCAGGGGGAGGAGTCGTAGTGAGCTGTGAAGCGGGTTCCAACACCGTCTCCCCCTGGGTGGCCGTCTCAGATGGAGGAGCTGGGGTGCCGATCGTCCTCTCTCTCTTCCGGCCCCGTGGCGAGCCGGAGTCAAGTCGGCGGCGTGTCCTCTCTAGGGTCGAGCTGCTAGAGCTCCTCGGGGAGGAGCGGGTAGGCCGGGCAGAGCTCGCCGAGGTGCTTCTAGGGGAACGATCCTGGCTCCTCTTCCGCTTCGACCCCTTCTTAGCGTCGGGGAGTAGTTTGGCGGGCGTCAAGACGGGTGATACGGCGGACCCCAAACTAATGGAAGGGCTGGCGCCGAAATCGCCACTTCTCCCGGGGCGGGGGGGAGCTGGTCTCTCCTGAGGTGGGAGGGCCTTCTTAGGCGGCACCGGAGACGGAGTTCGTTCCCCCTCGGACGGTTGGCTGGACTCCGGAGAGGAGGGGGCGGAGCCACCGGACTCGTCTTCGGATTCCCCGTCGTCGCTTTCGGACGATTCCGAGGGCACTGGTATGGCCACCTTTTTCCGAGGGGAGGGGGAGGACTGGGCGAGTCCGGGCACCACCCGAGGTTTGGGCATCCGCTTGCTGTCTCTCACCCAAGGATGATCTGCCCCCCCTTGCTTACGGTGTTTATTGCGGATGTGCCTGATCATATCCTCTTGGCGGTCGGTGGCGTAAGTGCACCCCGTCTTCCTATATGGACAGAACCATCCCTCTAGCTCTCCCTCGGGGTGCTGCCGGCTTCGGTGCCTGGTCATAGCCTGCCTCCGGGAGAAATCGGCTCCGCAGATATCACAGGGAATGCGGGACCCCTTCATGATGCCGTGTGGACACTTGCGGGACCGTGCGGGACTGCGGGACCTTGCGGGACTGCGGGACCTGGCTCTTCCAGGGGCCCCCCTCCGGTCGTCGGCCGACGACCTGCGGTTCCTATACGATTTTTCAGGCGACTCTCGCCTCCCTCTCCCTTGTAGACGGGAGCCACCTCTCCCTGAACTCCCCCGAGGTTTAGGAGATGCAGAACTGGAGGATAACGACGAAATTCGGGGACTTTTGCGGGTCAGCTGTTCCTTCTTCCTCCCCTCCGCGGTTCCAGACAGTGCGGGACTCCCCTGTTTACCGTTTCTGCGGCCCTGCAGCGGTCCCGCGGCGGGACCCGGTGACAGCCGTCGCTTCTCTGAGGAGTTAGCCACTCGAGGAATCACGTAGGACGCTAATTTCTTAGATTTTCCTGGCATTTTTGGCTCCCTCCCTAGTCTGTTCCACACTGACATTTCCGGCTGAGCTTCCTCCCGTTCTTTTGTGACGTCAGAGGCGGCGTCCCGCTGCGGGACGCTACGTGATCTGCGGGACCCCCTTGTAGTCCAGTTTTCCCGCCTCCCGCTCCCGGGAGCGCTGCGGGACCGTTGGTCGCTCTGACAACCAAGGGGGTACCAGCCGCGGGCCCGGGGGGCACCTCCCCGTGACCAGTCGTTAACCTTTCCCGACGGCATTGTCCGTACCAGGGAAGACAAGGCGAGCCCCTCTACGGCCCCTTTTTCCAGAACCCGGAAGCCGTCCGGCCTTCTTGCTTTCACCTTCCAGGGGCCGTCCCAATTTATTTTAGACGGTGGTCGTCGACCCCCTTTGGCGGTTGGATGGTAAAAGACGGTATCCCCTCCTTCCCACGGCCCCCCTCCAGGGGAGCCTCTTACCGTTCGAACGAACCCCTCTCCTTCTCTTTCCGGCGAGGGAGTGGCGGTGGCTTCCTCCGGTGGGGTCCGGGCGGGCAGCGGGTGAACCCCTTCCGGGGGGGGCGGTACCTCCTTCAGCGAGTCGCAATGCACTATTTTCGTTTTTCGTCCCATGCGAATCTCATAGACGGAGCCGGCCAGGTGACGAGTAACTTCCCAGGGACCCGTCCAGAACCGTTGGAGCTTAGGGCTGACCCCTTTCTTCTTTATCGGGTGTAGATAATAGACGGTAGACCCAACTGCAATTGTTCGCTCCCTGGCGTGAAGATTGTAATTCCTCTCTTGCCGTGCCACTGAGGTACCCAGGTGCCCCAAGGCCACCTCGTGCGCAGATGCCATAGACCGCCGAAGACGGGCCACATAGCCTTCCGACCCCTCCCCGAGCTCTTCCTCCCCCTCTGGATACAGAACTGTCAGCGGAACCATCGTCTCCCTTCCCAACATCATCATGTTAGGAGAGACGCCCGTCGAGGAGTGAGAAGAGGCGCGGTAGGCCGCCATCACGAACGGAAGCTGTAAATCCCAATCGGATTGGTCCCGGGCCACCACGGCGGACAACGGGGTTTCGATGGTACGGTTGCTCCTCTCGACGAGACCATCCGACTTGGGGTTGAAGGCGCACGTGCGAGTTTGGAGGATGCCTAACAGTCGAATCGTCTCCCGGAACAGTCGGCTTTGAAAGTTCCTTCCCTGATCGGAGTGGAGCGTTGCTGGGGGACCAAGACGACAGACGATCGTTTCAACGAAGGCTCGGCCTACTGTGGAGGCTTCTTGGTCTGGGAGAGGGACCGCTTCGGCCCATTTCGTCAAATAGTCGATCATGACCAGAACGTACTTGTTAGCACGCGGCTCAGGCGTAGTCGGAAAAGGGCCCATAAGATCGACCGCCATACGTTCCATTGGAAGACCAACGGGGACATGCCCCATCCGGGTACGGTGTGGTGCATGAGGAGGTTTTCTCTCCAAGCACTCCGGGCAGGTGGCCACCCAGTAGGTCAAGTCACGCCTGAATTCCGGCCAATACCATCGCTCCGCACACTTCCGAATCGTTCGGGTGCAACCGAAGTGCCCCACGATGCCTGCCCCATGGCAAGACTCCCAGACCTCCCTCCTTCGCTTCTCAGGGACCACCAGCTGAAAGTGGCGCGTGGTGCCCGGAGCGAACCACCACCGACCTAGGAGACCCTGTCGGATCTCGAGACGTTGAAATTGTGCCGCCATAGACCGAAGCGGGTATGATTTTCCTCGTAATTCTTCTACCGTAGGTGGGGTGCCACTCTCCACCCAAGGTATTACCTGAGAAAGTAGGGGATCCTCCCTCTGATCGGTTCGCCACTCGCCCCGTACCTCTTCCCCCCGGTCAGGGTCAGAAGCACCTTGGCGGGTTATGGCAAAGACGTGACTGGTCGAGACGGTAGCGTCATCTCCCTCTTCTTCGGAGCGACCGCACTGGCGACAAGGAATGCGCGAGAGGCCGTCAGCGTTGCCGTGGCGACTTCCTGGGCGATGTTCCACCGAAAAGTCGAACATGTCCATTACCTGTAGCCACCGTGCTATCTGCCCCTCGGGCTCCTTGAATGACATTACCCATTTCAAGGCCGCGTGATCTGTCCGAATCAATACGCGACGGCCCAATAAGTAGTGGCGGAATTTTTTTAAGCCGAAGACAACCGCTAGTAATTCCCGCCGGGTCACGCAATAATTGCGTTCAGCCTTGGTGAGGGTACGACTGCCATAAGACAGGACCACTTCGCGTTTGCTCTGTTCCTGCGACAGTACAGCCCCTAGACCCATGTCGGAGGCATCGGTGTCAAGGACTACCTGTCCTTCCTCTTGGGGGTATCCCAGAATAGGCGACTCAGTCAACAACTGCTTTATCCGGTTGAAGGCGGCCTCACAGTTGTGATCCCAGCGAAAGACTCTGCCCTTGTCCGCCAGGGTGGTTAGTGGTTTTGAGAGAGTAGCAAAGCCAGGGACGAAAGCCCTGTAATAGCCTGCTAAACCGAGGAAGCTGCGTACTTCCGTGAGTGAAGCAGGGGTAGGCCAGTCGCGCACCGCTTCTATCTTCTTTGGATCCGTGGAGATGCCCTCCCGACTCACAACATGGCCTAAGAAGGAAACCTCCCGCCTCGCCATCCGGCATTTAGTCGGTTTAACTTTCAGCCCTGCCTTCTGGAGTCGAGTTAGTACTTCCCCCAACCTCGCCAAGTGTTCGGAAAAGGTCTGGGAGAAGACCACAATGTCATCAAGATACACCAAACAAGAACTCCATTGGAGCCCTCGCATGGCAACCTCCATCAGGCGCTCGAAGGTGCCGGGGGCATTACAAAGCCCGAAGGGCATAACCGTAAACTGATACAATCCCCGATGGGTGGCAAAAGCCGTCTTTTCCCGGTCCTCTGGAGCCATAGCCACTTGCCAGTATCCGCTGACCAGATCCATGGTCGAAAACCATTCAGATCCGGCCAGTGTGTCCAGGCTGTCATCGATCCGTGGCAAGGGGTATGCGTCCTTTACTGTCGCCTTGTTAAGTCGTCTATAGTCGACACAGAAACGCATCGATCCATCTTTTTTTCGCACAAGGACCACGGGTGACGCCCAGGGGCCCTCGGCAGGCTCAATAGTCCCCGCTTCGAGCATCTTGTCAACTTCCTCGTCTACCAGGCCTCTACGATGGGGGGCCAGGCGGCGTGGTGGCTGCTTTATTGGCGGATGACTATCGGTCCTAATGTGGTGCTCCACGAGGTTAGCCCGGCCGATATCCCCTGGTTCCAGTTGAAAGGCGCCAGCGTGGGAGCGTAGCAACTCCTCTAGTTGCTCCCGCTCCTTGCCTTCTACCCCACTCACCAGGGACTGCACCATAGGCTCCACCCGAGGATCTTCAGTCGTAACTATCCGACAGTGAGAAGGGCTGTCTTCTTGCCCCTCTGCGGGGACCTCGCCTACTTCTTCCACCGTGGCCAACTCCATGTCACGATAGACTGTGACAGGGTCTTGACCTGGATTAAATAGTCGCAATGGAGCCACCTTCTCCCGGGGGTCTATCAGGCCTCTCCCCACCAAGAGTCCTCTTTTGTCCTCTTTCTCTCGTAGGCCCTCCACGAGACCTAGATTGGCACTGTTCCACGGTCCCACCACATAACCGTCAATGACGGTTTCGGAACCCGGGGCCAGGACTGTAGTCTTCTGGCTGACTATCCGGCAAACTAGAGTCGCACTAGGAATGGCCCGCGGGGCAGCCGGGAGAACTAGCCGTTCGCCTGCCATGTCCACCATCATGCGGGCCTCCCTCAGAAAGTTAGACCCTAAAATCACTTCAGTCGGCATATCAGCTATGTGCAAGACGATGGGCCAGGCTCCCCTGGCCAAAGACAGTGCAGTTTCCCAACGTCCCCGTAGCTGCATAAGTCGGCCCTCTACAGAATAGACTCGCTCTTGGGAGGGGGGAAGCTCCCTGTCACCCCCATTTTTCTGCCACCAGGCTAGGGACACCAAATTTACTGTAGCACCCGTGTCCACCAAACACTGGACTGGTCTACCCTCAATGGTTCCCTCAACCAGGAGGCCCGCTCCTCCCATCTCAAGTCGTCCCTTAACCTCTGTAGTTGCCTCTTCTATCTGCCTATCTTCGGTCCTGACTTGGGAGTCAGTCAGGACCGAGTCTAGTTTTCCGCCGGCTTCACCTCGGTGGCCTTACGGCCCTGTCCTTCGGCCTCCTGGATTCTAGCCTTCCATTCAGGGCAATCGCGCCGGAAGTGCCCCTCTTTGGTGCAATGGAAACAACGGACAGGCGACCTGCTTCGAGTCGACTCCCTTCTCTTGCCTTCCTGAGGACGTCCCCATTTCTTGAGAGCCGCGTCAGTGCGAGCCAGCGAGGCCTCGGAGCGGGCCTGCCCGTCTTTCATCTCCTTCCGCAAGGCGGCAAGCTCCTCAGCCATAGTAGTCGATGACGCGCGGGCTGCGGCTGCTCCCCTCTCGGCCCCTCCCGACCGAAGGCACGCTTCCGCGTGTAGGGCGACCTGGATGGCGCCGGATAAGTCGTCTGGCATAGCCTGATAGATCCATTGACGCAGTCGTTCGTCGGGGAGGCTCTCTATAAAGCGATCACGGCACATGATATCCACCGTGGAATCGTCGGCACATGGGTATGCTAAGCGCATATATCTCTGTATCTCCTCAGCGTGTGACTGCAGACAGGTACCCTTGGCTCGCTCCAACGAACGTAGTTTAGACTTGTACACGGTGCTCTGATTTGGGGGCTGGAACCGGTTTACCAAGGCCTGCCTCAATCTCAGGTACCCGGCCTCCGTCCCCGTCTCGATCCCTGATATCAGACGTCGGGCCACTCCCGTCAGGCTAAGGCCTAGGAAAACGCCCGCGTCGGAGTTATTCCACCCATTGGCCCTTCTGCATAAGTCGAAGTGTGACAGGTATTCTGGTAAATGCCCTGTGCCATCGAATTTACCAGGCATAAAGATCGGTTTGGACAACCTATCGCGGGGGCCCCACTCCTTCAAAGCGTCAGTGGACAGGCACCGAGGCGACGACGGGGGAAGGCGAGGTTCACCCACCATTCCTCCTATGTTGCTAGTCGAGCGACTTCCCATCAAGTTAGCATCCGCTGCCGGGCCAGATCGTGATGGTGGCCACAACCCATGTTCGGTTGCTGATCTTTTCCATTCTGCCAGAGCAGGCCCCCCTTCCGGTACCAGTTCTCGGGCAGTCGAGTCAATCAGCGGAGCGGGGTTAGAGGATGAAGGGGGATCCAGTTCACCAGGTGACATTGAGGACATTTGCTCCGTCAAAGACGCTAGCTCCCTTGCTTTCTCTTCGGCAAGGCGACGACTTCTCGCCTCCTCCTCGGACCGCTCCCGCTCCTTTTCTTCCGCTCGCAGAAGCTGCTGGGCCTGAGCCAGTCGTTCCCCCTCCCGGATGGCCAACCGGGACTCCTCCCGCCGCCTTTCCTCACTCAGTCGCCATTGTTGCACCCACAAGGCTTGTCGTCTCTCCTCATCCGGATCCACACGTACCCCTCCCCAGACGGTGGGGATCTCGATATGTGCCCTCGGGTCAGGTGATGAGGAGACGTGGGGTGCTGGTATTGACCACGGAGAATTATTCCCGTGGTCCTCCGGCCAAGCACCCTGACTCACGGTCGATGGTCGGCCGTAGAACCCCGGGGGTGACCCTGTAGGGCGACCCTTGGGCCCCGCTGAGGGTAGTTGTTTTTTTTCTTCCGTCTCAGGATGGGGTGGGGAGGGACCACCCACCTTCTCCGGCCACCTCCCCATGGGGGGTTGTAGACCAGAATGGGGTGCCGGTCCCTTCCTCTCCCAAAGTCGACCAACTCCGAGTCCACCCATCGGGGAAAAGTCCCCGACTTTTCCCCGAGGTACCGGACTCCGACCGTTAGACTGGGGGCCACCCTCCGTCCCGGTCAGAACTTCCCCCGCGGGAGGCTGCTCGGTGCGGGGTTCCAACCCTCGCCCCCCTTGTTCCTTTAGGTTCCACCCGGGGGAACCCCCCAAGGTATGAGCCACCGCAACACTGGGGGCGAACAAAGTCGACTTGCCCAACGGTTCCTTTTTTTCTGCTCGCTCAGAAGACGGTGGGAGGATGTTTTTCCCGGTGGTTGGCAGTTCCGATGGTTGAGGTGCCGGTGAACTGCGGGACCGCAGGTCTGCGGGACCTTGCGGGACTGCGGGACCTTGCGGGACTGCGGGACCTTGCGGGACTGCGGGACCTTGCGGGACTGCGGGACCTTGCGGGACTGCGGGACCCGGAGGTAACCGCAACATAACTTCTTCGTCGATCTGTACGACCGTCCCCCTCACCCCCGCCATCATCTCCTCCCTCTCTTCTCTTGTAAGGCCATCACTAGACGCACTAGTACTTGCCATTTTCCCGATTTCGTGACCAACTATCCGAATCAGTGGGTTCCCCTAGGAGAAAGTAATAAAAATTTCTACCAAGTTACCCGCTGTCACCACTGTAATGAATAAGTTGGACACAAGACCAGAGGCGTTTGTAGTAGAGTAAGGGAAAGTGACACCCGTATATTCTCTGTGTAATAAAAGGCGAGTACAAACAGCAGTTGTAATGGGTTATCAATCATCAAACATTCATCAACGTCGTTCCTAGAGCCAACTTCGCTAGGGAGACTGGATCGGTCCACACCCAGCGACAAGTCGAGGTTGACTAAAGGAGGCGGCCACCCCGCGGCTCCTTATATAGTCGCCACGGGCGGGGCGCCACCTTGCGGTGCGGGACCGAACCAGTCTGCCCCGCGACGTCCCGCAGAAGTCGTTGACTCGAAGCGACTTCGCTACAATATATATATATATATACAAATTTTTAGTATGTTGCACCATGTCAAGCCATGTAAATTCTATCTAAACGTTCACCAAACATAACCAGGACATAACATTTTAAGTTGTTTAAACATTTGATATCTACCAATGTGCTACATTGGATAAGGTTTTGTGTTAACTGGGAGTATGGTGCTACACAAATGAACAAGAACCCTCTTTGAAAATAACAATGAATCTCTATCAACTTTGGGACAAGGAATGCACCATTATTCCGATGAAATTCTTTTTTCTTTTACATTGTAGCAAGGAAAAAGAGAATAAGCCACCTTGTGAATATTTGGCATGTTCTGTTTATTACCAAATGGCTGGTGATGGCGATATTCTCGACAGGACATGACTGTCTTGATTGTGTCTCAGGAATGTGTTTGCAGGCCAGGTACTTGATAATAATGTACCGGTATGTACATTTAACCTTTTGAGTGTTGACAATATTAACAACTTCCTTTATAAATGCATTATAGGTGAACACAGTTTCATATAAAACATTTTAACAGCACTAGTGACATCTGAAAGGCCACTTGTGCTAGCACTATAACAAAACAGCGTTTGCTGTCTGTGAATGAATGGTGCAATAGACAACTTGTCACAAGGATGAGAGTGGGGTTTGTTGGAGGAGGTCAACATATGGGCCACTGTCACAAATTGAAGGGGAAACCTGATTTGGCTGATTCTGATTTGGATGAATTTAGAATAGTAACTGTTCGGAACAGCTGTCAGCCTGCATGAATAACAGCTCATCTCATAAAGCCTATTGCCAGTGACAGATACATGACATTTGTGTTTACTTATTGGATACAGTTAATGCATGATTTGAATACCCCAGTATTCAAAATCATAGTCATATATTTGATTAGAATAGTAACTGTTCTGACCAGCCGTCAGCCTGCATGAATGACTGCTTATCTGATAAAGTCTATTGGCAGTGACAGATACATGCCATTTGTGTTTACTTATTGGATACAGTTCATGCATGGTTTGAATATTCAAAATCATAGTTATATATTAAATCATGACCATGTATGCACACATGAGGAAGCAACATCTGATGAGGTTTATAATTATGATCGTTTCCATGATTCAATCGCTTCTGTGATGGTTATTCTGAAATATTTATTTACTAGTATGGCAATTGGTACCCAACCTACCTTTCTCTAGACAGACCCATCTATTCATTTCCCATTATCCAATACTAAAACTGAATCGCTTCTGGTTATGTAATTTCAAGCAGGAAACCCATCAGGAAAATACTGAGGGGAACGGGCCTGCTGATGTTGCCAGTGGCAGAGCCATAGTCCCAGTACACCTGTGCAAACTTGTGCAGCACCTGACCCAAGCTCATCCTGATTGATTGATTGATTTGTGTTTTACAGCACTTTAGCGGCACTAAGTGGCTATCCCGTGCTTCACAGGTTGATAATTTAACAGAGGAATGTGTCAGTGCCCGCGCATATGTGCACCACACACATCCTGAGGGGATAGGAAAGAGGAGATATAGACCCTTTTAAGTGGGCTAGGGAAGCCCGCCAATGCTCATCCTGAAACCAAGTACACAGTGTGTACCTTATATGGATTAGACTTGATGATCTTCAACAAGGCTCTGACTCCTGACCCAAAGCAACAGATGGTGAATGAAACGATCAAAAAGCTGAAAGGAGACATGCAGTATTTGAATAGGATAAATTTGGTACCGACCTGCAAATTGCACAGATAGTTCCATAAGAACAAAATCAACAAAGGGAAGAAAGGACGCAAAGTGGGCAAGGGTCCCAGATTTGCCTGTAGGTACGGTGCCAATAGGATGAGGGATGGGTGCCATCCAAATGAAACCTTCATGTCAAAGGCAGCAACTAAGATCGCTCTCACCATAAAAGAAATGTATCCACCTTCCCATGCTTCTGAAGAGGAAGAAGAGTCCGATGGCTCAGAGAGTGAGGCCGACTTTCCTGGAGGTCAGGATGAGATGTATGACTATGAGCTTGATGAAGTCTCTGAATAAATAAGGAAGATCCCCTTAGGCGACCAGTAAACTTAGCTGTGTGTCAGACAGGAAGGGTTGTGATCACTGGTTAGTTAGGGAATTGTACTGACTGAGTACAGTATCTTTAGCGCATCAGGACTCACATATTTGATATACATTGGTTATTATTGCCTGAGCGACTAAAACTATTCGCGACTAGTGATTTCTCCAATAATGATATTACATTATCACGCCAAGTTTAGTGTATGCTCTACTCAAAAGTTTATAATTACAAACATAGAAACACTATTGCATAGTCATTAATTAACATCATAGAGATGAATTGAGTAGTTGAAATGTTAGAACAAAAATTATGAATCATATTGATAATGCCCTTTGAGTTGTTAATATGAAACGTTTTCTTTTTCTAGTGATTGCATGTTTTGTGTTGGTGATGGCAGTGTTAAGACAAAACAGTAAGGAGCATGGTAGTACTGCTTGTAGTTGATGTCTAGAGGATAAGAGTTGAGGCTATTATTGGATCTAGTGCTGCAAGTTTTGTGAGTATATGGTTTTGTGAGTATATGATTTTGTAATTATGTGGATTCTGTATGAATTGTGAATGGTATTTAAGTATTTGATAGATGAAAATGTTTGATACTACATTTTGGGAAATATTTCTTTTTATCTTTCATAAACATGGTTGGGTTATATTTATTTATATGTGTAGTAGAGGGGTTGGTTGGTTCGGATAACTCCTAATACTTGTTAAGTTGTTTCCGGAATATTTGTAGGCCTTTTTTGTTCAGTGTGTAATTAGGACAATATAGAATATACTGTTTCTTATAACACATTAATTATTTACTAATTTCATTGTTCCTAACTGTCGAATCTTTTTTTTTTATATATATATATATATATATATATATATATATATATATATATATGCCATGGACTGCTGGGCTGGGATTAACTTATTTATTTCTTTGTTCACCTGCCTGGTCCTCTCTCTCGTGATCCCTTACGGAACATTAAGTTGGTAAATTCCGTGGGGGTCTATCTTTTGTCCTACCTGTTTAAGGTAGGACTTGTATATTTGTATATATCTTGCTGATCCGTTATGAGTACTGTGAGAGTTAACGAATTCCTAGGGCTAAGGGGACTTAAAATGGTACACTTAAATACAAGAAGTATGTTTAATAAGAGATATGAAATCTTTGATCATTTAAACGGAACTGACATTCTAACGATGAGTGAGACTTGGTTGCATCCAGATTATGATGACAAACTCATTCAATGGGAAGGTATGAAGCTCTTTAGGCATATGTGCTTATATAAGAGATGACATCTCGATGGACATCAAATTGAGAGAGGATCTTAGTAGTAGCAATATTGATGTGGAATGTCTTGTGCTAGACATAACTGTCAAAAATTTACAGCCCATCCTGATTGTAACCCTATACCGACCACCGTCTGGCAAGCATGATGGATTTTTTTAGCACTTAAATAAAATAATGAAAGCCTGTAACCTAGAAAGTACTGAGCAGTGGTTTATGGGAGTTTATGGGGTTTATGTAAAAAAGAAAATCCTCATACGCATGTACAAGAATTTTGATGAGAATGCGTTTAAAGATTTATCTGATCCTGAAAAGGCCTGGTCTTTTATTGAAGACCACATCACAGTGTTTCTTGATACATGGTGCCCCTGGGTTGAGAAGTTGGTTGTCGATGGAAGAAATTCCTGGATGACAAATGACATCCTCTCATTAATACATGACCGTGAGGACAATGTTGATATGTTTGTTAAGACAAGAGATTCCATTTACCTCGATAGAGCTCGTGTCCTATGCTGTCGTATAAACAAGGCTGTCAAATACGCAAAGGCGAGTAGGGTAAAAGAAATGTTAGAGGAAAGCAGGACTAATCCCAGAAAGTCCTGGCGAGTTGTGAATAATTGTAATTAAACCCACTGAGTCCATTGAACCTCCAGAATTAATAGGAGATGATGACACCATGAAATCTAAACAGGATTCTGTGGATTTTCTTCAATGACTATTTTTCTGGGATTGGTGCAGTGCTCTGTGAGTATCTTATGGGACGTGGTCATCCATGTAAGCAGGTCTACAATGAATCGGTCGATGGTGATACCAGGGAGATTAGAGTTGATATTGGCCTAGTTAAGATCTTGGTAGACGATATTATTAATCCTCGGGTATAGAGGGTATTAGATGTGATGTTTTGAAAGTAGCGCTCCAGTTCTTATTATCACAGATCACGTTATTTCAGCTATCTTTTGATACTTCAATATTCCCTAATCAATGGAAAAGGGCATGTGTTAGCCCAATTCCAAAATCTGGAAACTTAAAACTCATAAAAAATTGGAGACCAATTTCTCTCCTGCCTGTTCAATCTAAAATCGCTGAGCATATCATGCATATACACTTAAGTGAAATAATGGAGAAGAAGCAGACCCTTAGTAATAGTCAGTATGGTTATAGTAAGAGCCTAGGTACAGGTGATGCATTGTTTACTTTCCTAAATGATGTTTACGAGAGTCGAGATAGGGGACACCTCACTTGTGCCTGCTTTCTAGACCTTAAAAAGGCCTTTGATAGTGTAAATCACAATCTTTTGGTAGAAGTTCTTGGGAGATTGGTTCTTCACGACAGTGTTTTAAATTGGCTCATGATTTACTTAAATTGTAGAACACAATATACAAAGATAGGTTGCTTACACAAATGATGTGACTGATGTGATACAGAATTGTAAATTCCTGCTGTATGCTGACGATCTTGTAGTATACACGTCCAACAATAAAAATGACCTGATTGCCTCCAGAGTGCAGCGAGCGATTGATAATATTGATGGATGGTGCATTGCTAAAAGGTTAACTGTGAAAACTGATAAGACCAAAGTGTGTTAGTTTGGTGGTACACAGAAGTTAAAACAGAAGGCAAATTATAACTTCTCACTTTATGGGGAAAATTTAGAGACTGTGAAATGTTATACCTATTTAGGTTTGAAAATTGATTCCGCCTTGAGCTTTCTTCCAGCCATGAATGAGCTGATCTCTAAAGTGAGTAACCGCCTTTTTACACTGAGTAAATTGCGTCATCTTCTAACAGAAAATGCGGCAATACAGGTATATAAGTCAACCATTCTAAGTCTGTTTGATTATGCAAGTTTTGTGCACGACGGGGCGAATGAAACATATATTAAAAAATTGGAAAGACTTCAATTGAGAGGATTAAAAATTTGCTTCTGTGGTAAAAATTATAGTGAATCTGATATGTATACCAGAGGTGATGTGTGCAAGCTACATAGGAGGAGGCAGCAACTACTCTTGACGTTTAAACTATCCAAACGCCCTGATATGATTGATGAGACTCCAAGGCGGGAAGGATTGCGGTCTGAGGACAAAATACGCTTTAAGTTGATGAGAGCCCGGAACAGAGGCTACCTAAACTCTCCATTAAGCAGAGGCATCTCGCTATGGAATAACCTGACTGTTTGGCATCAGTGTAGTCCCAATAAAGTAGCCTTCAAGCATAGGATTGTGAAAATTGTTAACTTAATGAAACCAGCTGTATCATCAGCGACTGCTACTCTTGAATCTTAATGCATTCGACTCTTCTACATATCTGGTTATTGATATTGGTCTGGCCTGGGTGGAACGGTGGTTGGGAGGGGATGGGTTGTAATGACCTCACCTGCCTCCTGATCATTGTTTCTCTCAGGCCGGGCTTCAGCCAGCAAAAGGGGGATAGGTTGTAATGACCTCACCTGTTTTTGCTGTCTGCTAGATTTTCAAGAAGTAGGGGGGGGGGATGGGTTGTAATGACCAAACCTACCACCCACTTCTTATAATTATTGTAGGACTTCCTACTGGAATGATTCAACTCATTGATTTTTAAAAATTTGTATGGCTATGAGTGACTGTTATGTAAGTATGTTTGAAGTATGTGTTCTAACATAGGAGGGAGTTTGGAGTATTGTCATTCCTGTCTGTTAATTCTGCCAATGCTTGCAAATTTATAGAGTTGTCATTGTTCCATCAATGGTTACATCATATGATGTTGTATCCCTTTCTCATACCTTCAATGAGACTTCTCATCATTGTCTTGCTATGTCAGAAGTAGCTTCTGTTTTTCTTCATATTATTAAACCCTAAGTTCCCCTTATAATCTTAGAAAGCCCTAACATGGAAATATTAAACTTGAATGAATACTAGGTGGATGAAAATCTGCCATCATAGTAATTTGATCTTTTCCAGATCAGTTTCTCTCTGTGTATATGGTATACCTCTCTTTGTACATATTGTTTCCTTTGTTATTCTTATACTTTGTGTTTTTTCATCCTCACCATTTTACATGTATCATTATTCTCATTATCTATGTGTTAACAACTGAAAAATTCATTGAAAGAAAGGAAATCAACTATTGTCAGATTTTATCACTTATGTATAATTTGTGACTTGGCAATAAAACCCTTCAAACCTTAAAAAAATATCCACATCTTTGACATTATGATAAACCCAGAGCAACTAAGTTCACTGGTTGCAAAGAAAATGATGTCAGGTATTGAACTTGCTTCTCAAATGGAGAGGCTCTGTTCTGGATGTCTTAATCAATGTGGAGTTTACACTTACCATTTCAGAATTAGGAGAATTGCTATGTTGCTTGAAAGTCTATGTAGTTAGTAGAAAAGTCTAAGACAAGTTAGGAGAGATCAGGCAAGTCAGGCATTTTTCCTAAGGGTTAGCCATAAACTCCCAAGAAAACTTTGGTGGTTTGGGGACCTGCAAACTCCCAACTTGGGTTAGCAAATCCAACAAATGTCAGGCAAAAGGCCTAAGATATTCAGAATATTGTTTTGTGTGTAGTGACCAATAGCTGGGTCTGAGTAGGGCTACAAAAAGTCAGCTGGGGTCCTATTGAGAGCTGGGAAGTGAGCTGGTGGCTGTTAACAGACATTAGGAGCTGCCCCTGGGTGTTAGAGCAGCTCAAGAACAAGGCCTCTGGTATGATCTGACTCCTTGTTCGGGACTGTCAGACTAATACCAGGGATAGATCAAGGATCTAGCAGAAGTGAATAAATTGAGGTAATATTTATGAGGGTTGGAGAGGGGATCAAAGCCCGAAACCTTATTCTAAAAGTGCAAATTATTATACATAAATATGGATTCCCCAGAGGGCATTTCTCAAGAATGCTGATTAAGAATGCAAGAAAAGCCCTCCACATGTATCTTTAATAGCATGAAGATATTTTGTTAGACGACAACTTTATTTGTAGACCCAGCAGTTTGAATTTTAATCCATGCTAACCCCCTGTTGACCATGTAGTACCTTACTGCATAGTTCTTTGGTGCCCTATCCTATCGTGTTTGTCTAATCGAGAAATGTAGCGTTAATTACCTTTAAGGCTCTACCACAAAATGTTGAACAAGCTCAGATGGCAGAGCATTATTATGAAAAAAAAAATTTCAAAAGGGGGATATTAGTCAAAGATGTGTTTTGGAAATCAAAATATGCCAATGGCAATGAGGCCAAGCTATACATATGAACAGATACTTACATTAGCCTACTGACCAAAGCGGTCACCTGCCAGAACCAGCCCATGTGCTGACTTCACCCTGAACTTTCACTCTGACAGTATCCTTTGATGTCATTTGATGCATGTATAAAACTCATATGACAGCACATGTGGGCACGTCACCATCCATTTCTATAGCAGCACATACTGGCCCAGTTCATTCTGTCAGAGCTGGTTTATAGATCACATTATCCTTAAAGTGAGCATATATCCGCTAAAACAGTGTCAATTTTGGGGTTTCTCATTAATGATCGTTTGACCAACACTCTATGCCCTGTGTAAAATTATCTAACAATTAAACAGAAATTCTGCTCCAAAAAAGGGAAACCCTGTTTATAATTCTACTAGATATAATAAATCTTTAAAAAGTACTGTAGGTCCCAAAATCAAGCCACAGTTGCACCTTATAGCCGTTCCTTTGACGCATAAGGTGCACTTTATGAATACACTTTATGGCTTACCATCAATGGAAGTAAAACCTTTTTCTTACTTAAAACACATCAAGAGTCTCAAATGATAAAATTCCATTTAAGTTACAACAGAGTTTCATTTCATCTAAGTGCATTTATATTATTCTGGGGGAAAGTTGAAAAGTGATAGCCATGAAGGGTTAATTGGAAATGCAGTTCAGCAGCGCACCTCATTTTGGCCGGCTCTGCTGAAATGACAAATTCATTGTTGCAGTGTTTCAACATGCCATTACCAACATTCCCTCCATTGTCTATCACCTGGCGCTTCATTTATGAAGGAACTCTGGCAGCTCGGAAATGGAAACTTTAATTAAAGGTTATTTACTGCAGTTTAGCAATTTCACTGTTAGCCATTAGGGTGCTACAAACTTCTTGTTAAGCTTTTCTGTTCCCCGATTTCAATGACACCACAAATGTTGATGTGAAATTTTATTGATGTTAAATCAGTAGAGGGGGTAGGATGCAATACGGGCCATGCATTATGAATTTCCAACATTCAGACTATCATTTTATGAAGGACAAATCATAGATTTAAACAGATAGATGCAAGTGTGTTAAAACACGCCTCAATGTTATAGTGCAGGGAGGGAATTGAACAAAGATAACCTCGAGAAGCAACATGCTGCCTTCTGCAACATAACAGTGATGAGTTAGATCTACACATAATGGGTTGCTAACTAAAACCTGCAACACAACTACTCAGTATAATTTTCCATTTAATATTTCGAATAACTATGAAATTGGATAAATTTATATAGAATACAGGCAGCGATAACGACCTTGGTTTTTCCTATAGATGCAAGGGGTGCTTCATTAACCCTCAAGCGACTATAATCCCTCTATAGCGTACTCAGGGAGCTTTATAGCCCAGTCCATAAAAGGTGACTCAACAAGGGAGAACACCCCTCCACGTGGGATTTTTAATTCCCCATTTGGCCACCAGGGGGCATTGGAGGGGCAAAATAACATTAACACTTTCAGTCCAAGCCCCTTTAGAGGATAACATTCAGAAGACCTGGAGGGGGTTCTCATAAAAAAATGGCTTAAAACTGCAAGGCTCTAGGTTACGATCTGGGCTTTCTAAAACTGTAAAAGTATTGGAAATATTTCTTTTATTGATGAATCTATGATGATTTAAAGATACTAAAGGTTCTCAAAAACCAAAAATCCCTTCTAGCCAAATAATGGCCCGAAATACTGTTACAGCATTGCAAATGTGAGATCCTGATATCAGATATAAATTTATGTGAGTTCTCAACTTCAAATTTCAAGGCTTAACCAAATAGCATGATGTAAAGTACCAATGAAAGTTAGTCTAAAGGTCTTTTCAAATTTCTAAATGAAAAGTTTCCATAGAATATTTCTGCTCTGTAAACATGGTAACCAAAATCAATAAAAACACGATTTTAAGGTATTTGTTGCCATGGAAACCACGATTTTGACCCGTAATACATCACTGTAGACATTTCCTATCATGACCATTGAATCCAGCATCAAAAAGTACCCAAAGTCAATTGTATTGCCAAAAATGATTAAATCTACAATATTTCTACATTTTGAGCCTTAAATATCCATAAAATATGACAAGAATTCTTTCGAATAACTGTTATTTCATCTTGAGCACACACTAATATAGAATATTCCCATAGTTAAATCAGGTTTACCAGTATATAACTCATATTTCAGAGAGCAAATATTGAAAAAATTGTCAAACTAACCCTAATAATTATCAAGATATGGCTAGAAGAATGTATGGTATAAAAATGTTGGGATTTTGCTAGTGTTGGGAAAACCCAACACCCGGGCTGATAGTGTTCATCTAATATTTGATGCAGAATTCAATGGTCTTATTTAAAATGCTCCATTTTGGCTGGAAATATCCCAAATTTGGAAGGTAAAATTTTTCATGGAAAATCGGCCTATATGTCTGTTCCTGGTTGCCATGGCAACCATTCCAATATTCTAAATTTGCAGATGCCAATTTTTTTATATTTTCACCAAAAAAAAACAACTGAAAACATAAATGGAAAATTCCTTCTAGAACAAAATCGATGGTAAAAATCACCATATTATTATGTACTCATCATGAAAAAGGCTGATTTATTGTGTTTTTAGATATTATTATGGTTTATAATGTATTTAGAACTAAATCATCGATTTCGGATATGGATAACGACCTATGTTTAAGGAGGGGTTCTGACATAACTAACAGGAATATCTAAGCCAATGATGTCTCATTTTAAAGATTGTGAGATGAACTTTGATAATGAATTTCCCTGCAAGGGGTGTTTTTGTTTGCCTTGTCACAAATGTAGGCACATGGATAGGACCCGCTCTGCATTCCAGTCTTCTTGTGAATCACATATTCACTTTACTCACACTTGGCACTTGTTATTACAGTAACTTTGAATAGTAATGTGACAGGGACAATCTGAAATACCTGTTAAAATGCAATTGCCAGTGCATTTGAATTTATTCTCTTCCTGTAGAAATGGGAATTCCATAGTTGTAATATTTCTGAATATTGCTATCATTATCTTTTTCCTGGTTGATTTGTGAAGGAACTTTGAGCTGACTCCGGCCAATCAAGAATGGAAATTCTAATGAAGGAATAGTTGTGACGATTCAAGGAGTCACATAGTGCTCCATGTTCTATCTACCAGAAAAATTTAATTTTCCGATAAAAACGTTGGAACACAATTACTGATCCGCTGAGCACAGAGATTTTTGGCAAATTAAAAAAGAAACGTTTTATACCACTGGCCAAAAACAGGACTTGAAACTTTTGATGCTTTGAACATACTAATTCAGCAATTAGTATTGGTCCATATAGCCCTTGATGAATAGATGTATAGATAAGGTGAGCTACAATCTGAGATAAAGTGCAATAACATTTTAAGGGTTTTCAACTTCAGTCTTAATGTTTAAGTTCAGTGTCCTAAGTTTGGTGTCTGTTAAGGCTATATTCCTCTTTGAGCTTTGTTGAGGCTTTGCCATGCAGATCAGGCTGCTACTGGCATTGTAACACTGATCCTCCCCAATCCCTAATCAAGACCATGAGGTGTATGGATTAGTCAGGATCAAGCCATCAGATGGTGTTTTAAGTAGAGGAGATCACCAGTGGCCATTAGCTAGTGTGTGCATGCCATAGTGTGCAAAAGAGCTAGATTCTTCCATGAACACAGATTCCTTGAGAGGTCGGTGTACTAGGATGCAGTTTATGAGACCCATGATTGTGATACGCTATGAACATGCAAAGTGCAAAGAGGGACAAAATTATGTAACTTTATCAGTTTTATCATTGGGATCAAGATAACCCACAAATGATAAACAATTTAATTATTTATGAGACATTGATTAGAGGGACAACCCTTTGTTATATGAAAGAAACTGCATGTCTGGTCTATTTTGGAAATGCTTAGTGTAAATGCAATGGAGCACAACAACATTAAGCTTCCTGAATTTACCTACTTTCCCTTTGGTACCTAGCTGACAGTGCTAGGCTAGGAGGGGGTAAGAGGCCCTTTGGGGTAAAAGGCCCTTTAGCCCTCATAACCAAGGTACTAGTTGTATGCAGCCATTTAGCACTTGAAAGTAAGGATAACTTCAAGGAGATCTCTTTTGTAGGTTTTCATTATGATTGGATGAGAAAAAGTTAACTTATCAGACATTCAAAATTTTATAACTTTTAAGATCATCATGCTCAATTTGAGATAATTAGAAATAAAAGGGTCCTGAAATATGCATGGATTTTTGGGTAGCAAGTTAAATGGGCTAAAAGTATTAGGTGAGGTATTATTAGATAAAGGGGTGAAGGGTAGGTCATAAAGATACATTTTATTTACCTTACACTTTGTTCCAATACCTACATGGGCTTTTGAGATTATGATATACCATTTTATTATTCCATAAATTCTAACATATTTTGTATTAATCAAAGAATATCTATGAAATTAATACATAGGTTGGTTCTAAGAGCTATAAGAGCGCTCAAACTTTGTATAAGAGCGTTCATGCCCCACTGCACACCAGCCAGAGTCAGTTAGACAGAGTTTGTGACATCAAAGGCTCCGACCTAATGGTTCACTGCACAATATAATAAGAATAAGGGTCTCAGTGTGCGACCTCATGGTTCAATGCACAAATTAATAACTTGTAAGTGAATGCAACCGGCCGTCACGGGTGCCTGAGCACCGCTGACGCCGTCGTGAGTGTCTGAGCACTCTAAGGACTGAACAATGGGTTACATAAGCACGACGCCATAACCTTCCGGTCGCTCTAGCGTCGCTCCTGAGCAAGCTAGGTCAAATATCAAAGCATTTATGGAAAGCCCATAATTAGACGGTCAAAATGAGCCCAAGATCAAGGCGGAACTCCCATTATTAAGGAAGTTATGCCATGGAGACTGAAAGGAGCTCCGAGTGCACTACAGACAAACCGGCGCGAGTTACGCGCCTATCCAGCGGGCATTATAAACTTGGTATATTCAACTCCGCGCATGCCCAAAATGGCGGTTATAAACGCATAAACGACCGAGTTATGAGGGTCTGAAGATGCAGAACCGACCAAGACAATGGGGGGCATAGCGGCGTCCATGGGGGTCCTTTGTCCCCCTGTGACACTTGAAAGAGTCCCCTCAAACAATTGTAGAGTTAGGCAGATGCTGCTGGCTCCAGTCAGTCTGGAGGTGCTTTTCCAAGATTTGCTACAAATAGCCTGTATGCACCTCCAGAAGGACAGATCACCAAGAACCGCTCTAGAGGTAACATCTCCAGTCATCTCCTGCTACCTGCTATACCACTACACTATGGTGAAACTATGCTAGACAGGCATTGGTTTCTATCATTAGTGGCCAGGGGCTATCTCCTTCAAGACTTCCACCAGAGGGTAAAGTTATTCATTATTACATTATTCCTCTAAGCAGCAGGTCAGGAGCTAGGTGTGGGAACCCACCTAGAAACATGCTGGACACTGTATTATTAATACCTCACAGGTGGAGTGAAACAGAACATTGTACTTTATAAATTACTGTATGTTTACTGTATGTACAAATTACCTACATACTAACTACTGTATGATTGATATTTCTTACATGTTGCCTAAAGCTGAATAAACCAGTGACAACTGGAAATAACACTATTTTATTATGAGCCTGATGTATTTACTCCATACACCACTAGTCATATGATATTTCTCATATGACAACTTGATCATGCCAATTACTAGTATGACAAAGTGGTGGAGAACATCCTACTAAGATCCCATCTCTCACAGGCTCATAAAAATTAAAGCTGGTAACACAACTAAGAACAATCATGCACACAGTAAATTAAAGCTGGTACCGCAACTAAGAACAATCATACACACAGTAAGACCCACTCCACCCACCCAGTGACCTTGACCTTGACACCATACCCACCAAGGTCACCAGTGAGATCTCCCACACGTCAGTGAGGTCTCCCACACGTCAGTGAGGTCTCCCACACGTCAGTGAGGTCTCCCACACGTCAGTGAGGTCTCCCACACGTCAGTGAGGTCTCCCAAACGTCAGTGAGGTCTCCCACACGTCAGTGAGGTCTCCCACACGTCATGGAGGTCTCCCACACGTCAGTGAGGTCTCCCACACGTCAGTGAGGTCTCCCACACGTCAGTGAGGTCTCCCACACGTCAGAGAGGTCTCCCACACGTCAGTGAGGTCTCCCAAGCGTCAGTGAGGTCTCCCACACGTCAGTGAGGTCTCCCACACGTCAGTGAGGTCTCCCACACGTCAGTGAGGTCTCCCATACATCAGTGAGATCTCCCACACATCAGTGAGATCTCCCACACATCAGTGAGATCTCCCACACATCAATGAGATCTCTCACACATCAATGAGATCTCCCACACATCAGCGAGATCTCCCACACATCAGCGAGATCTCCCACACATCAATGAGATCTCTCACACATCAATGAGATCTCCCACACACCAGTGAGATCCCCCACACATCAATGAGATCTCCCGCACATCAATGAGATCTCCCACACGATCAGTGAGATCTCTCACACAACAGTAAGATCTCCCACACATCAGTGAGATCTCCCACACATCAATGAGATCTCCCACACGATCAGTGAGATCTCCCACATATCAGTGAGGTCTCCCACACGTCAGTGAGGTCTCCCATACATCAATGAGATCTCCCACACGACAGTGAGATCTCCCACATATCAGTGAGATCTCCCACATACCAGTGAGATCTCCCACATACCAGTGTGATCTCCAACATGTCAGTGATACCTACAACACACCAGTGATCCCACACCTTCCACCATGGCCGACGCTGATGAAGGTCCTCAACCCAATCAGGCGGCTGAGAAGATAAGGGCCTATGAGAAGACCATCCAAGATGCAGTTACTGCCCTAGAAGCAAACAGAGCCCAACAAGATGCTCATGCCCTTGCCTCAAAGGAAAGGGAGAGGATCCTCAGTCAACAATTGGATGACCATCGGAAGACCCTAGAACAGGCACAACAACAGATCGCAGATCTCATGAAGATGGTATCATCCCAGACCTCACAGCCTCCCACACCCACCACCACACCTATTGTCACACCATCCGCCTCTGGATCCAAGGAGGATGTCATGATCTCCATGATGTCCAACATGACCAGGATCCTAGACAGACAACAACACGACGACAGGAAGATCAGGCAACACGAGGTAACCAAACCCAAAACTTTTTCTCACCCATCACCACTCATGTCAACAGCACTATTTATTGATCACAAATTCCCAGAGTATCTGAAGGACAGGTACAAATTAACAGACAGTGACACCATGGTAACATATTTACCCAAGTACCTTGAAGAACAAGCATTGGCTTGGTTTGAAACCTTCAAGGAAAGTGCCACACCTGATAAGTTGACATGGTCCAATGTAGTACATGAACTAAAAGAGTATTTTGCTACTCAAGACAATATTATCTCCAGGACTGCACTCCGTGCACAAGAGATAGATGAACCTGTATCTGATTATGCAATGTATCTCAGAAAAGCGTGTAATGCCCAATGCCTAAAGGACGACACCTTATTTAAAACATTCATCCAAGGCATGAGGCCCTGGATCTCTGTAGCTCTTGAGAACAAGAAAATAGACTCTTTTAACCAAGCCCTAGACCTAGCCTTAGAGGTTGAGACCCAAGAAAGATCTAGGAAAACAAGGGATGCAGAGTCTAACCCACAGCCTACTAAGAAAAAGGTCCAGGAAATCACCACTAGTTCAGATGAAGATGTTAACCTAATGTCTAGTGCCAATGTAAGGCAACAGGAAGCTAAGGCTATATCCAAAGACCCTACCGGTAGATATAGAGGAAATAACTATGACCCCAACTACCAATCCAATAGAGGTAGAGGTAGGGGGGGCAACAGCAACAACCGGGGGGGTCACAACAGTAGGAAAGACAACAGCTCTTCCAACTCCAACAATGGTAACTCTTCATACAGTGATAGGAGAGACAGAACCCCAAGTAATGGCAGATCCTATAATAATCAGGGATCCAACAGTAGGAGCCATAGTCCACATAGGAACTACGACTCTGGATCCTACAACAACAATGGTTCCTACAACAACAGCCAGGGTTCAAACAACTCCGGATCCTATAATCAAGGATCCAACAGTAGAAGCCATAGTCCACATAGAAACTACAACAGTGGATCCTACAATAACAACAATGGTGCCTACAACAAACAGGGATCCAACAACTCTGGATCCTACAGCAACCAGGGTTCAAATAACTCTGGGCAATACAGCAACTCTGGTCAATATAACCAGGGTTTCAACCCACATCAGGAGGATCACAAACCTAACACAAGAGGCTACCAGGGGAACCAACACAGTAACCCCCAAACAATACCTCAAGTGATGGATCAACTCTCCAAGCTCCTGGTCGCAAGCATTTCAACCACCCCACAGAACCAGGAAAACTAGGATGTCACAGTGCCGATGGGCCAGTGCACTGTGACACCCCAAAAACAAACAACCAATCAGAATCAACAAGGATCCAACCAGAGACAATTGCTAGTGCCAATCTACCATCTAACAGACAGAGACGTCCATCAGTGATACACATCACCCCACCAGATTCATCATCAAAGGATACAGGTGAGAGTACCAAGCTTTCTATTGTACTTCTTCAAAATGGCTGTATCAATGCAAATCTATATGATGTTTCAGATGTACAATGTTTGGTTGATACAGGTGCTACTATCACCTGTGTCAGACAATCATTCCTCATGGACCTCCAAAAGAGATTCCATATCCAACTGAGGAAATCTAAAATCAACATCCATTTGGCAGATGGATCGGTGTGTCATGTTAGACATTCAGCTATGCTGAACTTTAGAATCCAAGGTGTCAGATTCCAATACCAATTTGCTGTAATACCCAACCTCACACAGCCCGTTGTACTCGGCACAGATTTCTTAAGCACTACAAAATCTCAAATTGAATTTAATGTTGATCCTGAACAAATTCTCAAACCCATTAGGGCAGTGAGGGATTTTACCATCCCTCCATTCTCTGAACTTGCAGTATTGGGTAAGGTCACATCTACTCAATCACTGCAAGGCAAAACTGGAGTAGTAGATAACCTCCAAAGAAATAACAATGCCCCATATCTAGTTCAAAGGGCAGCAGTAACCCCCAGGGAAAATAACAAACATCCCCTAGTGTTACTCAACACCAGCAGGCGCCCACATAAAATCAAAAAGGGTGCCATCATAGCTCTATTTCAGGAAGTCAAGGAATCTGATTTAGAAAAACCTCAACAGGTGTCAGACACTACCCCACACACTGATCAATCCATCTCAGCCATACGGCCTGAGGATGTAACTCAATTCAGTGACACAGACTCAGACTGTGAGTCCACATACGCTGACCCTGAACCCAACTCAATCAGACTCTCTGAAATAGCTGCTATACATAGTGAGGCACATGACCTCGAGCCAGAATTGGAAGAGAATGTTCCACCAAAATCTGTGCTCACATCCAAAGATCAGCATGATAGATTAGGATCACTGCTGACCAAGTATGATGATATATTTGTAGGAAAAGATGGAGACATTGGTGCTACACACCTGTATACACACTCAATACATGTAAAACCTGAGGCAGTACCATGTCATTTCCTACCATATAGACAAACACCAGAAAAACAGGCCGCAATAGGGGAAGAGTGTGAAAGGCTAGTACAACAGGGCATTCTGAGAGAATGTGCCGAGGGCCCCTGGGCTTCCAGATCCTTTTTAGTACAAAAATCATCGGGAGGCCATAGGCTCGTCACAGATTTTCGTTATTTGAACCAAAACACGATAAATCAAGCCTTATCTACACCCCGGGCCGATGACACTCTAGACATGATAGGGTCACTCAGACCAAGAGTATTCAGTAAGCTAGATGCCCAACAGGGATTTTTTCAAATTCCTATAAGACAGGAGGACCAGCATAAAACCGCATTCATAGCAAATGACAAAAAATATGTCTACGAAAGGATGCCGATGGGTTTAGCGACCGCACCTGCGGGATTCTGCCATCTAGTCACATTAATTCTGAACAAACTCAAATACAAATGTGCCCTACCATACCTAGATGACATATTGGTATTATCACCATCAATCGAACAACACTTCCATGACCTGGAAGATGTGTTCAACAGCTTAAGAGTTGGTAAACTCAAACTGAAGAAATCAAAATGTGAATACTTCATAGACAGAATAGACTTCTTGGGAATGAGAGTCACACCCAAGGGACTGCAACCATCTCCCACAAAGGTGGAATCAATCAAAACCTTCCCAACACCAAAATCAGTCAAAAATGTCCGATCCTTCACAGGCCTATGCCAATACTTCAAAAAGTTTATCAAAGGTTATGCCCAAATTGCTAGACCACTGTATGATCTACAGACACATCTCAAAGCATTTGTCTGGACAGAGGATGCAGATAATGCTTTCAAAACTTTAAAGCATGCCCTCTGTACCAATGCTCTTCTCAGATATCCAAACTATGAGAAAGAGTTCAGTTTGGCAACTGATGCTTCCAATGTGAGTTTAGGAGCTGTACTCTCACAGAGAGATAATGAAGGAGTGCTCAGACCAGTAGCCTTTGCAGGTAGAACCCTCTCCAAACATGAGAGAAATTACAATACCACAGAGAGAGAACTACTGGGAGTAGTGTATGGAGTATTAAACTTCAGACACTATCTAGAGACCAGACACTTCCAATTATACACAGACCATGCAGCCCTAATCCCGCTACTAACCAATACAGGACTCACACATAGATGGGCCAGATGGGCTCTAGACATACAACAATTTTCATTCACCATCCAACACGTGAAAGGTGATGATAACACACCACCAGATGCTATGTCTAGAAGAGAATACCCAGATTCTGGACCCATGACTAACCCTCCACCCCCACCAAGGAGAGTTAGAGCAGCCAGTAGAACCAAGTTTGCAAAAGTAACAAAGAAAGTACCATTCAAAAGGGATGATCCACCCAACACCATTGAAAGGCCAGAGACACCCATTAGGGGTATCTTGAAGCAATCTACACACTATGTGTTTTGCCACTGTGAGAGAGAATACTCACAACTCTTTCCAGATAATGACTTCGAGCCTATCGAATTCTCATCACTCAATCAGATGATGAAGGCAACTCCAAAGGAGCCACCCTTCACCCCACCTGACTCAGATGATGAAAATTCAGAAGACACACTATATGCTATTACTCAAGCAACTTCCAAATCAGTCAGATTCTTTGAATCAATGCAGGGAGAGGAAACATCAAACCATTTGTGTCCTATGACCACACGCTCAAAGACTAGAGAAATGATTCAGGAGGGCACACCAAAACCCCCCACACAATCACAAACTATTCTAAATGAGAAAAAGGTCACAGGAAACAAACCTACCGAAACCCCACCTGCCAGGAAAAATGTCACAAAAGACACTGCATCAACTAAGTCAAAGAACTCTGAGACAAAGAAGATTGACAAAAAGCAAATTGTGCCTTTAAAGAAAAAGGTTGCCACTCCCATCAAGGCGAGAATAGGCCCTCCAAAGGAGCCTACACACCAAAACAAGAGTGACACACCCCAACAAAAGGCACAAGATAGGCCAATAGTCGATGGAAAAGAAAAAGAAAGAGACAGAATAAAACAACATGTGCTAGATATAAATCAATTACTGGATCAGATTCCCGACACATCCATCTCAGGTACAAACCTTGGCTTGGAACAAAGGAAGGACAAGGACCTATTGCCCCTCATACAATATCTTGAGGATGGGACCTTGCCTGCACCAAAAGCACAAGGAAATAGAATCATCAACCAAGGCCAGACATACACCTTGGTAAATGGTACATTAGTCCATATATGCCCCATAAATTGGAGAAAAACCAATACTGTACCACTTCAAATTGTTATACCACAGAAATGGGTAACAAGTACACTACAGTATTTCCATGACTCACCTACCGGCGGCCATCTTGGTTCAAGTAGGATGCTGTCAGCACTCCGACCTAGGGTATATTGGAAGTCTATGCTAGCAGACACAACAAAATATGTTTCCACCTGCCACACATGCCTCACAGCAAAAAGGCAAGTACACTCACACAAAACACCAATGACAGTGAGAGAGTACATGGCTTCACCAATGAAGTTCCTAAACCTCGACGCGGTGGGACCACTTCCCACAACTGCCAGGGGAAACAAACATATACAAGTCTGCATAGATTATGCTACCAGATATGCAACAGCTTGGGCTACTACTGACTTAAAAGCTGAAACAACAGCAGCAGAGTTCTACAAGAATATAATTTGTCATCATGGAACACCAGCCACTCTTCAAACAGACAATGGGACATGTTATACAGGTGCAAAGTTCACAAAGTTAACTAAACACCTCAAGATCAAACATAAATTCTCCTCACCATACAGGCCACAATCAAATGGGCTTGTAGAGAGATTCAATGCTAGCATAGGCACAGCGCTCAGAGCATTCTGCTCAAAGCACCAAAACAATTGGGATTCATTTATTGAACCCATAACCTTTGCATTAAACAACACTGAATCCCAAACCACAGGATTCACCCCTTTCTTCCTACTCCATGGAAGAAACCCAGCCACCCCAATGGACTTAGGGCTGGGAATACAGGAAGACATATCCACCGTAGCAGACCATGTAGCTAACATGATAACAAATCAAGATACCTCTAGGAGGAAAGCTATAGAAAGGGTCGCCAAGCTACAAAAGGAAAGGAAGGATAGATATGATAAGAAACTTACACCACAGGAAATCAAGGTCACCGACATGGTGTACCTAAACATACCAAGAATCCTG
Organism: Acholoe squamosa; assembly: GCA_949317995.1. Taxonomy (NCBI): domain Eukaryota; kingdom Metazoa; phylum Annelida; class Polychaeta; order Phyllodocida; family Polynoidae; genus Acholoe; species Acholoe squamosa. The sequence goes on from OX439040.1 coordinate 62,276,748, forward strand.
ACCAACACAGAGTGTAAGAAACTTCAACCCCTTTTTATGGGACCATATGTTGTAGTAGACAGACCTAGTTTGACAAGTGCCAAACTCAAAAACTTGGACACCAATCTATTGGTGGCCAGACCAGTGCACATAGACAGACTGAAAAAGGTTGTGGCTGTCAGAAACAATGAATTTGCACACAGGCTTATTCCACATGAGGCCAAATACTACAGCAAAATTGTAAGGGACAAAAATGATATCACCCTTACAAGAGAAACCACAGGCATAGGCCCTATCAAGCCTAGGCCTGCACACCACATACTAAGAAAGACATCTAGGTGTGGTGCAGTTTCAAGAAATTAGAAACAAGATTGAGATACCAAAAGAACATAAGATTTTCAAAATGTATTACAAATTCTCTTCATCCACACATAAGACATGTGTGACTGATAATGAATTACTTATATGTATATAAAGCCAATCAAATTTGTAAATATATCAGTAGGTTATTGCCTCTGAAAGGGTCAAAGACTGGGACCCCCCAAGTAAAGCAGACATGAAGTCTAAGAAGAGTAAGGGTAACACAATGGAGTGTCTAAAGCCTAATCCCCACATGAAAGAGCGCGCTATGCCAACACAGCAGTCTATAGAGATCAATTGACCTTATAAGCTACACTCAGACAACTGTCTAGACGGTCATGAATGGCTGTCCTGGATGACAGGAGGAGCTAATTACCAGTACACAGATTATACAATAGAGCCCCACAGTTGCAGACACTGGAGATTAGGTGCACTGACTCCAGAGAAACAATACCATGCCCACAATGGATGTGGGTAGGGTAGGCTACATAAGAAGCACTGTGGACCATAGCCCACCATCAGTCTTCATCCAGCTGCAGTCTGGAACTCAAGTCTACAGGACCCCACTTTGGAATTAGCCAGCCCACTTCTCCATTAGGAGAGACTGCACTAGGATAAAGAACACACCTACTTCACCTTTAACCTGACCTCACCATTTACTGGTCAATCTCTATAGACTCACCGGACATATTGCCAAGACAGCTCAATCTTGCAAAGGTACAGTTTGAACCACTTCATTTAAAGTGTTACACCATACACTTAGACTTTACCAGCACCAAATCACTACAAATTTGACAAGACTTTAACAACAGCAAACTTGCTTTACACAAGCACCATGGGGAGACTGAGAGTTTCACCCATACTGCTTACTATGCTGTTATTATATACTATAAAACCACTTACTGCAGGCTATACACCTGTGGTGAGACAAAACATAGGAGTAGTATTCAAACCTAGCCCTCAACCATTGGTCAATGGACATACAACCACAACACTGTTGTTAGCTATCCCCTACAAGATACCTCGGGCACCCGTTACCCAAGGATCCATAAGGGATAGAATACTCCAGTTGACCACTCCTACTCTACAAGATCATACCTCTGGCCAAATTATCCAACAAGCTAAGGAGCTAGACACCTTGCTGGAAATTGCAGACAAGGAGATAAATGAAACACTAGCCTCCATCAAATTGTTCTTATCCAACCCCATAAACACATTGGACAAGGCCAAAAGAGAGGCCATACTGGGTTTTCTAGCACCCCTGTTTCGCGGTGTGCTAGGTCTAGCCACAGTAGAAGATGTAAACCAAGTAATGGGACAGCTCAAGAACATAGATGAAATACTAAGAAAATTTGCTAAACAGGATCAGGAAGCAGCTAATCTCATTGAAAAGATCACAGACAGACAAGATAAGTTTGTTAAAGCATACATCCAAGATAAGAAGGTACTGGACAGCACAATCAACACCATAGATGACACCATCAACCTGTGGGCCTCTAACATGTCCAGGTCACTTGACTCATATTCAAGGCACGAGAAAACTCAAAGGGAGAAAATGCAAGTATTAAATGATGCATTAATTATCATAGCAGCAAGAATGAATACAGTTCAATCACTGCAAAGGACAAATGCAGCCCTGAGGATGCTATCATCAGGGATCCTAACCCCTGATATAGTGCCACCCTCAGACCTGGCTAGATACTTAATTGACATGAATAACAAACTTAGGATTACACACCCTGGAGCACAAGTCGCAATTAATGACTTAGATTTCTATTATTCACAGAAGCTGACCTCATACACTTACTCAGCTCACCATATATATATTCATCTGGACATTATAATTCAATCTACCACCTCTACCTTCAAACTGTACCAAATGATTACATCACCCATGCCTATAGACACACAGGAGACCCCCACCAGAGGAGTCACCAAATTACAAACCACAACTGAGTTTCTAGCAGTATCTTACGACGAATCATTATTCATCGAATTGGACTCAGCAGATATGCAGGCATGTGAGGTACTACAGTAAAGGTATGCAGAGATGTAAATGGTAGAATCTATAAACACAGGCCTACATGCCCTGTAGCCATTTTTACTAACCAGGCTCAACAGATTAAGGAACATTGCAAGTTTACAGTTTCACCACTGCAAGCACCTACCACCCATGCTATTTCCATTTCTGAAGATGAGTATCTGGTCACTACAAATGAACCCCATTACTTTATCAACTGCCATGGTAAAACGTCTGAAACTCGAAAAGCCCAGTCCTACTCAATCATAGGTGTACCCTGTGGGTGCACAATCAGTGTAGGAGAATTTTCTCTTCCAAACACAAGGTTGCCCTGTAACTCAACCTTATCATTTCATTACATTCTCAAGACAATTAATTTACCATTCATGGCAGCACTTAACAAAATTTCTGAAACCAAACCAGATGAAAGAGAGAATCTTCCAAATTTCCCAGTAGTAAACCTTTCTAGAACCTTAGAAAAACTAAAGGAAAATCCAATCATGGATGATATTACCCAACTAAATTTAGAGCCCTTTGCCAAAACATTATTAAAAGATGCCTCCAACCTTGATAAGGCAATGGAAACGCGCTACGAGGAATCATACCTACGTCGAGTTACAGAGCATCCAATCTTCCAAAGCTTAGGACTCATTCTAGGGATATCAGCTCACATTTTTATAGTATACATACTACTCAAACTGTACAGACTAGGAGGAACTGTAGCCTACCTGCCTACAGCCAAAGCATTTAGACTAGTCACCGAGCTGCCCCTACACAAATTGCTCCCAGATAAGAATCCTACCAAATTAACCCCTACGGAGGAAACCCACACCCCTTTCCTCACAATTCAGGAAACCCACACCATGATAATTGCTATATTATTCACCCTGACCATCTACTCAGCCTACAGAATAATGAAGTACCTTAAGAAATTTGCACAGACACACTGTGGCAAGAAAAATGTGGCCAAGCGCACAAATCCCACAATATATTTTAAAATATATTGTGGAGACTCAAACTTCGCGCTACCCTTGAGGCCAATACCACATGAAGATTAAATCAGCAGCTGCCCCGACCTATAAGGATATAGTGGTTAAAACCTTCCCACTACCTAAGGCTATATTTACCTGGAATGGACCAGCAGTTATAACAACACAGAGAGGAGAATTTGCTTATCACCTCCCTCGGGTGATACACCTACCTTGGCGCACTAGGTTCAGTACCATACCAGCCCTTAAAAACAAAGGACTGTACTACTCCATGCTTCTCCAGAATGATTGTGGCACCAGCCCGGTGACCATGACAGCACTGGAAAATACAACAGATATAATGATTGACGAACACCAGGAGGAGACCGCAAGGTCAAACATGCAGACTATTGCTAATTTTCTAAACCACCAGCCCTCCCCGGTGACTGTGGAAACAGCCTAGGCTGCACACAGCCTAGACTGCCCCCAGTCCACCACCAGGAGATACTGAGATGACACATCTCACACATGACACACACCTCCACTGTCAATGAAATTATCAAAGTATTGAAAAATTGATTTAGAAAAAATATATACACAGCCACTTGTTGATGTATAATATGAAAATCTATGGTATTCTCACAAAATCGATGATTAATGCGCGCATACACGCGCAAATTGCAAAATTGCAAATTGTAAATTGTTCAAATCTAACATTAATATACATGAATGCAGGTAGATAACTAAGACAGTTTTTGTACCCACTAGCACTTGTATACTATACCAAGGTTTACTTAAGGTAACACACTTTAGGTATCCAAGAAAATTCTTGGAAAAATGAATGAAAAAAAAAAAAAAATGTTGAGGAAAATTGTTGACATGAAAAATGTTTACTTAAGATACTCACCAGATAATCTCTTTCAGGGACACATACTCAAGAAGGCTAGGGAAAAGTCAATTAAGCAGCGGCCCACTGCCGAAATTGCCAATTAATACACCCATATAGCAAAATCAAAGAGTAACTCAGAGACAAACAAGCCTATTGTACATGAAGTACTTTGTTTTTCCGGTCCTCGGAAAAATTTGTCTCAATCCCAAAAATTGTATAGTGTAAACTAGATTGTACGCTTGTACCCAATTTGCACACTAAAAATTGTATGTTTGCACACTAGATTGTAAGTTTGTATCCAATTTACATTTGAATCGTATGTTGCACATTATACTGTATGTCTGTACCCAATTCATACACTGAAGTCAGATTTTTAGAAAATCAACATTTCTATGTGTATCCAAGCTGTACGCAAAATTATATATGTACATACAGAAACTATCAATTGAACGCAAAATTATATATTGGCATACTAAAACTGTCAAATGTACGCAAAAATTATATATTTGTACACCAAAAATTGCCAAATGCACGCGAAATTATATATTTGTACACCAAAAATTGCCAAATGCACGCGAAATTATATATTTGCACACTAAAATTGCCAAATGTACGCGAAATTATATATTTGCACACTAAAATTGTCAAATGTACGCGAAAATTATATATTTGCACACTAAAATTGTCAAATGTACGCGAAAATTATATATTTGCACACTTAAATTGCCAAATGTACGCAAAAATTATATATTTGCATACTGAAATTGTCAATTGAACGCAATTACACGCGAAATTGTAAATTTGCACACTAAAATTGTCATTTATGTTCAATTTGCACGCTAAATTGAACATTGAACGCCAAAAAGGCACACTATTTGCCAAATTGTATGTTGTACATAAAAATGGAAAACTGTACCCAAAATTGATGTTACATAAGCAAATAAGCTCAGGTATGGTAAGATATAGAAACTCGGAAATGTACTTATACCCAGGAAAAAATTGTTTATACTGACAAAGCTCTACCACAAAAATTGCATTTGAAGCACTCCCCATTACTTCAAATCCTCTTACAAACAGTATATAACTCCAAAATAAGGTAAAAATTGTATAAATTGTACATTCCCTCGGCGAAATGACGGAGTTTCGCATTCTCTCGGGGGAGAGGGAGTATTCTATGATATACCATTTTATTATTCCATAAATTCTAACATATTTTGTATTAATCAAAGAATATCTATGAAATTAATACATAGGTTGGTTCTAAGAGCTATAAGAGCGCTCAAACTTTGTATAAGAGCGTTCATGCCCCACTGCACACCAGCCAGAGTCAGTTAGACAGAGTTTGTGACATCAAAGGCTCCGACCTAATGGTTCACTGCACAATATAATAAGAATAAGGGTCTCAGTGTGCGACCTCATGGTTCAATGCACAAATTAATAACTTGTAAGTGAATGCAACCGGCCGTCACGGGTGCCTGAGCACCGCTGACGCCGTCGTGAGTGTCTGAGCACTCTAAGGACTGAACAATGGGTTACATAAGCACGACGCCATAACCTTCCGGTCGCTCTAGCGTCGCTCCTGAGCAAGCTAGGTCAAATATCAAAGCATTTATGGAAAGCCCATAATTAGACGGTCAAAATGAGCCCAAGATCAAGGCGGAACTCCCATTATTAAGGAAGTTATGCCATGGAGACTGAAAGGAGCTCCGAGTGCACTACAGACAAACCGGCGCAAGTTACGCGCCTATCCAGCGGGCATTATAAACTTGGCATATTCAACTCCGCGCATGCCCAAAATGGCGGTTATAAACGCATAAACGACCGAGTTATGAGGGTCTGAAGATGCAGAACCGACCAAGACAATGGGGGGCATAGCGGCGTCCATGGGGGTCCTTTGTCCCCCTGTGACACTTGAAAGAGTCCCCTCAAACAATTGTAGAGTTAGGCAGATGCTGCTGGCTCCAGTCAGTCTGGAGGTGCTTTTCCAAGATTTGCTACAAATAGCCTGTATGCACCTCCAGAAGGACAGATCACCAAGAACCGCTCTAGAGGTAACATCTCCAGTCATCTCCTGCTACCTGCTATACCACTACACTATGGTGAAACTATGCTAGACAGGCATTGGTTTCTATCATTAGTGGCCAGGGGCTATCTCCTTCAAGACTTCCACCAGAGGGTAAAGTTATTCATTATTACATTATTCCTCTAAGCAGCAGGTCAGGAGCTAGGTGTGGGAACCCACCTAGAAACATGCTGGACACTGTATTATTAATACCTCACAGGTGGAGTGGAACAGAACATTGTACTTTATAAATTACTGTATGTTTACTGTATGTACAAATTACCTACATACTAACTACTGTATGATTGATATTTCTTACATGTTGCCTAAAGCTGAATAAACCAGTGACAACTGGAAATAACACTATTTATAAGAGCCTTGAGATAATTACACTATATACCACTAGTCTTATGATATTTCTCATATGACAACTTGATCATGCCAATTACTAGTATGACAAGATGAAGCTTATTTTATCATCAGATCCATGGGCCTTTTGCCCCATCGCTTTGGGCCTTTTACCCCAGCCTTTCAACCTACGGGCAAAATGCCCTACTTTTTGTCAAGCGTTCTATTGGAATATTCCATAAGGCTAGGCTGACAACCTATTTCACAAGTATGATACATTGTTCCATCTCTTGATTGGTGTGAAAAATATGCATTAATTAGGGATTATTCTCTTAGAACTAGCTCAGTCACATGCTATTAGGGTATTTTAGCTTATCCTACCCTATCACCCCTTGGACTTCGATATGAATTGTCAAAAATGCTGCTTTAGGTGATTTAGAATGTCCAAATCTCAGCAGTAGTTTGTGAATATTAACTTTAGCTTCTTTTTTAATGCCAAGAATCTAAATGGAGCTTTTATTCCAATTATGATCCTCTTCATTGTGCATGTGGGCCTTTTATCCAAAAGGTTGTGGGCCTTTTACCCCAGCTGTGGGCCTTTTACCTCAGCATCCACTTTTTCTCATACATGATTTACTGTAACAATCTATGGGGCAGAGCTGACAAGCTTTTGCGAATGAAGAAAATATCATTCCATCCTTTGATTCGTGAAAACAGTATTCTGGAAGCAGCCACTGAGACGCTGCACATGCTGGGCGACTTTCCCACGCCAGTCTGTTCCCGCGCCAACTTCAGTTCGTGGAGTGGAGGGGGGGGGGGGCTAAAGTTGGAGTTGGTACGGAAGGTTGGAATGACAGGTTGGGGAGGGGAGGGGGGTGAGTTGATAGTTGTTTGTGAGACACCAATTTTCCACAAAGAAAAACTGATCTGGTACGAAGAACCCCCTTTTGCTTTTTTAAAAATAATTATTGATTTATGTTTTTCTTTGGCGGGGGAAAGAATTTCTTTTTTCTTTTTAGAAATGGTCTGTCTGTTAGGCCTACATCACTAGCCTACCTCCCACTTGCAGACCACATACCTACATCCATCCACAGAGCACAAGAAAAATGTGGCTTGGACCAAGGAGAGGAGTGGCAACTCCTATCCGTGGTCCTTGCCACATTTTTCTTGTTTAGGCAGCTATCTGACTAATGGTGCATCCTCACCAGCCTTTCATCGGTGAAAACGGATGTTGTAATTGTATATGGGAATAATCTCTCTGTGTCAATCCCTTTTAAAATAGATGGTAATGGGATTTCTATCAGTCTTATTGATAGGTAGCAATCACTCTTCAGATGGATCTTCACCACAGTCTTCATTCTTCATGCGGCTGTATATTCAGGTTTGAGTAATACATTCCAATAGACCTATGTACACTCTGAGAAGTAACTGTTGAATCTACCAGGGATCCTCGTAAAACTTAACAATGAACCACCATAATTGAATTGCAGTGAAGCAGTGTAGTTCCTGCAATGAAGTAGTAGAGTACATACTGTAGTACAAGGAATCTCCTTGAAAATAGCGTTGGATCTTTAGCAACTTTGGAACAAGGATTTCACCGTTATTTCAACAACATGTTTATTACAGTGTAGATCCGCACACTGCCACGGCTGATAGTTACTGTCTTCAGCTTCTTGCTCTTAAAGCTAGTATAGGTAACTAATGTGTTATTATCAACATGGTAAGAAAGGAGGTGGCTGGAAAATGAGGAGGGCATAGTGGCAGGGGAGGCAATTTTAAGCTCACCTGAGAGGGAGAAGAGAACAGTGGGTTATATGAAATAGATAAATAGAGAGACCATGGGAGTTAAAATACCAATGATAAACCACAGCCGCTGACAGACATAGTGTTAGGAAGGCAAATGGAAGATGTGAGGAAAGAGGAATGAGGATACATTAAGAGAAATGAGAAGATTGCCTCCTCTTGCACACTCTGAAAGCTGCCAGATGCATAAATAGCCTAGCAATCTGGTCAAATGGTATTGCTCCAGAGTGTGCTGACGTTCCTGTGAGCAATCCTCCCAATCAGCCTTATCAGTGCCCATTCACCTAGAGTCTCCTCCATAACCTCACACAGCTTGGCTTCATGTATTTCTCACATGCAGGTGAGAGATTAGGTTGATAAGATGTGTTCATAATCATTAAAAGACAAGCTGAATGTGAATGTGACCCACACGTATACCTGTACATACAACTTCTGCATTTCCCTGTTTACCCTAAAGCTTCTTTTGTCATTTCTATTGACACGCCACCGACCACCATCCTAGCAATTCCTTTGCTGCTGGCTGTGTACACACAGGAACTGGGAAATCTACTGTGAGAGGGATTGAAGTGGTAGTGGTAGTCCATAATCACAGCAGTACAGAGCATACTTCATTAGGAAGGTGGGCCTAGACTGATTGAGATGACAGCCACCATCAGGGCTGATCACAGGGTCCCCTACTTCCCCACCTCTTCCATAGATGCTGCCATTCCCAGTCCTCATTTACTATGATAGTATTGGGAGGCTAGCAGTGATTGCCACGCAAGGTTTCTGTACCAGAAGAAGGAGAATTGGAATAATTGATAACCTGCTCAATTTGCCATTCATTCTGTTGTTCTTGAAAAGCGATTTTATTTTAAGGGAAAATTCCTACATATATGGCACAATTTTGTCTTGATAAACGACCCTTACCTTCTCCAAATTCGATTTATTACTTTTGGACCAAACGACGTAAAAGTGATTATTGTCCCCCTATGGAACAGGTTTTGTAATATATTTCGCATGATGATCTCCTTTATCCACTGACTCTCAAGCCAGAAGTGTCATCTTATCGCTGATACCATGGACCTTAAATCGTACTCTCGAAAAAACAATCTTCTCACCTGGTTATAGAGTGTTATGCAGGACATCTCAAATGATTTTTTGTGAATAAAGATAGCCAGTTATCACGATATCATAACTAAGGAAGTCATTCAAGAATGCGTGCTATGGATGGTGGTTTTGTTGAAAGGCTCCAAACCCTCTGTATCAAATGATAGAGCAATTGGCTAAGTAATTGTGGGTCCACAATGGCTGTACTGTAGGCACTTTTCACCTCTGTAGACCCAGATAGAAAGAGTCATGAAATATTTGTAACAGGTCATTATTGATATTAGCTAACAGCCCTAGATGCAATGCACTACCTAATTATCAAATGTTTGTGCTTTAGACATTATTCACCAAAGGCAAACCCTCGTCATGGCCCAAGTTCTAATTGATAATCAAAATAATGTCATCATGATTGATTTGGTTTGAATGCATAGCGTAGTTTATGGGACTATATACACCCGTGTATATATATATAATTAATATGTGCAGTGGTTGGATCTACTTTTCCTCCAGGGCACGCATTGGTATGTATGACGTCATGGTAAACAGTTAGCGCCTATAAAAGCTGCGGGATCCAAATTAACCGTCAGTTGGCGTATATCCTCCGAGCGGCACACACCACGCTGGGTGGTGCCGGGAATTTTAATTTTTAAATCTTGGTTTTTTCGAATATTACGGTATAATACCCTGCAATATGGGTAGGAAATCAGCGGGTGGAGCTACTACCAAGCCTGGTACTAAGAAAATACCAAAGAATACGAGGAATAAGGCCAACTCTAGGACTTCGAGCAGCTCTGATCCAGGTATGGTTGACCCGGTGTCACCTGTTCCAAAAGCTTCAGGAAAGAACTTGGGTCTAGCTGCTGACCAGACGTTCATCAATCTGGAGGAGAGGACTACGGTAATGGAAGACCAGCTTGCTGATATCAAAGATCTGGAGACCATAGCGGCTAGACAGAGCAATCCGGTAGAAGGGGCGTGTCAGGCGGACTCACGTGGTGATGTTTTGACGCTGGATTCGAAAGGCGCTGTAACCAAGCAACGGGGGAGACGTAGGCAGCGCTCGCCTAGTGACCGGGGAAGCCATGACAACAGGAATCCAAGATGGCGACGGGACCATTCTCCTTCGTCGGGCTCGGATAAAGATTCGTCTTTTTCAAGAAGTTCCTCTACTGATACGACCCATTCTACACGTAAAAGACATCGGGGTGAGTTCGATCAGAAGAATTATCTAGAGAAAAATTCCAAAATTGATTGTATTGAACGGTTAATGTTGGTAAATGTACGTCTTGCGAAAGACAAGTATGAGGAGGGCGAGGATATTTTCCATTTACTGGGTCACCTTGAGATGTTGGTCGAAAAATCTAGTTCAAGAATCTATACGGTGTCAGCTTTATCTAAATATGACAAGTCTGTAAAGGATAGGGCAAACAAGAACAGTTTGAAAGCTTTCGAAAGGGTAGATAACTCCGATATCCTTAGATATTTATCATACGACGGGACCGTTCAGGCCCAGAAAGGACAGGTGGCAAAACCCAAGTTTTTCAAATCTAGGTCAGCTCGTACTTGCTTTGCTTTTAATAGAGCTGAAGGCTGTAGGGAGGACCCCTGTAAATACCGTCATGTTTGTGAGGTATGTGGTTCCCCAAGCCATGGCAAGGATAAATGCCAGAAAAACAAAAAGGACTAGTGTGTCGCCCTTAGGCAGGGTCCTACTTTAAAATCTGAAAATTTGATGCCTGGTTTTAATTTAGTATGTACGGTTGACCCGCCTAAGCCCCCCGTTTCTATCATTCCGGGTGATAAAATTAATAATGATAGTGTAAATATGTATGATTCTTGTTAATTGTGAATTTATTTAATTCTTATAGTTACCCAGTACAGGGTGAGTTTGAACCACTTTTTACGGTGGAATGTTTAAATAGACCCAGCATCAGGGTCTATGACAGTTGTGTGAATGGGGTATGTATGTGTGAGCACTTCATTTTTGGTAGGAGGGCTCAGATACTCCCGTGTCGACTTGCTAGTTTTCTTAGGCAGTCAGACCTTATTAACATCAATCAGATTGAGTCTGATTTTCTATGGTGTGGTTTTAAAATTATAAGTCTATTTTAGAAGATAGATTTTATAACGAGATGTGTAGTATTATTGTGGAGGAATTGAACCAAGGCCTGGTTACAAAAACTGAATCTAAGCCCAAATGTTTTCACTCCCTAGGGGGTGTGGAAAAATCTAATGGTAAACTTCGTCCCATCACTGATTGCAGTATGCCAGCGGATATCTCTATTAATAACTTTATGAGTACGACGTCCAAAAGCTTCTCGTATAACTCTATTAACACTGTTACCTGCCAACTTGATAGAGATGACTTTATGTGTGTAGTGGATTTAAAATCTGCTTATAGAAGTATTAACGTTTATGGCCCACATGTGGGCTATCAAGGCTTCAGGTGGAATCTTGGTAATGGAGATGAGTTTTTTGAAAGTAACCGTTTGACATTTGGTCTAAAGTGTGCTCCATATATATTTAGTAGAATATCTGATTTTTTTACTATTATTGCAAAATTTTATGGTGTAGATAGGATAGTAAACTACCTGGATGATTTTATTATCTTAGCCCAAACTGAAGAGGATTGTTTACGTAAAAGGAACATCCTGATTGAGTGTATGGAATATTTAGGGTTTGTGGTATCTAAAGAGAAGGTGACTGAGCCCAGCCGGGTGTGTACTTTTCTAGGTATAACCATTGATTCTACGGCTATGGAGTTGTCGCTCCCGCAGAACAAGTTAGATAAAATGACTTTAGCTATAGACGAGTGTTTGGGTAAAAAATTCGTATCTAAGAAGACATTGCAGAAGATTGGTGGTTTGATGTCTTTTTGTTCCCAAGTAGTACATGGTGGTAGAACCTTCAGCAGGAGATTGTTTGATCTTTGTGCAAAAGCCAGGAATAGGGGTGTTATTAAACTTAATGAGGAAACCCAAAATGACCTGCTATGGTGGAGGGATTTCTGTAGAATTTTCAATTGTAAAAATATCATTTTGAATGATAATGAATGTACTCCTATGTATTCCGATTCATCTATACGGGGCTTTGGAGCCTGGTTTGATAAGGATTATTTGTATGGTACTTGGGACGATTCTAACCCTATGTTGGACGGTGTGGGTCATTTTGTTCATGCCCCTAAACTTGATAATCTGAAAATTCATCACAGAAATATTAATGTGTACGAGCTCTATCCGGTAATGGTAGGTCTTAAGCGCTGGGTGAAGAAGTTTTCCAACACTAGGGTTCATTGTATTACGGACAACATGCAGGTCTTGGCCATGTTGAACACTGGTAGATCCAGGAATAAATTGTGTATGTCCTGGTTGAGAGAAATTTTTTGGCTATGTTTTATACATAATATTGAAATATATTCAACATATATTAAATCTGAGGAAAATGTTTTAGCAGACCATTTGTCTAGACTAAATTACAAAGGTGTTCCTCTGAAATGTAGAAATGTTTTAACTAGTTATAACATGTGTTGCTATGCTTCCAGATCTGAGGGAGCTAGAGCGGAGAAGGAGAAGGTTTTTGTACAGGGGCGTGGCTGAGTCCACACGTAAGGTTCGCAAACAGCAGTTTGGCAGGTACAAAAAATTTTGTAGGAAATTTAACTTTAGTCCCCTACCTTGTTCTCCTTCTCAAGCTTCGTTGTATAGTGTATATTTATCGGATAAAATGAAACCTATATCTGTTAGGAATTATTTGTCTGCAGTATGGTATTATCAGAAATTAAAAGGTTATTCTGATTATAGTAGTAGTTTTATTGTAAAAAAGACACTGGATGGTATTGAACGTAATTATGAATGTTCTTCTATTAAAACATATCCATTAACTCCCAGTGATATGTTAAATATCAAATCTAATTTGGATTTGTCTCTGTATGATGATGTAGTCTTCTGGTCAGCTATCTTATTGTGTCGTTGTCTGTTGATTGTATTCGCATTGATATCAAATCTTCTAAAACTGACCAATATGGTAGGAAACCTTACGTGGTGTATTTGAAGAGAAATGATTATTCTGGTCTTTGTCCAGCTAGATACTTGGAAATTTGTAAGAATTCTAAAGGTAGATTATTGTTCAATATATGTAACAAACCGTTAACTTATAATTATATTAATACCAGGTTGAAGGCTATGTCTATAAAATGTGATATTCCCCACAGAGTTTCAACTCATTCACTCCGACATGGTGGGGCAACACTTCTAAAGAACTCTGGGTTAAAGGTCGATGATATTAAGAAGAGAGCAAATTGGAAATCTAATGTGGTATATAATTATTTACATGATTCTAAGCAAGACCTACTGGCTCTGGATGTGATGTTACCCAGCAAATTGTCGTTATCTGTCGCCATGATTGGTCATCAATGGTGACTCCTTTCTGAGTGATAACTCACTGCGTCATCTTTCGCCACTGTGTGTCAGTCTCACATGGCATGGCGATTTATCACAACAGTCGCCAACATGATCTCACTCACTGCGTGAGTATGTGCCACCCCTTGTCATCCCTCACAAAGCATGGAGACTTATCACCACCATCGCCAACATGGATCTCACTCAGTCTGTCAATATGTGCCACTGTTTGTCAACTCTCATTCAGAATGGCAACTTTTCACCTGCATTGCCACATGGCTCTCACTCACTGCGTGAGTGTGTATCACTCCTAGTTAATCTTCTCTCAAAATGGGGACTTATCACCACCATTGCCAACATTGGTCTCACTCAATACGTGAATTTGTGTCACTCCAAGTCAATGCTCTCTGAGGATTGCATCATCTGTCACTCACTCTCACTCACAGTGGCAACTTATCACCATCATTGCCAAAGTTGTTGAGGCAGCACCACTGTTCAACATGTAGCCTATCTAGGAAGTGTGGGCATGAAGTATAAGTCCCATACGTATCAAATGTGCTTTGTTTCACACTGATTTCCATGTAATACTTCAGAGTTGAATCAAAAAAGATTATATAGAGAGAATATCAATTGAATTTAGATAGAGGTATCTCTAAAATGAAAGCAACTATCCATAAACACCTTTTCTCTGGTTACAGGAAAAATACATAGGGAAATATCAACATGAACACCTTGTCTGTGGTTAGAGGGAAGATACATATGGCAATACCTTCTCTGGCAAAACATACTTTGATCTGGCAGATGTGAGGCTGCATGATTACCAATGTCGATGATCATGAGCTTTTCATCTAACAAGGTGAGTGATCACCAGCATCGCCATCACTGGTGAGTCTGAGTGATCACCACTCTCGCCATCCATGGTGAACCTGCGCTATGACGTGGTGCGCGTTTCATCTAGCGAGGTGAGTGATCACTCGTGTCGCCATCCCTGGTGAGTGTGGGTGATCAAGATCCTCACCCTCTGTGGTGAACCTGTGCTATCACGAGGTACGCGTTTTATCTAGCGAGGTGACTGATCACAATCCTTGCCATCCGTGGTGAATGTGCATTATGACGTGGTGTGCGTCTCATCTAGCGAAGTGAGTGATCACTCATGTCGCCATCCCTGGTGAGGATGAGTGATCACTCATGTCGCCATCCCTGGTGAGGATGAGTGATCACGATCCTCGCCATCCCTGGTGAACATGTGCTATGACGAGGTGCGTGTTTCATCTAGCGAGGTGAGTGATCACCCGCGTCGCCATCCCTGGTGAGTCTGAGTGATCACCATCCTCGCCATCTGAGGTGAGGCCATGTGATCACCACCATTGCTATTCCTGGTGATCTTGTGCTATAGCGACGTCGTGTTCCATCTAGCGACATGTGTGAGCCACTTCACACAGGTTGACGAGGAGTCACGACAATTTGCTGGGTATAGTGTGGAATGGGGTATCCATTGTGTTTGGCGGTTTTTGGCATGTACAGAATTGATATTGACTAAGTCAATTCTCACCAAACCCACTGTCTCCTTCCTTATTCCACTTGTGATATTGATATAATATTTATTATAATATTATTATTATTATTATTATTATTATTATTATTATTATTATTATTATTATTATTATTATTATTATATACCCAACGAACATAATTAACTTATGGGACTATATACACCCGTGTATATATATATAATTAATATGTGCAGTGGTTGGATCTACTTTTCCTCCAGGGCGCGCATTGGTATGTATGACGTCATGGTAAACAGTTAGCGCCTATAAAAGCTGCGGGATCCAAATTAACCGTCAGTTGGCGTATATCCTCCGAGCGGCACACACCACGCTGGGTGGTGCCGGGAATTTTAATTTTTAAATCTTTATCATTGTATATTGTATTTATATTGTTACATTGTATCTATTATTGTATATATTGTAGTTATATTGTTATATTGTATTACTGTATTGTATTATTAAATTATTGTCTTATTAATAAAGGCATGTACAGAATTGATATTGACTAAGTCAATTCTCACCAAACCCACTGTCTCCTTCCTTATTCCACTTGTGATATTGATATAATATTTATTATAATATTATTATTATTATTATTATTATTATTATTATTATTATTATTATTATTATTATATACCCAACGAACATAATTAACTTATACAAATGGTTTATATCAATATAACTGTATAATAATGTTTGTCAGGAAAATAATGAGAGGGTATGAGAGATGGATCCATAGTATGTTGGATAAAACATGACTTGTTCTCTCCCTTATCACTTTTCAAACTAAAAGAATGTACCAAAGGGCATGCCGTGTGTAAACAGCAGTATCAGGAGGGTTAATTCAAAAGGCTCTGCCATTACTACCTATGTGATGTTAGCATAGGCACATCTCTTACCATCTCATAAGACCTAGTGTTACTATGCTAAAATAGCTAGTGGTGTTAGGCCAGTCAGTAATAGGAAGTATTATGCAGTCCTTCACTATTCCACTTCCAGTACTAACACCACCCCTTATTTTATTCTGAGAAACGATAGTGGTTTCCCCTGAGTGCAAGAGCACCTGTGTGGGGGGACATTCCTCGCAACAAAAGTGAATGCACCTGCTGACAGTTCTTGAGGGCTTTTGAGTCTACTCATGCGTGAAGGGCATAGTAATGTCATGCTTCCCTTCTCTCTCTTAGTTGGTGACATACTTGAAGACATTTCAGGGTCAAGTGTACCCTGAAGGGTACATATAATTAGCAGAACCCCAGTGTAGCCACTCTTGAGAGAACAAGTTTTTCCACTGCTATTTTTTGTCTGTGGACCAGTTGCCACTGTGTGCACAGTTATTTTCTGCTTGGAATAGCAAAAGAAGGGCTGACGCTAACAGCGCTCACTAAAAAAAAGTAGCTGGCTATCAGAAAGGAATGCAGCCTGGCCTTACCATCGCAGTAAGGAATAAAGGAGGGAAATCACTAACATCACATAGGTAGCGATGGCAAAGCCTTTTGAATTAACCTGCTGATGGTGCTTCTTGTAACTATGTGCCTTTGCCAAGTGTCTGTAGTTTACCCAGGTGCTCGCCCCTAGAATGGAAACTTAAACCTCCAAGATATAAAATCACTTTGATGACTTTGTAACATCAGTAAACGTGAGATTTCAATGAAAGACTTAACCAAATACTTGTGACCCATCAAGGTAAAACACCCCTCCACGGGGGATTTTTAATTCCCCATTTGGCCACCAGGGGGCATTTGAGGGGCAAAATGACTCCAAAATCATTATAAAAATATGTTAAGCTAATTTTTGAGGAAAAATTCAATGGTCTCATTTAAAATGCACCATTTTCAGTAGAATTGGCCCATATTTGGATGGTAAAATTTTTTATGAAAAATCAACCTATATGCCTGTTCCTGGTTGCCATGGCATCCATTCCAATTTGCAGATTTATATGCCAATCTTCGGGGATATTCACCAAAAACCCAAAAAAGAAAACAGAAATGGAAAATTCCTTCTAGATCAAAATCTATGATAAAAATCACTATATTGGTATGTATTTTTTATGAAAAAGGCTGATTTATTGTGTTTTTAGACATTATTATGGTTAATAATGTGTTTAGAGCATATTTAATCCTCAATTTCAAATATGAATAACGACCTATGTTCAAGGAGGGGTTCTGACATTTATAACTACTCGGAATATTTAAGCCAATGATGTCTCAATTTAAAGATCTTGAGATGAACTTTCATAATGAATTTTCCTGCAGAGGGGTGTTTTTGCTTGCCTGGTCACACTTTCTGGAACATAAGAACCTCTACGGATTTACCGGCAGGCATTATTAAATGATCATGCATTGTTATCGTCAATATAATGCTTATGACAGTATTTCCTACTGTGAAATTTCGTAACCCTAACTCTGTTTACAACATTTATCAAATTATGTTGTAACAGATAACCAACATAACCTTTGTAGGAATTGAATGGAATTTCCCCCTCAGTGGCTGCTGTAGGTACAAAACCAATGACCCGTAGTGGAACCATGCTGTATATCGCGCGCTGACAGAAAAAAGAGGATCAGCCTGAGTTTCACCTAGTCTCTTGTGCTGTCTGAGTATCAAGAGAGCCTCTGCTAGAGGCTCTCCCCTGACATGCCATACTCATGCTGAGCCTGCTTCAATGCCACACATTGGGAAAAGGGATCAGCATGAGTATGGCACAAGGCTCAGGCATGGTGCCATACTCAGTCTGAATCTAACTGAATACTCCAGCAAAGCAGGGGTCTAGCCCTTACACTGATGTCTGAGATTATATCATATCCTAGCACCCACCACACCATGTGCCTCATTAGCTCAGTTGATATGGCACTGAACTCTGCATCTGAAGGTGGTGAGTTCAAGCCCCATTGAGAATTTTTGTAAAGTCATTCTCGGTAAGTCAATCTTATTGCTACAATGTGAGCATGAATATGCATTCATAATGGGGTTGTGAGAAGATTTTTCCCTATTAAGCCCCCCCCCTCACCCATTCTTGCACATACTCAATATCCTTTCTATTATCCTCTAGTCCTTAGAACCATGATATCTAAGAATATAATCGTATCTATTTAGGAATATAATAGGAATTAATCACTAAAACATTTAGAGTATGGTCATATCTTTGCAGTAAATGTAAAAGTAACATATGGTCCCAGGCATATTTCTAATGTTTTGGGGCTTGGAAAAAAGTAGAATACCAGATTTCAACACACAGAGGGAGCAGATCATATGAGATTTCAAGTGGAGATCTTTCAGCACAGTCAAGATGGTGTAGTGGTAACATGTTTACCTTCATATGAGAAGGTCCTGAGTTCGATTCCAGCCCAGGGATGCACTTCAAAAGTTGCAAGTTTTCAACCCGAAATATTTTGTTATGCAAACGATTTATATTCTTGCTATTTTCTGACTTGGCAGACATTGAAGGTTCTGTTAGTTTTCAAGCAAGCATCTATTTCAATTAGTTACAAAGTTAGGTCTTAGAAAAATACACTGTAATAGATGAGATGTTTCCTATTAAACTGAAAAAAAGAAAAATGTTTCTCAGCACCACCTAGACTTGAACCTGAGACCCCTCACATGAAAAGCAAGAATCCTAACGCTGTGCCACCTCTACAACTGGTGAGCCAGGTTGCAATAGGCATATAAGTAGGTCTGTGCAATACTTACTGAGGACATTGTGGACATTTGTCCTAACTATGGGCATTTTTCCTTACTATGGTCACTCCGGTCTGTGTTCCCTATTAGTCTACTGGGCGTCATATGACCAATGACATCTCACTGTAGTAGGTCTATGGTTGAAATATCATATTGATAGTGCCACTTTCAACACCTGACCCGCTAGCACATATAGGAGCACAAAGGAGTCACAATAAGGAGGTACCCGGTTCAAATCCCACCAAGGAGCAAAAAGGACACTGAAACCAGGAATGCACAAACTATTCATCGATTGATTAGACTGCCTTAGGAAGTTGAATGTTCGACCATCTGAAATCCTTGTGTGTAGAAATTATGGGCTTTTGTCAAATGGTGACCTTAATTTCTATATTTCTTTATAATGTTTAACAAACCAATTATGTGTTGGGCTTAATACACCCTACAGCTTAGTAGTTCAATACGGGCTACAAATGCAGGGCTACATAACCATTACAATTTAGACTGTCTGTAAGCCCTACAATGCAGTGCTGATTAGTAACTCTTTAAGTGGGGTTGTGCCCACTGGGTAGTGTTGCTGGACTCACTCTGAAGATAGAATCCAGTAAAGTGTGATCCTGTGTATTGGGATACTCTGGCAGTGCATTACACCATAGGTAAGAAAGACTCCTGCAATGGTGGAGCCTGTTCAGGTAGGATCCAGCATTGCCTGACCCTCTTCATAGAGATACTCAGGCAATGTCCTATTCTCTTCTATTATGTTACTCCAGTTGACCCTGAGCCTGTCTCTAAAGAGACTCCTGCACTGTGAAAGTAGGGCAGTAGAGAGGGTACAGCTAAGCCATAAACAATCTAGAGTAGAGTGTCAGGTATTGCTGGAGTATGCCTACACCCTAGGCTCACCCTGAGTATCAAAATATACTCATTTTGGCGACATTTGCCTGAGGCTAACATTAGGCTCCAGGTGAGTATCATTATTTTTTCTGTATACAATGGTATTTATAGCCTAATTGCATCTGACAGTGTACTAGTATGTAACCCTTTCAGATGCTTTATGAGAGGAGCTCTCTCTCTCTCTCTCTCTCTCTCTCTCCCACCACCAATTCTGTAAATAAAGGCTTAGCCTACCACCAAATGCCATGGAATTTCCCAATTACTTAAAGCATTCAAGAGCTTGCAATAATGGAATTTCATTAAAGTTACAACAGAGTTTTGTTTAATCTCCGCGCCAGGTATTTTAAAGGGCAGGGAAACATGAAGGGGGTAACTGGGAATGCCGTTCTACAGTTCACCTCATTTTCCCTGCTCGTGCTGGAATGCTAAGCTAATTGTTGTAATGTTTCAACATGCCATTAACAACATTTTCGGTATTGTCTATTACCTGCCAGCTCATATATGGAGGAACGTTGGCAGCATGGACATCGAAAGATTATTTAAGGTTATTCTGTTTTGCCAGCGCTACGCTTTAAGTATGCCCAAGGCTTCTCATGGGGCCTTTAGTTCCCTTACTTTGAAGACACAAGAAATATCTAAAGAAAGCCATATCATATGCATGGGGTAGCTGAGGGAAAGGAGATACGAGATATGGGTCTTACCATAGTGACCTTCAATAAACCTCTTTCTTTAAATTCTACATTGAATTTTACAAGGTGCATGTCCTGTTTTCATTGTAGGTTAAAGCAAAGGCACCTAAAATTGCTAAAGGAAATCCTCCTGATACTCATCCTCATTCTTAAAGAATGCTCTGCCTCATTAATTTGATTTGGTCATAATAGTGTTATGATGGGCAATTCAAATTGAATGATGTGACATGAGTAATCTGAAATATTGTTGAAAGCAAATTCCACAGTGCACTTCAATTTGTCATAATCTGGTTGAAATAAGAAATTTATTGTAGCGATGTTTCTAAATGCCATCATCCATATTTTCTTCATTGTTTTTCACCTGGTTTAATTCTGGAGAAACTTCAGGCAGAGTGTGAGCGTAAGCTTAAAGGGAAGCTTATTTGTGATAATTTATGAAGTACAATTTCACCTATCAGGTTAGCTACATCAACTCATCAAGCCCTATAAATTCAAAATTGTAATGTGCCAGAAATGCTCAAGGGAAATTTGAAACAGGGGGGTAATGAAGGGCATAGTGGACGGGGAACTAGATTGACGACAATTCCGATAATCATGGAAGAGTATCCCCCTTCACCAGATGAATGGGAATGAAGTGAAGCCCAATAGATTACATTCTATAGATGGGGTTCCCTGTACAGAAATGCTTGCAGATGGAAAGGATCTTCTAAAACATGACATTGTTTAAATTTTCAAATTTCAAAAGTAGAGATTCACTTAAGGCGAAGGGTATTTGATGTATACAGATTAAATGACTAAAATCCCCGAGGAAATATTTGAGCCGAAGCTGAATACATTGAAATATGAATATATCATATAATTCGAATTCGAATGAAACAGTGTCATGGACAATCAAATCCAATACTTCTTAGATTGTTTCGTTCTCCACATAGTAACTAGTCGTTTCAGCTGAACAACATCCTTTGATATCAATAACATTCATAATGTTTGTTGACAGAATTATTGTGACTTGACTATAGTACACACACACATAATATTATGTAAAAGGGAACTTGATAGTCTTTTGATAATCTACCCATACTGATTCAGATACATGCATTGATAGGGAAGAATCATATCCCCAGGTGCTTTCTTTTTTAATTCTGTTTTAATGGTCCAGTTCAGACTTATAGTTGGATGCCTGTCAAACGTTTAAGTCTACTGGCTTTGTTGGGGATTTTCCATGAAGATTAGGCTGTTACAGACACTGTCACACTAAGCCTCCTTAATCCCTGATCAAGGCCGTGACGTGCAGGGATCAGGAGGATCAAGCCATCAGAGGATGTCTTAAGTGAAGAGTGTCACCATGTGCATTAGCATCAGAGCCAGTACATGCAGAGAGTGCAGAAGAGCAAAGGATTACACGCCATGGACATCCATTTTGATTCATATAATGTAAGGTTTGTGTACTAGAGGGGGAAAGTTTAGCAATCAGAAACTGAGAATGGAATTGGATCAGTATATCATGTTGATTGAACCTTGAGCCATTGCACTACTCTAGGTGTATTGCATTAAGCCTGATTTCGTTCTTGTATAACTGAATAATCTTCCCGCGCCAACCCCTTGAATATAAAAGTTGATGGCAATGAATTAAGCATTGATCATTCTAATTGGCATATGTTTATTTCTTTTTTTTCTGTGATTTAATCATATATCCACAGATGTAAATGGACAATATTCCTGACACTATTGGAGCACAGTCAAGGAGTAGGCAAGGGACAGGGAAGTGAGACAGAAAGTAAGAGAGAGAGATGGAAAGTGAAAGAGAGATGGGGTTATGAGAGAGAGACAGCACAGTATGAGAGGGACAAAGACCAAGACTGGACACAAACAGGGGCATGCATGCTGCTAGATCAGCCAGTTAAAGGTAAAAAAAAGGTTACAGTGCCATAGAAAGTAGAAGATGCTGAAAGGAATTTAGCAATATGGCCAAATGGGTGGCTCTAGACCCCGAAAATCAGCATGGTGACATCGGCATTTTTTAGCTTAGTGACATGGGGATATGCCCTTTTCTTAAAAATTGACACAGTGACATGGACATTTCTTAAAATCGACCCAATGACGTGATCTTTTCTTAAAATCGATATCAGACAGTGGGGACCCCCCATCAAGGGCCTCAAATGGCTCTGCTAGTCTGGTGGCTTTCCCTGTAAACAAACCTCCCAATCCGCCTAATCAGTGCCCATTCACCTTATGTCTTTTCTATCACCTCTTTCCACCCTCACATACACACCCTCACTTACTTCCCACACTGCCCAATGCACATGCCCATAACTAACAGCATGATATATGCTTAAGTCACACATCAGATATTGGACAGTGCCTTTGTTAATACACTCCTTGTCAGTCTCAATACATGATCATGTGCTCAACACCAGCGATACACGATCCTCTTGCAGAAGCACACCTCCACCTGAAATATCCTTCAGGTGCACAAAGCTATTGTTTGTAAGTAATGCCCTGGAACATTATTGTCAATTTCACAGTTGACTAGAATACCAATTGTAACATAAATCCCCCCTGTATATCATATCTATTCCTTATCATTTAATTCTCTCAGAATACATGATTTTTTTATGCTTGTTGGAAAGCCTCTTATGTCACTTGCATTGACAGGTCAGTGAACAATCTTTGTTGCTGGTTGTGCACACGTGGAGGAGCTAAGAAACTCCCTGGGAGAGAGGGACTAAGGCAGCAGTGGTGGCCCATGATCACAGCAGTACAGAACTGACTTCATTAGGGAGGTTGGCCTCAGACTGATTGAGATGACAGCCATCAGAGCTGGTCACACAGTCCCATCTCCTGCCCCTCTATCAGGGCTGCTGTCATTTGCAGTCCTCATCTACTACTGTAGTATTGGCAGGCTAGTAGTGGTCCTTATGTACCTTAACCAGGCTTGTGCACAGAAATAGGGAAAACTGGAATAATTGATGACCTACTCAATTTGCCTCTCCTTACATTCCTCTTCGAGACTCCAATATCAAAGAGATGTCTAATAATAATCATCTTGGAAGCCAGTGGTGACCCTTCCTTTCCTTCCACTTCCTTAATATATTCTATAAAGGAATGTTATGCATTTGGAACGGGAGTAGGGAAATCCATGAGGACAGTCCTGTAACGGCCACCTTGTGTATTAGATTGTAACTCTTTTTCTGTTGGGGGCAGGGTTTTGGTAAAATTTTGGGGATAGATACAGTCCAGGATTGTGTAGTGGTAGCAAGTTCTCAATGTTGCTGCTTTGGTGCATCATGATGCAAAATGAACTGAAGACTTGCAATGTCATGCCTTTCTTAGATTGCTTAAGAATTCCATATTTCATACAAAGATCCCTCTGCTGAGCCTCCCGCTGGAGTATCAACTTAGCAATAATTCCATGGACAAGATGTACTCTCAGAACTAATCCCCAGACCTGCTTAGGGAATGTAGAGATGTGATTGAGAGGTAAACCAATCATCACGTCTTCATCTGAACTCGGATCTCTGTGAGATGGCTTGGTAATATGGAAGAAAAATGTATTGGTTTTGCATATGAATTGTGCATTACTAACAAATGTGTTTATTGGTCCTAACGTATTTGCTATCAAATCACCCATATTTTATTCTAATTGTAGAATATATTCCTCTAGCCAGCAAGGCTTGGTTGATCACTCATACATTTCCCATTCAATGTCTATGGTTCAAACGTCCATGAAAATAATATGTATACAGCTTTATTGGGTGTTAAAATGTGCAAGATGGGGGACAGGGAAGAGAGAGTGAGAGAAAATTGTATGAAAGAGACGGCAGGGCATGAGAGGAACAAAGGCCAAGACTGGGGACAAACATCCTGCTAGACCATCAAGTTAAAGGTGGAGAATGGATGATAGACGGTGTCATTGAAAGCAGAAGGGACTAAAAGGAATCAGGGACTATAGCACTGCTCTGCTAGTCTGGTGGCATTCCCTGTGAACAAACCTCCCAATCAGCCAAATCATGCCCATTCATCATCTGTCTCTTCTGTCACCTCCCTCTAAGGCTAAACATACTTCCCACCCTTTCTGATGCACCCGAGTGAGGGAGTAAGTAATAGATGTTTAACACCCTTTCCACAGCCAAGGTCATATTCATAAGTCTGTTCATGGCGACAACTAGATTACACATTTCACAGAAGAATGTGTCCATGCCCACGCTTATGTGCACCACACACATCTGAGGTGATAGGAAAGAGGAGAAATAGACCCTTTTAAGTGGGCTAGGGAAGCCCCTGAAGCACTTGACTACGACCAACAAGATAATATGCTGAGGTATCACATCAGTAATCAGTTATACACTCCTTGTCAGTCTCAAAACATGAGCATGTGCTCCACACCAGCTATATGCCATTCTTATGTGGAAGCACACCTCCACCTGAAATATCCTTCAGGTGCCCAAACCTAGGGTTGGTAACTGATGCCCAACGTCATTTTACAAATTCAGAGTACCATGAATACTAATTCTAAACATAGCTCAATCCTCCCTGTATGTCAAACTTACTCCAGATTCTCTCAATTTTTCAGAACACATATTTCTAATGCTTGCTGTGAAGACTCTTTTGTCACATGCATTGACAGGTCAGTAGCCACCTAGAAGCACACTCTTTGTTGCTGGTTGTGTAGACATGGGCTGGCTGAAAAATCTCCTGGGAGAGAGAGCTTTGAAGTCCCTAGTAGAAGTGGTGGTCAATGATCACAGCAGTACAATGCACACTTCATTAGGGAGGTTAGCCTGGGACAGCCATCTGAGCTGGTCACACTGCCCCACCTTCTACACCTCCATTAGGGCTGCTGTCATTTGCAGTCCTCATCTACTACTATAGTATTGGCAGGCTTGTAGTGGTCGCCTTGTACCTTACCCAGACTTGTGCACAGAAAGGGGGAAAATTGGAATATTTGATGACCCGCTCAATTTGCCTCTACCTTACATTCCTCTTCGAGACTCCAGTACCAAAGAGGGGTCTAATAATAATCATCTTTAGAACCAGCTGTGGCTTTCCTGTTCCTTTCACACCTTTAATAATTTCTGTAAGGGGAATGTTATGCATTTGGAAGAGGAGTGGAGAAACACAGTTTAGTAGTAACATCCAAGGCAGCGGGTTTAAAAGTTAAAATTTTGGTTTTAGTCATAATTTACCGTATTCATTCTAATAAGCGCACATGCTCTAATAAGCACACACCCCTCCTTTAAAAGTTAAAATTTTGGTTTTAGTCATAATTTACCGTATTCATTCTAATAAGCGCACATGCTCTAATAAGCACACACCCCTCCTTTCTGGGTCCCACCCTGGTGTAAAATCAGTCAAATGTAGTATAAAAATAAATATTTTCATGGCAAAATCAACAATTTTAGGCTCTTGGGGGTGCACTTATTAGAATTATTTTTTCTTATAAGGTTTTGAGCACCTAACAATTAATTTTCCGCACATGTGCGCTTATTAGAACGAATACGGTAACTGCCACATTCAGTATTAAATTGCAACCCTTCTGCTTTTTTGTTAGAGACAAGGTTTGGTGATCTTTTGGGGGTAGATCTATAAGATTGGCACCAGTGCAATGCTAGCAAGGTCTCACTGGTGCTATTTTGGTGCATTACGATGAAAAATAAACAGAAATCTTGCAGCATCATGCCTCCCTAAGAGGACTTAAGCCTTCCATATTTCATACAGAGATCCCTCTGCTGAGCCAGAGTATTAACTTGGCAATAATCCCATGGACAAGAAAATGTACTCTCAGAACTAATCCCCAGATCAGCTTAGAGAATGTACAGATGTGATTAAGAGGTAAACCAGTCATCACATGTCTGCATCTGAACGGGGTTCTCTTTGAGAGGCTTTCACTCACACATTTTCCGTTTAATAACTATATTGTTCAAAGTGCCATGAAATATGTATACAGCTTCATTGGGTGTTAAATTGTGCAAGATGTCTCCATGAACAATTCTTATTTGAAGAGGCTGAATTTTCAGATCTTTGGTATAAATGTAATAAAGCAGCATAACATCCATGCTATAGAAGACGAGATACTAGTCTTTTGTTCCATCTTCCATGAGACTCCACAATTTAAAAAGATTAATCAATAGTTAATTAGAGCCTTAGCAGTCATTAGTAGCTGAATAATTCATGGACCAGAAAGCACAAAAAACCTGAAGGTACTATCGCCTTCAATGGGAGGCTAATTTGTCATTCATAGATCTATATCGTCTTTTAAGGATGCCTTATCAGTTATTCATCAAGCCATAACATTACATTAGAAAATACCATTAAGTGATTTATCGAATCACCAGGATTGATCAACATCTTAATAAGTTTCTTGACGTTTTTTTCCCAAAAAGCTTTTTCTTTTTCTGCTACTGTCTACTGCTTTGTTCTGGTCCGCAGTCATATCCATTCTTTTATATCGATGCTTCCTAAAGATGGCACCTGAGCTCTGATAAACCCATACTGCCTGGAAAGGTTTTCAGGTAATGGGTGGAGTCAATGAGTTATACGGGTTGACTCCTGTATTGATTGTCAGAGGGCACCACTCTCCACCACCTGACTGACACACCTGAACTAGGTCACACAGGTGTACATAACTGAGCAGGCAGGCAGGCAGGCAGGCAGGCAGGCAGGCAGGCAGGCAGGCAGGCAGGCAGGCAGGCAGGCAGGCAGGCAGGCAGAACAGACTTGTTTTTTTACTTTTTTCTTTATCAACTGTTGTTTGTTTAAATAAATAGGCTGGCAGTCTCAGGCTGACAAGGCCCAAGCCCAACTACTTGCCTTGTCCCTCCATCACATCAATATCTAACCCTTTTATGGATGGGAAAAGCTTTGTCGCCATCATGTATGAAAGCACTATAAAAGTCTGAATGCTGCATTGTATTACGGTACTAAAAAGGTAGGTTAATGCATGTAGAATAAAGCAAGAATAACAACAAAATCAACATGTGAACTGATTTACAATACTTTTATTCCCAGTATGAGTCGTGCAGAGTATCCAGATGAAAGACATCCATTTCCTCAATTATATCTTAACCCTTTCACTTTCCAAATGGTCCTGCAAAATGTATATCAAATGCGTAGTGATGTTGTCAATGACGTTTAGACCTATTCCAGTTGCAACAAGTTCCCTAAAAGACAATGAAAAAGCACATTGGATTAGGCATCATAAATAATAATCCCATACATTGTTATATAGAATGTAGAATATTTGATATTGCAAACTAAAGTAGACTATCTTCAAAGCAGCAGAAAATATTGGCCGGCATAGGGGCCGTCCATAAATTACGTCACACAGGAGGGGGTGGGGGGAGGGGGTATTTTTCGATTGTGACTAAGTGTGACAGGGGGTGGAGGGTGTCAAGGAAAAAGTGACGTCACATTTTCAAAAATTAATTTCAAGACCTATATTAAAGGAATTATATGAAACAAGCTAAATATGTTAGCTAGAAGGGAACTACAGAAGGTCAGCACTGTAATGGTAGTCACAAAATGTTGGCGCTGTGCCCCCAACCCTCAGCCCATAGTCAGGTAAGATTCTATTTTACCTCCAAATCCCTGTTACTCAGATCCAGATAAGATATTATTATTGGAAGCTGAGCTGAGTCAATAGTATGGCTGAAGGGGGGGGGGTCTAGCCAAGTGTGATGTAATTTCCTAGGGGGGTGTCGGCTGATGTGTGACCAAGTGTGACAGGGGGTGGGGGGGTTGTTGAAAATGGGCAAAAAAGGTGTGATGTAATTTATGGACAGCCCTATTTTATCAGCATATTCCTATCAGGTCATACTGCGTCTTTTCTGTAATTTGCACTAAAATGAGCCCATCTTGCACATACACGACTGTTATTAGAGTTTGTCAATCATTCGGTATGTGACTAAAACTAACCTTTCGTTCAGCTGGATTAGTCCATTTTCTACCAAAGTTTTGACGTGAGGATGTGACCCAAATATTTCGGTCAATGGTTGGTCACCACCCATCATCTTCCATCGCTACAGGAGGATATAAGGTGAATTCATTAACCATACAAGGGACATTGATCCGCCCTATGTTCATATAATAGAATTTTTATGGTAGGTCTATTGGAACATAAATTAGATTTTTTATTCTACAAGAGTGTATCATCATTACATGTGCATAGAATACCAAGAATATCACATTCATGGATACGTGTGACACTTTTATTATATAAATTGGCATTAATGCTTGAGGAAAACTGGTTCACTTACCTCCTGTGGCACACCTTCAGTTGTCCTCAATCCTAGCATCAAAATCTCTTCTAAACTGTAAGAAAAAGAAATGTTTATAATACTCTGAAAATAGGGTAAACTTTAGGATGCCACATGTAGTTGATTCATATAATATATGGCTATACTCCACTGCATAACGCATTAATAATTCTATTTGTTCTCAGAATTTAATCCTAAAGTAACTGATGCACTCCTGTGGGAATCCGCATAATGCAATGAGGCACCACCATCAAGGCATCAGCTGGTATCGGCGCATTAGAACAACAAATGAACAATAACTTTGAAGTTCCAAGCAAAAAGGGCTAGAGATTCATACACTTACACGTGTGCTGTAGTCTGGGGTTGTGCCCGGCGGGTAGCATGACCTCTCTGTTCTACCTCTGTCATCCATGGTCCTGGCTCCATGGTCTGTGTGGTGGCCCACCGTGTCAGGGGGCTCAGGTCCGTCCTGGTGTCCTCCAGGTGGTGTAGCACATAGCGACCATGGGCACCTGCAAGTGTTAACAACAGGGGTATGTATGAAGCCGTCTAAATAGCCACTGGAGAAGATGCCTTGTCTGTTCTGTTTTTCACGACTATCTATTTCAGAATTATCATGGATAAAGAGAGAGGGCGCGACTGAGGTGCAGACCATCCCGTGAACCCTTTTGAGGAGAAACGGTATGATCGGAAGTGTGTCCCTGGTACCGGCGAAAGTTGAAAGTTTACTGCTCATATTTAACAAGCGAAAATGGCGCCACGTTAGCGCTTCTCCCCGAAAGACGTAACCAGACCATCCCATACACAGCTTCCTTATAAATTCACCAGGGGGTGTGGCAACATTGTAAAGGACATTCATATTGGACCTAACCAAGGTTAGGGCGGTACAGTAAGGCTAATGTGTACTAATGAATGGACGTGTGACATGTATAACAAGTGACTCATGGTTTCTATACATAATTATAAGTCATTTGGCAAGTATTTGATGATTTGATTTCTTGATTTCCTGATATAAAGTTATTGAAATCACAGTTGCCATTAAAGGGTTATCCCTGTTATGAGCACAGTAGACCCAGGGCTGACAACCCTGAGTCAATAATTTAACTATTGATAGCAGTTTCTTTTACACACTCACCTGGTCCGACACCAATGTACTGAGACCCACGCCAATAGCTTCTATTATGATTGCTCTCTGCACCCTGCTCAAAATGAGTTAGTTATTAGATAAAACATCGCTTATTCTAGTATACCCTAGTAGCACATACATGAGAGCATCAAAACAGCAAAGATTGCTCCTCTCAATGGCTCGTGGATAAATTCGATGTTGCCTGCTGATACAATCATTATGACATAAACCACCACTCGTCCCAAAAATCAATGGCGAGCAAAATTATAACAGTCAGCTGGGTGCAGTGAAATTTCAGCAAAACAAATTAATAAAGTGTCATCCCAACATAATGACTTAAGTTTCTGAATTAAATTCAGTGGTTTATATCGTACTTACTGGCCTGGCAAAGTTGGAGGCCTCATATCTGTACAGCCCTGCCGCCTGTAGAGTCTCTACAGTGCAGTCATACATGTCAGCCATCTCTTCTGCTGAAGGCAGTGTCTATAAGTACAGATGTACGACCATCAAATGTTAATAGACATTTCAATATACTTGTTACTGTAGTAATTCAAGTACCGATGTGAACAATTACAACACAAGTTTCAACAGGATCGCGGATGGGAGGTGTCTGCTAATGTCTTATATTTTCCCACAAACCACTTGAAAAAGAGCTTTTCATATTATCAAAAAAGTTAACGAGTTCTTCCCCAAGGCTACCGCATCCCTACTTCAGTAAATTATAATCGCCTAAGTTTCAAGTAAATTTCTCAATTGCAGCACTTTGAATTCTATGTACCGGTATTATCGATAACGGCAAGTGTCATAGTATGAATTTTAGGATTCTTATCAAATGAATTACCAGTTGTCCATGGTTCACTTGTTTAAACAGAGCTGTGCCCCTCTCTAACGTCAATTGGTATAATGACACGTGGCTGTCACAAAGCTCAAGCACCTGTAATAGTAACAAAGTGGTGTGGTTATCATATACACCGATAATCATTGAATTGCAAAATGTTCCTAGTTCTTTTTAGATAATCTTGAAACTAAAGCCTTGATTCCTTTGTGTCAGAAAATCTGAAAGGTACTTTCGATAGTGCCAATGTATTAAATACTGGAGATTGCACAAAGTAGAGGACACAGAAAGTTACCTTCTGTAGCTCATTTTGCCACGACTGGAGGGTTTGTCCTGGTCTACCGAATATGACGTCGACTGAGGTTCTTCCAGGGAATATTGACTTGGCTTGGTCAAGGCACCTATTGACGATAAATGAAAATATGTTATATCAAATACATATATACGTACAGGCCAAATAATGTGGACAGTGACTATCGTACAGTGAAGTGCCATGCCGGGAGCTATGGAATAATTGATTTAACCCATGTAGACACCTTACACCAAATGAAACAGGCTATGGCTATTTCCAGCAATCATGGCTCTAGTCTGTGCGTTAACGCATGATGACCGATGGGCATTGGTTCACCCATTTAATTGTATAGAAGTATTCTCAACTATTGTCAATAAGATCTGTGAGGAAAGATGGCAAAGCTGAATGAGATACTCACTCTAGCGCTTCCTTTACTGAATGATGTCGTCCAAGTACTTTCAAATCTTTATCACACAGGGCCTGGAATTTAAACACAGATCTCATGTAAGGTGTAAAATGTCACCAGCTTTAATTTTGTTTCCAAGCTAAGTGAGCAGCAGAATGACGATTATATAAGGACGTTAAGTAAGTAGCAAAAGCTCTTTCACACAACTCCTTCATACAGTAATGATCTTCTCTCTACCGTATTGATAGCATCAGTCATCTAGGGCATGATCATGATGGTATCAAAAAGAATAAGGGATAATTGGACTTACTTGTAATCCAACTGATATCCTGTTCACCCCTCCTTCCTTGAATTCCCTGTCAATTTTTACTCAAACATATAGCATGATATCATATACATGTACCGTAATCTCCCGCGTAGAAGACGCGTTGCGCGTATAGGACGCACCCCAAACTCAGCACATGCATTTTCGCGTATAAGACGTACATTTTAATGCGTAAATTTGTAAGATTAGTAAATTTCTATAGTAAAATTACCCCTCGTATAAGACGCACCCCCAACTTGAAGATATCTTATAAGACGCACAAGGCATTTGTTTGGCGTAGAGGACGTGTCTTATACGCGGGAGTTTACGGTAATAGCATCAAGCAGAGAGGCCAGTTTTATCATATATATATATATATATATATATATATATATATATATATATATATATCAGATACATTTAGATTATAGTCATCCTTGAGGGGGACTGAAGGCGATTTACAACCGCCGTTATGAAATGACTGCTCTTATCGTGTGATTCCATGCTTTTACCCGATGTATTCCTTTAATATTTTTGATGTTTAACAATATAAGATGTCTGAAATTGCTGACGTTTGAATTATCTAATGCATTCTTACTTTAATTTCTTCATTTCTGTGGAAGTTGGATTGGCCTCCAGTGTTACTTCAGCATTGGTAGGGACAGTGCATATCTCCTTAATTCGTTCTACTACTGCCCTTATGGTGGAGGCTGGTGCTAAACTTGGTGTACCTGACAATGGTAGGGGAGAGCAAGACTATTATACAGTGGCCAAAAATAGTACATATATCATAAATCATCAATATCTGAAGAGGAAAGAATGAGGTCATTTTCTGTGTGTTTCAGTGAAGAATTAATTGTTTAAACATTTCAATTTGATATGATACCTGGGGGGGGCAATGTTTGTTGGCATTTTCACTTGTGCATTAACATGGACTGTACATTGTATTGGCGTATCGTGCCGACTCAGTGGTACCTCTGAACCCTGTATGAGAATGGACGGTAGCGTTCCTGAGTTTATAGTCAGAGTTCTAACTAGGCATTATAACCATACGGCTTTATTTAGCTATTCGGTATATCTCAATTTAAGGGAAAGGATGTGTAATACAGTATACTACAGTACCTCCTCCAAAGAAAACAGAGTTAATTGTCTTGACATGAGTCCTTCTCACTAAGGTCTCAGTCTCCTGAAGTAGACATTTCTTTATACGTTCTTCATCAACACTACGACTGGAAAGATAAGGACCCTGGAGGTATCATCAGGGTTACTTATACGAAGATGTATATGAATATTCCTAACTGGCACCAGTGCAAAGTGAATGTATCAAGGATAACTAACATGGATAAAGGATGATTTCATGGCTGGTAAAATAGTTAATATTAGTTACATTAACGGTTCACCTACTGAATATATAGAATATGGTCATTCCACAGTATTTCAACAAGTGGTACCGGCATGACCCCGTCAGATCTGGATGATCTGCTTTCTATATTGAGGTGTATATAGGTTATGACCACATGCAAAATTGTAGCCTCTAACTCCTGTTTGTTCCTGTGATTTTGGCCCTTATATATGAGGGGGGTTTTAACCATCAATTTAAAAAATCTCAATTTTGTGTCACATTCAGTGGGTAATATTTTCAAAGCACAACTGGCTAGAGGTCTGGTATTGCTACTGTCCTACGACAGGCATTTATAGATACTTGGTGGTAAAACATGTGGTGACATTATCGATTTCTTGGCATTTCCATTCATTAAAATGCTATTTTGGATAGTGAAATGTGTATGTGCCTCCACATGTGATAATGTTGCAAAAAGTATAGGACCTGCCCTAAATATTGGCAGTGAATTTGGTTTAGCCACTGCTACACTATACGATTTATAATATAAGGGGTGGTAAGTACTATATGGCCCATGAGTGTTAACCATGAAGATTCCCTATATTGAAGGATTATGAGTGCCTCATACTCAACAGTTTGCCTTTTCCTTCCACTAGTTCAATAAGTGTGATTGAAATTTGGTGTTCCCAGCTCACAACTTATCATATATACATGTGATCTTCAATACATTATTATCTTTTTTCATCCCTTCTAACCCATCCATGATAAGCTATTTAAAGACTGCTTTGGTGACAGAGTAAAAGAAGTGATGAAGTAGACAATGGCTAACTTGTCAGACCTAGTACAGATGATATATCTTGAAAACCTAGCTCCCTAGGTTGACAACTTTATGGCCTGTCACTCTAGGGTCTTCAGGATTATGTGTCTGGACCATCTAAAGTTGTCAAGTTGAAAAGTCTGCACCAGGGCTGACAAGTTAACTTTGACTGCGTTTGACTCAATTGTTTTATGCTATTCAACAAGACAAGCCTATTAACACTTTTGGGTGAGGGCCATGTTACATATACACTAGTTTCCTATATCCTCCATGATAGGCCACAAAGGTTTCTAGAAGGCCCTAAAGCAAATTCAGCATCAACACCAAGGGTAGATCCTATAAATCTTTTGTGGGATAGATTCCAGACTAATCAGATAATTCCTCCATTCACTGCATACCTTTTAGGGTCCAATTTGCACAGACTCTGTGAAAAGCTGCTATATGCACTGGGGATCTTGCCAGTTCCAGATCAAGCAATGGAGCCACACATCAGACATTGTGGAACAAGGGAATAGTTTATGCAGCTTATGGGAGGTCCCATATGTGGACATATGTTCCACTATCCAAAATTACATTTAGATGGATGAAAATTCAGAAAAATTGATTTTTGCTATACATTTTACCGCCTAATTATGTAGAATAGCAGTCATAGGACCATTACAACATAATAATATCAGGGCAGCATTATATTGGGCCTGAAGTGATGATATTACAGCTGTTTGAAGCCCAAGAGCCAGCTATAATAAAGAAAACAGGGATAGAGAAATGCTGATTTTTGTCATATTTCATTACCTATTTTTTTATAAGAAGGAGGCATTCCACCAAAACCAAACTACCATCACTTTTTAGGGTAACTATAGTACTTTTATTGATAGCTACCATTAGTTGGTGCTACCTGTCCTTCCGACCCAAAACTGCTGTCAAAAAGTAGCAAAAATCAGTCTTTTACCAATTTGAAGTAGCCATACTGGATAACCACTTTGTCGCAGGTGCTCCATCTTCATTTTCCAAGTTCAAGTCATTTGGAATTAAAAGAATCTCAATTCTCAAGCTGATTGAAGTAATGGTTTTGATGCTATGATTTTTCAAAAGTTGGTTTCGGATAAGAAAATCTCTGAAAACTAGAGACCATTGACCCTATTCTACAAGACTAAGCCTTTATGTTATTCTCACTACTTTGGTATTTCCCTGGAGTGGAAGGCTGTGTCTGATGGCCCAAGCAATACCAGACCTCTAGCCCATTGTGCTTTGAAAATATTACACACTGAATGTGACACAAAAGTGAGATTTTTTAAACCGATGGTCAAACCCCCTCATATATAAGGGCCAAAATCTCAGGAACCAACGGGAGTTAGAGGCTACAATTTTGCATGTGGTCATAACCCATATACACCTCAATATAGAAAGCAAATCATCCAGATCTGAGGGGGTCATGCAGGGAAAGTTCTAAGAATCTGTCCAATTATAATGGAATGACCCAATATCTTACTTTGTCCAGAAGGATATAAACAAACAAGCATTTAGGTCTTTGATTACCTGATATATTTGTTGAAGTTGCAATATGTGCATCTCTTTTCACAGAAGGGCCACTGAAATGATGAGAAAGTCACTTGCGAGATTTGCATCGTGGAATGAAGTAATTTATTTTTCAAAAATCACGAAAATGCGTGAGAATCACCTCATCTAAATCGAACAGATATCCCTCATCTACAGTGATCCTTGATTTCTAGAACATTATATTACAATGGTCAAAATATGATCCTGTTGTAGCCTATACAAGATATGCACATGTATTTTTGTATTTCCTCATTTCTATTCGGTTTCATATAAATTGTTTTGAATTCACTTTAGGTCAAATATCATAGAAGGTTTGCATATGACGAATTTGGAGGTTTGTTTGTTTGTTTAGTTTTACGTCCGGGGGCCATCAAGGAACTCAGACATTCAGAATTTGGAGGTATTCCAGCCCCAACTCTTCGAATTTTAGTTTCCTCCTCTATTTCTTTGGCTCAAAGTGTCAGGCTGGATGAGATCTTCATGTTACATGTTAGGCGCATTTCGCCAATCTGCGCCGATCGCCAATTCTTCTTTGCGCCAGGTACAAATGCGCGAGAATCTAATAAATTTTCTAGCAAATTTATAGAATTGATCTTTCTAATATTTTTGGAAGATAACTTTTTATGTTATTCAGCCATTGGTGGTTTAGTGGCAGGTTTCCCTGCTGATGAATATAAAAATAAGTTGAAGACCAAGACCTACACGCCGATTCACCAATATCGGTGATCTGCGCAAGATTGGAGCTTTGCGCGGCGCCGATCTTGCGCAATTCTCAAACTGCGCTGTGCTATTTGAGAATTGCGCAGATTGGTGATCCGCGCGCTACATTACATACAGGTTTTGATGGTCCCATATGCATATTTTGGGCTCCAGGAGAGGTAAAATATGCACAAAATGACCAAAATTGTCTGGGCGAAATTGTGTCTGGGAGAATGACATTTGAGTTACAAGCCATGTTGAGGGCTTAATTTCCTACAGAAACAATCTTTATACCTCCATGAAAATCTCAGGTCCAGACTATTTTGACCTGTAGATTAAGAAAATCACATTATCATTTATGTCAGATGTGTCCCTGCTATTGTAAAAGAGGCATGCTTATAAGAATTCTTTTTCTGGGCACATGTCTGGGCGAATGACATGTAAGGCCCATATGCACACTTTCTATGATTTGTGACCTTTATTTGCCTAAATATATACTTCATCGTACACTGATAGTAGTAGAGACAATATTATTGTTAGTCACAATTATTTCAAGGTAAATATACAAATGTTCAGGTTTTTTAACAAGAAACGAGTGAAGGACAATAATATTATAATATAGGTTTCAATTGAGACAA
Organism: Acholoe squamosa; assembly: GCA_949317995.1. Lineage (NCBI taxonomy): Eukaryota > Metazoa > Annelida > Polychaeta > Phyllodocida > Polynoidae > Acholoe > Acholoe squamosa. The sequence continues at coordinate 62,313,736 of OX439040.1, forward strand.
AAAAGAAGGCAGAGGACCTCATCCTCACAATAGTGTTTGGGTTGGTACTTCTGGTCCTACCTGACTTATAGATAATGTTATTTCTGGGGTATTTCTTCGGTCCCTTGATAAGGAATTCCAGGCAATGGCACCATGGAATTCAACACTCCTAGCATACAATAGACAATTTGGGGTAATACATTTGACAGTAGGAGCATCATGTAGACGAGTAATTAAATTTCTCTTATCTCTATACATGTCACATCTCGATCTATTGTACATATAATTTAGTAGATGGGCATCTCTTCTTTCCTCCAGCACATTTACTCCAGTGGTATTGTGCACATATTTTGTGTTAGTTAAATGTGGAACTTTTAGACAAATTTTTAAACATCTATTTTGAGCATATTGAAGAGGGTCCAAATACTTATCATAGGTTGACATGAAGCAGATGTCTGCATATTCCATATAGGGTAGAATAGTAGATTTATATATTTGAATTGCCAGTTTGACATCTAGATATCTTCTTAGTAGACATAATTTATAAGTCTTGTAGGCTATAGTTTTAACTTGGTTACTTAAATGAAGGTTGTAATGGAGAAGCGGGTCCAGTATAACACCTAAGTACTTATAGGTAGGTACCACTTGTAATAGTTGATCATTAAGTTTAATGTTGGCAGTTAAAGTATTCAATCTCCTTGTTCTAGAAGAGAAGAACATAATTTTTGTTTTAGAGGCATTGATAGACAGTTTATTTTGAATGCACCAGGTTTCATAAGCCTCTAGGTCATTTTGTAGATGTGTTTTAGCATTTTCAAAAATATTTTGAGATGAATATATAACAGTATCATCAGCGTAAAGTCTAACCTCACAATTTTTCACACACTTAATAACATCATTAACATAGATTAAAAAAAGTAAAGGACCTAATATCGAGCCCTATGGTACGCCACATAACACTTTAGCTTGATCAGATAGTAATCCATTTGCAAAGGTTGTTTGGTACCTATTGTCTAAATAATTTTTAAATCATAAATAAATCTACATAAACTTACATGCACGTAGAGCGTGGCCTCTGTCATCCATTCAGGAACAACAAATTCTGTAGCCTCAACATCGGCAACAGGTGGAGAGGAGCTGAGCAATCTGCAGGATCTAGCACCCACATGACTGATAATAACAAGGCTCTGTCTCCATGGAACCTTTACTTTAGCTGAAAGTCCTCTCAGGTATAAACGTTTTGACCACGACCAGGACATGCTAAGTAGCATATCTGGGGCAGCAAACCTAGATATACTCCAGTATCAGGTATCTGGAATGAGAACGTATATCATAAACCGATAAAAAACAGCAATTTCTATTTATCTCAAGTTGAATACGACAGGCCCATAGGTTTGATAAAGAACCCATGTTATATCCCCGCCTCTGTGTGATAGACCAGACCCATCAGCCTTCTCCCAATAGGTGAGGCTCCACTATGCGATTTTTGCCGAAAACCGGAGCTATTCTCACAAAAGCAGACACAAACACAGATTATAGATAGAGTGGTATTTGTTATTATTTCAAGGTGTAAATAGAAGATTGAGAGCTTTTTGTTTATGTGTGGAAGGCATTGTGTACAATCTCAGGCACATTTTTGTTGCCAAAAGATGTTTTTGTTTACTATATCAAGTTGACCTATTGTAAATATTGCAGACTTTCACACTGATGACTCTCTGCAACTCAATATCAGAAAGGTTTGATTTTTACAGTACAAGACCCTGCGATCTGTGTGACTGCTGTGTTGTTATTTATATTTTGCTGTGTTGATGTTTTTATATTGAACTCCCACCCAATCACAGAGTCTATGCAGGTGCAGGTTATTTGGTAAATATGGCACATAAGAAGAGAGAGATCACCTATAAAATAACCCCTGAAACCTCATGTTTATAATTTTGAATCTCATGTTTACAATATAGGAATGTCCACACCCTATCACACTACTGATTACTGCGTCCTAAATGGGCGCATAACTAACACTAAAATTATTTCTGATGCCAAATGAATGGAAATTTGAATATATCTGAGTAATTTAACTTGAGATAAATATGAGAGTACATTCACTTTGGCCACCATTAAGGGTGAACATGGTGACCAATGCCAAACCTTGTGATAACCCTCAATGATGGCTAGTTCTCATGCACCTGGTGCAGTGCTACCTACAGGGACTTTGAATAAACATAACTAGGATTGAAAGCTTTGGGGTTTTGTGGGTTTTATTGCAGGGTTCTGGGATTGTTTTGTTTTTTTCAATGTTAAGGAAGGAAGTACATCATCGATGTAAGTGCTCTTACTTTTGTTCAGATTAATTGTTAAAGACAGGATGATGTGTATGTACATGATCTTAAACTGAATTAGTAATTGGTAATTACACACATTTTTTACAGACAGGCAGACGACCAGACGCTCCCCAGGCACATGTTTGGACGCCTATTTATCCTCAAGTACTTGGACACAACAACTGCTCCAAATATAATAATGCTAAGTGGTCGGGGCTCCTAATATCGGAATAGCACGCATATTTACTGTCCCAAGACTCCAAATAGGCCAATGCCATGCCATTTAGAACTCCTAATAAGGTGCTGCTCACCAGCACTTCATTGGTGGATCATGATGAGCAATGGGCATGTGTTTGTGCATCAGCGGCCTTTAAAGGGTTAAAGGGATAAGTGAGCCATGCGACGCGGTCAGCTAGCGACCTGTGAGTGGGTGGGAGGGTGGGTGGGAAGGACTTGTCGCAGTCAGTGCGGGTCAGTGGGTGGGTGGGTGGGGGTTTGGGGGTTGTCGCGGTGAGAGTAGGAACTGGGGGTCCATGCAGCAATTGCTGCATGGTCTGTATGTACAACTTGTACATACAGGTAGAGAGGGATGAAGGCTGTGTGTGTACCTAGAGTAATATAGACGTAAAAATGATGAGCGCGAGGGCGTGTTTCGGCTAAAATTTGCTCTTCCACTCGAGGAGTAAGAGCACAACAAAGAGCACTCCCGATTATTCCAACATGGCAGCCCCCAGCTAAAAGCAAATGTCTGTGTTCAGTCTGTGATTTATCACTTGATATGAATACCCACCACTAAACTGGCTAATGAGGATGTGATCAAGTGATGACTAAGGGTGCACTTCACTTCTAGAACCAAGGAGAAGGACTGTGAATCCAGTGTGCAGTGGTATTCAGGTGGGTGGAAGTTTGGGCCTACACTGGAGTTCAGGTAGAAAGTGAATCTAGGCTATAGACTATAGTAGTAGTACTACCTGGAGTGAACTGGAGGAGATTTGCTTACCTTAGTGACTGTCTGTGAATAGGCCTACAATCTGCTTCATGCTACTATTGTGAATATTGAGCATAACAGAGACTTGCGCTGAGCTCAGAGAGACTTATACAATGGCTACTAAAGGTCCCAAGCTGAGAGTAGAACTGTTTGACATGGCAGGAAATAGGCTTAGCCTAGGAAGAAGGTGGAAGAAATGGCTAGATAGATTTGAGAGAGACATGCTTTACAATGCCATAGTGCTATGTGTATGATGGCCCTGCTGATGTATGTAGGTACTGCAGTAGAAGATTTGTATGATGTGTTTCCTAAAGTGACAAGACCAGCAGATATTACAGCAGACAATTGGACAGATTATCTCAAATGCAAGGCTAAATTAAATAGCAGATTCCTTCTCAAGCAATCCAATGACTTTGCCCTATGTGAGCTCATGGGCCAGAAAGCAAAGGAGGGAGAGAGTATGCTTGACTATGCGGCACGCCTCAGGGAGTATGCAGATAAATGTGATTTCAATAATTGGTCAGCAGATAAAATACCTGCATTGTGCCAAAACTGATATATGGTTGTGATTTGTGGGGCTTTCAAATCTAAAAGAAATTGAAAGGGTGCAAAGCTACTTTTGTAAGTTCATTCTGAGATTAAATGCCAGCAGAGCTAGCTGTATGGCACTAGGTGAGCTTGGCCGTCATAAATTAGACTGTATCATAACCAGAGAATGGTCAATTTTTGGCATAGGATTGTCTCAGATAATACAAATAAGATATCTCACATATCATATGGCATTATAAAGCAGAAACAAAGCAACGCCAGCTTTCAGTCAAAATGGCTCACAAGTATACAAAATATCTTGAATAAAAGTGGGCTTGGTAATATTTTCGGAGAGGAGGCTCTTGTTATGTCGCACAGCTATATAAAAGCGACTGTTAAAAGAAGACTCATTGATATAGAATGTCAGGATTGGCATGGCACTGTGATGGATTCTGGACATTGCTATAATTATAGGATTTTTAAGGATGAACTAAACTTTGAGACATATCTAATTAAGCTCAATACTAAAAACAGAATAAATTTGAGCAGATTTAGATGTGGAAATAATGGTCTCCCAGTTGTCACAGGAAGGTATAACAAAGTGGATTATTCAGACAGAAAGTGCCCACTATGTAAAAGCAACCACATTGGGGATGAGTTTCACTTCATCTTTCAATGTAGTATGTTCAATCATGACTGCTCACTCCTACTTGCTGACCACATTTCATCCTGTCCAAGCACTGAGACAATGGCATCCTTATTTAACAGCAAAGACCCCATTGCTCTTGCGAACCTTTCCAAATTTTGTGTTTGGATTATGGAGAAATTCAAACTGGGAAGAACATTGTGTGTAAAAAGAAGAAAGATGGAAAGCAAAAGATTGGACAGTCCTTGTCCTACCAGAAAAAAAATCAAATAGATAAAAAAGACAGCCAAGAAACCTTGCCAATCCTGGTTAATTAGGATATGTGGTACCACTGTGTCTTTTTGTTATACCCATATGTAATTTCTGTCTCAACACCCTAATACTAGTCATATTGGTGCTAACTGGTGCTGAGTAAGAAAATAATCTCAAATGTATATATATATATATATATATATATATATATATATATATATATATATATATATAGTCATTGGTGCTGCTAGGCCTGCCTGACCCATACTACATGGTTAAAAGCAACCATTATCTTGTACTAGTCCTTGCTAGTCAATCATACTGTTGAAAAGCAACCATTATCTTGTATTAGTCCTTGCTAGTCAGTCATGTTGTTGGAAAGCAACCGTAATCTTGTATTAGTTTATGGTAGTCAGTCATGGTGTTGAACTATATATATATCCTTGAGATTGCATGAATTATAGACTGTTTTAAATACTCATACTCATTTATAGCTACATCGGTGAAGCCATTGTAACTGTCGGCTAAAACCTGATTTCTTCTCTGCTTTACTTTACCTCAAATAAGGATGTGAATAAACTAAATTGAAATTGAAATTGAGCTCTGACCAAAGAGCTGGATACTCCGGCTAGACTAATGATGACTTTGATCATATTGGTGCGAGGCGATTAGGTCAGAAAAGAATTTGCCAGTCTCCAAAAATTCAACAAATGACTAGTCCCATACCGTAAACAGGGCTATTTTGGCCTGTGGGGGCTATTTTGGCCACCCTCCTAAAAAGTGTTCACATTTTAGTTAAAGATGAAAAATTAAGAGGTAGAGATGAAAAAAACTGAATATTTAGTTTTGATATCATATATTCATGGATCTAAGATTGCATTATGATGTTCTTGAGAAAAATCATCTTTGGGGTGCATATCTGAGCATGCGGCCATTTTGAGGTCACTTGACCTCAATATTTATGAAAAAAATTCATCTACCTAAAACTTAATCACAGATAGTCTTGAAATAATGGATGGAACTGACTTTAATAAGTATAAATTCCATATAAGGCCACACCAAAAAAATAAGTTGGTCTACGGAATTGTCCTCTCCATATTTTCGGAAATGCAAATTTTTTTTTTCTTTGAAAAAAAATTCATCTACGGATTTCGCTCGCTTCACTTTCTACAAGTTTTCTCTTTGTGATGTTTGGTAAATATTTTTTTTTAAATAAAATTTGTTTGCTCGCCTCACTTTTCCAGCAAGGAATCCATTGGACACCAAAAAATTCTTTAAAAAAAAAAAAAATTCTCTTGCTCGCACCATTTTTTCAAAACCAAAATCCGTAGACCAACTTATTTTTTTGATGTGGCCTAAAGTCATATTCTAAGATATAGTAATGAATAAATGCACAATATTTGAATTTTGCTGAAAATATTGGGCATTTACTGACAAAAATGCTCAATTTTAGGTAATACGGGGCTATTTTGGCCGGTAGCCCCTTACAAATATTGGTCACATGATTTCCTTTATAAGAGGAGTTACAAATTCATTTTACCTTGGAATAACTACCTTAATAAATTTCTACAGCTAATTTCACATAAGAAATAAGATGTTTGGTGAAGATTTAGGAAAGAAAAAGTGAAAAAACAGTTGACCAAAAAGTGATGGCATTAAATATGGTTCAATTTTGTGGTGCATATTGCCAAATACCTGGTATGCCTCATATTGATGAATTCTCTGCATATCTCACCTCAAAATATGGCAAAGGTACAAAGAATGGCATAGCCTCTGGGAAGCTCAAAATCACTTTTAAATGCACTTAGGCATGATTGAGTATCCCTATAGACATGCTTGAGTATCCCTATAGGCCTAATGTCATTTTTCTAACCAATAGGCCATGATAAAAAAAGAAGTGCAAATGGCGTATGGACAAATATGGCTACCCAGGTGGCCAAAATAGCCCCGAAGTTGGGGGCTCTTGTTTTTGGCCTTTTTTCACAAAACAAGAAATGCGGTTGTGACCGCGTAAAAAAACGCCTCCCGCCGTTAATGTCGGTATTCAGTAATTTTGTATTGTGAGACCTCATCACAAGGGGCAAATGCAATCATCATAGCGCACTCCCGTACCACTTCGCCATACCACCGCTACGCGGCGAAGGGAGGCACTAAAAAATAGCACAATTTGTATGATTTTAAATGCAATTTCATTCATAGTGCAAGTGTTTAGATTAGGTCTTATGAGAAAATCACAATATATTGCAAACAGTGTTAAATTGGAGCAAATATCTAAAGAAAACCACAAAAACTGGCCAAAACAGCCCTGTTTTACGGTACTTGTAAATATCCACAGAATGTGTACCGGTATTAAAGTATTATTCAGTATGGGTACCGGTACGGTACCGGTAATCCTAGATTGCAGAGCCATATTAAATATAGAGATTTGTCTCATACACAGAACAATTTAACAGCAAACAACTTACAGATGATACCAAAATAACAAAGCGATATTGAAACATAGTGACATACCATATCACAGTTCTTGGTGGGAAATGGAGATGTCTACAGCTCTTTCAAACGTCTGCAAACCCTCTCTCACATCGCACACATCACCTGGTCCACCATTTTGAAACTGATATTTCCCACCAGAGGGCAGGTCGGCATTAGTTTCCGATTTACTCACGAGATGGAGTCCTAATTTTCGCGCCGAGGTTTTCTCATACTAGTAAACCTGGATCTGAGATGAGCGAGGTGGGCAATGGGTCGTTGGAGCAGCTCACCAGGGATACAAAAACCAAGACTGCCCTTATCAAACTCATCTCCCCAAAGATCACTCCAAAGTCAGTGCCATAATATGTGGAGGGTCCGATAAGGCCACTCCAAAAAAAAAAAATGTTTCTCATCGCCAAGCGATGAAAAAAGTGACGAGGGAGGACTTTATTTTTTTTTTTTATCTAATTTTTAATTTTCTTTTTGTTACAGATCAAAACCTATGCATCGCAGTTGTCTGCAGGTAAAAAAATGCCTGTTAAAAGTAAAGTAATTACTAACATTCTCAAAGTGTGAAAATGGTAATTATTCATAGCTAGCTGCATTGCTATACCCGGTAAAGCTTTAGTTTGATACCAAACTTGACTAACTTTGTCCATTTTCAATGTAATTCTACCAGAAAATTTTAAACAAAAATCATGAAAGAAAATTCTCAAATGACCATTTTTCTGACGAGGGCAGCGATGAGAAACAAATGTCTTTTTTTTTTTTTTGGAGTGCCGAAATTTGAGTTCTGTTTTTTTTTTTTTTTCTTATTGGGGGTTGTGAATTTTCATGCGCAACCGCCAACATTTCTTCAATGCCCCTCAGGTGTTTTCACTAAAGAGAAATCTTTTACGAATTTTTGCACCCTTTTTGATCAATAGAAGTGCGCTGGTTTTTATTGCCAAAAACTTTAAAAAGAGGGTAATTTTTTATGCCCCCCCCCAAGAGAAGCCAAAAGTTTTTACGTCCCCCCCCCGCCTCAGGGGGGGTCAAAGGTTTTTGCAGCCCCCTCAACCCCCCCCCCCCTTGTTAAATAATGACCACTACTTCTAGTATTGCAGAAATAATTTCGGATATATCTCTTTGTAGCCTTTGTGAAAGGTTTTATTCCTTAATCATATCTTTGCCGATATAACACTGACGTTTTCAAAGAATCTGACATGCACTTTTCTTGTTATAACAAACACTTTCAAAATATCCATTTGGATGATAACCAAATAGACTGAATGATCTAGAATAATTAGCACTACACACTACACATGAACCCTGGGATATTGAATAGCCCACAACGATGCATAAATAACCCTGCAATGTGTAAGCTTAGTATCAGATAAAACACGAGCACCATCAGGCATATGATCACATAAGCCTATAGTTATAGACATTGAAACAGATCTGATAATGACATGGTTGAATTTAATAAATGAACATTGTAAATCTGAAAAAAAAAAAAATTTTTAAATCTGTGATAGATATATATTTCAATGTGACAGCATGAATATTACTTGACTGCGTATGGTGCACACATATCTGACTGTTGCGGTAGAACGTGCTTTTTTTCTGTGTCTACATGAGTTCCGATCAATAAACTTTACTCTAAAATCGTAATGCGAATACAAAATTTAAAATACAGATTATATGCATATAAAGATATCAACTGTTTCCAATATACCGCATCCAAAAGAATATCAACACTAAATAATTGTGCAGTAATATATAATACTTAAACCTCATGCAATAATTCAGTAAAACTACTATTACATTTCTTATCTTTAGACATTAGTATCAAAAATACCCTAGTCATTGTCATAATATCTAGAGTAAAAACGTGAGTTTACGAATACCCAACACTGGTGGGTTTTTTTGTTTGTTTGTTTTTTTTCTTTCCAAATTTGGTGTGTCTGTGTAACAAAAATCTAAGATTCTCAATCATACATAGTCTTCAGATATCAGTTTGGAGTATAAATCAATTATTGGTTAAAAACAAGGCTAGAATTGACATGCGCTGGTTAAGATCTCCTCCTCGCTGAAACTCTTGAGCACAGTGTGAACATTATGCATCTTCTGGTTTTGAACCTTGAGCATTCAGAGCAGGCTGCCCACACTGTAAACCCAACTCATTTTTAGCCTGTACTTCAGTAAGGCTTAGGCCTACATCGGATAGCTTCGTCAACACTCAAGTGGAACGTCCTTGGCGAACATAGCGTTTTCAAACCAAACACCAACATTTTCTCTATGGCAGCCTGTTCCACACACCGTGGATTCGAAGAAATTTAAGAACAGTTGCATCAGATAGGTTGTCCTTTGCGTAGGCCAGATGTTCATTTTTTGCATCGTTATCAGTCATATCAACATCAGATCCTTTGCTGGTTGTGGGGTTAGCATGTTCAGTAGTTGTAGGACAAGTATCTGCAAGTCTTACACTTGATAATTCACCAGCATTGGCCATTAAGTCAGATTTAGCATTGGCATCAGTAAAGCTGACATCAGGTGGCTTGCATGCAGCTGTAGAGGTGAGACGTTCGGTTTCTGCAGCATTATCGCCAATGCCACTAGACGCTTCATCCGCTTTGTAAATCATACATTCAATTTTAGTCTGATTATCAACAAGGCCCACACTAGGAGGTTTTCCTGCATATGCAGTTTCAGAATGAGAATCAGTGTCGTCGATGGCATTAGCATTAGTGACGTCAACATGCGATAGCATGCTCACTGTGTATGTTTCATATTCAGTTTTTAAGCCAGTATCAGTGAGGTTTACAATAGATAGTTTACTGGCTGAGTGGGCCACATAATCAGTGTTTGTACATGTATCAGCGATGCCTATATCAGCCAGTTTGCCTGCTGCAGAAGTTACATGTTCACTTCCAACATTACTTGTAAGGCCTTTATCTGACAGTTCGCTGGATGTGACGGTGGCAAGTTCAGTTTTTACAACAATATCGGTGAGGCCACCATCAGAATATTTGAGATCCTCTTTTGGTGTGGCAGAGTTCAATGAATCTCTCATAACAGGATACTTATCATCAGATACTTTATCATCACCAGGTACTTTATCATCACATAGACTGACTGACATTGTAGAATCATCATCAATTACAATCACCTCAGAGGGTTCTCCTGCAATATGTCCCTTCATGTGGTTAGCAAGGCCAGATGACCAACGGTAGCCTTTACCACAAATAGTACACAGATGTACCTCGGTTCCACCATACACGGCAATGAATGTACTATGATCCAGAACTTCTCCTTTGTGACCCTTCATGATGTGGCGGTTCAGGTTAGATAAGCGACTGAATGCCTGGCCACAGTGCAGGCACTCGAAAGGCCTTTCGCCCGTATGCGACATCATATGCTGCTTCAGGCGGTATTTTTCTACATATTCCTTCCCACAGAAGTAGCACATATATGGCATGTAACCTGTGTGACTGACTTTGTGTTTGCGTAAATCGCTTGAGTACTTAAAACGTTGGTTACAGGATGAACATTTGTAAGGTGCATAGCCAGTGTGAATGTGCATGTGCCCTTGTAGGCTGGACGTTGAACTAAGCAGCTTACCACACTTTAGACATTTATGCAGTCTCTTTCCAGTTTGCCTCTTTCGCTTCTTTCTGGATGAAGGTCTGCAGTTATCCATGCCCTTATTTGTGATTTGTTCTTGTTCAGAAGGTAAATTAGTATTTGGTTGTGATGAAAAAATGCAATTATCCAAGTGTGTCACCATATGTGAATTTAGTTCTGACACGGTTGGAAATTCCTCAACACATTGAAGACACTTGTGAGGGTTTTTATTGGTGTCTGAAGGTTCTTCTGATAAGTGGGAAAACAATATACCACAACGTGAACACTTGTGGGACATCTTGTAATCACCAATTGCAAAATCTGGTGAAGATGAGGGGGGCAACTCAGTCTGGCATACAAGTGAGCTACACTTGCGACATTGTTTCCCTGTTAGAATCATTTTACCTTCATTTTCTTCTAATGAGTTTTCTAACAACTTGGCATTTTCAGCATTCCTACCATAACCGTTCCCCTTTTGAGACTTTTGCTGAAGTTTTTCAGCCTGATGTGTCAGCTTGTCCATTTTGGATTTTTCTTCAAGTTCTACATCTAGCTGGAATTGAGATGGACTGGTGTGTTCCTTGAGCACATGACGTGTATCAGCCACCCCTTTCTGCAGAATTCCTGTAGGTGACTTACTTATGTCATTTTCCTTATGCCAGTTGCCAGCAGGAGCCATTAAAAAGTCCCCGTGGGTACCAACCAAATCATTACATTCAGAATGTTTAGCACTTCCCTCTGTTATCTGGTTCAATGTGCCTGTTAGCACAGGGTATTTCTTACCATGGGAACTATCCAGCAGTGAATCTTTTGAGCGAAGGAATGCAATATGTGCATTTAACATTGATGGGGTAGAGAAAAGTACCCCACAATGACAACACTTTTGTGGTGTTTTGCCAATATGACTCAGTACATTTTGTAGATCAATGTCCTTGTCAGGCTCTGAACATGCCTTTCCAATGACAAAATTCGACTGCCCTCCACCCACAGATCCCATGTTGTCTCTTCGGCCTGAAGTATTGCACTGCTTTTCAAATGACTGCCTTTTGATGGCACCATTGATAGACCGCTTGCGCCTTTGGTCTTTCACAGAGTTTACTGTGGACAGACACTGACTATGGACACCATTGTCTTCGTGTCTTTTATCTTTTCCTTCAATTTTTACATGTCTCTGTAATGGAGATGGACTAAGGTATTCCTTGGGTGAATGACCTGAATTAGGCAAACTAATTGGCAGCTTCATACCAAAGGAGTTGCCACAAAAATTTCTGTTATGCAAATGGTCTATATCAAGTGCTACTGGAAATTCTGAGCGGGTAGGGTCAAACTGTCCAGTTGGATTTGGATAGTCCTCTATCATGTGGTTTGATGTCTCTCTCAGGACTGGATAATGCTCTTTGCAAGGACTCTGCCAGAGTGTATCTGCTGAGTGAGCAACAGCTATGTGTGCATTTAATATTGATGGTGTAGAGAACAGAATCCCACAATGATGGCATCTTTGTGGTTTTATGTCAATATGACCCAGCATATGTTCATCTAAGTCTACTTTTAAAACAAACCCCTCGCTACACTCAGAGCATTTGCAGCAGTTCTCTTTTTTGCTGCTCTTTATCGCAGAAGGCATGTCCCATTCGTCCATAGTAACATCATTGGGCTGGTTTTCACTTACGAAATCTTCACATTCTCTTTTGATTGAGGGAGTTTTCTCTGTGTCTCTATCACATGCTGTAGTCTGCCCTCTGGCTGATCGCTTCGACTTCTTCCGTCCAATGATACCTTCTCCATGAACAGAATAACTAGTATTTATGCTACTACTTCCATTTTCAGAATCCCTGCACAGATTTTCTACTAAGTTATCCATGACCTCTCTGTACATATTTACAGAATGCTGTTTAACTGCATCAAGTACATTTGTATTCTTAAAAACCTTTGGTGTTTTTGCTGCCATCTGACTCTTCATTTCCTCAATATTTTTCAAAACAATTTGAGATTTTGCTGCCATCTGACCCTTCACTTTCTCGTCATCTTTCAGAACACTTGGTGTTTTTGTTGCCATCTCATCCTTCACATCATCATTATTTTTCAAAACATTTGGAGATTTTGCTGCCATCTGTCTCTTCACTTCCTCATTTTTATCTAAAACTTTTGGTGTTTTTGCTGCCAGCTCATCCTTCACTTCATTATTTTTCAAAACATTTGGAGATTTTGCTGCCATCTGAGCCTTCACTTCGTCATCTTTCAGAACATTTGGTGTGTTTGCTGCCATCCGACCCTTCACTTCCTCGTTATTTTTCAAAACCTTTGGTGTTTTTGCTGCCATCTGACCCTTCACTTCCTCATTATTTTTCAAAACATTTGGTGTTTTTGATGGCATCTCACGCTCCACTTCCTTGTTACTTTTCAAAATACTTGGTGATTTTGCAGCCATATCACCCTTCACTTCCTCAATATTTTTGAAGACATTAGGTGTTTTTGCTGCTGCCTCACCCTTAACTTCCTCAATATCATTTTTCAAAACATTTGGTGATTTTGCTGTCATCTGACCCTTCACTTCATTACTTTTCAGAACATTTGGGGATTTTGTTGCCATCTGACCGTTCACTTCTACATTGTCATGGATAATGTCATATTCTGTGTGAGTTTTCATGTGCCGGGTTAACTTATTCCTACTCGTCAGGACCTTATCACACACAAGACACTTGTGGTATTTACCTAGATGAATCTGCATGTGTTCCCACAGTACAGATGAATGTGAGAACGTATCACCACACCGCGCACACTTGTGGGATATTTTCCTTGTGTGCGAAGCCATAGTATCTATCTTTTTAGACTTGATAGACTGAGAGTCTCCTATCTATTGTGTATGATTATTTGAAAAGCTTGGAGAGTAGTACTGATCTAGGGGTGTTTGAAATGCCCTCCAGGCACTCTTGACATATATGGATAAATTGGTGGTCACCTCATGATGTTTGCTACAGTTGGATTAGTTCCTCAACATCGCCATACTGGAGACCTGTGCGAAGATTTGAAGAGCAAAATGAGATTTCTTTAAGGGTTTTGTGAGAAATTGATAAGCGTTAATGGATGAGTTTTTATTTATATTCTGCCATCACCAGAAAAACGATAGCATCCCAATTTCTTTCTAAAATAAATCATTAAACATATAGAAACATGCATTCTTATATTAAATTAAGAACATCCTTGTTGTACCTAGATTTATTGAGTTTATTTAGTTTTGAAGGATACCTTTATGTAACATTAATAAATCAATTCATATTCCATTCAATATTCTTGGATACCAAAAGTTTGAATAGAGAACTTGGAAAAACATTTCCAATACACAAGAATCTCTTGGATGTGGAGTAGCGTTAGATGGGAACAAATGTACATTGTCTGCTTCATATAATGTCATACATCATGTATATTTCTCATCTCATCCTGTAAATACTCCAACTGATTTGAGTCTGCTTGCAGCCAAACCTAGTTGATGGGCTGAGCTTGACTGCCTCCTATCCTCTAGCCAAAATTGTTGTCTGAAAATCATGGCAATAAACATGTTATGAGTGATAACAAAAGAGGAAAAAAATAATGTGCTATACAGCTTGTCGAAGAGCATGGCACAGGAGTCACACAATCCCTCTCATACTCATAATAGCTGCTTTCCCCTAGTTGATTTCAACAACAATGAAACCCTGCATATCAGCCGCCCTGTATATAAGCCGCACCCAGACTTATTGAGAACATGCTAAGCCACATCTAGGAATTGGAAATTGCTAGTTAGGTTTACTACTGTCATATGGTTGAAACCCTCTATAAGTCGTACCCTGCGTTCAGGAACATTCTGTACGCTGCAGCAGCCTTCTGAAATGAGCACCTGCTTAAACATGGGGTTTCAGTGCCAGCTACCACTGGTCCACATTTCAATAGTGGGGGCTCCACTACGCGATTTTTTGCTACATTCTCATGGAATGTTAGCCCTATAGTGCCTAAGGTATAGGATGTTGACATTCCTATATTGTGTAAAGGTACCAAGTGAAAAGTGTTTCACCAGATGCGGGACTCGAACCCACGCTACCTTCATCCAGAGTCCAGTGTGCTAACCACTACACTAATCTGGCTCGTCCACTTTCCATACTTGGGAACCTTGTACAGATCAGTCACTAGGAGGTGCAGGGCAACCGTACTTCCCCCTACAATTGTAAACATGAGATTCAAAATTGTAAACATGAGATTTAAGGGGTCATTCCATGGGTGATCTCTCTCCTTGTGTGCCATATTTACAAACTAACCTGCACCTGCATAGACTCTGTGATTGGGTGGGAGTTTAGTATATAAACATCAACACAGCAAAATATAAACAATAACACAGCAGTTACACAGATCGCAGGGACTTGTACTGTAAAAATCAAACCTGTCTGATATTGAGTTGCATAGTCATCAGTGTGAAAGTCTGCAAGCAGTCACAAGCATGCCTGAAAATGCACACAATGACATCCAAACATAAACAAATGGCTCCTTTAACATACAATTTCTACCTTGCAATGATAACAAATGCCACTTTGAGTCTTTGTTTGAGTCTCATTTGGTGAGAATAGCTCAGATTCTCTGCAAAAATCGCGTAGTGGAGCCTCACCTTATAATCTGCTAGTAGCCGGTAAGAACATTTCTACATTTAGCTAAAATACTTCATGAATACCCAATCCTTCCTATAGTATTGTCAATACTTGAATGGTAGGTTGATACCAACGATTCCTACAAAAGCATCGTATTTTGGCAGGTGATCCTTAACATCTAAAATGTCTGATTTTACAACAACCTAAGGACGAGACAATGAAGAGAACTTTCCTTTTTGATCCATTTTATTATGACTGATCAGAACAAAATGGCGTTTTGCATCTACAATATTATTTTCAGATCCAGGTTATAACTTGTATGTGGTTATGTTCTATCCTAAATTTGTATAATTCCCACTACATGCTACACAAATATAAGATCACACAAAATTATCAAGCATGAATCCATGCAGTGCAATAAATGATCAAAAGATAACTTAGTAGATACGTCATGTACTTTAAAGAGAGTTAAAGTTCATATATACAACTATATTTCAATCACTTACGATACTTTTGAACTCATTGAAGATGCAAATAGATGCAAATAGAAATCGTTCTTCTCTGTTTTACTATGTCTGACTAGAACAGTATGAATGATCTAATGTAGACACATATTTCGGGGTACCTGTATGATATACATTTGCTTTTTCTTCTTTGACCTGTAAACTGTATCCATTGCCTGAACAAAGTATGCCAGGTGATACTAAATGGTCTTCTAACTGCTCAGCTCCACAAAAGCTTCTGCCACAAACAGAACATTTGTTGTCACTGCTGTGAGTTTCCAAGTCTGATGAGAGAAAAAATAATTTACCACACCTAGTACATGTATGAAAGTCATTATTCACATCTTCATCATCTTCCTCGGCTGAGGGAATCAATGCCAAAATTGCTATATGTTGGTTGAGTTCAGATAACTGGTTGAACTGTTTATTGCAATGTGAACACTTAAATTGCACATCTTCAGAATTCTCTGCCACACTGCTACTTTGTTCTGAATAATGATGGAACTCGCCATTCTGTCCTGAAATACGAGAAGTAGTCCCTTGATTGTGGCCAGGTAATTCAGAGATAGTAGCATGTACATTATTGCTTTGTGGACAAATGAGAGGTACAATTCCAGAATGTGACATAGCATCACTATTCAATATTCCTCGAAGCCAAGGTAACACTTCATCCTGATCTGATGTGTGGGAAAGATTCTCATCATTGTGGCCAAGTAGTTCAGATATGACTGGATGTGCATTATTGTCATATGAACCATTGTCAAGTGAAACTGCATGTGTAGCTTCGCTACTTAGATTTAGGTAAGGGACATTGTTTTCCTGCTCTGAAGTGTGGGGAAGAGTCTCATCGTTGTGGCCAAGTAGTTTCAAGCTAAGTGAATCTACTTTACTGACATGTGAACACTTCTTATCAGAAGTTCCAGTCATCTCATTACTTTGCTCCAAGGGATGAGGGAAATCTTCATCTTCCTCTGAATTGTGGGAAACGGTCTCCACATTGTGAGCAAGCAGTTCAGAGATGACTGAATATGTTTTACTGCCATAAGAGCCATTTTGAGGTAAGAGTCCAGAATGTGTTGCTACATCGCCACTTGCTTCTGAGGGATAGATGAAACATTTCACCTCCTCTTTAGTGTGAGAAGTGTTCTCACCAGCAGGTTGTTCAGAGATAAATTTGTGAGATTCATGTGGCTGTACAGTAGGAAAATGTTCGCCAATATGGTTACACAGTTCTTCTAGGGTCGGAAACGAATCATGACATTCAGGGCACTTCAGAGATATGTCCGAGGTAGATAGAATTAGCATTTTGACAGCAGATTGCACACTGGCATGTTCCTTATACATGTCAACATCTTTATCATTATGCTTAATCTTGACATGCCTATTTAGATTTCTTTTCAGGGTATATTGATTACCACATTGCAAGCACCCATATGATAGCCTGGTATGAGAGGTCTTACATTTAGTTTCAGGTTTAGGAATTACAAATTTAGGTCTGTGGTATCGTAGCATGTGTTGCCTTAAGTGCCCATGCCATGTAAACCTCTTCGGGCACACAGAGCACCTATAAGGTTTTTCGCCTGTGTGTATCCGTATGTGACCTTGCAATGTTCCTGCCTGCCTAAAAGTTTTATTACATATAGAACATTTGTATGGTTTTTCTCCTGTGTGGATCATCATGTGTATTATCAGGCTTCTTCGCTGTGTGAATACCTTAGAGCATAATGTACAGGCATGGCATTGTTGTTCTTTGTCAGCCTGGGCTAGTCCACGACTTATACTATCAGGCATCCTAGATTCCTTACTGGTACAATAGCCATCTGCATTTATCCCATTGCGTGGTTGGTTTTCTTTTCTCAGAGCTCTCATCCCTGAAATATCCTGAGACTCAGAAACATCTTGTCCATTATGTTCTCTTAAAGCGCCTTTTTGACAAGGCATACTTCTGCATGGTTTCTCATCTATGTGGATCTGCATATGCCGCTCAAGATCCATCCCCAATAGGAATATCTTACCACAACACAAACACTTCCTTAATCAATAAAACTATGAATAAAAAAGTATGATTGTGAATATGGTATGTCGACTTACAGGTAGTAATAACTTGTATGTTTGAGTTACTAGGTTAATGTTTAGTTGACCTTCAAAATTTAGTTGGCTCTTTAACATTCAGAATATTCTCTACTAGCACAACTATATTACCGAATGCCCAACTCAGATCTATCCTATAAGGCACACCTAGGACGTATTTTTTAAGCTTTGGCACTGATCTTTTTAAATATAACCCTGCCTTGGAGAGGCATCCTCATCTTCTGCTGATCCTAAAAGGCGTAGCAGGGGAGCATGCTCGCGTATAAGTCGCACCTTATATGTGGGGTGCACTTTATTAAGTTTTATACCACGATTTCGGGACTTCCGGTGGGTTTATATGCAGTTTAGCCGTGCATTATTCTGCATATACCACACATGTGCATTTTTGAAATTTTTGGTATATACTTTTTCGGGGTCAAGTTGGACTTAGAATATTTTGGGAAATGTGTGGCAGACATACAAATCCAATCTGGCCATCATTTCAATGTGAAAAATCGTCCAAACTCGTAGGAGAATTGAACCCCGGCCGTAGTGCTGGTTGGCGAAGACGTTAGCCATTGCGCCACACTGAACGGTGATGAAATCCAATGCGAAAATAAATAAGTTCTAACCTGAGGTCCTAGTGCTATGTTTGCAGTCAGTTTTCGTCTTGATTCCAAGCTTGTCATGTTATAATATCGAAATCCCAAGAAGTTTTCGGTCCATAGAAGAGGAATGCGTGCTAATTTTCTCCATTTTCTTCGATATAAATAAGAATCCATTGACTTTTCTATTGTAAGCGAGTCGCGGTCCGGCCATTCCCACCCGCCTCCTTGTCCGACGAAAGTGTGTCAGTGGCCCGGATGTAGATATAGGTCAAATGTTCATGGTACGAGGAAGACGCCGAAAATTTCGGACCGGTTTGGAAAAGCAATGGATTCTTATTTATTTTGAAGATATCGGACATCTCAAGCATGGAGTACTCATCTAGAATGTCTAAGGATATGTATGTTTTAATTTGAAAACTTTTCATGGTTGGATTCAATACGAAAAGTGACTGTATACATAGCGGTACCTCTCCCGACAAGGAACAAAAACAATGGCTTCGTGCAAAGCGGTGACCCGCGCTGTATCGCTTGCTTTTACAAAATGTCTTCTCCTGGCTATACTTTTGGATCTCAGGTAAGAAATTAATACAAAATGGAGGAAATGGTGGTATAAACCTATTAGGTCATGGATATTGCAGCCCACGGGCCGTACACCCTGTATATACCCGAGCCGCATAGCTGCTCGGGTATATACAGCGTGTACGGCCCTAGGGCTGCAATATCCATGATCTATTAGCTTATTAAAGTAAGAATGAAGTAAATCACACAAGTTATGCTAGCAGATTGGGGGAAATTATTCTGTTGAAAGAGCATCCAAAATTTCCAAATGCCGAAGGTCAGTGAAAATCAACTAAACTAGTTGAATACTAGCTATACTCACCGGATTTATTCTCGTAATTTTAGAAGTTTCCAGAAATATCTACAGCTATAATTAGTTACATGGGTATACATGTATATGCTGTAATAAAAGTTTCTTTCCATGTGAAACTTCATTCCTGAAAGAAGAAGTTGGCCATGCAACCATGGCGTAATGGTGCGATGCTTTTTTCTCTAGACATGCTTTGGTGAGTGGCTGTGGTGGGTAGCAGTGTTGGGTGGTTATGGGGGATGGCTGTGGTGAGCAGCTGTAGTGGGTAGCTGTGGTGGGTGGAAGTGATGGATAGCTGTTGTGGGTTTGTTTGTTTGGTTAGTTTTACGTCTGGGGCCATTCAGGAACTCAGACATTGGCTGTTGTGGGTTGCTGTGGTGAGCAGCTGTGGTGGGTGGCTATGATGCACAGCTTCAGTAGATAGCTGTGGTGGGTGGCTATGGCGAGAAGCTGCAGTGGGTGGCTGTGGCAGGGCATACACAGAGTTTCTTTAAAATCATCAGACTGAACTTAGATTATGTAACCATTCCCATGTCAATGATTCAAATTTTTCGAATTACCAGGTATTTAATTTCAGGGTTGGTTCCCCCTGCCCCTGAGGGACTAACATTTACATGTTAATGCACCTTTTGGCACTGCTATGTGCAATTTTAATAAAAGTCCCCTGCTCCCGGGCCCCTGCCCCTTGGATGAACAAGTTCATCTCAACGGTGGCAGCCCTTGAGATGAACTGGAGCTCATAAGTAATAGCTGACTTTGAGGGCGACCCAACCCGAGTCACGTTTCTAGCAATAATTTTTTCACAACAGGGGGCAGGGGGGGGGGGGCTTGTGGATTTGCATGCGTACGCGTGAAAAAAAATTGACCCCCCCCCTCAAGGGTCTAATCCCCCCCCCAAACAGAGGGCCAAAAATTGTGTGCGAATGCGCCCTTTTAACCTATAGTAACATGCTGGCTTTTTCGCTGAAAACATGTGAAATTATTTTGACCCCCCTGTCAAACTTCAAAGCGTCGAAAAAATTCTGCCCCCCCCCCTCAAACCCACCAGCCCCCTTACGTTAAAACATGTTGAGATTCGTAAGTGTGAACCATTGAGCTCTGGTTCCTCTCAAGGGCCCACCCACCATTGAGATGAACTCGTCCATCTACTATCCTCTACTAGCTTAGGCCACACCAAAAAAATAAGTTGGTCTATGGATTTCCCTCTCCATATTTTCGATAATACAAATTTTTTTTCTTTGAAAAAAATCTCGTCTATGGATTTCGCTCACTTCACTTTTTACAAGTTTTCTCTTTGTGATGTTTGGCAAAAAAAATTTTAAAATAAAATTTTTTCGCTTGCCTCACTTTTCCAGCAAGGAATCCATTGGATGCCAAAAAAATTCTTAAAAAAAAAAAAAAAAGAATTTCGCTCGCTCGCACCATTTTTTCAAAACCAAAAACGTACCCCCGCCTCATGGTGGTACAAAGATGAGAGTTTAGGTTTCTTAGCTACCCTCTTTAGCTTACCTTGGTACCCTTGTACAGACATCTACTGCCTGCCCCTGGGCCTGGCGTTTTTAATAATCCACAACCAATTTACAATTTAGTTTATTCACATCCTCATCAGAGGTAAAGGAAAGAAAATAAGAGAAGAAATCAGCTCTAGCCGACAGTTACAACGGCTTCACTGAGTTACAAGTGTGGTAATAAGTTTACACATAAATGAATGCAACTATTTAAAATAGAAATATTAACTTAGTCCCTGACTATGTACATTTGTAGTGAAACACAAAAGTACTACTGGTAATACTTCATCCAGCGGATGTGAGGGCCAGGCAAATCTGGCAGCACCAATAAATAAGTTGAGATTCTCTGTCTTTCAACACTGGTGAGCACCATGTTGACTAGTATACGGTGTGAAGATGGTATGAGATTTAGGAGCACCACACTAACTATCTAATTTGACTAGTGTGCCCTAATGACAATATGAATATTTTCTGACAATGTACCACTGGCACTGCAGTACCAGATCCACCCAAGTCCAGTGATCCTACAGACATAAGAATGTGTGTGGATATGAACAGTGCAAACAAGGCTATTCTTAGAGTCAGACACATAATGCCTACTATTGAGGAAATAGTGAGTGATCTGAATGGATCAGTCAAGTTCTTTAAATTAGACTTGAACCAGGGGTATAATCAGTTACTCTTGGACAAGGAGTCAAGGTACATCACTACCTTCACCAGTCACATTGGACTGTGGAGATATAAAAGGCTGAACTTCGGGATATGCTGTGCATCCGAGATATTCCAGAATGCTATCCGTAAGTCACTGGAAGGTATTCCTGATGTGTTGAATGTCAGTGATGATATTCTGATCTATAGCAAGATCCAAGAGAGCCATGATGACAGTCTACAGAGGATGCTACAGAGAAGGGCCTAACTTTGAATAGGGCAAAGTGTATTATGAACAAAGACAATCTTAAGTATCTAGGGTATGTCTTCTCCAAGGAAGGTATGTCACCAGACCCAGACCAAAGGTTGCCGCCCTTAACGAAGCTGATGCTCAGCAGACTCCAACAGAGGTACGTTCTCTTCTTGGTATGGCCAATTACTGTGCTAGGTTCATCCCGAACTATGCAACAATTACTGAACCTCTGAGAGAGCTTACCAAGAAGAACGTTGAATGGCACTTGGGTAAACATCAGGAAGATGCTTTCAAGGAGTTGAAGCAGTCCTTGCGTGAGGATACAGTTACCCGCTACTATGATCCAGACAAACCGACTGAGATAATCGTCAATGCAAGTCCGGTTGGTCTGGGAGCGATACTGACACAGAAGGTCAATGGAGAGAATGTTGTGGTTAGTTTTGCAAGTAGAGCACTGTCACTAGTCGAACAGAGATACTCACAGACAGACAGAGAAGCACTTGGAGTTGTCTTTGGTTGTGAGTCTATAATCTGTATGTACTGGGCAGTCCTTTCACTGTAGTGACAGACCACAAGCCACTGACTTCAATTTATAACAATCCTCATGCAAATCCACCTGCGCAGATTGAGAGATGGCCTCTAAGACTTCAAAGGTATGACATGACAGTTGTCTACAGACCAGGAAAAAACAACCCAGCTGACTATCTATCACAGCATCCCAATCAGAAGGCCCATGCTTGTAGAGCTGAGCTAGATGGAGAGGAGTATGTCAACTTTGTAGCTACGTCTTCAGTACCAGTCGCAATCACTTTTGAAGAGGTATGTGAAAAAACACTGGCAGATGATACTCTTCAGAAAGTTGCTACTGCTATCAGAGAGAAAACGAGTGGCACAAATTACCTAAACCAGTTAAACTCAAGACTGATAATGGACCTCCATTTCAAGGAGCAGAGTTTGCTGACTTTGCCAGATACTCTGGTTTCTATCATCAAAGGATCACACCGTTATGGCCTCAGGCAAATGGTGAGTGTGAGCGATTCATGAGGAATCTAGGCAAGGTTGTAAAAGGTGCATGCGCTGAGAGAAAACCTTGGAAACAGGAGCTGAACAAGTTTCTGCATAACTACTGCGCTACACCTCACTGTACAACTTGTGAGTCTCCAGCTGTTGCCATGTTTGGACATCCGTTCGAGGTGAAGCTACCTTCTTTCTCGGGGGAGGAAAGGAATGACAGTGTGATGCTTCGCAGAGATGAACAAGCAAAGGCTTAAATGAAGTCTTATGCAGATGAACGGAGACGTGCAGTTCCCAGTGACATCAAGCAAGGAGTTGTTGTCTTGGTGAAGCAACCTCGAAGGAACAAGACAACACCGTATGTCGCAAATTTCAGTCTTTGCAAAAACACATCAGACACTGGCTATAGCCGTCTAAATGGCTCTCGGGCCGAAAAAAAACTGTCAGACTGCCAGACCAAATGTTTTTTACGGCTTTCAAATCGGACCATTATTAAGGTTTTTACAATGTAAAACAAAAAGCATTAACATATAATTATCTTTTCTCAGAATTTCATGAATCCTAATGGATTTAATGATAAAGATACAATGTATATTCTTGCTTTATGCTATTTCTTTAATCCCAGAGAATGTCCTCAGATACTCGAAATGTTTCGGTCCTACAAATGTTGAACCGGGCCTGCAGGACCAAATGTCCTGCATGGTGAAAAAGTTTTCGCAAAGACTGAAATTTTAATTTGGTTGTCAGTAATAATTCTAGATATAATGCTGCCCAACATTTTGTTAACAGCTACCTCTAATTCATACCCATTCAAATATGTTATATGATAGGAGTCTTACTCCTTTGAGTGTCAAAGGGCAGTTAGCACAGATAAGATGTATCTGTGTTACAAACTCACATGACCACTCCTTGACCAATCAGGGCATCGCAATTTTTCTGCTAGTTCCCATGATAGGCCCCCTTTAAAACATGGATGAGGACAGTCACTACCACTATGGTATATACGGTTTTCCCTGGCGGTAACACTGTTCAGCTCTTTGGCCCAATTTGGCCCAATTTTTGACACAATGTTCCTTGTTCTTTTGCTGGCCCCGATTGTCTCAAAAGATGTCATCATGAAAATAAATACTTTCCTATAAAGGGGTGCTGGGATGGGTACACCACAAACAGGACTTTGTGGTGCTACACCATACACATCACTAGAGTGAGCAGTGCAGCAACAAAGTTCTCAGTAGTAAAAAACATTACATGCTAAAATCACTACAACTCATGATCAGAATTTCCTGACTTAACTCACCCCTTGATGAAATCGACACTGACAAGAATTATGTCTATAATACCCATTAAATTAATATAAAAACTGAGATTACAATGAAATCTAAAAAGAAAGACAAGCTACAAAAGTTTATTTCTGTAAAAATATTTTTGCAAAAAGAAACCAGAAGCAAGTGCCTCAATCAGAACAATTCTTCCATTGGTCAGGAGTAGGTCACATGGAATATTTTGCTAAGACATACCTATTTTAGCTGCATCAGTAGTAGCTCATGCTAGCCGCCCCTTAAAGTGGGGCTAGCACGGCGATTTTCAACATGGGTACCTACCAAAAGAATGTGCACAAATGCAGCGAAAACTTTGTGATGACCTGATTGGTCGAGGGGTGGTCACCTGACTTGCTAACGAGGGTATGTCTTATCTGTGCTAGCCACCCTTTAAGGGAGGAGCCTTCAAATTGATATTTTACCTAGAGGTAAATCAATCAACAGCAGTGTATTCACAATTTGACTGCTTAAAAGATGACACATAGAACTGAAATGAAAAGCTGCTAATATCACCTTGTATAATGAATGGACCTGATGTAGCCTCTGTTGAACATAGAATAATGTGGTGGGAGGCATTTTCTTTCAATCTATTCTGAGGGAGGGGGGCATTTTTTTTCAACCCATTCCTAAGGGGGGGGCATTTTTTTTCAACCCATTCCGAAAGGGGGGGACATTTTTTTTCAACCCATTCCAAATGAGGGGTCAGTTCTTTTTTACATATTCATTCTGACGGATTGTCATCCCCCCCTGCCATAAATAATGAACGCTCCCTTAGGGAATATAAAGATCTTCCACACGGGGCAGAATAATCCCCAAGATCTTTATAAAGGACGAGGACAGTCTATCCTCTCCTAATAGATAGGTTGTGATTTTATGGTTGGTATATATGCTTTATCAACCCAGTACCATCGTTAATGAACAAAGGGCGAAACCCCGGGGGCGAAACAGGAAGCTAATGTCATCTTTATATAAAGTGTGTGATCCACTTGTAAACTTTGAATTGGCAGCCGGGACTGGCAGTAGCTTGATATGGTACTACATGTATTACAATGTAGGGACAATGTACAGTAAAGCGTTTGCAGCTCGGATATGTTATTTAGGTATGTGAAAGTCACTGCTGCTGGGAGTGCAGACATTGTCACATAAAACTCTGCCAGTTTTTGAGGCTTTGTGCAGGGGTAGCTCTCAGATATATCTATTTATCTTATGATAAAATTGGCATGGAAGTGTACCTTTAATTTTTACCAGCAAGAAAACAAAATTTCCTACAAACTGGACTTATTTTGCATCCACAAATTTGTTAATTAATTACAGGCCTAATTAGGTAAAGGTCCAATTGAACTCTCAAATAGTATATGAAGGAATTTATAGACAGTAACCAAAACATATAGGACAGATAGAGCATCATCTAAACCCCCTATGTACCAAAGATAAAAGGAATCTATCGATGATCAACAGAGATCTAGGATCCGCAGGATTTGATAATTAATTATTTTTCCTGAATTTTAGGCTTTTTCAAGACTTTTTTTTTATTCAAAATGTTGTTACTTGAGTTTTATACATCATAGAGGCTTGGGAATAATACCAATATGTCCGTAATGTTGCTGGCTTTCAGAATATATAAACATTGCTTGGGTGAAAGGGATATGAAAAATGATTAAAAATCATGGGAAAGGTCACAGAGGAATCCGCTTTGTATAGTTTAAAATAAGGACGAGAAAACCCCTGACTTTGCCTCATAAAAATGCCCCTAGCTCAGCCAAAAATTGTGATGGTATTGTGATAGAATAAAAATTCCAAAAGTATGTTAATTCTAAAATGTTTCTCTTTGCCCTAGATGTAATAATCTAGGGGGGGGGGGCACTTCATATGTTGGAGATACACATGTGTGCGGCTTGCAAGGCTACTTTTTGAGCAAAATCCCTCTAAGCAAGGGTCCCTTTTGGCCAAAAGTCATCTAGCGCATCACTTTTTGACAAAATTTGCCCAAAAAAGGGGCACTTTTTTTACCAAAATTCCACTAAGGGAGTGAACATTTTTTAACAAGAGCGGGGGGTGGTGGGTTTGCGCGTGGATGCGCGAAAAAAATTTCGACCCCCCCCTCTCGAAGTGGATAAAATTTTTTCGACCCCCCATAAGGAACAAAAATTGCGCGAACGTCCCCTTTTAGCCTATAGTAACATGCGCGATTTTCCACTGAAAACAGGTGAAATTATTTTGACCCCCCCATCAGAGGTGTTGAAAAGATTCTGACCCCCCCTAAAACCCACCAGCCCCCCCTGTTGTTAAAAAATGATCACTCCCTAACCAAGGGTCAGTTTTTGAGAAAAATTCTTACGCGTGTCATTTTGAATCAATTTTCTGCAAAAAGGGGGACTTTCTGACGAAAACCCCTCTAGGCAAGGGTCACTTTTCAAGAAAATCCCTCTAAGCAAGGGTAAGGGATGTCAAGAGGCTCAGCCGCACAACTGTGTCAGAAAAAAATTGAGTGCCCCCCGGGTAAAAATCAAAGAGATCTATAGTTACGATTGTAACCAAGTCACTTTGATATGTTGAGTGGTGACTGGGTTACGACGGAGCTCATTGAGACAATCTCAGGTCACCATATTGAATTTTCGCCGAGCGAAATTGGTATGTTTACCAACGAGTTTGACTACTCACAAATTGCTGGAGTTGAAGTGAGTGCTACGTAGCCATTAAATAAGAGTTAAATAAGAAAATCACCATGTTTTGGTAAAGAAAATAGACAGGGTTTGGTCAATATCAATCATTTGACCAAAAGTGTCATGGGGGCAGCGGGAACATTTTCACTTCACCCAAGCAAGGGGCCCTTGATGGGGGGGGGGCATGTCACATGTCGATTTTAAGAAATGCCCATGTCCCATGTCACTAAGCCAAAACCCATGTCACTAATGTCACAAACAGAGCTGATCTAATTATTATTAAAGTAAAAAAAAAAGAAGACCTGATTACTTGGTTAGGGTACCTTATCAAACTTTGAAATTAGCTAAAATCATACATGCAAAGTCCAGACATGCGCAATGACACGTTGAAAGGAAATATTTGATCTATGAAGATAGGGGGTCTGGGGCACCAAAAGGTGCATTCTGAAGCTTTCTGAGTATAACTGAAACCTTCTGTAAACCCTATTTTTCATGTCACTAAGCCCTATGTCACATGTCAAATTTAAGAAATGACCCTGTCACATGTCACTAGCATGGCCATGTCCCATGTCGATTTTAAGGAATGGCAATGTCACTGTGTCGATTTTAGGGGTCTAAGGCCATAAGCAAGTGAATTTTTTATTTCTTCAATTCATTGAAGAGAAAAGTTAACTGACATCTTGTAGCCCCGAGCCAGATGTCTAAGGTACATTTTGAGCACATTTTCTAAGAGATTGAGGGACTTTTATGGCTGCTAGATGTGCGAAAATGCTCATGTGTAGTCATGAGGAAAAGGGTGGGGGTCTAGATGGGGGGTCCCCATGTCCCGTGTCGATTTTAAGAAAAGCCCATGTCAAATGTCACTAAATTTATATTTTCCTCTGTCCTTGTCACTAGGCTCCATGTCACGTACATGTCGATTTTAAGAAAAGTCCATGTCCCCTGTGGCCTGTCACTATCTTTTTTGACCCATGTCCTTGTCCCTTGAAGCTCCATGTCCTTTGTTGATTTTAAGAAAAGGCCATGTCACACTGTCGATTTTAGGGGTCTAGACCCATAAGGGTGTCTTTCAGACACGCAAATCGTGATTCTAAGAAAGTCCTCGTAGTGCAGACTCGCAAGCGTCACTGTCAGAGCAAATAGCCTTGATCCAATTTTTATAAACTAATAGTTTTGGCAAAAGTAGTTCTACGGCGTAGGGACAGTATCCTTAGCCCTTTAATTGTTTCTAGTTCTATTATAGTTTAGAGTATGTAATCATGGTTTGTACGGCCTTACTTATCTGGATCGCGATTAATGCTAGATCACGTGACTAGATAAGCTGTACCACGTGACTACGTGGACCTTCTGATGTCGCACGCTAACCTTTCAGACATGGCTAATCCTTAGAATCTTCTTTGGGCTGTCGTCGTAACCCAGTCACCCCCGGGGGGGGGGGCACTTCAATTTTTTTTTATACAGGTGTGTGGCTGAACCCACGACAACCCTTACCCTTGCTAGGGCACTCGTTCGCGGGGTTTTTCTTCGAAAGCCTACCCTTGCTAGGGTACTTTTGACTCAATGATCCTAGATTTGTTTCAAAATGTCTTAAATTTACACTGATTGGAGAGAAAATTGAATTTGGTTTATGCTATTTTCATAATAACTGTGCTTATGTCCAAGAAAATTTTGAAATTTCCTGCGTTAATCGGGGTATTTTGCTGAAAGTTGACCCTTGCTAGGGACCTTTGCTCAATAGTAGACCCTTGCTAGGGACATTTGTGGCTGAAACAGGAGGCTTGCTAGGGACTTTTCCCTGAAAAAGTACCCTTGCCAGCCGCACATATGTGTATACCTTACATAGAGAGTCCCCCCCCCCAGGCAGTCACCACTCAACATATCAAAGTGACTGGGTTACAATCGTAAGGGAGTGGTCATTATTTATCAACAGGGGGGGGAGGGTGGGTTTGAGGGGGGGGGCGTAAAATTTTCAGACCCCTCCCGAGGGGGGGCTAAAAAAATTTTGACCCCTCTTGGGGGGGGGCTAAAAAAATTCACCCTCTTTTTAGCAAAAAAGCCCGCGCGCTACTATAGATCAAAGAGGGGCGCGAAAACTCTCCGCGCCTCCGGCGCGGGGGGGGCGCAAAAAATTTTGACTGCTGTCGAGGGGGGGCGTAAAAAATTTCCGCGCATCCGCGCGAAAACCCACCACCCCCCCCCTGTTAATAAATAATGACCACTCCCTAACTATAAGAGATCTACTGCTTTTGACATTTTTATTCACATACGGTACGTACCTAGGCTACATTATGTATGGGAAATGGGCCCGGGTACCGGGTATTGACTTTGAACTTACAATTCCATGTGACTGGCCAGAGTTCCCGTCAGCAGCTCGCAGTCCGTAAGCTGTTCTCTTGCCTGCTTCACTTGCTCCGAGCGCTCACTCCCCAACTATGAACACGCATCAATGAGCCGCTCCCTGACCTGCACTGCAGTGCCAGTGGCGTGGCAACTCGGCCGCATGTAAGTGCGAGTTTCTGGTCCTCTTATTCAGCATATGGAGAATGACCACTACAACCGTGATGGCTTATAGATGCTTAAACACTTATGGACTCACTACAAAGCCTCTTCAGTGGCGATATGTTACAAATTCTAGAGTAGACGAAAGCAAAGTTGGAAGCACTTCCTTTCCTTTCCTGCTTCGGGAACTGAGGCTGAGTGAGAGCAAAAGCACGTGGCTTGAGCGGTTCTTGTTGTTTTTGTTCGACTAACACTGCAGTTAGGGAGGAGAGAAGTCTTCTTAGAAGAGTGAGGAAATTAGACTTTTATGAAATCCTATATATATATACAGTTGTAACATTGTACATCCACTTAAATTGCATTTCATTTAATTAGTTTTCAATCCAAAACTGTTGATTTTCTAATTATATTCTAACTTATTTCCATCGTCTGCTACCTCAGTTACTACATCGAACACAACTAACATATCAACTTCTCCGGCGACGTAGTTTGGTGGGCAAACTAAGCCTTCTCCCCTAGGTTACCATTTTGACCAAAAATCGCCGTATTCATACGCCGCTGGTGTTGGACCTACTTTGACCCCAATACTGGGTACTTGTGGGAACCAGCATTTGCTTGTATCCATCTGCCAGGTTGAGTCACTAGGAACCAGCTAAGAAAAATAGTACCTCCCAGCATGCCTGTTTACCAGTGACGTAATCGGTAGACTACGAACTGGGGCCAGTGTGCTAACATATTTGGAGTACCTAGTGTCAAAATTAGAAACTACTCACGCGCAAATCACTTGGAGCATTCCTGTGCCGCTGGCTTGGACAGCAACTTTGAACTTTGGCACACTCGAAAATCTTCTTTACACCCTCCCACATTAATGGCGCGGAGAATTTTCGCACTAGCGCGCGGGTTTTTTTTTTTTTGGCTAAAAAAAGCGTAACATTTTTACCCCCCACTCAAGAGGAACCAGAATTCCCCCCCTCCCTTATAGTCCTGATTTTTTTATGCCCACCCCCCCGTTGATAAATAATGACCACTCCCTAATTATAATAAGGGAGCGTTCATTATTTTTGGCAGGGGGGTGACCAAATGAAGGGGGGGGGGGTCATTTTTTTTGGAGGTATACAAAGGGGGGGGGTCATTTTTTTTCAACCTATTCTTAGAGGGGGGGTCGCTTTTTTTCAACCTATTCTTAGAGGGGGGGTCATTTTTTTTCAACCCATTCCTGAGGGCCAGGTAGTTTCCTGTTGGGGAGTATTTGCCAATGTGATGCAAATTTTATGACAAAGGAACAAAAAACTTTCGCGACACGTCGCGCTTTTAACTATTTGGTTTTCAGTAATAATTCTAGATATAATTCTGCCCAACATTTTGTTACCAGCTACCTCTAATTCATATTCATTTGATTATGTTATATGATTGGAGTCTTACTCCTTTGTGTGTCAAAGGGCAGTTAGCTGGGATATGATGTACCTGTACCTGTGTTACCAACTCACATGACCACTCCTTGACCAATTGGGGCATCGGAATTTTTCCGCTGGTTCCCACAGATTTGTAAAAGATCTTTTGGCAGGTTCCCATATTAAAATTTGACATGATAAGCCCCCTTTAAAACATGGATGAGGCCAGTCACTACCACTATGGTATATGTATACAGTTTTCCCTGGGGTGTAACACTGTTCAGCTCTTGAGATTGAAGTATTTGGCCCAATTGGTGACACAATGTTCCTTGTTCTTTTGCTCGCCCTGCTGATTGTTTCAAAAGATGTCATCATGAAAATAAGTACTTTCCTTTAAAGGGGTATTGGGAAGGGTATGGTACACCACAAACAGCACTTTGTGGTGCTACACCATACACCTGACGAGAGTGAACAGGGCACCAACAAAGTTGTCAGTAGTAAAAAATGTTACATGCTAAAATCACCGCAACTCGCAATCAGATCTTTCCAGATTTAACTCTTGTTTTCACCCATTGATGGAATCAACCCTGACATGAATTATGTCTATAACTCCCTTCAAATTGATATAAAAACTGAGATTACAATGAAATCTAGAGAGAAAGACAAGCTACAAAAGTTTATTTCTGTACCGTATACAAAATTTTTGAAAAAGAAACCAGAACCAAGTCCCTCAATCAGAACAATTTTTCCATTGGTCAGGAGTAGGTCACATGGAATATTTTACTAAGACATAACTATTTTAGCTGCATCAGTAGTAGCTCATGCTAGCCGGCCCTTAAAGGGGGGCTAGCACGGGAAAAAACAATATGGGTACCTGCTCAAAGATCGTTCCCAAATTCACAGAAACCAGCCAAAAAAAATGCGACGCTCTGATTGGTCAAGGGGTAGTCACGTGACCTGCTAACACAGGTACGTCTTATCTATGCTAGCCTTCAAATTGATATTTTACCTAGAGGTGAATCAATCAACAGCAGTGTATTCACAATTTGACTGCTCAAAAGATGACACATAACTGAAATGGTTCAAAAGCTGCTAATATCACCTTGTAAAATGAATGGGCCTGATGTAGCCTCTGTTGAACGTAGTTAAATGTGGTGGGAGTCATTTTCTTTCAATTTATTCTTGGGGGGGGGGGTCATTTTTTTTCAACCCATTCCTAAGGGGGGGGTCATTTTTTTCAACCCATTCCGAAAGGGGGGGGGGGTCAGTTTTTTTCAACCCATTCCGAAGGGGGGGGGGGGGTCAGTTTTTTCTGATGTATTCATTCTGACAGATTGTCGTCCCCCCCTGCCATAAATAATGAACGCTCCCTAATGATACGTAATTGGTCATAGGGTGGGTTTTCGTGCAGATGCACAAAATTTTTTTTTACGTCCTTCCCTCGATGGCATGCAGTCAAAATTTTTTGCGCCCCCCCCACGCTGGAGGCGCAGAGAGTTTTCGCGCCCCTCTTTAACTTTGATGTATAGTAGCGCGCAGGCTTTTTTGCTAAAAAGAGGGTAAATATTTTTTTAGCTCCCCCCCTCAAGAGGGGTCAAAATTTTTTTAGCCCCCCTCGGGAGGGGGTCTGAAAATTTTACGCCCCCCTCAAACCCACCACCCCCCCTGTTGATAAATAATGACCACTTCCGAAAGATAATAGTGCCTATACATGGGTAAAAAGTGACACTCGCGATGCTGTGACCCAGGGGTTTTAAAAAGGGACGCTTGTGACACAGGTCAGGGTTTTAAAAACTGACGGACGGCAACATTAGCAAAAGTTCCCAGTACATTAATTGGCATGCATATACATAAAAAATGACGGAGTGACGCGCCATCCCTCCTAAAAAGTGATGATGTGACGTCCTTAAAATTTGAGCACCCATGTATAGGCACATAATAGACATCTAGGTCTGTCAGGTTGGATGTGATTGGATCTGGAAGATTTTAGATCATACCAGTAATAAGTTTCAGACCCCTCTTGTGGGGGGGGGGGGTAGCCGATCGACGCGGCCCACTACAGTCAACGACCACATCATTGACGGCGGGTGGTCCGATGGGGGGGGCAGAAAAAATTTTCCCCCTTTTGAAAAAGCCCGCGCGCGACTATAGAATAAAACTTAGGGAGGGGCGGAAAAGTTTCAGCTCCCCCTAGAAACAATTTCTTGTGAATTCACGTGAAATTCATGTGATTTCACAAGAAAATTTGGTGTAATTCACGTTATTGATCATGTGAATTCACATGAATTTGTGAGCAGCAATTCACGTGAAATTCAGCAGTCACATGAAATTCATGCGATTTCATGTGAATTTCACATGACTTTCACATGTAGGCCTACATGCATCTGACAATAAAATGTGAAGAACTCGTGAAATTCACAAGATTTCGCAAGAATTTCTGCTGAACCAAATTTTCACCAAATTTACTCGTGTCAAAGTGGTGAAAAGTCGCTCCTTGTTCTGTCCCCACCTCCGAGGGGTCTCCAGGGAGACCCCTCGGAGGTGGGGACAGAATTTCACCGCCCCCCCCAGTAGTATAATAGATGGTCTTTTCTGAATATTATCCAGAAAAGACCATCATATTTGGATTATCCAGAGAAGACCTCCTATTTTTAGATTATTTATAAAAGAGGTCGTTTATAGATATATTTAATTTATCTATAAAAGAGGTCGTTTATAGATATATTTAGATTATTTATAAAAGAGGTCGTTTATAGATATATTTAGATTATTTATAAAAGAGGTTGTTTATAGATATATTTAGATTATTTATAAAAGAGGTCATCTATAAATATATCTATAAAAGAGATCGTTTATAGATATATATATTTATACATATATATATATATATATATATATATATATATATATAATTTAGATTAACATCTCCTTGTGCTTTTAATTAGTTCTTTTAAATGCCTCCAGATGGGAGAGCTATCTATGTAGTTATAGTTCTTATAGATCCCTCCAGATGGGAGGACGTGTAGCAGCAGTGTCATCATGATGCTTTGCTCTTAAATGATAGGCAAAAGGGATTTAAGATAGTTCTTATATGTCCCTCCAGATGGGATGACATGCAGTACCAGTATCATCATGATGCTCTGCTCTAAAATGAAGTGCAATCACAATCCCATCACAGTGAGCAGCTTATAATAAAGTTATGAGCAGAAGGGATTTAAGCTGCTCACTATGTAATTATAGTGTTATCACAATGCTCTGTTTTAAAATGAAGTGTTTAGAGCAACTATAGCGAGCAGCTTATAATAAAGCCATGGGCAAAAGGGAAAAGTACATGTTACAATCTAAAATGTGAATTATATTAAATATTGATACACACTGAGGAGGCTGTTTCCCCTAAGGGCAAAGCTTGAGAGGGAGACCTGCGAAGACTAAGAGAGTCAGGTAAAGCCTAAGAGAGAGATGGGTAGAGCTTTTACTCAAGGTTGATCGGTTTATATAACATTGAGAACCTTTTCACCCAGACCTATGCATGGAACAGGCTTACATACAGAGCCTGACCTATACATGAGTATTTGACATAACGGTCCCATTTATGTTTCTCATCTAGCTTTCTATGTTGGCTGTGTAGGGGTGTTAGTATGTTTGTGTGAGAAGGAGAGGAGCGGCATGAGTTACTCTCTTGACTTTTTAGATATGGGTTGTGGCCATACACATATCAAAATGAAGTGCTCGCTATATAGTTGCAGTGAGCAGCTTATACAGAGTTTTAGCTGCTCACTGTAAAAGGCTAGCTATAGTTTGCTGTTTATGTATTAGCATTCAAATATGATTTGCTAGTCCGTTTGATTTGATACATTGTAACCGTCATTGTTTAGCCTGCAACCATAAGGGATAGACTATCCAGTTTTTACTGTGTAGAGCTAAAAACGAGCTAGCTGTGTTTTTACTAGACCACTTGTTATCTGGATGAAACCAGTTAGCTTTTACGTCTTAAGTAAAATGTCCATCTACTACGCAAAGACAATACATGTATTATGTTAATATAGCTTATAAAAATAGGAACTACGCAGTGTAAATACATGTATTATGTTAATATGCCTGACAAAAACAGGAACTACGCAGTAAGAATGCATGTATTATGCTAATATACCTGACAAAAACAGGAAATACGCAGTGTAAATACATGTATTATGTTAATATGCCTTACAAAAACAGGAACTACGCAGTAAGAATGCATGTATTATGCTAATATACTTGACAAAAACAGGGTGGGAAAATCTTATTCTTATTGCGCAGTTAGGTTAGAATAAGGCACTGCGTAGTTAGTTTTTAACCTGACTTTTTATCTGTGGTAAAAAGGTGCACTGTAAATAGTAGCTCCATGGTGGCTATGTCACTGAGTCACACGGTTCCAAGCCTGCTGTGTATGTGTGTTAGTATGTTTGTGTGAGAAGGAGAGGAGCAGCATGAGTTACGTTCTGCATATGTTATGCCGTATATGGTTTTCTACGTCTTACTTTTTACGCCTTATAAGGAAGAGAATATATTATGTTGATATGTTATGCCGTATATGGTTTTCTACATCTTACTTTTTACGCCTTATAAGGAAGAGAATATATTATGTTGATATGTTATGCCGTATATGGTTTTCTACGTCTTACTTTTTACGCCTTATAAGGAAGAGAATATATTATGTTGATATATGTCATATATGGCTACACACTAGCTAGGGTACTGAGGAGTCCCGCCTCTTCTGCATAGCTTACATGGCTCCTCCTCTTTTAGGTCTATATAAGGTACATGGACACCGCCTCTTCTGCATAGCTTATATGGCTCCTCCTCTTTTGGACCTATAAAAGGTACATGGACACTGAGCACTTGGGCACTAGGCACTTGGGAGCAGCATTTGCAAGGTGAGTCTGTTTCTATGTTCTGATAGATAAAAGCTTTTGGTACTTTAGATCTCAGAGGAGTTTTCTCTGTTAGGCTTAGCTGTAGGTTTGAGGCATAGGTATTAAGTTAGGTAAAAGCAAACTGTTAGACTTAGCTGTAGGCTTGGGGCTTGGAGGTAAATGCAGAGCTGGACTTAGAAAGTTTTAGAAAGGCTTCTGTTTGGATACTTTGGATCTCAGAGAGGTTTTCTCTCTGCTTTGGAAAGTTTCTTTTTCTTTTATGATACTTAATTACTTTGAATTTGCTAAGACAAATTTTAGATTATAAATTTTTGGACTGAAATTTACTTCAATCTATTAATGCAGTGCATTTTGATACTTGTATTTTGCCGTTTTAGTCATTTTAACATACAAGGACTAGAGATAGATGCTGGACTATATAAAATAAAATGTAGCCCCCGAGTTGTCCTTTAAGAAGAAAAAATCAGCTTGAAAATCGGTTGGTAAACAAACTCAGAATCATGCAAAACGTGAATGGAGCTAAACTCAACTTTTCTCCTAGAAAAGCTTGATATAGACACACAATTACATTAAACGAATTGTGTGTCTAATACCCTTAAACATGTACAAGAAGAAATTGCATTGATTGGTCCATAGACAAAGTGAGAAGCAGTCCAAGACTGCATTTTGTTTACACTCGTTTTTCTCACTATAAGCTGCATTGCAACTCATGAGTAACTCATAACAGTTTTTTAATAATGCCTACAAAGAGGGCAGTATCATAGATAGGACAGAGGTTTCATGGTAGGTCCCTCCTCCTCCTGTATGGATACTCCTGGTACTAATGGGAAACACAGACAGCTGCAGCCAGAGGACTCACTTTGTTACTGTAAACACTAGCTCTGCCACTCGTGTGTAACTAGGTTACTGGTGTGAGCAGGGCTATGTAGTAGTAGTAATACACAGGACTAGCAGAGATACATAGACACACATACAGGTTTGTATATCTCTAACAATGCTGTCTTGCACATAGGATAACACAGAGGTAGAGATACTTTAAAAGACTCTAACAATACATACATGCACACATTATTACAGATTGGAGATGGTAGCCATCTATAGCTTATATAGCAGGGATGATGGGTGGAGTAGGAACCCTTCAGCAATGATCCAGCACAGAGAGCTATAGGGACTATTCTACTGTGATGCATGGAATAAAGGTCTAAAGTGAAAATTTTGGAACAAAAACAATGTTTCCTATCCCTCTATGAGCTAGCTGAAAAGAAATTGCGCAGTTTGTAATTGAAAATTCCATTGCTGAAAGGAACTGCGTAGTTATAATATAGTAATAAAAAATTACTATACAGTATTATAGCATACACTGTATGCTTTGTTTTCATGAGTAACTCACATGAGTTTTTTATTATGATACTTATAGAGACAAGTATCATGGAAAGGTGCAGAGAGCTGCAGGATTGTTCCTATGAATCCCACCAGATGGAAGATAAGTAGCATAATGGTACACTGTATGCTTTGGTTTCATGAGTTGCTCACACGAGTTTTTTATTATAGCATTCAAAGAGACAAGCTACATTGAAAGGTGCAGAGAGCTGCAGGATGGTTCCTATGAATCTCACCAGATGGAAGTGTGCTTCAGGAAAATTCCATGATGTAATGCATATATTATGTTAAGGGTACTAAGGAGTCCCGCCTATTCTGCATAGCTTACATGGCTCCTCCTCTTTTGGGTCTATATAAGGTACATGGACACCGCCTCTTCTGCATAGATTATATGGCTCCTCCTCTTTTGGACCTATAAAAGGTACATGGACACTGAGCACTTGGGCATTAGGCACTTGGGAGCAGCATTTGCAAGGTGAGTCTGTTTCTATGTTCTGATAGATAAAAGCTTTTGGTGC
Organism: Acholoe squamosa; assembly: GCA_949317995.1. Lineage (NCBI taxonomy): Eukaryota > Metazoa > Annelida > Polychaeta > Phyllodocida > Polynoidae > Acholoe > Acholoe squamosa. The sequence goes on from OX439040.1 coordinate 62,351,293, forward strand.
TTTAGATCTCAGAGGAGTTTTCTCTGTTAGACTTAGCTGTAGGTTTGAGGCATAGGTATTAAGTTAGGTAAAAGCAAACTGTTAGACTTAGCTGTAGGCTTGGGGCTTGGAGGTAAATGCAGAGCTGGACTTAGAAAGTTTTCTGTCTGGATACTTTGGATTTTAAACTGTTGGACTCCATGAACATTTATGAAAGCTTAGGCTAGGTATTTATTGCTTAAGTTTTTCATGGATTTGATGGTCTAAGAAAATGTTTCTGTCACCTTTGTAGACATTTCTCTCGCCTTAGAGAAGTTTTCATGGCATATTGTTTTATTTTAATTTAAGTGCCCTGAGAGATTTTGAGAGTAAATAATCAGTTGGACATTTTTGTAAGCTTAGGCTGGGTATTTATTGTATGACTTTCTTCAGATTTAATAGTTTCAGAAAATGTTTGCTACTTTGAATTTAATAGTTTGAAAGTTTCCGATAGTAAATGCTCACTTGGAAATTTTTCTCAACATAGGCTAGGTTTCTGCCACCTTTACAAAAATGCCTCTGGGTGTAGAAAAGTGTAAATGCAGAGCTGGACTTAGAAAGTTTTAGAAAGGCTTTTGTTTGGATACTTTGAATCTCAGAGAGGTTTTCTCTCTGCTTTGAAAAGTTTCTATTTATTTTATGATACTTATTTACTTTGAATATGCTGAGAAAGATTTTAGATTATAAATTTTTGGACTGAAATTTGATTGGTCTTTCTTGGTAGGAGTCCCACCTCTTCTGCTCAGCCATTGGTCCTCCACAGCATATTATATTTATTTCATGAAAATTCATTTTTAGAACTTTGAGTAGAGCTATATAAGGCGCAGGCTCTCAGTCTCACCCTGACCACTAGAGGGAAACTTCAGCAAGGTAAAGTTGTTTCTATATTTTGACTTAGGAAGTTTTAGAAGTGTTTCTGTTTGGACAATTTATATCTTAGAAAGGTTTTCTCAGTTAGACTTAACTGTAGGCTTGAGGCTTGGAGTTAAATGCAAAGCTGGACTTAGAAAGTTTTCTGTCTGGATACTTTGGATTTTAAACTGTTGGACTCCATGAACATTTATGAAAGCTTAGGCTAGGTATTTATTGCTTAAGTTTTTCATGGATTTGATGATCTAAGAAAATGTTTCTGTCACCTTTGTAGAAATTTCTCTCGCCTTAGAGAAGTTTTCATGCCATATTGTTTTATTTTAATTTAAGTGCCCTGAGAGGTTTTGAGAGTAAATAATCAGTTGGGCATTTTTGTAAGCTTAGGCTGGATATTTATTGTATGACTTTCTTCAGATTTGATAGTTTCAGAAAATGTTTGCTACTTTGAATTTAACAGTTTGAAAGTTTCCGATAATAAATGCTCAATTGGGCATTTTTCTCAGCATAGGCTAGGTTTCTGCCACATTTACAGAAATGCCTCTGAGAATAGAAAGGTGTTCATTGGATACTGTGCTATCATGTCAAAGTTTCTAAGGGTAAGTACTCAGTGGGACTTTGTTACATCTATAAGCTTAGACTAGGTTGGCTCTTAATATTATTGAATATTGTTGTGTTAGTTTAGGATTTAGCAGTCTAAGAAAGGCCTTCTGAAGCAAAGGTCTCAACTAAGTTATTTTGAATTTAGAACTTTCAAAAATGTTTCTAAGATTGAATACAGAGTTGCAATTAAATGTTTTTCCTAGCTGAGGCTGGGAGGCTCTGAAATATGGGAAAGTTGAATAGCTTATGAGTTTGATATGATTAGTCATTGAGGGATTGGATTAAAACAGGAATAGTGTATAATAATGAATGAGAGCATTGTGTGATAATACATAATGTCTTTTGTCAGCAGGATAACGCCATTGAAGCTGAAGTTACTTTTCTGGAAAGTGCTTTGCTTGGGCTACCAGAGGTACCCTCCTGTACTGTGCTGAGCAGATGGACTGTAGCCACTCATGGCTATTTTGGTTGAAGGCAGAACAGGTAAAACTAACTCTCTAGTTTCTCCACTGCTTTGGCTTTCATGGTGACAGCCACTGTACTGGAGGAGGTAGACTATTCTGGACAGTGCACTGCTTGGGCTACCAGAGGTACGCCCCTGTACTGTGCTGAGCAGATTGGCTGTAGCCAGCCCATGCCATATTGTTTTATTCTAATTTAAGTGCCCTGAGAGGTTTTGAGAGTAAATAATCAGTAGAGCATTTTTGTAAGCTTAGGCTGGATATTTATTGTATGACTTTCTTCAGATTTGATAGTTTCAGAAAATGTTTGCTACTTTGAATTTAACAGTTTGAAAGTTTCCGATACTAAATGCTCAATTGGGCATTTTTCTCAGCATAGGCTAGGTTTCTGCCACATTTACAGAAATGCCTCTGAGTATAGAAAGGTGTTCATTGGATACTGTGCTATCATGTCAAAGTTTCTAAGGGTAAGTACTCAGCAGGACTTTGTTACATCTATAAGCTTAGACTAGGTTGGCTCTTAATATTATTGAATATTGTTGTGTTAGTTTAAGATTTAGCAGTCTAAGAAAGGCCTTCTGAAGCAAAGGTCTCAACTAAGTTATTTTGAATTAAGAACTTTCAAAAATGTTTCTAAGATTGAATACAGAGTTGCAATTAAATGTTTTTCCTAGCTGAGGCTGGGAGGCTCTGAAATATGGGAAAGTTGAATAGCTTATGAGTTTGATATGATTAGTCATTGAGGGATTGGATTAAAACAGGAATAGTGTATAATAATGAATCAGAGCATTGTGTGATAATACATAAAATCTTTTGTCAGCAGGATAACGCCATTGAAGCTGAAGTCACTTTTCTGGAAAGTGCTTTGCTTGGGCTACCAGAGGTACCCTCCTGTACTGTGCTGAGCAGATGGACTGTAGCCACTCATGGCTATTTTGGTTGAAGGCAGAACAGGTAAAACTAACTCTCTAGTTTCTCCACTGCTTTGGCTTTCATGGTGATACGCCACTGTACTGGAGGAGGTAGACTATTCTGGACAGTGCACTGCTTGGGCTACCAGAGGTACGCCCCTGTACTGTGCTGAGCAGATTGGCTGTAGCCAGCCTATGGCTATTTTGGTCGAAGGCGGAACAGGTAAAACTAACTCTCTAGTTTCTCCACTGCTTTGGCTTTCATGGTGATACGCCACTGTACTGGAGGAGGTAGACTATTCTGGACAGTGCACTGCTTGGGCTACCAGAGGTACGCCCCTGTACTGTGCTGAGCAGATTGGCTGTAGCCAGCCCATGGCTATTTTGGTCGAAGGCGGAACAAGTAAAACTAACTCTCTAGTTTCTCCACTGCTTTGGCTTTCATGGTGATACGCCACTGTACTGGAGGAGGTAGACTATTCTGGACAGTGCACTGCTTGGGCTACCAGAGGTACGCCCCTGTACTGTGCTGAGCAGATTGGCTGTAGCCAGCCTATGGCTATTTTGGTCGAAGGCGGAACAAGTAAAACTAACTCTCTAGTTTCTCCACTGCTTTGGCTTCCATGGTGATACGCCACTGTACTGGAGGAGGTAGACTATTCTGGACAGTGCACTGCTTGGGCTACCAGAGGTACGCCCCTGTACTGTGCTGAGCAGATTGGCTGTAGCCAGCCTATGGCTATTTTGGTCGAAGGCGGAACAAGTAAAACTAACTCTCTAGTTTCTCCACTGCTTTGGCTTTCATGGTGATACGCCACTGTACTGGAGGAGGTAGACTATTCTGGACAGTGCACTGCTTGGGCTACCAGAGGTACGCCCCTGTACTGTGCTGAGCAGATTGGCTGTAGCCAGCCTATGGCTATTTTGGTCGAAGGCGGAACAGGTAAAACTAACTCTCTAGTTTCTCCACTGCTTTGGCTTTCATGGTGATACGCCACTGTACTGGAGGAGGTAGACTATTCTGGACAGTGCACTGCTTGGGCTACCAGAGGTACGCCCCTGTACTGTGCTGAGCAGATTGGCTGTAGCCAGCCCATGGCTATTTTGGTCGAAGGCGGAACAAGTAAAACTAACTCTCTAGTTTCTCCACTGCTTTGGCTTTCATGGTGATATGCCACTGTACTGGAGGAGGTAGACTATTCTGGACAGTGCACTGCTTGGGCTACCAGAGGTACGCCCCTGTACTGTGCTGAGCAGATTGGCTGTAGCCAGCCTATGGCTATTTTGGTCGAAGGCGGAACAGGTAAAACTAACTCTCTAGTTTCTCCACTGCTTTGGCTTTCATGGTGATACGCCACTGTACTGGAGGAGGTAGACTATTCTGGACAGTGCACTGCTTGGGCTACCAGAGGTACGCCCCTGTACTGTGCTGAGCAGATTGGCTGTAGCCAGCCTATGGCTATTTTGGTCGAAGGCGGAACAAGTAAAACTAACTCTCTAGTTTCTCCACTGCTTTGGCTTTCATGGTGATACGCCACTGTACTGGAGGAGGTAGACTATTCTGGACAGTGCACTGCTTGGGCTACCAGAGGTACGCCCCTGTACTGTGCTGAGCAGATTGGCTGTAGCCAGCCTATGGCTATTTTGGTCGAAGGCGGAACAAGTAAAACTAACTCTCTAGTTTCTCCACTGCTTTGGCTTTCATGGTGATACGCCACTGTACTGGAGGAGGTAGACTATTCTGGACAGTGCACTGCTTGGGCTACCAGAGGTACGCCCCTGTACTGTGCTGAGCAGATTGGCTGTAGCCAGCCCATGGCTATTTTGGTTGAAGGCGGAACAAGTAAAACTAACTCTCTAGTTTCTCCACTGCTTTGGCTTTCATGGTGATACGCCACTGTACTGGAGGAGGTAGACTATTCTGGACAGTGCACTGCTTGGGCTACCAGAGGTACGCCCCTGTACTGTGCTGAGCAGATTGGCTGTAGCCAGCCTATGGCTATTTTTGGTTGAAGGCAGAACAGGTAAAACTCTCGTTTATCCTCTGCTTTGGCTTTGAATTTACACGTCTGAGAGTTTCTTAGTTATTCTAAATTAAAAACTCTCTGAGAACAAATACAGCGTTAGACTTAGCTATTTTCTCAAGCTGAGGCTAGGGATGGTTTGTATGGAATTAAATTTTGCTGTGTTAGTTTTAATTCAGCAGTTTCAGAAAAGAATTTTCATGCGTTCATTGAAGTTTCTATACTTTTAAAATTGATTTGTCCTAGCTTCAGAAAGATTTCTGCACACCGAATTTTAACAGCCAATCACAGCCCTTGAAGGTAACTGGGTTCGATTCCTAGCATAACCAACACAAAACATAATGCTGGTGCAAAGGGACAGATTGGTTATGGTCCCACCTGCAATTGCTGTGATGAGCTATCAGTTTCCCCCTGACTTTAGAGAGGTTTTCATAACATATTGCATTATTTTGAATTTACTAGTCTGAGAGTAAATTCTCAGTTGGACATTTCTGTCAGCTTAGGCTAGGTATTTATTGCTTGAGTTTCTTTGACATCAATGGTCTCAGAAAACTTTTCTCTCACCTTTGTAAAAAAAGGCTCTGCCTGCAGAAACATTTTCATTGGATATTGTGTTATTTTGGATTTAATAGTGAGAGTCTCTAAGAACTAATACTCATTCAGACTTTAATATTTATATCAGTTTAGGCTAGGTAGGCTTTCATAGCATCTTGCCAGTTTTATTTACTAGTTTGAGAGTTTCTAAAAGTAAATACTCAGTCAAACATTTTTGTTAACTTAGGATAGGTATTTATTGTTTAAGTTTCTTAAGCTTTATTGGTCTCAGAAAACATTTCTCCCACCTTTGTAGAAAAGGCTCTGCCTATGGAAACATTTTTATTGGATATTGTGTTATTTTGGATTTAATAGTGTGATAGTCTCTAAGGGTAAGTTCTCAGTCAGATTTTGATATTTATATCAGTTTAGGCTAGGTAGGCTTTCAATATTACTGAAAATTGTTGTGTCAGTTGGGATTTAGTGGTCTTAGAATAGCTTTCTTATAACTTTATGAAAGTTTCAATTGTCTAAAGTTTTCTGTTAGCTTTAGAAACTTGACTGTGACCTCTACTGAGTTATTCTGAATTTAGAACTCTCAGAAATGTTTTTGAGATTAAACACAAAGTTGGATTTAGAAGGGACTAATATTTAAGTTGTCCTGATATTACATATGTGTTAGTTGTGGTTTGTCTACAAAATAATTACAACAAAGGGACTAATATCAAATTATTTTGATTGTTTGGTTTGTCAACAGAAATAATCACAACAAGGGACTCATATATCTAAGATGTCCTAATGTTGCATTTGTGTTGGTTGTGATTTGTTGACGAAAATAATCGCAACAAGGGATCCATAACAAAAATAATCGCACAAGGGATCCATATCTAAGTTGTGGTTTGTTGACATAATAATCACAATAAAAGATCAATTTTCAAGATGTCCTAAGGTTTGGGTTGTTGACAAAAAACAACCACAAAGGACAAAGATATTGTCCGAATATTACATTTTGCTCTATTTACGAGTTAAGAGAGGATAACCTGAGTTTGTGAAAGTAAATTATGGGAATTTTAGATAAAAGATTTGGAAAAAAATGATCATAAAAATTAATTATGAACTATTAAAAACTAGAATTTCTTATTTCGAAGGTAGAATACATTTCAAAGACAACGAAAAGGATATAATAGATGTCAGTTTTCCTTCCCAGCCTTATATGTCAGTCAAGGAAGCTGAACAAATTATTTCGGCTTTGTCTTATTTTGATTCTTTGCCACGGTTAAAAAAAATCAAAGTAGAGGCGCTTGTATATTTCGCTGATTATTTCCTGTCTTTTTATTTGCAGGATGAAATAGGCAATTTAGTTTTATCAAATATTATGCTTTTACCGCGAGTCCTTAAAATGTGTTGCATATTAATGCCTTATCAACATTTTTATTTTACTATGATGGATTTTGCTTGTGACTTACTCGAAATCCCATATATTTATCATGTAGAAACATTAATGAAACCTAAAAAAAGAAAACATGATGACACTTTAGATCCTAGCGAATATGTTTTATCAGAAATAACAAAAGAATTGAGAAATAAAACAAGACAAAGATTGCATAAAATGTCACTAGAATACATGCTTTGTAAATTATGCAACACTGAAATGATTATTTCTACAAAAACTAGAAACATTACTTATATGATTTGTTGCAATAAGCCAGTACATCAAAAATGTTTTGATGATTTTATTCAAAAATCAAATTTGTATCATAGGACTGAAACAATAAAATGTCCTTACTGTTCCATTGAATGGGTACATGAAAAACCACGGGTTGGTCATGAATGTTTGTTATGGTTAATGAGAAAATCATCTGACACTTCCTTGTTAAATCAAAAAAAAAACCAAAAGTTTGTTTATTTGATAAGAAATAAAAAGTTTGAAACAAATATTTTTGTCTTATGTTACATTTTAAAAATGAAATATTTTATAACATATACAGCAGTAGCTTACAAAAAGTCTCTGAGAATAAAGAAACAAAACTACAATAACTTAAGGTAATACAGTATAACGAATAAGGCAACAAAGTTAACCAATAAGGCAGCAAAGTTATATGACAACGAATAAGGTAACGAAGTAAATGAAGGAGGCAGCGAAATCAGATGAACTTTTCTGACGCAGACTACAGGGAATTCTTTGCAGGAAAAGCATTGTGATTAATGCTTTAAAGGTAAAGCTAAAGATTTGCTTTTGTGAGTTCATTAAAAATTGCTGTTGAGTCAACTGTTTACTGAGAGCTAAAAATCAAATTTGTTTCATTTTCACATAATTAATTCCTGTTACATACATACAATTTGTGGTAAAACTAATTGTAACAATGCTTGTATGGGAACGATTCGCGACAAACTCACAAAAGTAGCTTTTCGCTAATCTAGTAAAGAAATATTAGTCATAGCCTCTAGAGGTCTTCAGTGTGCTAAGTATCGTATAGTTTAAGATAGTTTTAGAAATGCTCACTAGAGGTCTTCAGTAAGCAGAAAATGCCTTGTTTATATTAGTTACCAGAGGTCTTCAGTGTAAAACCATGCACATAGTTTTAGTGACTCACACTAGAGGTCTCCGCTGATTTAGTAAAGTAATGTCAGTCCTAGCCTCTAGAGGTCTATAGAGTGCTAAATATGGTATAGTTTAAGATAGTTTTAGGAATGCTCACTAGAAGTCTTCAGTAAGCAGAAAATGCCTTCTATAAGCCACCAGAGGTCTTCAGTGTAAAACCATGCACATAATTTATATCAGCCACCAGAGGTCTTCAGTGTAAAACCATGCACATAGTTTTAGTGACTCACACTAGAGGTCTCCGCTGATCTAGTAAAGTAATGTCAGTCCTAGCCTCTAGAGGTCTATAGAGTGCTAAATATGGTATAGTTTAAGATAGTTTTAGGAATGCTCACTAGAGATCTTCAGTAAGTAGAAAATGCCTTCTATAAGCCACCAGAGGTCTTCAGTGTAAAACCATGCACATAATTTATATCAGCCACCAGAGGTCTTCAGTGTAAAACCATGCACATAATTTATATCAGCCACCAGAAGTCTTCAGTGTAAAACCATGCACATAGTTTTAGTGACTCTCACTAGAGGTCTTCGCTGATCTAGTAAAGTAATGTCAGTCCTAGCCTCTACAGGTCTATAGAGTGCTAAATATGGTATAGTTTAAGATAATTTTAGGAATGCTCACTAGAGGTCTTCAGTTAACAGAAAATATCCTGTTCATATCAGCCACCAGTGGTTTTTTTTCCCTGAGATAAGAAATACTTTCAAAGTTATCAAAAAAAGATTTTATTGTTTAAAAATAAGATATATTTTTAAAATGAATGTTTCTTCTCCTTTTTACATTAATTTACCTTCTAATACTATTCATCCCTCTCGAGAAAACAAAACAAGCAAATTTTGGGTTAAATTACCTTCTATTTTAATTTTACAAGGAGAATGGGAAGTGGGATTAGTAGAAGTAAACATACCAGTTTCCTGGTATAATTTCCCAGAAATTCCAGAAAAAAATAGGACTTTGGTAGTAGAAAGAAAAGATTTCAGGTTGAAGCAAGACGTGAATAAAATAACTTCATTAGATGAAATAGAAATAAAAAAAAGATATGTCGTGCAAAAAATTCCATATGGAAATTATACTTCTTTAGATAGTTTAATAAAAAGCATAAATGCAGCCTTGAAAAAAATAGACGCATACCCTGACGATGAATTTTTTCGAAAAAGTAGAGAACCATATGTGAAAACTGAGCTGCAAAATTTAAAACCCATTTTAAAGGTAGGGAGAGGAGACAAAGTTGTTATGTCTAAATATTTAAGTAATGTACTGAGATTGGATATATCTGAAGAAATAGACAACGAAGCTGAGATCGAAAACAGTGACGTTATAACTTTTTCAGGGCTTCCATTGAATAGTTTATTAGATTTTCAGATTTTAATGAGCACTACTTTAAGATACAAACATTATAAATATTTTCATGCGGGAGGTGTTCCTAATTTGCATCACGTTTCTTCTAATATTTATATTTATACTGATATAGTTGCAAATGAAATTGTAGGCGATCTTCAAATTCCTTTATTGAGAACTATTCGTTGCAGTGAAAAATTCGGAGATGATATAAAGGAAGTTTTTGTCTCTCCGTACTATAAAAAGGTAAAAAAAAGTGAAATACAAGAAATCGAAATAACTATATGTGACGATGTGGGAAAGTTGGTTCAATTTGAATATGGAACAGTTTTTTTAGTTCTTCATTTTAGACCTATAAGAAATGAAAAAAGTAAAGCTTTCAGAAATTTAATCGTAGAGTATGATTTAACTCCTGCTCTTCACAAATATGATCCTGATTTATTTTTACTTAATCAGACCAAAAAAATTAAAAAATTAATTTTGAAGAAAAAAAAAAAGAAGGGGGGGTTAAATTTCAATTATCGTTATGCACAGTGTTAGGAAAATATAATCTAGAAAACAATGAATATTTTGAAATTCAACCATGGTTCCAAAGTCCTGTTCAAGTAAACTTTGATTCTCATAACGTAGAGGAATTAATAAGAAATTCCTTTTCTGTGATATTAGGTTTTTTCGATGCTTTTTTGCACATGGGGTCAGGATGGTTTTTAAGAGAAATAAAAGTGTTACGCCTCTCTGTTTTTAAATATAATCCTTTTGGAGGTGAGAAAAAAGGGAAAGAAAGCATTATTCAAAGAAAAAAATCAGTTCTTCATATAAAAGGAAGCGGCAAAAAATGCTTCATATACTCTGTTTTAGCAGGATTACATAAAATTCCTCACAATGCAAACTTGGCTAAGTCGTACGATATTTTTTTAGAAAAATTAAACCTTTCTTTTCTTTCTTTTCCTGTGAAATTGAGTGAAATTCCAAAGTTCGAAAAGAAAAATAATCTTACTGTAAATGTCTTTGGCCTTTTAGTATCTGAAAAAAAAGAATTTCAGCCTTTCCCTATGTATATTTCAGTCCTTTCTTCTCCCCTTACTGAAGGAAGACATATTGATTTATTGTTATTTAATGATCACTATTATCTTATCAGAAATTTACATAAATTTATCAGACCATTCTTTTGGAAAAAAACTAGGTACTTTTGTTACAAATGTTTGATATCATTTTGCTCAAAAAAAAAATATGAAATGCACGTTAACAACAATTGCAAAACTAATGTATACAGTGGTCAGGGTTATTCTACTCCACCGAAAGGGACTTTCTTGAAATTCGTTGACCATAAATTTAAAGTTAAAAGTCCTTTTGTGATATATGCAGATTTTGAATGTTATAATCGCACTATAAGCAAAATATACAAAGGGAAATCGTGTTGCTCCAAAGAACACAAATTAAATGCCTTTGGAGCTATATTAATTTCTAAATATGAAAAATACAGTCAAGATCCTGTTATATACGTAGGAAAAAATGTTATAGAAAAATTTGTTTCTTACTTATATAAAAAAAGAGCTGAAATTTCGTATATTTTAGATCATAAGAGAAAACCTTTGTCTTTGTCTTCTGACGATATTTCACATATAGTGAAGCAAAAAAATTGTTACATATGCGGGATATCTTTCACCGAAAAAGGTATAAGAAAAGTTTTAGATCATGCTCACATAGGACAAGAAGGAAAAGGAAGAGATTTAAATTATGCTTGCAATAGATGTAATCTTACTTACACTAGTCTTAGGATGGACAATTTAAAGATACCAATTATAATTCACAACAGCATGAATTATGACACTCATTTTCTCATCCAAAAATTATATAAATATATAAACCAGAGCACCATATCTGTGATTGCTAAATCATCTGAAAAATTTCTTACTTTAAGTTTCGAAAATTTTAGAATTATAGATTCCTTCCAATTTTTACCTACGTCCCTTTCAAAATTAGCTGAACTTTTGCAAGAGAAAGGTTTAAAAGATTTCGTTCAAACAAAAAAACATACTTCAAACAAAAAAATGATTCCTTATATGATAAGAAAAGGTGTCATGTGCTATGATTACATTGATTCTTGGTCTGTTTTGAAAGAAAAAAAATTGCCGCCTATAGACAAATTTTATTCTACTTTAACCAAAAAAAATATAACTGAGGACGATTACTGTCATGCTATTCATATGTTTAAAGCATTAAAATGTAGAAACATAAAAGATTATTTGAAAGCCTACTTGAAAATAGACGTTTTGCTTTTATGTGATGTTTTTGAATCTTTTAGAGAAAAGGCCTTAAGTTATTACGGTTTAGACCCTGCTCATTTTCTAACGGCACCTAGTTTGAGTTATCAAGCTATGTTGAAACATACAGAAGTTGAACTAGAGTTGCTTTCTGACATCGAAATATATAATTTTATAGAAGGCGGTATAAGGGGTGGCATTACTAATGTTTCTCATAGGTATGCGAAAGCTAATTTTTCCGACGAAATCATCTTTTACATAGACTGCAATAACCTTTACGGCAAATGTTTAGCAGATTTTTTGCCTCACTCAAATTTCAAATGGCTAACCCAAAATCAAATTCAAAAACTAAACATAGAAAGCATTTCAGATCATAATGAAACAGGATACATACTGGAGGTAAGTTTAACTTACCCTGACTGTCTTCATGACATGCACAACGATTTTCCTCTAGCTCCACAAAAAATAGAAATAGAAGAACAAGAATTATCTCCGTATGCAAAAGAAATATTGAAAAAAACTGAAACGTCCTATAAAAAAGGAGGAAAAAAGCTTATATGCAATTTAAAAGACAAAAAAAATTATGTAGTGCATTATCGTAATTTAAAATTATACCTTGCATTAGGTTTAAAGATAAATAAAATTCATCGTGTTTTAAGCTTTCATCAGAAAGATTGGATGAAATCTTACATTTTGTTCAATAACAGAGAACGAACTTTGGCTACCTCTGCTTTCGAAAAAGAATTCTTTAAGTTATTAAATAATGCAGCATTTGGTAAAACAATGGAAAATGTCAAGAAAAGAACTAACATGAAATTAACTTCAGACCCTAAAGAAAGTGAAAATCTTATAAAAAAACCTACTTTTAAATCTCTTCATATATTTCAAAAGGACTTTGTAGGAATACAAAGCAGCAAAGAAAAACTTTTACTAGACAAACCGATCTACATTGGGTTTTCTGTTTTAGAGTTATCTAAACTATGGATGTTTAATTTCCATTATAATATCATGTTGCCTAAATTCAAAGACGTACATATTCAACTGTTATATACAGACACAGATTCTTTAGTGTATTACATAAAAGATACAAATTATCTTAAAAAAATAAAAGATCTAAATAATTTTTTTGATTTTTCTAATTTACCTAAAGATCATTTTTTGTATGATGAAACGAACAAAAAGGTCTTAGGTAAATTTAAAGATGAAGCAGGGGGGAAAAAAATAAAAGAATTTATTGCTCTCAGGCCAAAAATGTATTCAATTTTGTTTGAGAAGGGGGAAGAAGAGAAAAAAATAAAGGGAGTCAAAAAAAGTAGCATAGAAACTATAAGGCACAATGACTTTAAGCTTACTTTAGTCCAAAATAGAATAAAAGAAGCAGAATTCGATAACATAAGAAGCATAAAACACAAAGTGTACACTATGTCTCAAAGAAAGATATCTCTTTCTCCTTTTGAAGATAAAAGATATTTGAGAAGAGGAGGAATTAAATCTTACGCATATGGTCATTATAAGATTCCCCCTTTAAAAAGAAAAATGAAAGAAATTCCTTTTGAAGATATTCATTCAAAAAGAAGAAAAGTTTGTGAGATAAAGACAAAAATACAATAGCAAACTATCTGCAAACAAACAAAATGAGTAAATCATCTAAATATCCTACTTTAGCTTTTGGCAAAAGGAAAAGAATAGACATAAATAAATTCAAAGGAAAAATATACTTACATTTTCATGATATGGTAAAAGACAAAAGTATTTCTCTCCTTAAAGAAGAATATGATTTACTCTTTGAACTAAGGAATAAAATAGATAAAAAAATAGATAAAATTAAAAAAATGAGTGAAGAAGAAAAGCCTGGAAAAACTAAGAACACTAAGAAAAAGAAAGAAAAATCAAAGTCTCATAGCGACAGCAGCAGCGACGATAACATAGCCTCTAGTGACAGTGACAGCGATTGAAAACCTTAGTGAGATAAGAGCTACAGCAAAAAAGATTACAAGATATCTACGGTCAAAGTATCTTTGTTTTGAATTAGATAAAAATATACATAAAATGCCTGTTAAGTGTGAATATTGTGGAAGAAAAGGGAGAATAGTTCAAGATAAAAAATATTGTGAAAAATGTCAAAAAAGCATGGTTCAAGAATGCATAAGGTGTCATAAACCTTTTCATTCTCTCCTTTATTTTTCTGCTGACGAAAATCATTTGAGATGTAATTCATGCCATACACAATATCTCAAAGAAAAAATGAGGAACAAAGCTAAGTCTGCTCAAAATAAATTGAAGCTAATTATCGACGAAAAAATCAGCGACACAGAAAACTCTAGCTCCGAAGAATCAGAAGGAAAAGACAACCTGACAGCCTCTCCTTTGCCTGAAGACGAAAATGAAAATCGAAGCAAAAAAAGAAATAAAAGAAAAGCAGGGACTAGCATGACAGAAGATGAAGAAAGTGAGAAAGAAGAAAAAGAAGTCAAGAAAGGAAAAAAACAGAAAACTATTTGTTCCACTAAAGGTAAAACTGTGTTGAAGAAAACCGGAAACGTAAGAAAACATGCACAAAAAACTATAGGAACTAACACAAACCAAGCTAGAATACCTGATGGGTTTATTCCTATATACACTAATATCTATGCTATAGAATAATATTTCTTTTATAAGGCAAAAAGATTTTTTTGTTTCATTTTTTCACGGAAATCCGGAAACTTGCATTGCATTTAATGACTTTTTTCACGCGTAAAAATGGGTTAAAATCTGTGCTAATATGCCCCATTCTGTGAATTTATGCATTGGCAGAAAGTACACCTCAATGGAGGAACTTGCGCTAATGCCAAGTTTTTTATTGTACATATATTTTAAAACCTATGTGTCAGCAAAAAGTACATCTCGAAAGAGAAATTTGTGCTCTTGCTCAACTCATAAGGGGATAAAATATGTCTCTACCTTTTTTTTCTTGGAATGGACGCGTATCGGATTTCCATTTTGTTTCGCGTGCACGAAAAAAGTTGTGTTATTCATTTATTTAAAAATGTTGTGAAAAATGTTTTGTCTGAATGCTGTTGCAAAAGATGTCGTTCATTCATCAAAAATTATATCACCTACTACTCTGAGATGGTTCTATTTTCATGTTCATAAGCAAATATTTTTCAAACATTGACAAAGAAAATATTTTGAAAAAAATTTATTTCACTCCTTCTCATCCTTCATCTTTTTCTTCTGTGAAAAAATTATATGAAGCAGCTAAAAAAATAGATGAAAATATAACGAGAAAGGACGTGCTAAATTTTCTCCGTAACACTAGAACTTATACTTCACATAAGAAAATAATATATAAATTTCTTCGAAGAAAAACAATAGTGAAAGGCATAAACGATCAATGGCAAATTGATTTAATAAGTATTTTTAACCTTAAAGATCAAAACAATGGAATAAAATATTTATTAGCCTGTATAGATTGTTTTTCACGTTATGCTTATGTTGAACCTTTAGTGAACAAAACTGCATATGTCACTCTAGACGGCTTCAAAAAAATTTTGTTAAAAAGCAATGTTAAGCCCAACTTAATACAATTAGATGAAGGAAGCGAATTTAAAGGTGTTTTTCAAAATTTTTTAAAAGAAAATGAAATAAAATTTTTCAGTACTTCTCAAGACACTAAATGTGCTATAGTAGAAAGATTCAATCGTACCATACAAGACAAAATATATAAATATCTTTCTTTCAAAAAGAGTCTGAGATATATAGACGTTCTACAGGATTTAGTTAAAAGTTATAATCATAGTAAACATAGAACATTAGGAATAAGTCCTTCTGAAGTAACCAAATCAAACGAAAAAAAAATATGGTTAAAGCAATACGGAAAATATTTGTACAGCAAAAGAATTAAACTGCCTTTTAAAGTAGGAGATAAAGTACGAATAAGTAAATATAAGACTGCTTTCAGAAGAGGGTATTCTTCTCATTGGAAAGAAGAAATTTTTCAAATAGCATATGTTCTTAGAACATGGCCTGCTACTTATGTGTTAACAGACAAAAATAATGAAATATTGAGTGGTAGTTTTTATAAAGAAGAATTAAACAAAATAAAAGGAAAATAAAAAATGGAAGACATAGAATTCCCTGTTTTCAATGCATGTATTAGAATTCCATTTTCTATGATCATAGCAGGACCAAGCAACAGTGGAAAAACTACTTTTGTGTATGATCTATTAAAAAATAATGAGCGAATAATAGAAAAAAAAATAGACTATGTCATATGGTGTTATGGTCAAACCCCTCCTGCTAAAAAAGACTTTATGGAGGGGAAAAGCATAAGATTTTTGAACGGTATTCCTTCTTCTTTTGATAAATATATAAAACCTGACCTTAATGGACTTGTTATTTTAGATGATTTAATGAAAGAATGTGGAAATAATCCTGAAATAGGAAAACTTTTCACTCAAACATGTCATCATGAATCGATAAATGTTATATATATTTCACAAAATTATTATTCTGAAGGAAAAGAAAGGCAAACTGTTAATAGAAATGCGACGTATTTAGTTATTTTTAATTCACCTTTAGATCAAACTGTCCCTCTAACATTAGGGAGAAAACTGTTGCCTAAAAATTATAAAACTTTCGTTAATATTTTCAATGAAGCAACTAGGAAACCACATTCCTATCTTTTAATAGATGGTCATCAAAAAACTCCTCAAGAATACAGATTTAGGAGCAACATATTTGACATAGGACAAGAGGTGTATATACCTAACAAAACATAAAACAGAAAACAACTATACATGTATGAACCAACATAAAGTTCGTGAGATTGAATAAAATATATGAAAAAAATAAAAGTTTTTGTGTGAAAGTTGATTTATAAGAATGCCACCGTTAAAGAAAAAAATGCCTGTTTCTAAAAGAAAAGGAAAAAAAACAATAAAAAAGAAATCAATTGTAGCAAAAAGAAAAAAAAGAACTAGCTGCAAACGACAAAAAAGAAAAATCAAGAAGAAAGCAGCAAACATCAGATCAGTCAAAAGATTAGCTTTTTTGACAATGTTAGGAAACACAAAAAACAAAAGAAAAAGAGATTTGTTAATAGAATATGCAGATAAAGAAGATTTAGATTCTATATGTCAGTGCATTTTTAATGTTCTTACAGGAAACATTAAATTAAATTCAGTGTCTTATTCAAAGTTAAAAAAATACAAGAACACTTTAAGATATCTTATTAATAGACGTGTGAATAACAAAAAAAGGAAAGCAGTTTTAAAACAAAAAGGTGGATTTCTCTCTCTTCTCCCCCTTTAGCAGTGTCCTTAATAGGAGGATTGGCAGGTGCAAAAAATTAATATTATGGCTAGCTTCAAAAAAAGTATAGTTATACCTTTAGCAACTTACAAAAAATTATCTTCAGCAAAAAATCATGCTAATGAAAAAAACACTGACCAAGAAAAAAATCCTGCTCTCGAAAGGCAACAAGAATTATTAGCGCAAAGAATGTATAACGTGAAACCGTATAAGATATTAAGCACAAATCAAAATATAGCTAAAGACTCAGCTTTCATGTATTCTGCTCCTACAGAAAAAAAACAAGAAATAATACCAGGTATATCAATACTTGAGATCTTATCCAACATAAGACAAGCACAAATTCCTTACATAAAAGAAATTCTCAAAAAAATGATAGAACTGAACTATCTATGGAATGAACATGGTGAAATTATCATCAGAGGTAAACTAATCAGAAATTCTAATGTGATAAGCATCATGAAATTCTTTTCAAATGCAAGCATAAAAACAGAACCTATAGGAACAGAAGAACTTTGGGTTAATATATCTAATCATATTCCTAAATCGTGGTTTTTAAATAAGCCAAAAATAACTAAAAAAAACAATCGTCCTTATATCATAAAAAAATATCCTTTAGAAGATCAAAACATGGAAGACAAACAAAGAAATGAAAGCAATTATTCTACAGATGCTACAGACGATGAATTTTCTGAAGACGGCAATTTGGATGAAACTCTTCTTCAAGAAAAAGAAAAGCCCCTTCTGAAAAAAACAACTACAGAAGATACTGAAGATAAAAATAACGACACCGACTATCTTTCTGCAAATGAAGAAGACAAAATAGGAGAAGCCAGCGGAGGCATAGTGAAAACTCCAATAAAAAATATCCCTCCTCTCCCTTTCGAAGAAAAGCAACCCAGCAAAGAAAGAGACGTAAAAATATTTTACCCAAGCCCACAAGAAGACGTCTTCGGGAAAATTAAAACAAACAAAAATTTGTCAGGAAAGCCGTCACCTTATTCTACTCGATCTGGAAGAAGAACCAAAAAAAACCCAAGATATTCTTCTAAGGAATGGGCATCTAACTGGTAGAGATAAATTGTTTTGAGATAAATCAAAAAAAATAAATAAAAATACATCAAAATGTATTCTAACGATTCACCTGAAGATATATATTATAAACATTTTTTAACTAAGCGATCTTATCCTTATGATGTACAGTATGGAAAAGGATACTATTCTTTAACCCCCTTCGTAGGAAGCAGAAATCAAAAAGGTTATGGGCTAGGTGGTATTTTAAAAGGATTGTTTAAGACAGTTATTCCTTTGGTGAAACCTGTTGTGGCATCAGCCGCAAAAGGAATAGGAAAAAGAGCCTTAACAGGAGGAATTAAAGTAGCAAAAAATGTCATGAAAGGTGAAAACTTTAAACGAGCTTTAAAAAGAGAAGCTCAAGAAACTTTGTCTGATTTAGGCAAAGAAGTTATTTCACATGTAACCAAGAAAAGAAAAGTTAATAAAACGATCACAAATAAAAAAAGAAATAGATTTAGAAGAAATTTCAAAAAAGATATCTTTGGTTAACATAAAATAACCTGAGATTACTGAAAAGAAGAGAAAAACAAACAAATATTTTTGAAGTTTGTTCATCACCTTAAAAAAATGTCATTGTTAGACAAAGATCCTTGTTTTTGTGTAACCTCGGAATTTGATTTTACTCATGTTCCTCCAACAGATATAAGTAGAGTTAAAACTTATTATGAAAAAGTTGAGCCCACTGCTTCTCCTAACAGCACTACAGTTCAATTCACTTTAAAATCTAAACATACAGATTTCATTTCTTTGCACGACAGTTTTATTCGAGTGTCTGGCAAAATATTAAAAGCTGACAAACAAAATCCAGATGCTCCAGCTAACGATGGGACAATAAACGATAAAGCTAAAGTTTTTCCAGTGAATTATTTTGCTTCTACTATGTTTAAAAATGTGAAACTTTCTATAGCAGGAATACGAATATCAGACAGCAATGATTTGCACGGATATAGATCTATTCTGGAATATATTTTAAGTTATGATCCAACCACTGCTAAACACTTGGGAGCTTTGGCTATGTATTACAAAGACGATAAAGATTTCAACGAAGTAACAAATGTTAACAGCGACGATCATAATTCTGGAGTGAAAGCACGTTATAACAAAACTAAAAACGGGAAATTATTTGAAGTCATAGGACGAATTCATAATGACCTTTTTGCTCAGGTCAAAGTGTTACCTGGAGATCTGCCTCTTACTATAGAATTTGATAGAGCAGACGAAGACTTTTGTTTGATGTCTAAATTAGGAACACAAAAATACATAATAGACATACAGGGCATACATTTATTCATAAAAAGAATAAGAGTGTCTGAAAAATTCCATAAAAAAATAATGGATGCTAGAATGGTTACTCCGTATTGGGATTATCCTGTGAACAAAATAGACATGAAATACGTCACTTTTGGTCCTCAGAAATCTTTTTTGCAAGCCTCTCATATAGTGAACAACACTCCTCTTCCAAAAAGAGTCATCATAGGGTTAGTTCATTTAGATGCCTTTACAGGAAGTCATAATCGTAATCCGTTTCAATTTGAGCACTTCAAAGCTAAGGAAATAGAACTGAAAGTGAACGACGGTGGAACTCCTTTTTATCACTATGAATTAGATTACCCTAATGATTTATACAATATGGCCTACCTAGCTCTTATACGGTCTACAGGTTCAATTTTCAGAGACGATACGATAGATATTTCTTTCGACGAATTCAAAAAAGGACATTGTCTTTACTGTTTTGACATATCTAAAAACGGAATAACTTCAGGCACATTCGAATATTCAGAAAATGGTTCTTTAGGATTTGTCATAAAAGTAGAAGAAGAATTAACCCATGGAGTAGCAGCTATCGTATATTTAGAACATCATGAGCTCCTGAGATTAGATTCTAGCAATATATTAAGAGCAAAATCTGAAACAGCATAATTCCTAAAAATGAATGGAGCGGAAATAAATCTTTTCTTGCAGAAATTTAAAAGAAAAAAAGAAGGAAATTATGGTGTTTATTCAGCTGACACTATACCTGCAGTGAAATCATTTCCTACAGGTTATGTAGTCAACACCGACAACAGTAACTTACCCGGAGAACATTGGGTAGCTTTTTATTATGAAAAACCACGTAAACTAGCTGAATATTTCGATTCATATGGCTTCAGTCCTATGCGAAAGAGTTTTCTGAAAGCTTTGCCAAAAAAATATAAATATTCCTCTCATTCTATTCAAGGACTTTTTTCTATGACTTGTGGTTTATATTGCTTGTTCTTTTTAGAAAAACGAGCTGAGAATAAGACAATGCAACAAGTTATATCTAGCTTCACTTCAGATCCTGATTGGAATGACAGTAAAGTAAAACAATACTTTTTAAAGAAAAAACAAAATAATCGAAGCAAAAAGAAATCCTTGTTTTGTAACAAACAAATTTGTTCTACAAAAAATAATTTTCTAAGAACAACACAAAAAAGAAAAAAAGATTAATGTATTATTTCTTTTTCATCTTGTCTTGGAAATTATTTGCCGATTTGTTGGAACTGATCATCATAAAAAGATATTTTTTTTAAAAAAATGAGCGAACATAAAACAAAAGAAGGAAGCATGAAAAGTTTAAGCAAAATAAATAATTTGATTTCAAACGGGAAAGTAGGAGCAGGAGGAATAGTTTTTACTCTTATTTTAAGCATCGTAGTCATTATCTTAGAAACGCGTAAACAATCTATCTCCCCTTCTTTACAGAAAGGAGATGAAATATTTTTGTCTTGTACAGAAAGCGGAAATATTTATCATAACAATGAAAAAACTCAAACTTTCCTGTCTTGTTTTGTAACTAATGTAAATCACAGAAAAACATGGACATATCCTGTCATAGGATCTTCTGTTTCTAACCATGACTTAAAATCTACTCAAATAAATGAAAACCGAGATATTAATAACATAATGTACGAAAAAAATAATCAATTACTAAATACCATTGCAAATCAAGAACATTTGCCCGACTCAAATGTATTCACTGAAGAAACAAAAGATCCTGAGATACTCAAATAATTATAAGAATGAACACCTTTCTCGTGTGAGACCTAAAAAAAAATATATAAATTAAGATTATTTCTCAAGTCTTAATCATGGATACAAAAGGGAACAATATGATTTTTGAAGTAAAGCGCAATGAAATACTTGAAAAAATATGCTTACATCAAGGCACTTATATATCTCTGTTAGAAGAAGAAAGACGTGAACACATTAATATCATAAAAGAGGAAGAAAAAAATAATCTCCATCTTACTTTACAATTAAGAGAAGCACGAAATGAAAATATGAATTTAATGGCTCACAGGAAGGCATACAACTTAGCTAAAGCAGAGAGAATATATAACATCAGGAGAGGTTCTTATCCGTATGGTCGTACAGTAGCCGACGGTGATGACTCAGAAGAAGGCAGTAAAATTGTAGCAGACGGCGAAACTTGTGATGTGCCAGATTCTATGCCTTCTGATGTTTTAATGGAGACTTATAGGAATAAGCCAAACGAAGCTTTTCATTTAAATTCAGAAAAAAAACATGAAAGTGATTAAGAAATAAAAACATAGATGAGATAAGTGAACAAACAGACTTTATGTGAACATTGATCTGCGTCAAAGTAACATGAACAGTTATTCTGATTGGAAGCCTTCGCTAGAAGACGGGGTGTGTCCTGATTGCATACATAAGATAGAAACCCTTGAAGAAACAAGAAAAAGGCAACAAAACCAATTTCGCATTCTTAGAGCAGAGAGAAAAAAGAATCAAGAAATAATAAAATCTTTAGGAAACAAAAATAATATTCTTGTGCAACGAATCACAGAAAAACAAGAGAAACTTTTGTCTGGCTTCATGAGCAGAACACTACGCTGATATGGGAAAGTACACTTTTAAAATAAAAAAACTGTTGAAACACACAAACTGGGAAGACGATATAGCCATTAAATACATAAAATCTAAAAAAGAAAAAATAACTTGCAACAATTCTTTCTTGAAACTTCTCTTGCAACATTTCGAACAGGTTTTAAGGCATAGACAAATGATATGTTTCACTTTTTACCTTTTAGAAAATGTATTTGACAAAAAAGATAAAATGTGTTTAACAGAACGAATAATGGTGCATGACTTATCTAAGTTTTCAATGAGAGAAGCCATAGGTTACACCTTTAAGTTCCATACTAAAAATGGACCAAAAAATTCTCAAGAAAAAACAACTTGGGAAAATGCTTTATTTCATCACTATGAAAACAATGATCATCATCCTGAATATTACAGAGAAGGAAATATGAGAAAATATGCTTTAATTGAAAGTGTGATAGACATGTTAGCTTGTCATGCAGAACGAGATCTGAAGCCAGAAGAAATAAATGTTCATGGTATTTTAGACGGAGATCTTTCTATCACCAATTTTTTGGACATAAATCCAATATACTTAGAAAGATATACTGAAGAAGATAAAGAAAAAGTGAAAGAATATCTGTCTTCGTGGAAAGATATTTTGTCTTGCAACTTATCTAAATAAAAAAAATGATTAAAAAGAAAAATATTGATAGTCTTAAAATATATAAATTTTTTTTGTTTTTGTTTCTTTTGTTTTGTACTATATATGGATTCATGAGCGTTATATACTATTTCATATATGGATTAATAACTACTATAATCTTTTATCCTGTTTTCTTTTCTTCTATGTCATTATGTCTATTTATGCTTAGTATACATTTACCCGATATACCTTTTTTGTAACAGTCTGGAACTTAATTTTACTTCCTTGAGATAAAATATAAGCCTCATGTTAAGAGCATCTAAAGTTCTTCATAAGTACATATGTTGAGGAAGTACATGTGTTATTTAAATCATTGGTATATGTATTTTTGATTTATTTCTTTTCCTACTTTTGATTGTCACTCTAATCCTTTGAAGGTAAAAAATGCCTTTACCTACTTATTACTTTCAAGATGATTTAGGATATTCAGATATCTTTCTTCAAAAAATCTCTGTATCGTTAGCACGTCAATGGATGACCTTAGGAGTATATCTTGGCATCCCTCATGCTAAACTTGAAAGCATGAACAAGACGAAAACTCCAACTGCTATGGGCATAGAGATGCTGAATAAATGGTGGAGAGAAGTTCCTTACTACTTACGAACAGAAGAACTGATGAAAAGTTTAAAGGAAAACCACAGAATAGACTTGGTGGAATTAACTGAAAATTTCTTCAAAGAAAAAAAACTAGAAGAGTATGACGTGGAATCGACCTCCGTGCAAATGTATTTCAGCTTATTGAGTGAAAAAATGTCAAGAGACTGGAAGGACATAGCTACATATCTACATATCACGTCTGACGAAAGAAGAACAATATCGTCCCAGCCCGAACAAGACATAGCTCAATTAACCTTCAATGTCTTAAAAATGTGGCAAAGATCTAAGTACAGTGCTACTCATCAACTGATGAAAGCAGTATACGACATGAAAAGAAATGATGTGCTAAACATGATATTCCTTGAATTCGATAAAAGAACAGGAACAAACTGAAAATGAAAAACTGTCTTTACACATGTGACAATCAAAATAAAATCATATAAAAAATTATTTCATTTTGTTTGTTTGGTTATTTACTTACTTGAGAATCATAACAATAGGCATCACATCATGTCATATAAAACTGAACGAAAATGTCTGTTCTAAAATACAGTAAAATAGCAGGTTCCTTCTCTCCTACTAAAGAGGAAAATAACAGGGGTTCAAATGTACAGTTCATATGAGCATACTGTTCCTAATAATACAGCATGTACAATTACAACAGAAGTTAAACTTGCTATCCCTAAAGGTTATTATGGTATAATTTTACCTCTATGCAAATCAAGAAAACATAACTTTGTGTTAATCAACCAAAAAATAATAGACGAAGATTACAGAGGGTATATTACCATTGTTTTATTTAACTTCGGAGAAGAAGACCTAAAAATAAAAAGTGGTGATGCTGTTGCACGACTTGTTTTACAAAAAATTTATCCTATAAAATTAGAAGAACGTTCTAAGCTTGAAAACACTGAAAAAGGTGAAAAAATCTCTCAATTAGCTTACAGCAAAATATATGAAGAAATTTACAATGAAAATCTTAAATATTACAGCAAAGATCGTCTTCAATGAACTAAAACAAAGAAAACATCTCTGTGAATAGCGTTATATTAAACAACAAAACAACTGAAATAACGTTCAGCAAAATGGCGCGTTGTCAAGATTCTTTCTATATTACTCTTGTAAAAGACAAACCAAATACACTGTTAGTAACAACATGTAAAAAATCTGCTTTACTGCCTGCCTCACCTATTCTCCAACCTATTATGCATTATGTTAAAGCATCAACAAAAGCATTGAAGCCAACCAGATCCACAAAAAAATCTGCAGGGTTTGATTTATATAGTGCTTATGATTATATTATTCCTGCTAAAGAAAAAAAATTGGTACAAACTGATATAATACTTTGCATACCTGCAGGATGCTATGGTCGCATAGCACCAAAATCAGGACTTGCTCTTAATCATTTCATCGATGTAGGAGCAGGGGTAATAGATGAAGACTACAGGGGAAAAATTGGTGTTTTGCTGTTTAATTTTGGAAATGAGGTCTTCGAAATAAAACATGGAGATCAAATAGCTCAAATAATATTAGAAAAAATTCTCATCCCTGAGCTAGAAGAAGTATATACACCTGATAAAACCGAAAGAAATGATCAAGGTTTTGGATCAGGCAAAAAGATATCTGCTTCATTGAAAGAAAAAAACGACTATGAAGAAAGTGATTCTGGAGAAAGTGACTCGTCTGAAGAATCAGATATAGAACAATCTCATTTAGCTGATGAAACGTCGTCTGAAGAACAAGAATTTTATTCGGCGGAAGAAGAACCAACCGATGAAAAAGGTTCTCATGAAATCGACCCCTCCGAAAATGAATTAATGTCTTTAGAGGAATTCTTAAAGTTGATTCTAACAAAGAACTAGGTGGCGAAAATTTACTATGGTATTGGTTCAATAAATCACATTATTCATGAAGATTCCAATTATGTTATTCATTGTTATTGTAACTCATTCTCCACCTCTCTATTCATAAACGATAAAGGAATAAATTGGATTATCTGTTGGATTGTCTGACTATATGATATGTCTCAAAAAGAACAATAAGGAAAAAATAAAAATATTATGACTTCTCGTTTCACTTGCAATCTACATTTTCTCAAAAATACAGGTCTTTTCTGGATTCTAAATATATCTATAAACGACCTCTTTTATAGATAAATTAAATATATCTATAAACGACCTCTTTTATAGATAAATTAAATATATCTATAAACGACCTCTTTTATAAATAATCTAAAAATAGGAGGTCTTCTCTGGATAATCCAAATATGATGGTCTTTTCTGGATAATATTCAGAAAAGACCATCTATTATACTACTCCCCCCCCCACTCCCAAAATGACCACTCCCTTAGGCCTTGCCGTTATCGCAGCCCACCCCCACCCAGTCCAATGCTGACTATAGTCACTAGGACTAGGTGGTGAGGAGAGGAACCTCTTTGAGACAGAGACGCAACATATCACTAAAAGCACTTGTTTGGAGAGCGGAAATTGTCTACCTGCTGTCTGACCTACTTTAGCTAGACGCCGTGACCTACTTTGCCCGCTGTAACCAATCAGTCATTATCTAGCCGTCACGTGACTTGCCAAGTTTTCAAAAGGGGAGCAAGTGCCCGTAGTCGGTGCGTGCCACCAGAGAAGAGTGGTAGAAGTCTTAAGAGATTGAGTTTGGAAAGTCAACCTAACAATGGAATACCAAGGCTGAAAGTTTCCAAATGATACGGAAATGGTGGATTGATAATACATATACACTGCTGGAAGACTCAGTATTTATCTGACGATCGTCTGGACGGTTTCAAGAGGCCAGGTGAGAGTGGAGTTTCAGTACTCTCTTGACTTGTTTATGGTGGACACCACAACATGGCGACGTCAGCTGGCAAGCGATGCGAAGCCACGCTTGAGTTGTTTGTTATGTTTCCTTGCTAACAGAAAAAAGGTATTATCAGTCGGATTTACCACCTTTGTGTAAGGTAAAGGAGTTCCCTTTTGCTTACTGTGGTCTTTGCAGACCAACTCTCTGTGAAAATACTTTAGAAACGCCACAATGTTGAGTGGTTTGATGGCCGAGGGTCGGCCTCCGTGCGAGGCTTGTGCCTGTGACGGGAGGAGGGCTGGGCCCACCCCGGGCAGTCAGTGCATTCTGCCCAGGACAGTTGCTTCTTCTAACAAATCTAGGATACTGGTGTCAGTGGTGGGACTACGGATTGCTGCTTGTACAGATGTGTCATATATTATGACCTTGCTGCTACTATTTTGTGGATTACTGAGCCTGTCATCTGCACAGCTTCAAGGTAAGTGATTTTTGAGTTGAGACATTTTGAATACACAACATTCTAACTATTTCTAGACTATAAGTCAACTCTGACCTGAAATATGAGAGCCTGAAATTAAGGCTTAATTAAGGCCCTTATTCACTGCCGTTATTGGCACAAGGCTTGGCCCTTTAAATCCATGAAAAGGCGATTACATGAACGATGATCCCAAGGTAGGCACTTTGATAAAGCCACTGTGGAGGGTGAGAAAAGCTGGCACACTGGGTTGACACTTTCTGCCAGGTGGGAGTGTGGCTGATAAACGCGACCTTGCCGATATCGCCGATTTAGGGTTCTATTACGGTCTTTTTCTTGTATTTTAATAGTCATCCTTAAAGTATGGATATCAAGCTACCCACCAGCGAAATCTGGGAGAAAAAATTCCGATTATTAAGCGTTTTACAATGACTTTAGTATGAAGGTAATATTGAAGCTTTGAAAAACATATCAACCACTGGAGACACCAAACTACTAATATCAGACACAGTTAAAATGCATAATAAACCAGCAGCATGTATAATTTCATGCATTTATGATTTTGCCCAATGATACTTTTGAGAGGACCAAAATATGAAACAATAGAAAAGAAATGGCTGTCTGTAGAGCAGCCATGTTATGATTTTTTATTAGCATTTTACTACTACTTAGAATCAATTTGTAAATGGATTGAAGATATCAACTGAAAGCTATGATTCTAAATATCATAGAAAACTAAATTCTATTTAGATCTGATCACTAGAACATTACTTTCCATTCCCTTAGATATCAAGTGAAAACACAGAAAATTGCCACCAGTACATGCTGCCACACACTGGGCCCACTGTGCAGCTGAACTCACATCACAGATATTGTAACACCTTTTCTAGCATTACTATAGTGGTACTTGCCTCAATATTTTTGGTACTATTTGCCCTGTATCTCTGTTTCTATACAAGATATAAACAAAATTCCAAAAGATTTAAAAACATCTCAATGGCATCAATAAAATGCGGTCAAAGGGATCTTTCTGTATTTAGTTTAATTTTTTTGTTGAAGTGCCTACCCAAGGAACGATGATCCCAGAACGATGATCCCACCTTTTGAGGAACCATGATCCCATCCTTAAGAAATGATGGCCCCACTCTTCAGATGTGCATATATTGCGTTTGCATCTCATCACTGAACATGTTATTGACAAAGTGGTATTTAGATGAAGATTTTTTTATAAAATCTAGGAAGAATTTGTATGTAGGTACAGGTCAATCACAAACAAATCATGAAATACTGTTGTTATTGTGCCTAATGTGTAGGTAATCTTAATTAGCCTGGAGTATGAAAAAAATCGATTTCGGACATTTTCATCATTATTTTTCATCATTTCTATCAATTTCCATGCATAAATCACCAACAAATCATAAAATACTAGTGCACAGGGGTCAGTAAACATTAGGTATGAGAGATATCCTAAAGTGGGATCCTGGTTCCTTAAGATGGGATCATCGTTCCTGGGAAGGAGAAAATGGGATCATCGTTCCCGTGGGATCATCATTCCTTGGGGTCATCGTTCCAGTAACCGAAAAGGCTGACGATTTTTACAAGTCTGACACAGTCTGTGACTCATAATATTATGATTATAACTAAGTTATATACTTAGTCTTATAGTGTAAGGCCTAAACAAAATTCTTGTGTTTAGGTAAAAATAGCTAAAAAAAATTCCTGAATGCTAAAAATGATATAAAACATGGCTCAACATATCAACTAAATTAAAAAATATAAAAATGTTGGTTATTTCAAGCTAGTAGCATTCGTGAGACTGTGAGCTTTAATTTGATACCAAACATATTTTGACATTTTTTGCCATTTTTCTTTATTTTTTGGTCACCTTTACCAAAGATGTCTAAAAAAAAATTAGGGTCGGTCGGGATACCTGAACACAACTATTTCTTTTAGGCCTAAGGGGTACTGCCACTGGAGGATACTGGATGGTCTAGACTCTAGTACTCTCTCTGACGGTCTAGCTCCTTTTTATTTCACCTCTTTGTCTGTCCAGATTTTACTCTCCATTTTTCTCCAATCTTTTTTTTCTGTCAGAATCAGATATGACAACTTAAATTCAACTTGAAACCCACTGATCTCGGTCAAACCCCAAAAGAAGGGGAGGGGGTGCCACAGTCGCAGTCTGTGTCGGCATGTGTCACAACTTTGGGGGGCATTCTCCCACTTTAAGTCGCTAAAGAATAGATTAAGTCAGGATAACTCTTGAAAACTAAAGAAAATTAGAGGGTGAATGGAAAAGAAGGAATCTAAATGAAGGAAATGGAATGGCTTGTTCTGTGTATTCCTCTTTAATGTGAATGTGATAGTGGTAGAAGGGCATTCTTAACTGAATAAGGGTCATCTTGACTATTGTAAATAGTTACTGAATAAGGGTCATTACCCTTATTCAGTAAATGTTTGTAATCATGAAGATGACCCTTATTCAGTAACTAAAAACCCATGATCTAGTTCTATTTGAAACATTTTTTTATCATCCTTATTGAGTTGCACATATAAAATAGAATGGAAGCTTGCCTCGCAGGGCTATCAAAATGGTATAGAATAGAAGCTTGCCCCGCAGGGCTATCAATATGGTATAGAATAGAAGCTTGCCCCGCAGGGCTACTAATATGGAATAGAAAAGAAGCTTGCCCCGCAGGGCTACTAATATGGAATAGAAAAGAAGCTTGCCCCGCAGGGCTATTGAATTTGAATGACTAGCCCTGCGGGGCAAAATTCTATTCTATTCCATTAAAGTAGCCCTGCGGGGCAAGCTTCTTTTCTATTCCATAATAGTAGCCCTGCGGGGGCAATATGGTATAGAATAGAAGCTTGCCCCGCAGGGCTATCAATATGGTATAGAATAGAAGCTTGCCCCGCAGGGCTACTAATATGGAATAGAAAAGAAGCTTGCCCCGCAGGGCTATTGAATTTGAATGACTAGCCCTGCGGGGCAAAATTCTATTCTATTCCATTAAAGTAGCCCTGCGGGGCAAGCTTCTTTTCTATTCCATATTAGTAGCCCTGCGGGGCAAGCTTCTATGCTAATCTATTCTTCTGTTTAAGTTTCTTTCTTTCTTTCCTATATATTACTCCTGTTTTAGGTCGCTATTAAATAGGTCGCTTTGTGTATTTGAACCTCTACATTTGCCATGGGTAGAACTTTTAAGTCGCTATATACACAAGGGGTCTACATAGGTCTAGCATTTTTCCAGTTGTGCAAAACACATTCCTTATTTTCCATAGCGACCTAAAACAGGATTAGGCCACCGTATTATAATATGTTAATTATAAGACTGAAGTCTGAAGGCACTGGTGACTAGAGTAGCTATCTAACAATTAGTTACATATTGTTTGCAGTCCCATAGATAAAAAAAAGTCAATTAACTCTATCCTGACAATTTCGGTCTTTTTGATAGAGAATGATCCAACCCCCCCCCCCAACAGGCAACACCCATTGTGACCGGAAATTTTATCTGTCTTCAGCTTGATTGTATGATAACAGACTGCTTGAAATATGCATAGTTTGTGATAAACAATGAAAATAGATGGATAAAAAATGTGTGGCATAAAAGCATGTAAAATGTACTTCATTGGAACTGATATACAAAGAAAGAGTTATGATGCACACATTTGGATAACAGATAATTAATCGGTGTTCACATATATAGAAGTGCTGCCAAGGGGATGATAGTATAATCATATCTATTGTCAATTGTATGGAAAGTACCCCTGTGGTAAGTGATATATAAGTGGTATATATCTCCCCACATCCAGGCTCCTATATAATATATACAGAGTAGAGTGAGAACTGTCATCACAATTATGACTTAGTGGAACATTGTACATGTATGTTGACCATTGTTGTACTATCATCCCATTGACATGTTATGATATTCAAATGTAATATCATGTCTCTGCATTACCCTCTATTAACTATGATGCCATTTGCATGTCAGTATCAAACACTGTAATTCCATACTTTGGGATAGATAACACTGGACATTAACAGGAATCATGTACATGTACACTCAGTGACTAAAGTCGTACAGTGTTGCCGAATTGACGCCGGCTTTTGCCGGCTTAGAATCTAATGGTCGGCGTAGGGGCTTGGGACGCAGGACTGGCATATTCTCAGCTTTCTAATGGTGAAAGAATTTTTCAAATCCGACCATTGGAAGCAAAGATAGTGGTTTTATATTTGAATATTTTCCAATTCTATACAGTTATGATGAAGTTTACATAGGTTCAATATACATATGGCCTGCATGAGCAGGAAATGGCCTGCGTAAGATGCCAAGACGCAGATTAAAAGTTTTACGGCAACACTGGTCGTAGCAATGTGTGATGTAATCCAGATAGAAAACACTCTAGGTCATCCTGCTTCTAGAGAGTCGAGAGTCGATCATACCACAACCTAAACTACAGTGACTGGAGAACTTGTACACAATAATTATCTATACCTGTAGACTAGTGTAGTATGTGCTGTGTTGTGTGCGAGTCAGCAATCCATGGTTACTGGAATCATAAAGTTAAGTCAGCCTGACCTAAAATTTATCAATGCTTGCAAACTTCAATGTACTTT
Organism: Acholoe squamosa; assembly: GCA_949317995.1. Taxonomy (NCBI): domain Eukaryota; kingdom Metazoa; phylum Annelida; class Polychaeta; order Phyllodocida; family Polynoidae; genus Acholoe; species Acholoe squamosa. The sequence continues at coordinate 62,382,333 of OX439040.1, forward strand.
GTGTGGGGCTTCTGATAGCAGTTTTGGTATCCCATGTCCAAGAACGTGTCAGGCTGTAACATTGTGACAGGCAGGACATGATGATAGCTTTGGCATGGAGCATGGTTTGACAAACAGCCCTAAAGCCACACTACAACTGCTATGCACTCACTAACCGGGTCACTAACCCATGGTCCATATGTTTTAACCACTTTTTCAAAAATAGAAACAGGTCTGTTTTTCGAATATAACACCTCCATAAAGTTACCCAGCATTCATGGAATATCATAGTATGCAATATACCATGACCCTCTGCTTCAGGCGCCCTGCTTCATTGCTAAATCTGACGAATATTCCCCAGAGAAGCAACTCCGTATATAATGCTCATCATTTTCTTAAAATACTACCCCAGGGTCTAGCCTAATCTACTATCTAGTGTTCAAAAATGGATATGAGTTTAATAATTTGTTTGGAACCTTTTGCCTTGGTATCATTCACTACCAGCACCCCTTCCCACCAGCACACACCCACACCCCGTCCAGACTCCAGCACTAGCATGACATACTTCCAGGGGTATTGTAGGTAGGAGAGGCCTGTTTATATCGACTCATGGCCTGAGTATAGGATCAAAAGCCGCCATTGATGCCACACAGAATGGACGTATTGATTTTACCTGACCCAGCAGACCTGTATTGTTTGACTGCCCTCTTGTGTACAGTAGAGTCAATATATGATAAAGAACCATGTCTGGTCATGGCTGCTTAAATGTCATAGTGTATTTCCACAGTATCTGATAATATAAATCTCCCTACTCCAGTCAAAATATAGAAGATCATAAGATAAGATAAACTATTTGGTGATAAAGCACTTGACTTGTCGGTGTTGACATTGAATGGGCTATTATAAACTTGTCATACTACATTTTTATAGCTTCAGACACTGCGACACTTGCTTATCGAGGCTTTATCTTATGACATACCTGTTTTAATGAACATTAAATTACAAGGTTGGTTGAATGTGATTCCTTTGTAGTTCCCACATCAAAAAGCCACCTGTCTCTCCTCCCTCCTCCCTCACAACATCCATGTTACCACACATCACTAATGGTAGTCTAATCCACACCCACCTTATGATAATACCAGGACCCTGGAGGATACAGGAGGCGTTAATCCCAGCCTCCCACAACCACCCCTGTGTATGATACATATACATGCCACACACCCTTAATCTCCTTAATCCTCTGTGTATAATATAGAGACAGGTCACCACACTCTAATCCCTCACTATGAAGTACAGATACAACTGATTCACCTAATAATCCTACTTCAACCCTGCATAAATCTGGGATCTTTTATATGGGGACTATTTCAGGAGTAGCATGTGAATGCACTTTCCTATCACTGCCATACGTGATTATTGATCATCAGCACCGATTTGAGCATTTTTACCACGGGTAAATCGGTATCTGTCCCCTGGCAGCTCCACAATCTCATTGACAACCAATGTACTTCAAAGTGTTAGGGTTATGTTATCATGATGCACCAATACAAACCACATTGAGTAACTCCGTGTGCTGCATTGGTGCATCATGCCCAATCACCAAGAGTGAACTGTCACCATATGATCAGCACGATGCTTTAGTGCACTCTAAATGTTATGCGGCCCTGGAGGGGGTTAAGAATTGTGGAATTGATGAATGTTATTATCAGTTACACATACATGCAAACTTTTTTCAGTTTTCTCAGTTTGTCTATGATCTGTCAGGGTCATTCTTGTGATTCATCCAGATCTTATGAGATGTTATTTTACCATTTATATAGGGGGATAGTCTTAGAAAATTTCGGATACAAGGGTATCAGCCATCCATAAAAAGCACCAGCATGAACCTTTGGCTTCTCAGAATTCAAAATTTTTCTGGGGGAGACCCCCATACCCCCTCAATTTTCACGATTCAGTCTGACTTCTAACAAAAGATCTCATCACTTATATCGACTCAGTTTTTTTTTCTCGTCCGGAGTTTGCATGGTTACAGGAAGCTGCAGATCCCTGATCCATCCTCCGGCAGTGTGAGAAAGCTGTGACTCAGTGTCACATGTTGGCGGCTGATAACTCCACTGGGACTATTTAGGACGGATTAATGAAGCCATCATCTCCCAACCCTGTCATAATTCTGACTGAGTCCCTCATTACATCTGCCGCCTGGAAACTCTAACAGATTTAGCAGGGTTCCACTGGTCAGTTAAAAGTCAGTTAAACTTATTTTTCTTTAAAGGTCAGTTAAAAGTCAGTTAAGATATTTTGGGAGAAAAGTCAGTTAAAAATTGTGTTTTGTCTAATTTAAGGGGTCGATTGTCTAGATTTCATGCAAATTTGGAAAATTTCTCTAACATCCTTGCTTGAGAGTGGGTTTTTTTGTGAGCCGCATAAATTACCCAATATTTGGTCAGGTAAAAGCCGATAAAAGTCAGTTAAAACCATGATCCATAAATGGTGGGAACCCTGTTAAGTCTTTAATGCCTGTCTCAAACATAAAGAGGTCTGCTGCATTGGAATGATGAAATGCTGTGGAATATTGGCATCTCCATGCACACTTGTACAGGTTGATTTCCAAGAAACGGAAGTCCCAGAATATATGGCCACACCACTGCCAAAACGCAGTGCAAAACATTTATGTAACATATTGATGTACACATTACTTGTAGAGTTCTGCCACTTGTGTGTCTAGTGTTCAGGTACTTCTGGTAGGTAGTAATGTAGATAATAAAGCAGCCGATATGAATCCTTATCTGTGTACTTAGGCGGATGATAGGGTATAAAATACATGTCATGGCTAGGGAATTGGCCCTCTGTCATCGTGTATTGTGCGTGTGATCCATCTCAGATTTAATCAAATTAATTAGTAACGAGTCACCAAAGATCCAATCTCTGGCAATACGAAATAATAATGTGAATGTGAGTTCCCTAATCACAAGCATGGCGTGAAATTAAAAAGAAAACGAATCAAAAACATGTATCGTGTTTATCAGATATAAACAAAAAAAACCTACTGACATTTCACTTGGGTGATTTTAACATTTGATAAGGCGCGGAAAGAAATGCCCCCCCCCCCACTCGGGTATTATTTTTTTTTCGAAATCAATTGATTCACGGGGGTGATTGTTAATTGTTCGTGTGTACTTCAGAGTATAAAGTAACAGTCTCAGCTGGGCATCACTCCAATGAGGCTAACGTGGTGTGAAGGTAACTTAACTAAGACCGCCAACTGAACAGTTGGCCAGCACATCGGTCAGAAATCACACATAATGCCCCTCTCACAATACACATACTGAAGCAGAGATGTGTGATGTGTAATAAGCACGGGCGGGGTAATTGGTGCTCTGATCAAGTTAGCTTGATCTGAGTTAACTGACACCTTTCTCCTACAGTGTAAATACAGAGTGGGGATGAGGGCTGTACGACCTTTCTGTATTGTTGGGTTTTCTTCTGTCGATGAAAGGAACATACTCAAACAGGCAATGAAAAACACTATTTAAGACACTATATTAAAAAAGAACAACATTTTTTTCACTTTAGAATTAGGAAATTGTGCGTAAAATACGCATAACTTGGGGAAATAGGGTCTACTTGTGGGGGTATAAGGGGAGAGAAAGGGTTAGGGGTGGGGTGTTGATACAGTTAAACCCATCTTATTGTGTCATGGCTCACATGTCATTGCTGCCCTATGGGTTTAAGGTAGCCAGACGCCTCCACCACTCTATGAGGTACATAAATGCCATGCGACGTGTGACCTAACAACAGAAGGAGGGGCAGACCCCTCCATGGGGGTTAGACCACTGCTGGGTAGCCATATCACTAATAACCCCCTCACTATTGTTAATGCACATCTGCCCCAACCCCCTCCCTCAACACCCTAGGAGAAAACAATGCACCTCCCACCCCGCCCCCTTACCTTCAAAGCAGCACCCCGGTCAGACTTTGATACATGGGATGCAGATGGAGGGAGGGGATGGATTTGTTAGCTTATATCTGGGGTGTAATTGTTTAGCCTATGAAGTGAAAGTTTCTAATTGGGGCAATAACGTGTAGGTGTGTCTCGTGTGGAGTAGATTGATGAATATTCAATGGTAGTTGTGAAGTGGAACTATGGGAATACCACCCCTTTAAAAAAAAAAAAAAGAAAAAAAAAAGAAAGGAAAAGGAAAAAAGATGAGATAGCAATAAAAAGAATAGACAGACAAATAAATAGATAAATAAATAAAAGACAAAACACTCTTTCGTTACAAATTCACCTGTAGAAGTAGAGAGACTCCTCTGTCGTTAATTTCACAAAGAGAAAACTTGTAGAAAGTGAAGCGAGCGAAATCCGTAGACAAGATATTCTTCAAAGAAAAAAATTGTATTTCCGAAAATATGGTGAGGGCGATCCGTAGACCAACTTATTTTTTTGGGTGTGGCCTTAGAAAAATGTTACATTACACTCGTCATGTTATACCAGTACCGGTATTTCTCTCAGCTGTAAACTTATTATGGTTTAATGTGACCTCAGGGTTGTTGCTATGGTTCTATGGTATCACACAATGCGGATGTGGTGAAGTTAACACCGGGAGTGGAACCTGATCACTGCAGCAAGTATTGTTTGTACTGGGTACAGCTCTTGTTTTTAAGTGAGGTATAGAATATTCACTGATGTAGGCTTACGTTGATAACACGAGGCTCAAAATGATGCTGAAATGATAGTACCGGATGTGGAAAACACTGACAGATCATTTTGTCGACCAGCATCAGTGAGCAAATCTCAGTCACTATCCAAGTACATACATGTATGTACATGTATTATATCATGCAAACTTTTAGCATACATTTAGACTGGGAACTTAACTGCCATTGACTGTTATTAAACTGTTGTTTCGACAGCATGACTAGGTTCCAGTTTGAACAGAATATATGTACCCAAATCAAGAAATTTAAGCTGTTGTGTTCCTTGAATCTATTATGCCATAAAGAAAACAGTAATCAAACTGTCCTCCAGTAGCTAATCTAGCGTACATTTCCTGTCTGTCGGTCCCTCTGATGGTCATAACACATCACGAGCGGCTACATCCCCCACCATTACACGACCAAAAGGCCATGTTATGAAACGGTCAGGTTTATTTACCCTCCCAGGGCAGGAGCATGCTGCATGGCCTTGTTGTCGTGACGTGTTTGTTGACGTGAGGATGACGTGAAGAGGCGTCATTGACGTATGTTCGCGACGCGCGGCCCCAACAGCCTGCACGGGCCAGAAACAAAGGCCCGACTCAGACGGTCCTTGGCGTTGACAAAAATATCAATGAATAGAAATATGGGGCTTCTCTCTGAACGAGTGGGCTTGTGTTTGTAAACTGAGAAGATAAACTAGCATTTGTCACGGCAAATATGACAAAAATATAGATGCTACTGATAAAAATATATACACGTGGAACTGGAAAGAAATGATAGTATTGAATTTGTTCGAGAGAGGTTAGAACATATGACATATGGTGACCAGATTTGGAAGAAATATTGACTTTACCTCTATCTGTTTATAACCAAGTCACTTAAACCCCAGGGAATCCATGTGGTGTTGGAACACGTATTGCAATATGCAGGTAACACTGTTAGTTCAAGTTCTCAGGACGTAGGGCGTCTTGAGTTCCCAAGTCTCACTTCGTGTATGTTGAGTCTGGTTCACTGGTCTGGTTGTATTTGAGGGTCAGTAGCCCCATCCCGCCCCCACCAACCCTGGAGATCCTGACTTTTACCTGGGACTTGGTGCTAGAATAAGGAGTCAGGTTTCACTGACAAAGTGTACAGAGTTTACACAGCTTGGGAAAGGCAAATAGTGGCCTCTCCCTCGTCCCTTTTACTGCTGCGTGGTGAAAGAGTTCACGGACAGAGGGTGTTAAAAAAGTAGATGGGCCAGAACCATGTTCCCACAGAGGAGCTGAGGTATTTCCATTTCAAGCACTGGGGAATGTAGACCAGGCCTTGTGCATATTTAGGTTGAGGTAGAGATGGATTGGAAAGTATGAACCTGGATTCTCCTACCTCTTCCCTAAAGCTCCTGTTATCATGAATACACAGGGAGAAGATCAGAATCTTCACTGATCAAAGGAAGAGTTAAGTGAATTAATCAGTTAGTTCTAGTTATCTGGGCAGCCACCTGGGCATTGGTCTTACTCTTGATCCCAGTCTTAAGCCCTGTGTATATTTACCCACGTGTGGAGAGAAGTACATAGGAAGTGGTAGTTGTTCAGTAACATCTTATTCACCAATTAATCCTTTAAGTTCTAGCTCCCAAATGATGTTGAAAAAATTGCTATGGAAGTATCAAAGTAACAGCTGATTTGCATGTAAACCGATTGCGCTAGCTGTCAGATGTTTGCATGCAGTGTACTTTTTTTCATGCAAATGGCAATGAAAACAGGACGGAAAAAAGTTCTCCATGATTTAAGGAGCTCGTTTTGTACGGTGCTCAAGGGGTTGTGAAACCTTTGGAAACATGCTGGGTAGTACTTGAATATCATTAGCATTCAAGGCGGTATCAAGCAGGTAAAGGCTGACAGCGCATAGTGAGCTCTTAGTCAAAGTCTACTTATAATAGCCTCCAAGTCACATATGGTTTGATCTTGGCATTTGTTCTAGAAGCCATTTAAACCTGTTGAAGATTTTTAACAGGGAGCAAAAATTAATTTGAGTGACTGAAACTCACAATAGTCGATAAACAGTAACAAATTCACAAGATTAAAAAATACATGTTGTGTTTTGGCGGAAATGATTATAAATGATACCCTGCAATTATACCCAGGTCATCTAAGGGTAAATATACAATTGGGAAAATTGGTGGAATTTATGGTCATGTATTTGGCGACTACCGGGTATCTTTTTTTCCCCAAGATAAATGTTAACATAAGTGGGGTGGTGCCATAATTAGACTGTTAGCTGCACATAATATGACAGTAAATCCCCCATTAATACGTGTTATTCTTTGTAGAGTCAGTGAATGTTGACTTGCAAAGATCTAAAACCAATAGAGCGGCTAGATCACAGACCTTATCATCCTACAACTTGTGTGTAGTACTGCCTATCTGGGTTATTAAAGGACCTTGGAGGGGCTTTAGGTAACTTTATAGTTATAACTCTTTGCAATAATGTGCAAACCTATGTCTGGTCAACGCTGGAGGCTATATACACTATTTGTTATGTAACTGTAGGTCCGCTCAAGTATGAATGTTTTATTAATCATCATACACATTCCCTGTTTGTGGTTCTTGGACACAGTCCCAGGCAGAATACTCTAAGTACTCGTTTTATCTCATATTGGTTTGTTATTTAAAGACAAAAATGTTTTAGTTGAATATTTTCAGAAATAGGAATTTAGAAATCCAACCTCATTTCTACAGTTTCCTGCGTCCCATCATTTTGGCTCTCCAGAAAAAAGTTTTATATATGGTCATTACGTAGAAGAGGATGTGTACTTTACCATCTCCCGTTAATATGCCCACACCTGTGTGAGTAGTACTAGTATTCACTACATGCAGGTGACACAGTTTTACAACATGTCACCGACCTATACAAAATCAGGTGAGGAGACATGCAGGTATATACACGTTTGTGTAGAGATATTGGTCTTTGGTGATTGTCCAGGGTGAATGTATGCCGAGACATACACTCAATATGAAATTTACATCATTTACGTGTGACTTTAAAATCATGATATGAGTGGTACATGTATAACTTAAAACTGTGCGGAAATAAAATGTCACCCTGACTTTTCATAAAAGCTGAAAAAAACCTGAAACCTACGCAGCCATGTGAAATGTTGGGTCATAGTGTCATGGCTAATATATGGTGATTTCGGTGAGTTAGCAGAATTATATGTCAATAAATCGGCCCTCGGAGGCTTGTAAACGTAACAATCAATAGAAATACAAAAGTAGACCACAGGACGGTACCAGGTGGCCTGCAATTAGTTCCATGGAAGTTCCATGGTATTGGAAACTAGTGAGCGCCACCAATTAAACCAAACTTTTGAATTTAAAGAGTAGCAGATGTCTACAATAGGTCTTTGTTTCTCCAATGGACAATTATAAAACATGACAGACTTTACATTCATGAGTAAACCCTTTCTAGTCGCCTTCAATCTGAAGGAAACTACCCCTGTAACTATTTTAACACATTTCATTCTACCCACGTCTTTTCTTGCCCAATTCAATTTGAGCAGGAGAGTGGAGAGTGGGGTAATGTTCACACAAAATGACCTTTAGTGGTAGAAAAGAGGTCCTCCTCATGTTCATGACTCACCAGAGCCAACAGTTCTGTCTGACAGACCTGTGAAGGAAGTAGTTGGAGGTTCTTTCACCTGGATAATTCACTCTGGAAGGATCCTTTCTACCCCCTACTACCCCTGTCGTGCTCCTTTAGAAAATAACCCCAGACCCCATTGTCCTTTAGTCGCGCGTTCTTTGTGTCCCTCCAGGGGTGGGGGTGTTATTTAAGGGGTGTTGTACTGGATGTTTGAGTTGGGCTTTATTTCATGGCATGCACATGTTTAAGGATTACTTCTGGCATGACCTTCTTGACCTTTCTATTTGGATCTGAACAGGCTTGAGATGTCCATGGCAGAGTACTTGTGGTCAATATGATTATCATTATTGAACCATTGAAAAAATGCAACATGGATGAACTGATTTCATATGAATTACCTGTACTGTGGGGTGCGCTACCCTGATGTGTTTCAAACAGAGAGAATCACATGGACATTGACAATACTTCCAGTATAGGGCCTTGGTGAATGCCAATCATTATTCATGTATGATAATTTACACGTACAAGGATGTCATTAAATTGAGAAACTTCGAAATATATTGCTTTCCTTAGCCGGCAGGTTTTGTTCTTTTCTCTAAAATTATCGTGAATAGGTCAATGAGATCACTATTGAATTGTAACATTGCATGTCAGCTTCCGTTATGATAAAGATTGCACGATGAGATAACTGATTCACCAGAAGAGAGACCACACACGTGCAGTATTACCCATAGCACTACCCGGTAATACAATAGTGTCCATTGAACCTATTTAGCTTAGGTTTCTTTGTGCAGGATCTGGAGGTTTGTGGGTGAAATAAGTGGTACTCTCACCACCCTCAGCACCATGACTGTGGTGGCCCAGCAGGCAGGGTTTCAGGAGACCTGATCTGTGTATGGTGTCTGAAATCGGTGAAGTTGATTCCCAACCTTAAACCTGACCCTCACCTCACCAACTGGGTCAGTCTAATTTTCCCTATATCAGAAGGAAATCCTCAGGTTTTAAGGTTATTCCATCTTAAGGTCAATGTAATAGTATTATACACACCACACCTCATATACACGAAGAATAATCGCATGTAAATAGCGTAAATCTCATGTGAATAGTAAGATCATTGGATGTCATTCTAGGGTTTTACAATGTTTTCAAGTAATCTCAAACTGATCTCGACCAAATAACCACATTTTGAACTTATCGACTGTCCCAATATTGTCAGGAACATCCTGTGTGCCCTATCCCTCTGTTGTATATTTACATGTACCGGTATATATGTGCTTGCACCTGGCTACAATGACCGGAAGTTCTCTAAATGCTACAGAATACCCATGAACTTCTTGTTTTGAAACATCCTCCCACATAAGCAGAGAGAGAGAGAGAGAGAGAGAGAGAGAGAGAGAGAGAGAGAGAGAGAGAGAGAGAGAGAGAGAGGAATGGAATGGAATGGGAGAAATCCTTGAGACATGTGAATGCACTTTTGACCTTGAAAATTTGCCCCCTTGATAGTCAAGGACGGAGATTGTGTCAAGAAAAGCAATGCAAAGCAAATTCTCTTTTCGTCCCATCGTGTTTGATCTGTATGGCATGAAAGGAGTTGGGTAGGTCCCTCACTGCAGCCTTCATAGGTTCAAGATGTAAATTTAACACCCCTCCCCTTGTGCAGCCAACCAGCGTCCCCTCTGCCCTTAGTGACCTTGGTGTCGGAGCAAACGACTTCCCGTCTTTGTCCCATGGCGTCTATTTTGGCTGACCACTCCCTCAGGTCTGGATATATGGGTGTATGTACATAGGCAGTTTTAGAACATTGACACTGTCTGTGTTAACAGTGGTCCTTCACTTTTGACGTGTGTCACAGACAACAACCATGGCTACATCCCACTAGCAGACGACATTTTACAGATCACTGCGACTGCAGTGAGAGAGCCTGATGGATGGCTTGTGTGTTTGCAAGCTTAATCTAGATATGTTCTGTACATGGATAATAAGTTTCTGTGGTCTCCCTTAGATTTTCAGGCACATTTGACCGTATCTCAAAGCTGACCCAGTAAAACCTTAAAATTGCAAGCGTTCCCTTCATGTATACATGTAATCATGACAGGCTTGATGTGGAGTGATAAATGGAATTTGTCGTGTAGTGGATCAGTTTCAGATTCAATTTGATAACCTCGACTTCAACATCTACACATCAACACATGTATGTGTACATGCCTGAGCACTAAAACGGCATACATGTATAGATCTGAAATTCAAAAGCAAGTATTGGCTTCTTAGCAGAACTTAGCATAGTGTTGGTAGTGGCCTCCTGATATATACAAGACAGACGCCACCTTAGTCACATGACTGACCTCTGACTAAGTACACCCGGCCCAAAGTTTATAAGACAGCAGGTCAGGTGGTATGTTACGTGGTATAAAGGCCCTATTGTGACTAATAAAGGGCAGCGTCCGACAATCACAGAAGGGTAATCGTAGTCCACAATGACATGTCCTCTCTGCTAAGTACACCAAAGCTGACATGTGTTGTTTGTAAATGGCGGCTGATGTCAAGGTGTGGCAGTTAAGAGAAGTGTTTCTATATGTTCTGAAAAAAAAGTCAAGGGTGAAAATCTAAAGTATTATAGATTTTATGTCCAGAACAGATAAGGATACAAATTTTTTTTTTTCTTTAGCAGCACGAAGTGAGGACCTTCTGCCCACAGCCAAAAAAAAAAAAAGGATACAAAAATTAAGGGCCAAATTAAGCTGTATGCTTGTTTTGCTCAGCTAAGTCTGGTAGCCTAAATTTTTTTGTTGACTATAAGGGAGTTGTCTGGCGACAATTCCCCCACATTCTCAGCAAGATTGGTCTCCAGAACTGGTAGCCTAAAACACACACCTTTTTACAAGGACTGGAAGTAAAAAAAGGGCTGAAATACGCCGGGGTTGAAAATGTCGGAGGTTTTCAGTGCCTGAGGCCTACATCTGTAGACTGAGGGGTGGTTGAGGGCAGTTAGACATGGGGCATCTGGTGGTCTCTGCCTTCACGCTTCACCCTCTCATGTCACGGGACGCTGCGTCTCAGCCAAACATTGGCTGGTTCCCCGTCTGTATGCACCGATTGATGCCGGGGAACAGCATAAGCCAAACACTGCCACTGGTTCTCCGCAGGTACCGAGTGAACATAGACAGATAAACAGGTGAAGGCTGGTTACCAACGACCAGCTCCCAAGTCAACCGAAATAATCCTTTAGCCCATGAACTAGATCACGGTGGTGCCTTGTGGTAAAGGGTGGGTGCATGTCCTCTTCTGTGTATTTTGCCAAGGAGTTCACCAGAACCCTGGGGATTCACTACCTCTGATTTTTTTTTTTTCACTTTTTTTTTTAGATCATGCCCGTTCTTATGCCACCTTCACCCAGTAAGGTTTGAGTCCTTCCACCCCCTAGTCCAAACCAAACCGCACAGAGAAATGCAAGAAACCTATCCCTCTCTGACCTCCATCCCTGGGAGCATTGTATTCAACTGGCTGACGTATGATGCATAATTACCCTGATCCTACCATTACCACTAATGATTATGATTGTAGAAAAGGGATTAACATTAACCCAGTCCACTTGGCCATTATTCTGTCACATTACATCCGACCATGTACTACTTACAATATACTAGGCAATATACCAAAGACAGTGACAGAGGATTCGCTCTATGCGAGCTGTCCAAATGGTGATGACCCCCAGTGACGACCCCCTCCTCTGTCTCTGTCACTGACACATCTGACCTGAGCCGCCTCCCCTGGTCACTGCTGGCACACCAACAGGGTGTCACAGTTGGAGGTGTGGGTAAAAATGGGAGGGGGGAGGGAGTGGTGTTTTAGGACGCTGACCACGAACATGACCTCTATGACCGTGATATATTGAGGTCAATGTAATCAGCCTCATTTGTCGGTGATAGGAGGGGTCTATCTATCTATTAGAGATAACTACATACAGTCTGGACCTGCCTGGTGTGTGTTGCCTTGGGAAGCTTATAGAAAAGAAGCAGTTGGATTTTCAATTTCTGTTTCCTGGTTTTGTGTTCTGTATCTTTCGTTTTGGTCTTACGTCACTGTCTGTAAGGAGAAAGGTGCGTCTGGGTCGAGGGGTGCCTGAGAACACAGGTACAGGGTTTTGTATACTGGGAGCATACAGTCTGTACACTATGACGTACATAAGTCATAACCATAAAAACTTGCAAGCGATCTGGGATTTTATGGACTGGACGTTTTGCCAGTTTTATAAGCCACGTTGTTGGGAAAATTGTGGCTCTGTTCTCAATTCTTTAAAAGAAAGAAAAGAAAAAGGGGGAAGAAAGAAAAGAAAAATAAAAGAGAGAAATAAATAGGTGAAAGGGAGTCCATGTAGTAAAGGTGAGGGTGACACCTGGTATTAAACTGCCCCCTGGTGAGGGGCACCTGGTGAGTGTCTTCTACCTGACTGCCCCCCCCCCCACCCACCACCTCTTTACAGGTTACCTATATTATGTCCACCGTTTGAGATACCAAGGTGTCACATACACATTGCTAAAGAATTAGCACATAGCATCTCTGGTAGTGGTGCGGTAAATCGGCATATACAGGAAATATAGCGTGAATATACACGTGATTTTACCTCGGGAATACCTCGGGTATTTCCGTAACCGATGAGATGCGGCCCGAAGCGGTCACGTGACGACAGTTTGGATCGAGCGTCCGTGTTTGGCAGACAATTTGAAATTTCCAGGTGAGTTTTTTGTCGTTTTCACCCTTGTTACTGCCCATTTTTGGGCAGTTTTTTGCCCTATTTCAAGGGTTTTTGTTCTGGTTTGCTTCTAGCCAGGGTTACGCCGTTGGGGTACCCTTTTAGCGCTAGAAAATAAAGTTTTTCTCTCAAAGACGGTCGTCGTGTCGGCGGGCCGTAGAGAGATTTTACATTTTTACAACTTCCTGGAGGAATTCCGCTGGAATTCTCTCGTTACAGGAAGCTTACAGGGGCTCTTGAGCATTCCCTGATGTTATGGCACCTTTTTGCCTTCAGTTTGCACTTTTTCGGGCAGTTTTTGTCGATACCGATCGAAAAATTGTCCGTTGGGGCTCGCCGAGCACCAGCGCTGTTGTACCTGCGTACTTAAAGTAGGACAACGCGAGAGCTACCTAAAGTATACCTCTAAGTACATACCGCTCGGCGAGTTTCGCCGTTGCCGCTAAGCGGGTCTGCTCCAGGTACATGTATCTTGTCCTGCTCTAAGTACATACCGCTCGGCGAGTTTCGCCGTTGCCGCTAAGCGGGTCTGCTCCAGCGCTGTTGTACCTGCGTACTTAGAGTAGGACAACGTGAGAGCTACCTAAAGTATACCTCTAAGTACATACCGCTCGGCGAGTTTCGCCGTTACTGCTAAGCGGGTCTGCTCCAGGTACACGATCTAGTCCTGCTCTAAGTACATAGCGCTCGGCGAGTTTTGCCGTTGTGTTACCGCTAAGCGGGTCTGCTCCAGGTACATGTATCTAGTCCTGCTCTAAGTACATATCGATCAACAGCTAGTCTATAATCTTTTTATTTCTGGTCTTTTTCCAGGATGGCAAGTACATCTCAGGCCAGTCCCACTGCTGTGGAGAAGGGGAAGAAATCACATAAGAACTCAAGTTCCAGCTCTGCTAGATCTTCATCTAGGCATTCTAAGGATAAGGGTGCTGAGAAAGACACTGTGAGTTCAGTAAGCTCTGAGAAGGAGCCTGAAGTTCAAACTACTGAGACTCCCAGTGCTCCTGTGCTGTTGGTCCAGCAGCCACCTCAAAGATGGGCTCCTCCTATGCCCTACTACCAGCAGGGTTATGATTACTATCAGGACCCTTATCAGCCGATGGATTATGCCTATGGTATGGATCACATGGCCTACCAGTGTGAACCAGTAGAGGAGGAAGGTCAGGGTTATGTGGTGCTAGGACCACATGGACAGACACATGCGTTGTCAGTCGTTGATGATGAGGAGGAAGTGGCTTCTGTGCAAGGTGATTTTGAGGCACAGTCGTCAAAGGCTAAGCCACCTCCATTAGACCATCTCAAGGGGCTAACTGGAAGCTTAGCTGAGAGTATCCAGTCCTACAGACGGGAAAAAGCGGAACTAACCAAGGAAGGCCCCACCGTACATGAAGCCCTCTCCGATGCCATCAATTCCTATTTTGAAGAGACTTATATTGCCCAGGACTTAGAGAAAGCGGCTAAAGACTTTCCTAGGCCTTCAAATGTGCAGAGACTGGTAGCACCTAAGTTAGAGGAAGCAATTTTCAACTCTGAGGCACTTTCCAAGAATGCGGCAGTGCGTATGCTGGATGTATCTCTTCAGACCCTGCAGAAAGGGGTGGTCTCGGCCATTGCAGCTATGGCACCGTTAGGCTCGATGATGTTGGAGAAAGGGCCCGAGGACCAACAACTGGATGCTTTTGGAAGTGATTTTAATAAGGCAACCAGACTACTGGTCAATGTATGCAATGGGCTATCGGTGAAGAGGAGGGACTTGCTAAAACCTTTCCTTGCTAAGCCCTATGCTAAGGCGCTCACTAAGACCAACATTGATGGGGACCCACAATGGCTTTTTGGGGGCAACCTGGAGGCTCGTATTAAACAAGCTGAGGAGGACAAGAAGATCTCAGACAAGGTTCTAGCGTCCAAACGCCCGGGGCCGCAGGATTCTCATTCCCAGTCGAAGAGGCAGAAGGTCATGGGCACAGCACCTGCTCAAGCCTGGGGGCCTAGACACCCTTATGGACAGAACCACTACTATGTCCAGGGCCCTAGGGGCCGCTACCCTGCTCCGCGCCATCAGTACGCTCAGCCGAGATTTCAAGTGGCTCATGGCTACAGGCAGACTTACTCTCAGAATTACCAGACACAAGGCCAGGGTTACCGCTTCAAAGCACCTCGTCCGCAGGGCCAAGGTCAGCAGCAGCAAGCCCAACAGGGTTTTTCCAAGAAGGGGCCCAAGTAGGGCAGGTGAGTCCCTTCCCACTACATAACACTGTCCAATCCTTTCAAGGGGGTAACATTCTGAAGTGTGCTGATGCTTGGTTTAAACTCACCAAGGACCCTTGGATCTTAGCCATGTCTCAGGGTGTCACCATTGACTTTAATGTCTTACCATCCCAGGACTGGGTGCCTCCTCCATATAAACTTGATCCGGTAGAGGTGGCCTTTATGGATAAGGAAGTAGATAAAATGGTAGCTAGGGGTATTATTGAGTTTACAGTACATGAACAGGGCGAATTCATCTCCAATGTTTTCCTGCGTCCCAAGCCCAATGGGGATTACAGGCTTATATTGGATTTGACAGATATGAACAAGCAGGTCATGTATGAGCATTTTAAGATGGCCTCCCTACAAACTGCTGTGGACCTTGTCACCCCTAATTGTTTTATGGGGAGTGTAGATTTAAAGGATGCCTATTACTCTATTCCTGTACGAGAAGATTATCGTAAATTTCTGAAGTTCAGGTGGAATGGGGTCCTCTACCAGTTTGTAGGGATGCCAAACGGTCTTTCATGTGCACCAAGAGTATTCACTAAGTTGCTCACTCCCCCCTTCGCAAAGCTAAGGGAGGAGGGACACATCTGTTTCCCCTACATTGACGATTCTTTTATTATGCATGAGTCAAAAGAAGGTTGTGAGCAATCTATCAGAAGAGTGTGTGAAACCCTGGATGGGTTAGGCTTTGTAATTCACCCAGATAAATCAGCCTTTGTAGCCTCGCAAAAGGTGATCTTCTTGGGTTTTTGGATTGACTCTGTGGATATGTCTATATATCCAACTCAGGAGAAGGTAGACAAATTCATGTCAGATTCCTACTTGCTGCTGGGGAAAGTCAAGCCAAAAATCAGGGAGGTTGCATCTCTCATAGGTCTTATGGTAGCTTACTCGGCAGGAGTTCAATATGGGCCTGCACATATTAAAGGACTTGAGAAATGCAAGAATGAATGGTTAGCCTACCGAAAAGGGAATTTTGATGCAAAAATGGTACTTTCCAAGGATGCTATACAGGACATACTATGGTGGCAAGCCAGCATACCAACTGCTAAGAAGGCACTGGATGTAGGTCCACCAGAGTTTGAATTGTATACGGATGCATCGGATGACGGCTGGGGTGCACACAGGGGGAATGTCAGAACTAATGGCAGATGGCTTCCCTCTGAGGTGGACTTCCACACCAACATCCACGAGACCATGGCAATAGAATATGGGCTAAAATCGTTGTGTAAAGTGAGAGGGGCTCATATTAGGGTCATGACAGATAATACCACGGCACTTGCATATGTGAGACATATGGGAGGGCTGCAGTCTCCAATGTGTAATCTGGTATCAAGAAACATCTGGAACTGGTGTGAGTCTAGAGGGATCTGGTTGACAGCGGCTCATGTGCCGGGAGTGGATAATGTCATCGCTGATCATGAGTCACGCCATTTCCAAGATGAGACTGAGTGGGAGATAAATGACTCAATTTTTGAAATCATTTGTGAAAGGTTTGGGAGGCCTCAGGTGGACATGTTCGCTTCTAGAACAAATTGTAAAGTTCAATGTTTTGTGTCACGTAGGCCAGAACCAGAAGCATGGAAAGTTGACTCTTTCTCATTCACATGGCCTAATAAGCTCTTATATTGTTTTCCTCCGTTCAGCATTGCAGGCCGGGTGCTTCAACGCATATTGAGGGCAGGAGCAAGGGCAATCCTCGTGATGCCGGATTGGGAGAGTCAACCCTGGAAGGCAAAAGCCCACAAGTATGCGGTGGACTACGTACGGTTCCGCAAGAGAAAGAACAACCTACTACCTCATGGGGCCCCTACAAGCCTACAGTTCATAGGAAGTCTACCAATTATAGCTTTCCTTTTCTGAGGCGACGCCTCCAAAAGGAAGGGTATGACAAGGCTTCCATTGACCTTATGATAAAAGCTTGGAGACCATCTACAAGGAAACTTTATACGACTTACATAAACAAATGGATAGTTTTCTGTGTTGAACGGGGTTATAACTGGATGAAGGGCACTATGCCACAAGTGTGTAAATTTATGAGAACTTTGTATGACTCGGGAGTAGGTCACGGAGTTATGAATGTGGCACGGTGTGCTTTGGGAACCCTGTTACCACAGGTAGATGGGGCGCCTATTGGGCAACATCCAAACATTTGCCATATGGTGAAGGGTACATACGAAGATAGACCTAGTGGACCAAGGTATGACACGTTTTGGGACGTTACAAAGGTATTCAAGTTGTTCAAAAGTTGGGGGGATAACAGTTCTTTGTCACTTAAGAAGTTATCGTTGAAACTAGCGGTCTTAATTTTGCTTGTCACATCTCAAAGAGGGCAGACAATCTTAGCGTTAAGGACAGATGAACTGTCTTGGGAAGACAGAAATGCTGTCTTCAGACTCAGTACTCTGTTAAAGTCTAACAGAGTCGGTGACCCTTTAAACACTGTGGTCTTGCGACCCTACATCCTGAATGAAAAACTCTGTGTGGTCAGCACCCTCAAAGCATATCTCACTAGGAGGCAAAAGGTCCGTGAAAAGTCTGAACGACTTAGGAGGAAGCTGAACCTCCCACCTCTTGAAAATCCACTGCAGCTCCTTATGAGTTACATTTCGCCTCATGACGGAATCAGTAGGGATACCCTGGCCAGGTGGACCATTGCCACTCTAGACATGGCTGAGATTGACACTTCACGTTGGAAGGCCCATTCTACTCGTGGGGCTTCAGCTTCAGCTTCCACCAAGGTAGGATCCTGCTTGAATGCCGTAATGCGCCTGGCAGGGTGGAAGTCAGCTGACTCATATCGGAAATTCTACAACAAGCCCATCGAGGTTGATACAGAGCATGTAGCTACTAACTTGCTGAGACTAGCAGATTAGATTTGTTGAACGTTCAAATGTATGGGTTATCTGGTGTATTAATTGCATTGGTTGGTTTATTTGACTACTCCAGATAACTAGTGTACTGTGCTTTAACCAAGTTGGTAAAGGTCAGAAAATTAAAGGTGTTGAATTGATTCTGTATTGGTCTTGGTCAATTATTAAATTGATAATAATTGAGAATTATTGATAATAGCCAAAAATCTTTATGACTAGAAAAACACATTCGCTTTCAACATCTCATCGGTTACGGAAATACCCGAGGTATTCCCGAGGTAAAATTTTGGAATTTTGGGAAACTTACCGTAGGGTACCGGAGGGAAGTTGAAGTAAAACTTCTTATTTTACCGAGGGAATACGGGGTATTGGAGGAACAGATGCCCTTCCCACCCTACCCGTATTCTTTCGAGGTTATTATTATTATATAAAAAATTGAAATGTCTAATCTGGTTGTTTCCAGAAAATTGTGTGTGTTTTTCTACTCATAGATTTTAGGTTTTCAAGTCTGTCGTCACGTGACCGCTTCGGGCCGCATCTCATCTGTTCCTCCAATACCCCGTATTCCCTCGGTAAAATAAGAAGTTTTACTTCAACTTCCCTCCGGTACCCTACGGTAAGTTTCCCAAAATTCCAAAATATTGCAATAGGAAATTTCTTGCGAACAACTACAGGGATTGAGGGAAACAAAATCAATGAAAATACGAGTACCAGGTAGCTGCTTAAAAAAAAAGTGGTGTTGGGGGGTGCCCATGCTTGACGTGAATACTCCCTATGGAGTGGAGCCACCCATGCAGCTAATGCAGCACACCTTATTCCTCAGGCAGGCGTCTGGGGCCTGTCAGGGAACTCTCCATTATAAAACCTTAAACTGCACATCTTGTACAATCATACACTGCACCCACATATCTCCACCTAGACACCCAACATATTGACCTGCTGGTTTATCTACAGAATATGGGACGACTTTGGTGTATGGTTTGTGTTACAATCTGTCGTATTTAAATCAGGTTAGATGTCTATTCCTGAGTAATAGGCTTAAGTAATCATGACCCTGGACATGTGGATGCTTGCGTCACTCTGTGGGCTTTCTTTTCTCCTTTCCATATATAAAACCAAATCAAGAAGAAACTCCACACATTCAGACCAGCACATCCCCGTCCCTTACATGAAAAAAAAAGAGAAGAAATTAATACCTCCACGTTGAAAGGATCATGCTGTGATTGAAATGCATTGAGGGGAGTGAATTAATTTGTTTTGAATGAGAAGCTTTAGAGAGTGTAGCATGTATTCATGTATGGAGAGGTTTTCAGAGGCCCTGTGTGTGGGGTCTCTTTCCCACTCAATCAGTACCCCCTCATGTAGCTCCCGGCCGGGTCTACCACCGGGGTCTACCACCCTGTCATGTCTGTTTCTGTGAGGCATCCTCAGACAGCTAAAGGTGTAGAAGCTGTCTGGTGTCCCACATCCTCTTCTGTCAACATCAACTTAATGTACCTTGCAGCCAGTGTTGGCCAGGACCTCATGTTATTGCAACTTTTCTCCTCCTCTTTCAATCTGAAAAAAAAGGATATACCCTCTCTGCTACCTAAACACATACAAGAAAAATGCTTAGTACCGGTCTTTATTTACCCCCCCCCCCCCCCCATTTTACGATCCAGTCTGGGAGAAGGAGAACTGCCATTGACTGCCCTACATGACTTTGGGGGTGTCAGAAAAAGGACTGATAAGGGGTATATATAGTACTTCTTGCCAATAATACATCCATATCATGTTTATGATCTGTATATAAGCATAGATTTTGTGTCTGCTCTCTTCTTAGTAACCAGGGACTTACGACGCTGTGTATCTTAAAATAGCAAGTTCTGAAAAGAGAGGGTAGATCTCCACTTGCAATAGAAAGTAATGTTGAATATCCTCTCACAATAACGTGAGGACATATGGCTGCTGTCACTACAACCAGGGATCTGTATCTGCTCTCACTATAACCAAAGGACCTGTCTCAGCTCACACTAGAACCAAAGAACCTGTATCTGCTCACACTAGAACCAGAGCAGGTACCTGTTACCTTGTGTTAATAGTTATGAATAGACGTCCAGTGGGTATGGTGCACCACGTCGATATATAGGTGGCACCTGTGACCTGAGCTGGTTAAACAAACCCTAGTCTGGGAGGTTCTAACACTTGTAACCGCACCCAAGGCGAGCTACTCATGAGGTGCTCTTAGGGCCAGGGTAGAGGATAGTTTCCCCAAGCTAGGCTCGGCCAACCCTAAAAAAAATTATTTAGAAACGAATATTTTATTGGGCTGTTATGGGTAATTCAGTGAAACGACTAGCACATCGTCGGCAAATCTATGAAGTGCTTTCTGTGTTGAGTGAGAATATACAAGTTTATACAATCTATCTTCCATCTCCTGATATTTTCTCCCTGAAACAAGTGTAGGGGCCAGCTCTGGCTGTAAGTCCATGGCGGTAGGCCATCTGCCCCATTCCGGTTGCACCAGCCCTCAGGGGCTGGTCAGCCAGTATAAGCTGCCCCCCTTGTGTATTATACCGATCCAGATGTTGGTGGAAGGTAGAGAATGTCAGACGGGGAAGTAGCTCAGCGGTAGAGCTTCCGCCTGCAGGTTGGAGGGTCCCGGGTTCGACTCCCGGTTTCTCCAGGACGTTTTCTGCCGACCTCTACACAAGCCTCTAATTTTGCGTCCTGGGCTTTTCATGTACCTACTTCTTGACACACCGAGTTTCTCCATTGTCACCCCATGTATCTGAAGTATCCATAGTAACAGCCGTGGAGCTGTGTTAATGTTCGGAGACATGTGAGTCTGGGTTTGGTCAGGGAGAGATGTCTGTTTTCCCACTTTACCTTTACTCATGTATTGTATTGTGTACCCACTCCAGTCAGGTATGCCGCCATGTGGTATCATAGGTACTGTGCCAAGCGAATGCAGCTGTGTTATATATACACAAGCACTGCACCATAAGAAAACTATTATTCCATATCGTAATAGTTTTGTGACAGAGTGTGTCATAGTCCCCTACATTTTGTGACTTAGAAAATTGTTCAAGTATTAACTTTTTAAGGGCCTAAATGGTTTCAAATCTGGAAAAAAAAGCTCCTTTTCGCCAATTTCTAGGGTAGTGAGCTGCTCAACTGAGTCAAAATCAAGTTCTCAGTCTCTCCCCTACCCCCACCCCCACCCCCAGCCAATGGTGTGGATACGGGGAGTTTTTTCCCCAGAATAACCCTGGTACATATATATCTATACTCTATTTGGAATGTTCAAGCCCATGGACCCAGGTTCACAAAGTAGGTCACACTGGAGTTGACACTAGATAACGCAGACAGATATCGTTGATTGTAATATCTCTATGAGTTGTTGGGAGCAAATTGGGGTCAGTGGAAAAGATTGGGGTCATGGGTGAAAGGTCAAGGTTCAGAATTCATTTTTTTGTGAGGAGTCCTCCAGGGCAGTGGGGAGACTACATGTAAATACCCACTACAGGGGGTACATGAACTTTTACCACCTGGAGGTGTTGTACATGCAGGGTTGTATCAACGAAGATCCTCTAGTCTCTGGCTGTGCGCAGGGAGTCTGGAAATGATGAAGGCAGCAACTGGTTGCTTCTGGAGAAATGGACGATGTTTTATAGATTTCATTGCAGACAAGACAGTAGGGGAGACTCTCATGTTTTCACTTTACATCCCAGGGGTAGAACACCAAGAGAGAGGACAAGACATTAGGGGGACTGAATCTGAGGATAGCATATACATGTATGCAGTTGGAAGTACCGATATCAAAACCAACAAGAGGATGGGGGAAAACATAGAAAAACATTCCAAAGATGTGAGATAGAGGTGTTTTGTCTATAGCAAGAAGAAGATGGACAGAACGGTACTCATTATCAAACAACACAGAGTTGTCTGGCTGCTGAGCTAGAGATGGGGGTAGAAGGGAGGATGAGTGGAGAGGGGTGCTGGAAGGTGCTTTCTCAGGTACATGAAGTCTCTGGGAGGTGTTTGGAGTAAGGTGAATGGAATGAGATGGGGATGGGGGCCGGGGAAGGTGAGAATGTTATTCTGTATAACAGTAGAGTGATAAGCCATTCATTATGAATTGAAAAGGCCTAGCAGGCACTTTTTCTTTTTGATGAAAAGGTATGTTAGGATCGCGTCAAGATATCAATATTAATGAGTAGATCTAGTGTGATTGATTAGGAGCCATAATATGTAATTGATGTCAGGCCCTGTATAAGAGTCAGGATATTATGAGATGGCGTTGTCAGGCTGGAAGTGTATCAGTAGGAAGCCTTTGTATGGTTGGACAGGTGAGTGACAGGGACTTCTGGAGGTGTGGGTGTGTGGCGGCAGGGATAGGTACAGTGCCTTGATAAGGGGAAGTCTACAAAACGTCCGTCCACCTGGTCAATTAGTGTGAAATAATTGTACAGCTCTACTAAGGAAAACACTAATTAGCCAAAAAGCAGGTGTGTTATGTATTAGACCCTTGTGGGGTTGGGAAGTAGCCCATGATAAATATCTCTCACCTTTCTGTATGATTAGTTTCTCACGTAAGCGTTACCTCTTTTTGTCAATCTGTACTGTCATCAAATATTGAATCTAATTGGTGTCACCCCAGTTTTTATTTGAAAATTAGCACTTTGTTCCAAATAATTGAAAATTCCATGATAACTGTCATCAATAAACCATTGCTCTGTCTACCCATACACCTTCCAGCACCAGCTAGCATCCCTCTGGACTTCGGCTATGAGAAAGACCACGGTAAAAAAAAATCACAATCAACCATTTGTTCATTGGTTCGCTGTTCCCAGGGTTCTGCCTGATGTGATTGATCAGTTTCCTTACTTTCAGGTAGTTTTAAGCTGTTAAAAGTTGTTACAGTTCTTTGTTCTGCCATTTTTTGTTACGGTCTAATATAAGCATAATACAGTTACTGGCCTCCAGGTGATATACCATATTTAATGCACATGAGAGATTTGTCTTACTGAGTCATACTTCCTGTAAGTGTTGCATAGTCTATTACCGGTAATTTAATACAATACCTCCCTGGTGTGTCCATTTATGAATTGATGTTGCCCACTTCACGTGGTTGATACACTCAAACGGTCTGCATGATGCACCAAATTAATGACTTGCAAGCTCTGTGATGATATATCGAACACCTTAGGAACTTAGAGTCACTGTTCAGCCTCTGAAAGGTTTATGTAGCGGTAGGTAGGTATAGGGCTTCTATACATACACAATCCCGGCACACCTGAGCAGGGGAATTCCCCATTGCATTACACCATAAGCTTTAACCCAGATGTGTGCATAGCTGTACACTAGAGGTTATATTGCAGTCATTGCATCAAGGCCATAGTGACTCAGATTTGGAATTACAGCCGGGCACATATCATAAACACAAACGTTGACTACACAGCCAGTCTTAGCTCTTAAATAGGTGTATGTATTGTGTATTAGAGGAAATGATCTGTAAAAATGCCATTGATTTGGACATTGAATCATCATTGTGGGTGTATGATTTTTCTTTAAATAGGATACGGTGATCAGAAAGAATAAAGAAAAGAGGTAATAGCAAAGTATCACTCCTTCCCTCTGTGCTAAGAAATAAAACTCTTAGAAGAAACGGAAGTGTGTAGGGTAAACTTTTCAAGTTGAATGTGTAGTTCTCTTTGTTATGAAAGTGTCTATGATGAATCAGTAAGAGTGTCCACATATAGATTCATATAGATAGGGTGACTAGTGGTCAGTAGCACCTGACAAGAGAACCCATTGAAATTTGACGTCTTCATCATCACAATCCCTCCTCCCCCTCACCCACATACCGGATCTAAGCCCCTGTACTCAGAGAGTGAGTGTTAATAGGGGAATTAGGTGTAGCTGCCTACTGTTGTGCACTGTAAGGTGGGGAGGAAGGTGAGAGGGGCCACCCACACCCCACATACCGACCATACCTGACTCTACACCCCCACCCCCCACCCCCACACACACACCTGGTATCTACACCTGTGTGATATTTCCAGTCGGGGGGGGGGGGGTAGGAAGGGGGTTGATTTCTTGGCTTCTTTTACCTGAGGGTGTCGTGGTTCGTTGACAACAGATCAAACAAAGATGCCATGTTGACAACCTGTAATGTAGATCACTATGAGAGTCTCTTTAGCCCTTTTTTACCTGGGTTCTCTTTCCCTGTCTCTGTGACATGAAGGTACAGAGATATGGTTTGTGAGAAAAACTGTTTGTAAACATTGGGCATCAAAGTGGTAGGGATTGAACAAGTGGCCCCAGCAAGTGTACAACAACAAATTGTTGCAGGCCACATCATCTTTGTAGGTGCAGGCTTCCCACTGGTCAGTTAAAAGTCAGTTAAACCCATTTTTCATTAAAGGTCAATTAAAAGTCAGTTAAGAAGACATTTTTGGGAAAAGTCAGTTAAAATGGTATTTTGACTATTATAAGGGGTGTTTGTCAAGATTTCATGCAAATTTGCAAAACATCCTCGCTTCAGAGCCAATGACCGTCGTGAACCCAGTGAATTATCAAACAATTGGTCAGGTAAAAGCCGATAGATGTCAGGTAAAAGTCAGTTAAAACCATGACCCTTAAATGGTGGGAACCCTGAGGTGGTTGGCAGTTTAAAAAGAGTCCAGGTAGGACGTATTTTGGTATGGTTGATATACAATATTCCCTGAAGGCAAAACTCATAGAGTTAATGTGATACATGTTAGAGTGAAGAAAGTGTATTGGTGGCAAAGTTGGCAAATTGCCTATACTGTTGAGGCTAAAGCGTAGCCAACTCTAAAGCTATGCCTACTTCAGATAACTTCGGGGTCTTGTATGTCGAGAGGACTTTGTAGTCCCCATTATTGGAATTTACAATAGATCTCTCCTCTGCCTTGTAAATTTACCCTTTCAACCCAATACCCCTTAGGTCCAATGTCCCTAATTGGAATAAACATTTAACTGAAGCCTCCAGTGCAGAGTTCAACTCACCTATATTAACTGTCGCCAGCATTACTATGGAGGGTTACACAACCACATGGCTAAGTGGACGTTTATTAAGCTCCAGCATCAATACCCACACTTAGCCATGGGAGAGTTGGAAACACTTGAGGTATGCCAAGTGGTCTAATCCCACGACGTCAGCCTCTCCTCCAGGTGTGACACTATGTGCTGTAGTCAGGGTGCAGTCAGTGCTTAAGGGATACCTAACAATGCTGATCAACGTCATCTCCTGCACGTTAATATACCCTGGGCCAAATACCACCAGAGTCAGAGTCAGAAAGCTACTACCATTCTACTCATGTCTTTCTGGTCAGAGTGCTGAGAGAAATTCATTCTAATATACATTGCTGAACGGTATATACATGTACCAATAAGCCACCGATGTATGGCAGTTTGTTGATTTTGTATGAATATCTCTGTGACCGCTATCCTTTATGTCCCCCATCATTGAGATCAGCTGATTGTGATATTCATGTACACACAACCATTTTCACTTTTAAAATATGCCAGTCTCCCAACTCCCCTGCAGGTGTAAGAACATTGAATAATTTCAAACTGAACTACCAGGCACTATTGATAACAGTGTGGATCGACCCATTTTGTTGGTCGATTCCTCGGTGTGCTCGTGTCAATATAGCATTATTATGAATAGTACCATGGTTATTGCCTGCTGTTGACCCTATGCAATGCAGCCCTGGAGGAGAGGCACCATTACTGTTAGCTTAGTACAGGGCTTAGTGGGTTAGTTTTAAACAAGCAGGGTCTTACAATAAGTGTATTGCATCTCGGCTTGACTGGTGTGTGGAGAACGTGGTTTACAACAGTTCCACGTGGTTTAATGGTGTTTGGACTGCTTCACTACCAGTGGTTGGATCCTGCATGGGCTCACAAAGACTGGACGTGGATCCCTACCTGAAAACTAGTATTGGGATATTTCAATCCCAATCTAAATCCCCACTCTGCAATCTTGGCTCACATTAGCCCTTCTCGGATGTTGGTCAGATATGGTTTGGAATTTGTGTTTGATCCAGATTCTGTGGTAATTAGGCCCGACATTCACCAGCTCAGCATGAGCCAATTCTGAACGGTTCTAGTGTTGAGTGGATCAACGCACTTCGCAGAAACAATTCTCTGTTTTCCCTGGTATACCACAATGCCAACCTTTATCCATCGGTAGGCTATGATTTCCTCCCCCATAATTTAATTCTCAATTGTATGCATACATTCCGGGCTGACTTAAGATTCCATTGAATATCTTATAGCAGCAATATCTAAACAATCGCTAGTCACCTGCCATTGGTGGGTGATATTTCTTAGAAGTCTGCAATCTAAGTAAATTACTGACTACCAAAATGGTCCATTTGTTGTGGTGAGATGGGAATGTGCCCCTGGTGACCCCAGGTGTGGTAATGTGCCCCGCCCCACCTCATCCACCCTGAGGGGGACAGGTGGACCCATAATGTAGGCTATACATAAGGGAGCAGGTGTCTGTCATAGATAGGCTGCAGATAACTGTGAGGTATATTGTACTGTACCTTTGATATCTGTCACTATATGTATGTATATAATGAGTGTACATAAGTAATCATTTGAAGAACCGCCGCGAGTCTTCTCATGACAAATTTTTGCAGGTTCTACCAAAATTGGGCTATCGCCTGTAATATATCAACGCCCCCCCCCCCCACAAAAAAAAGGGGGGGAGAGAAGAAAAAAAAATAAAGATTAGAAAATAGATGATAAAAAAATGAAAAAAAGATATATA
This sequence comes from Acholoe squamosa, assembly GCA_949317995.1. Classification (NCBI taxonomy): domain Eukaryota; kingdom Metazoa; phylum Annelida; class Polychaeta; order Phyllodocida; family Polynoidae; genus Acholoe; species Acholoe squamosa. The sequence continues at coordinate 62,409,304 of OX439040.1, forward strand.
AATATATAGATAAATAAACAAACGAAAATAAGTAAAAGCTTCCCAGTCTTTTGGTTTTTGAATTGCTATCGAAATCATTGTAGATGCCTTACCTCTATGGGTCAAGCCCTCAAGGGCGGGGATGAAGAAATATCTAAGATTACCCGTCCTTACATAAAGCATAGAGAAGACAGGACACAGAGACATTCCTCAGTACTTGAAGTATGTGCGGTAGGTGCTGATGTCATGCCTGCACCATGTGGATGACTCTTTGTCCCTGTCACGTCCTCCTGGGGCACTCTGACTGCTGGTTTGGGACTGGTGGGCAAGTACAACCCTGTAGTTGTCATATACTATGGGGCATTCTGTAACTCCCAAAGGAGAATTTTTATAAATGTATTTCTCAAGTGGTTATTTGCTGTTTACTAACTTAAAAGTAGGCTTTCTTAGCCCATGTACGCCCTACTCCTCTTCTAGATTTTAACACTGCTTGCCCCCTGATCGTTGATGCCAATAGGTCAAGACTGTAGCACACAATTTATTCCCTATCTCCCGCTGGGTGTTAGGACTGGCTGTGAAATGAGCATATAGGATTAAGTGTATACGTTTGTAGTGTGGCTAGCCCTTGATAGCGGTCACACTGGGATCCTGGATTAGTGTGATTAGCAGGGATTAACACACAAACTCCTAGGTGTAAGACAGCAGGAAATGGTCACTGCCAAGTCCATACTTGATACCTACCTATGGGGTTAAATGTGGATGATGTCATATTACTAATTCTCATGCATGGTGGGTTTTTTTTCGAATTATTATGATTAATGTGGAAGAAATGGAGGTCTATATGAAAAGATCAAACGGGAGGTGCCAACCTACCAGAACCAAAATGTATTTGCCACAGAGTGTACTAATTGTATTGACCTGTTCCCACACAGTTTAACATGCCCTAGGTAAACACACAATTTAATGTGTGCATAACGTTACAAGTAGGACCAGGAGGAAGTGAGAATGTACATGCATATTTTAGCAGCGTGTTTATTGGAAAAGAGCCACAGGCATACATGTTTGATTCCAACTGAGAGACTTTTCCAAATAGCCCAGAGGGCTGGCAGGTAATTGGGCAGCACGATTGTCAAATTACACTCCAGTACAATAGCAGTGGTCCAGAAATAATCTATTTAAATATTAACTGCCTGCGTTTAGCTCATGAGTATTTCAGCAGTTATCGAGGGGGGAGGGGTCGGGTCGGTCAAAAAGTGCAGGTGTCACAAGCAGATGGAAAACCAAATGCAATCCTTTGGTGATGCTTGGATGATTGTTCAATACATTGTAATGATATTAATTGAGATGAATGCGAAATTAATGACGGTGCATAGGCTATTTTATGGAACGATATGCTCTCCACCATCTACATTAGTACTACCCATCTCCCAACACAATGAGCGTGACAGTACCCAGTAGGTATGAGGGTGTATACTAATAAGCCTCTGTTGATATTGTGTCCATATGATATGCCGCCAGCATAGGGTATTAATGTCATGTGAAGAGGATCGACTGAGGGCCCAGCCAATATCTATAAAAAAAAAAAAAAACTATTGTCTAAGGATCACCAAGGCACCAATAATTGTGACATGTTTCTTGTAACCTGGCATTGCTCAGTGAAATATACCCCGGTAGTACCACGCCAAAACTTAAGGACTAGATACACATTTTAGGTAATCAGTTTGCCATCCCCCAAAAAGCTGCCACCATATTGCTTATATCCACATCCCTAGTGTGTTATTTCTTTTATTATTCATGTACCATGCGTGTTAATATTTCTATATGTAATATGATTGCAACGGAAAAGTAGAATATCAAAAAAAGATGTATTGATCCTTTCTCTGATCCATTTCGTACCTTTGTCTTTTATAGGTAAGTTACGCTATGGGCAATAATCTGGGAGTGGTGACTCGTCAAATGGATCGTGAGTACAAAACTATGCCATTTTCTTCCATCTTCTATCACCATACTGCAGAATGAATATGGCCTCACCAGGTAAATCCCCTCCCGCCCACCTCTACACCGCCCACCCACTTTACCAACCCCTGGGCGTGTAGCTCGATCCAGGATCCTATATCTGGGTCATGCTGACCTAGATAAAGAGTTGGATCTCTCCCATCAGACCAGCAGGGGTCCCCTGGAGACAGGGTCTCATACAGGATGAAAGGCAGCTCTAGGCTATTCAAATCCACTCTCCGTTTTATGGGCAAATTTCCTTCCCTTTTTTTCTTAGATCCCCTTCGATTGCAATTGCTTGATTTTGTTACGAGAAAAAAGTGTAATGATGATGAAAAAAAAGGTATGGCCCGTTGTGAAGACACGCAAGGCCCATAAAACGGTATTTATAAGCATAGGTCTAGAATGATTGATGGCTATAGATGGTGGGTGAATAAAACTATTAATCCATCGGCAATGGGGAATTCATACACCTATATATCGCTACCTCCGGGTGTTCCCAAAGAATAAGCTATGCTTTGGCATGGACATGCAATGTGTAGCCGGTCTATAGCTTTGATATATGTACATTGTAGCACTTTTATCCAACCCAAATTCCTGTCTGTGATCCCAACGCCGTGCATGCCCTATTTTCGAACCCATGTTGTGTGATAAATTTATGCATGCATTATAAAATACCTACATCTCTGAATTTACATCTCATTGCATATCTACCCCGGTATAACTGTATACATGTACCCATGACCAATGGTGAAAGCGTTATCAGGGCTAGATCATAGTGGAATGGTGTCAGTGCGTGGTGTCTGGGGTGGTATAGGTGACATTTGGTGTCTGCCTTTACACTTGCTCCAACGTGGTGCATCTGACTAATACATACAAACAGTCTATCTACCACCACATGGAACTGGTACATGTGGCCGCGTACATGATCACGACACATGTATATTCAAAGGCCTGAGCCATATCAGCATAATGTCAAATCAGCCTGTTGGTGTTTTGTGTAATACTAAAGTCCTGGACATGACCAGGTACAGCTGATCAGTTATCACTAGTATCACGACTCCTCCTGCTGATGCATGTAAGTGTACTAGGTCTAATCTAGCAACATAACCCTTTTACTAATGGGAATCGATTCTGAGGCTGAGCTGTTCAATATAATCTACCGTGAGCTACTCCACACCCCGGGCTCCACACCCAACCTGATACCACCATCTCATACATGTACCTGAACAATCAACTTTGGGAACTATCTGACACCTGATTGTTAGCTACTAACCCTTCAAGGACGGCAACATGTCCCTAAAGCTTCAGTGTCTGTGAATGGTTTTAAACTTCTGCATTGGTGCATCATACCCATCCGTTTAGTGCATTTCTCAACTCTATAACCTCGGTATATATAATGGTACATGGATGCAGCGCTGGTGAATTGCTCGACCAGTGCTGCATCCATGTGTCATGTCAATAATAAAAAGAAAGGAATAGGGTACCATTAAGGGTCTCTCTTGTTTTGGAGCTCACACCTTTACCTCCTCCTGTGCAGCTGTCAGATTGACATCACCTGACACCACCTGGTGGTTCCGCTGCTGGTGACAATGTAATACAATACAATACAGGTAAAAGCTGAGGTGTTAGCCAGGTACTATGGAGACCACGCCTCCATCAGGATGTTCCATGCTGGTCAGTCAGTCACAGCTCCCTGTGTTATGTACTATAATAATAGTATTTATATTACAGGGTATTGCACATTAAGCTTTTGAGGGTTGCATGATACCTTAAGGTTCATATCCCCCCCCCCCCTTTAAAGCATGTTTCTCAAATGTAGCACTTTTGGGTGACTTTATGCCATTAATGCATCAAGGCATCGTGCCAGTGGCTTCAGTAGTATATGTGTATATTAGTGTGATGCTTGCAGCACTACCGCATTACTCGCCTTCATGCAGGTAACCATAATGGATAAATACATGATATGGTCCTTTAAAGGGTTGATTGTAACAATGACCTTAGTTTCTATTAATCTAAGCTTGTTAGGACAACACCTCAGGTCATCATCTCTACCATCAACACGGTCACTAATAGTGATGAATGTGTGCACAACTACAGGTATGGAATTACAGGACGCCATGATTGCAATTGGGGATATTGTACATTGTATTATGTCAGCTGTGTAATGACAGATGCGGGTAGGGAGTTCATATGTATTACCTGTGTCTGAGGTCTGTACATTGTAATTTGTAGCTAACAATAGGGTTTTGGCCCTTATTTTGTAGAATAAAGGACCAAATTGTAAACATTGATGGATATTTTAGCTCACAGTGGGTTCAGCTGGATACCGATCTGCCTCAGAAATTCAACTGAGATGCAGATCCATTGAATAACTGTGTGTACTGGGATAGGATTGACCTCTAAATCCTTCTCCCTATTGCCTTATCTTGCCAGGGATCAAGATTGGTAGAAAATCACATCGGAGTAAGGAGATATAGATCCTCTGTGTAAGAACATGAAGGTCTAGGCTAATCTGACGGACCTCTGCACTTATAAACCTTTGGAGGGATTTCCTGAATAGAGTTCCAGAGATTTGATATACAGTTGGTGGTCAGTCGGGAGTAGTTTTGAGAAGATCAGAGATAAGATATAAGATAAGGGTCCAATTGAGGCCTTCTACTCCTGGCCCCTTGTTTACAAATCTCTCTGTTTTTCTGAAAGAGGTAATTTCTATTACCAAATAGGCTGATTTTTTTTCTATATTTCATCAAGTCATTTCCTGGTTTGTTTTAGATTTTCTGTAAATGTTTCTTATGACTTATCAATGATTTTGTGACGTTGGGTAATAGAAAATGGGAGAGAATTTTCTCAGAGGTTTAGAGCCCCACTGCCTCTGCCCACATCACCCTCCCGGCTGGGGAGGTTTCAGATATGACTGACCTAGGCCTGTATAGTGCAGAGAAAGGTTTACCTATTGTAGATTTCTTAATTGTGTTTGAATGCCAGAAACTGGCCTCTGAGCAATGCATCTTTGACATGTTTAGTAACAATTTCATATTACACCATGACGCACCTTTGTTCCTATTCACATAGGGAAACACATTCCCTCCTTTAACCTGAATGTACACCCATTCACATAGAATAACACCATTTCCATGTTTCCTCCCATGCCCAACCACCACCTGCTACAAACATAAACAAACCTGCTACAAACCACCATGCTCGGTCAGGCGTGACGTATTCCATTATAGTGTGGATTGCCCATGAATTATTCCAGCTAATTATCTAGTACAGGTAGATCCTCACATGTTGGGGATGGTTCACATAGCAACATGTGCATGTTGAGATTTGTCCTCGCAGATTTATTAGTCCCTTTTAAGAGAAAAAAAAAACAAAAACAAATTAATACCGTGAAAAGAGAAATTTATGCTTTGGATCTTGAGGTGGTCTTATAGAGGTAAAAGTTTCATAGGAATACCGAAAAAAAACACAACAAAAACAACAAACAAAAAAAAACATGAATAATAGGTGAAAATGAAACTTTAGTATTGCAATCTATGCATTGTCTAAATCAATAGATGGTAATGTTAATGCCAATGGTGCCACAATGTAGGATCATTACCTGACTTATCACAAACAATAAAGGATTATCCACCCTGAGATGATTATCCTGTAGGGAGGCAGTGGATTATTGCCTCTGGGATTAACAGAAGTCGGAGATTGTTATCACCTAAATCAGGGAATTATCAAGGAATATTGGGTACAAGGTTGGTATCAGCTGGTATCTGTGTTGACATGTACCTATAAGGTGTTAGATGTGACAGACGAGTGGATACTGTAGGCCCTAGATACGAGGCAATCCATTGTGCTCTTATCCGATGTTGTATAATTCTAGTCTGTACAGTGGCGACACATGAAAAATGATAAAAAAAAAACACTAGTCAGAATAGCTAGTTAATACTTTTATAAATAGACAATAGAGGAAGGGATATTCCATACATTAGACATAAATGAGACATTGAGGCCGAAGTCAGTGTCTCATATTTGTTGACAAGGAATCTTAAAAATATCTCGAAAATACCCTCAAAACTATCCCTTTCAAGCATGATGTCACAATGTGTATCGTTCAAAGCTTATTTTATTCTCCCTGTTTTTAGCTACTCTTACTTCATGTATGTGTCCCATACTACATCTACGTATCAATCAGGCCGGACTGATTGCAGAATTGGTGGGTTCCTTATCAGAACAGCAGAAAATGTAAAGTTCAATGGAGGTATCATGTGCCCATCAAAGGGTTACCTTTTCAAACCATATTCAGAGGAGGCATACTCCAGTGTAACTGACTGTGCCATTATTCCTTGTTCAGCAAAAGAAGACCAGACAAGGACAACCCAGGCCTCCCAACCCAGATTCAAGAGCAGGCCCAACGTCTTTGTCTGTTTCTAAAAGAAATGTCATAAATAACCAGTAAAGGAAGTCATTGAGTAAACCAAGCCCAGGTATTTGAGTAGAGCATGATGTAACTGAAGCGTTTAGTGTTTGTTGTTATGGATTGTGTTAAAGCTGACCTTTGGCAGGATGTAGGCTGTGTGTGCCTCCAGTACAGGATACCTGGGTAAGGTTACCTGATAACCCACAGGGTGCTCTGCTACCCTAAGGGAAGGCAGGTACTAAAGGGGCATTGGTAAAAATAAAATACATCTCTGTTTCACTATATTTTGGCCAATGTCAGATGCCAAGCACAGCTATGCTTGAATATAATCTGGATTAATTATTTCCCCATATCCCATATATGTCAACATCAAAGTGGTAGTGAAGTTGTGTGGTACCACCCCCCCCCCCCCACCTAAAATACAACAAAAACAAACAAACAAAAAATGAATGAAATAACTGAAGAGTCTTGACTGACAAACTAAATGCACAAATGAAAAAAAGAAAGATAATAAAATAATAAAAATAGTAAAAAAGAAACAAATTAAAAGGAAAATGGTGACAAAAGATGTATATAATGACTACTGTCTTCTAACGTTGTTACGTGAAGCACACTTCCCACAACATTAGTTTGGCCTAAACCTGCAGGAGGTGAGTGTAGTGCCGCCTCCTGACGTTCACAAGAAGGGAACCTCTTTTGTTCCTGCCTGCTCCTCAGGGGACAAAAAGAGGTAACTCAAGTACCTCCTACCCCAAACAAACCATAAAGAAGTGGTGCCCCAGTACCAAGGTTAAGGCATATTCTATAACACTATGACAAGATAGTAAAGGACAAATCGCCATTGTGTGGTTATGCATGATACTGAGGAAGTACGTAGCATGAGTAAGGTTGTGGTAGGAATATGGTATTTGTAAATATACTTTGTACAGGAAGGATCACATTTCAGTTATCACTGCTGTGCATACATGGTGTCCTGTGTATAACCCATGTACAATGACAGGCCCATGGGATAGTGGGGAAATCCTCAGTAAAAACTTATTTTAACCTAGTATTTCAATCTATCTCTACCTCAGTAAAAACAGCGTAGAGGTTATTTTGACCCAGTATCTCAATCTATCTCTACCTCAGTAAAAAAAAAAAAAACAACTGTAGAGGTTATTTTGTCCCATTATCTCAACCTATCTCTACAAAAAAAGGAAGTCTCTTATAGTATTAAAACCACCTACTACCAGTAGTAGGAGATGTATTCATCCTGTTTTGTTGATGGAGTCAGAGGATTTGACCTGAAATGCACCTTTTTAGCTTAGCGTTGTAACATGATTAGTTCAGGTGAGTTGACATTAGTCTAATATCTAGGTGAGGCATTGCCCTCATCCAGGTAACAGGTACAACATGGCTCATCATACACACCTCAGGATGTATCTCCTTTTACCTCTAGTCACACACATTAACCTGCAGGTAACCAGGGAGACCGGGTATGACCACCTCCTGGACCTCTGCCAGATGCTACTCAAACAAAAGACTGCAATTTTGTCCCAAAATCCTTAAGTACCCAGGGGCCAGGCATATAAATGTAGGACATTGTAATGCATATACACCTAGGTCATAAAGTTGGTTAGTGGTTCAAATAATGAGGATTTGATAAGTAGTTGCCTGCCCACCTGATATATCCCACTGATCTGATTTAGAATGGATATATCATATATGCCATTACCCTGTTTTTGGATTTAAGACTAAAATACCATTTTGTTCAATGGATAAGAGCAAGGATATATGTTGTTTGTTATTCCTTGGCGAAAAAATCTTATGGGAAATAAGGAAAATCGTTATAAGTTTGAAAGAAAAGAAAAACTACCCACATACACACATATATGCTTTCTTGAATACTACAGCCTTTTTTCAAGCCACGGTGACTAACAAATTGAAGAAAAAGACCAGGCTGTAGAAAATCAAAGGTGTGTACAGGAAAAGGTTTCCTGGCTTTGGTCAGTCCATGAGAGAGACTTTGTGGTCGCACCCTAAACTTAAGGCTTACCATGGTGATGTCATGATCCTATAGTCGGACGAGATCTACATATCCTCTATACTCACATATAGAGTTACACTACCCATAGAGTCTACCTGATAAAGGTGTAGGTCTAACTGTAGACTGGATGGGTGGGGGGGGGGCAGTCAGGTACAGGTGACCTACTCCACACCACTACCACCATCCCCTATCTGCATTGTGCCATACCCACACACACCACAGCCGGAACTATAATAGCCTTTACAACAAGATCAGACTCATTTCCCAGAAACTTGTAAAAGAAGGGTGATCGTTGATGCAGACACATCTAGGGCATGGTTCACACACAAATAAAATTTGAAGTTATGGGGGATTTCTACAATATCATGATGGCTAGTCTCTGCAAGTCCAGTTTGCACAAACCCATACTTGAATATAGCAACGTTTGAAAAGGCTGACCCTTCACAATTAATACTGTTATAGCGAAAGAGAGGAAAGCTGCTTTGGTATGAAGTTATAAGCTCATCATATTAGTCGTGTTTCAATAGATCATTAATAAGTGCACTTCAAATCTACAGTGGGATTACCTACACACATTTATATCCTTTGTCCCTATAATCCAGAATAGTTAACCTGCAGAAGTAAATATATAAAATATGTGCCCATAATGTGGCATTCCTCAAATCACAAGCCAGCTCTACATTTATTCTGACTGAAAAAAATCCGTATATCAGCATTCACATAGTATTCTGTCACATGGCGATGCAGACATTCATATATATATGGTGGTCTGATCCCAGACAGATTTACGGCCTATGATGAAAGGGCAGCTTTCTGTAAGCTAAGTGCCTTCATATGTCATCTGGACTTGAGATGAATCATGATGGAGACTATGTATAATGTATTACATATTTTATGTGAGAAAATGTGACAAATCTAGCACCGACTCTGATGGGGTTAAATTGGTAACTGCTGGATGTAAGATCTCTGTCTGATGTTCCTTGGATCACTTTAGTCCTCTAGGGATGGGATGATGTCTTACAGCTTTACGTTCATTTGTTGCAGGCGAGTAGGCTTCGCTGCACTGATTCGCTGCATCATTCTGACTTGTTGGGACTATATCCCTGTAGGTTTGTTGGGACTAGGTTGCTATTAAGAGTTAATACCCATAAATTCAAATCAGTTCAATCTCCAAAGTTACACTCCTACTAAAATTACAGGTGCTTTGCACAAATAGGTAGAACGGCTTTATGAATGGCAATGTCTATTTTAGGTAATCAGTTGGGCCCTCTCATGATGAATAGACCAATAATAGAATATACACTTGTATGGAAAGTCTGGACGTCCTTAGAGCTGGGCTCAAGTAAAATGTGTCAAGTCATAGTCAAGTTCAAATTGTTGAAAGTTGCCTGAGGTTTGTCTACTCTACAGATACTGATGACTTGAATAGAAGACAAACTCAGTTTTCTGAGATAAATAATACAGTTGTGTATAGTCTTGGTATAATGGGAGGACATAATATTGCTGTGTGTGTGGTGAAAAAAAAGAAGTCTAATGAAAATATTTGGTTCAGACTAAGAGAGCATTGCCTTTGTGAGAAGGTCATGGTCCGTCATGTGTGAAGGCATATTGCCGATGTCACCATTACATTACCTCTGTGTGTTCTCCACAGCAGAGGGTGCTACATGTAGCTGGTTAGGGTCTCCATGGTCAGATTCTTACTGGAGGTTTGACGTACAAAGGATCTAGCGGTAACTTTGTGTATTGATACTGGTGCTAAAGGCAAATGGTATATGTAAGAAAATAGTAAAGAGTAAAGAAAATTCCAGTTTGCAAGTTTTGTATACATCCTTTGATTGACAGTTTGGTATACATATACGTCATCCTTTCACCCCCTCCCCATAACACTTGGAGTAATTGAGCTTTGGTTACTGATGAAATAATTCATTAAAAGCATGATAATGTAAGGTAGGATACATAAATTCAACTAAGTCCATGATGCTGCGCATTTCATGAAGCTATTTCTAGGAAGGACGTGCTAGACACGCGTCACTATGGAGACCCTGAGGGCACAGTCAGGAATCTGTAAGATAAGGTCCTGTACAGAAGGGGTGGTCAGCAGGTCAGCAGCTGATAACGTCGTCATGGCAACTGATAGCACACCTATGTTTTGTTTAGGGTTAGAACTGAGAGATAAAGGTAGATGTATGGGTTAGAAATAGAAGGAGGTAAGTCTAGCAGATGTCATCATGCACAATTGGTTCCATACTGTGGTGTGTGTGGTGGGAGCGGATGACCTTGAAGGCCCCCTTTCACTGATACTTGCAAGTAGGCTGTACTATGCTCCCTCTCTTGTACATGTAGAAGTTCTCAGGTTTGACGCCCACAAGTAGTTTGCCATTCGTGTAAGGTCCATTTAGAAAAAAAAAAAGTGTTGGGAGGGTAAGCCATCATGCCCTAGTGATCTGTAGTAGCCAATGTCCTTTATATATTACCAACGATATTCCTGCATTGTGCAGACCTATCCTAGCAACAGGCGGGACAGGGTGCCCAACCTTTTGCCTCATGTACCGCAGTGGAAGTTGTTAAAACTTGCATTAAAGTATGATAGATAACTTATTTAATACTAGACTTATGCCCTACGGGTAGGGGGAACTCCAGGGAGAATCAATCAGTACTAGTGCACTACATCTACCATCCAGGGGCCAGGTTACCATGTACCTGATCAACTTAAGCTATTCAACAACAGCTTTCCTGCTTAAAAAGAGGAGGAGGTGGGAAAAACGAGAGCTGAGGTCGTGATTAAAATGGATGAAATGAAAAAAGTACAATCAGGGGAAAAAAGCGAAAAAGAAATGGGAAAATCAATTACCATGATTATGTTGTTGACGACTAAATGGCTGGAGGGTAGAAGTTGACATCAGGAAAAAGAAATCTCCCTATGAAAAAAAAAAAAGGAAAGTGTTATGCTGGTTATCATTGTAACAGACAAAGGAAACATGCACATTCCATAGATCCTCCCCAGTTATCCCATGCACCACAGTTCTGCTGGTCGTTCTGCTAGGTGCAGAATGGTAAGTGGCATGCGGGAACAAGTGTAGTGTAGTTTCCCAGGACGTGGGGTGCTGGGAAGGTAATGAGAACCAAATGTTTAGGTCAGGTAGGGCCCGCTAGGTGGTGCTGCTGGAGGGGTAGGAGTCCCTACATGCACCAGTGTATCCCCAACTCAAGGACATTTACAAAGTAGGTGCATAGCATGCTCACTGTACTAGGGAGAGAAGAGAATCTAGAGAAAATACATGTACTGTTAGGATGTGCCAACCGCACAAGTATACCCATAATTCATATCAATTGTTGAGAAGGCTATGGGCGATATACATGTAGGTTATAGATCTAAGAAGACGGTGGGGCGGACATCCGTACACCTCGACGCTACCTAATCAAATGAGGCGTTGCTAGCCTAGCCCACTCTGTTGCTAACCAAAATCCCATCATGCATCAGTGGATATCCACAGGATGTGACATCACAATGAGTGATCAGCCAATGGCTGCACACCATCCCCTGGCAACTGAAATTGCCCAGCATAGGATTTTTCTAACCAAACAGATTTTTGGTCAATCTTCAGAATTTATGAGAATTCAGAAAGAGATGTTTAATAATTAGGTTTCGACCCCTCGGGTCTCATCAGGCATCATATTTTCAAGGTATAACATTAGGCTTGTGGATTTTCCACTATTTTTCATCCTTATTCACCCTTTGGGGAAAATAAAGGTGGGAATTCCTGAAATGGATTTAAATTTTGGTTAGGGAAATTTTTATTCCAGCTTTTAGCCAGGAGAACAAAATTCAGTCAGTACCAGTCTCTAGTGGATTTATTCATAGAGGGTAGAGTCTATGGAAATAGACACTAATGTCTCAGAATAAAATTGGCAGGGGTCAGATAATGACGTCTACCGGGTGTGGGGAGGTCTCGTAACATCGTGTGTTTTTTTTGTAGGTTATACACTTAAATACCACCTTGAAAACATAGTTTTATTAATTCTTAAAGTTGATTTCAGTTAATCATATCAGGCCAGACCCATCAGTATCCCATCAGTCTTCCCCCTACCGTCCGATGTCAAAGCTACATGTACTAGACAGACAGTTCGGACGGCCTAGATCATATGTGCCCTATAAAATTTAGAAGGATTCACAGGCCCACAGGCTGTTTGTCAAAAGAGAGGAATCTGAATGATCTTAGCTCTCTAAACCCCAGTAAGACTAAAACTGGTGTGTATGGTTACAATGTGAGGAGTGTAGAAGTAGGGCAGTAGGGTAGATGTGTGCAGAAGGGGTCGATGATACCACCACAGACCGTGGAGAAGGAGCAGCTCTAAGCAGCTCATGGTGTGGGTTTACACCCCCAGCCTATGCTAACACGTATACGGCTGTAGATCGGGGAGCAAAGGTCTGATATATCACAGATAGGTCCACCCCCCGGAAGGATTACTGCGGGGGGTAGGAGTGAGCAACTGCTGAGCAACTCAGTCTAGGATTGTGATGTGAGTCGCTCACTGCACATTGTGAGTTTGAGCTGTTCTTTTACGCTCAAATATCTTATTTTTAGTTCCCATCTTGTAAATAATCATGTGCTGTATTCAAGCAACATCTCATTTATAAGCCGTATCCGGACTTTGTAATGTCATACAAGTTTCAATATTAAAGCCTGCGTGTACTTCCGCAGCTAACACAGTTAGAAATTTGCGAATTCGGTTTGGTCTCTGCTGAAACTACATTTCTAACAGGGGAAGAATAGATGATACACGTACACCCCCCCCCCCCATCCACCTTTACCGGTATATGTTCCAAATACAAGTTGTCTCTGGCAATGGGTTAAGAGATTGGGTGTTTTTTTTATACAACGACCGATATGATAAACCAGAATCCACTTAGGTAAACTATTACATGAACCCCATACACAGGCACTACACTACAACATTGAATGTATGCATACATATGTTCCAGAGAAGAGAACTAGAGGTGCGTTAGCTGGTATTTTGTAGGAATGTGAGCAGATTAATCATCATAACTAACACTTCATGAACAGTTCGTCAACCTGACTACCTCAGCCAACAACCCAAGGCCAAGATCAGCAACACACAAGGGGACCAACTCCAAGCTGTACTTCCCGCACTTTCCCGGTCAGGTGCACTAGTCCTGGTACTCACAGTACGACTCTGGCACAACCTACAAATTTTCCTTTTTGATTTGGAGATGAGTGATATATCTTGAGTTGATGGCCCTGACGAAGACCATCTTTCCATCACAGAAAAGCTTGGCCTTGGGCTTGTAGGCCTTTCTATTGTGACTTTGTAGAGCATGATTTCTGCATTCTGTTCACGTCATAAATGTCATCTTCACTATTCAGAATGTTCCTTGGTTGGTATCAAGGGAGCACAGCAATTTCATCGTTTCAGCCAACATCAGTAGGAATTGATTGGAGAAACTTCGTGTATTTAGCTTACAATGGGCAGTGGACAGAACCTCTCCCAGAGATGAATATGTACATTGGGATAGAGACTTCTTGTAATGGGTTACAGTAACAGAAGTGAGATCTGTTCTGGGAAGAGTGCCCAGCTGGGTCGTGGTCCGGGTCGTCATCCCCACCCTGGTGCAGTACCATGGTGCAGTATGGGGGTTTCAGGGGTGATCCTTGTGGGCGTGCCAGTATGTTACCATGGAAACCTGAGATGGCGGCATCTGGCCACCAGGGAGGGCGACGAACGGTGTATCCAAAGGTATCTGTGGTACGGCATGGTTGTTGAAAGGAGAAGGGCACAGATGCTGGTAATGGTCGTAGGGTTCAGAATCATGAGAATGTGGCCATGGATAGTGGGTAAACCCACCACGTGTTGGATACATCTTTCTGATCGGCCCCCAGAAATGAACAAAATGAATGTGGAACTATCTGGCACTGTTCTGTACTTTGTTAAATAAGAATGAGCCTAACGGCACTGTTGTTCCGGGACTATTGTTCACAAAAACAAGAGTGCCACCACAGGCATAGATAATTACAAATTCATGTGTCTGACTCTAGGTGTGTGGTCCACTCTTGGTGAATCTACCCTAACCCCCTACAAACGTGACTGTAGTCTGTTCCCACCGCTATATGAGGGTAACATTGAGCACACGATGTGCAGCTGTTGATACTCTTCATTGTACAGTGTATGATCCACAATACCTCGACATGGTGCTGCAACATCTGGACTCCTAATGGGCGTAGTATGTTATATATGAAGGTACCGGTAGTAACTACACTGGTCTGGAAGCTAGGGCAGATTCAGTATATAAATCGTATCTAACACATAAAGGAACCTCGAGTCGGATACTTCAATTCGGGGTTGTTCTTGCATGCTAATGCTCTTTGAGTGAATTTGGCCAAATAAGAGTATGTTTAGGATGAACCTACCCAGTGACAAAATCATCCTTAGCTTCAGGAAAAAAAATTATAGAATAATTTTATACTTTGCTTTTGAGTCATCTTCTCTTTCTGGGTAATGTTTTGAATGCATACTGCTAGACACACAGTTCACAATAGAATGTTAGCTATCATTTGATTGGGAAGCTTTAGGACCACCCACTGACTCGGTAATATGAGTATTTCTAACTCTAAAAAGGGAACAATTTATTTAAAAATCCTTTACGGTAATACGTAATCCCTGTCCTAATTGTCTATTGTGCGCTAATATTAAAGCCCCTATCATTGTAAAAAAAAGACCCGCGATAATGCTCCATATAATGCCATCAGAATTAATATGTCCTACAATAATAGTATTAAGCTAAATTCATAAGAACTGACATAAATAGCCTAAATAGCATTCACTGTCCGCACTACTCAAGCTCCCAGTACATGTTAAAAAGAGAACTAGGAGGGTGTTATTCCGGAGGAAGGTGAGCAGATTAATTGTAGCAACTCATACTCCATGAGCAGCTCGTGAGCCAATCTACCTGGGCCAGGATCCTAGAGCCCGGGCCCTAGAGCCATCATCAGCAAAGAACAGCAGACTTATTCATGGAATGACCATGTATTTCCTGATATTTTCTGGTTATATTGCGCTAATCTCAATCTCCTCCCTAAATGTTCGGGGTTTGGGATAGGGAGGGGTGGTGCTCACGACACGTGCATCCAGTGGGCCCAAACAGGTGCTGGAGGATCTGGACTGGAGCCTGGAGGTTGTGTTGTTTTGCCCAGCGCATCTGTGCAACATGACAGATGATGACCTCCTGTCAGAGGATGAGTTCTGTAAGGTCATCGTCACATACCAGAGAATTAAATAGATGCCGCCCTTATTTTGCCCTATTCCGTATAGGAAGGAGCATGATAGGAGGGTATTCCGAAGAAAAATCTGAAATAGGATCAAAGTAGCTAAAATGACCACGGTAGTCACATCAATAAATCTCTAGATCTGCTCGTCCACAAACCCCAAACCTCCACCTTCCCAAACCCCTACCCCCGCAGCAGACCTTCCTGCCCTGGGAGTTTTACAAGATAAAGCTGGCTAACCTGTTACAGAGCCCTAGGGTACAAATCTGTGACACTCCCCAAACCTCCCTCCAATTTCCCATCCCCGTCCTGTGATTATAAGTCATGTTGTACACTGATCACTTCTGACAGGTCATCACAGGGACACCCAGTTTTGTCATGATTTCCATAAACTGAATGTGACCACTTCCAGTTGGTGTTAATAATTATATATACAGAATGGCTGCCTGGTGCACGTGTTGTACAGGTCTGTCATACTTTATCACATCCCTGGCAGTTAACAGGTGATGTGGTTTCCTGCCTGTGACTCATACCCATATATCATTACTATGGTGACAGATTGTGACAAGATTCTATACATGAGGTCTGAGTTACCCCTTGCGGCCACTTGTGAGCTGGTTCCCGGTCGGGCAGCAGGAGCAGGGTGGGTCTCCCAAACTAGGCCACAATGCTGTGTCAATGGGAGATAATTTCATAGTTGACTGTTGATGGGTAATTTTAGGAATTTTGCCTTGAAAAATTATGATAGTGTGGGTATGAACACCTTGTTGGTTGGTGTGAAAAATAAACTCATTATGATTTATAGAAGTAGGAGATATTGGTCTGTGTATGATACACACACTGACCCACATAGCTGAGACCGTGAGTGCATGGTATGTTGTCCACTCCCCACCCCCTGCCTCCCGGGTGGTCAAGGTGCCTGCCTGTCGTGGTATGAAAGGCACCCACCATGGCTTCGCGTACACCGCCCCCTAGCGGACATATCCCCGGCTTTAGGAGCCTGCTGGAGTAACTCGGATCTCATGTATCACACTGATAAATTCTGAAAACGACCTCTGGTATAAAGAAAATCAGGGGAATCAGTATTTTCACAATGTATTTTAGTTAAAGTTAGTTGCTACTGTTAAGACTCAAGTATTTGCTAAAATGACATTTGACAACAACTTAATATTCAATGTTTGTTATGTCCTTTCAGGTGAGTGCCTTAATTACACTGGCCCGGTACACTGGTCTCTTAATTCGATCAACTGACATCTAAAGTGGTTAAGTATGAAACAGAATTATAGCATTGTTCATAACTACGATACACTATAATCCCCGAGTTCTCTATCCAAAAAATGCTGTAATCCGAGCCATCCGGGAAGCGTACACAGAAAACAAGACAAAAAGTAAAGATGTGGTTATGTGTTGGGTGCCAAGCCACATAGGAATCGAAGGAAATGAGGCTGCAGACACTGCTGCAAAAAATGCTCTGAGGAGGCCTGTAGGGGCCGACCAAATGCCATACACAGATGTCCTACCCATGGCAATAGTCCATGTTCAGGAAAAATGGCAGCGCAGATGGAACGCTGGAAATGCCAGCAAGCTGCGAACCATCCAACCAACAGTCGGCAAAACTTTTACAGAAGAAAACCTGACAAGATCGGAACAGGTGAAACTGACCCGTCTAAGGACTGGTCACACCCCAGTCCCCGCACTCAGTCACCATATATGACACCATCATTGTTACGAAAAACACGGAAATAGGGGTGCTTGGGGAACATCAGCAATGTCCTCTATTTTTCAGAAAAAGGGGTAATATTATGAGAAATATCCATGGAAATCAAAGAAAAGGGGGTAATTTTCACAATGATAAGTTGATAACGAAATAATTAAGTAAATATATCTGTGTTTCCTCTTCAAGAGTGACATTTTTGGGAGTTGAAGGATCCATGTTTTTAGGAAAAGGGGTGGTTTGTTCAATATGTCAGTGTTTTCTCAAATTAAGGGGTGTTTTTGGGCCCTCTAAAATCTGTGTTTTTCACATAAATAGGGGTAATTTTCAGCCTGAAATCCGTGGAAAAGGGGGGCAAATTTGAAACCCGTAATGATGATGGTGTCACAAATGCTGTCTGAGTGCAGGGACCGGGGGTCACACCAAACTGACACACAGTCACCTTCTGAAAGGTGAAGTGGCACCTGTATGTCAGGCATGCAACACTCAGCTGAGTGTGGAACATGCTACATTGTCAGGCAACCAAGAAAAGCAGGAAGAAATTCCTGAAAAATCCAACGACAATGAACAGTGTTTTCCACAGCACTGGAAACAAGGAGATTCTTGATTTCCTGCGGGAAACCAAGCTCTTTTGCAAAATATGAAATATAAAGAAGCCTTAGCGAGTTAGGCATTGCCCTATGATAAGTAGGGGAAAATAGGAAAGAATCAAAACATAGTCTCTCTGCTAACTTTTAATTACTATTAGTGGAGGTAAAATCAACCAAACCAAACCAAACCCCGAGTTCTCCCAGTCTGCTCTTATCAGTATACCACACCTATGGACCTGTCCTCTTTTATCAGTGAGTGAGTGAGTAATAGATGTTTAACGCCATTTCGACAGGTAAGGTCATATTCATGGCGAGAACTACATTACACAATTTCACAGGGGAATGTGTCAGTGTCTGCGCATATGTGCACCACACACATCCAAGGGGATAGGAAAGAAATAGAAATAGACCCTTTTAAGTGGGTTAGGAAAGCCCGTCTTTTATCAGTATATCATGTACAGATACACATACTATACCACACCTTCCCTGTTATAACAGTACATGTCTGGGGTACAGGTGAATCTATTGTACCACACCTTCCCTGTTGGATCGGTACAGGTCTGGGGTACAGGGGAATCTATGGTACCACACCTGTCCTGTTGTATCGGTACAGGTCTGGGGTACAGGTGAATCTATTGTACAGTACTACACCTTCCCTGTTATAACAGTACATGTCTGGGGTACGGGTGAATATATTGTACCACACCTGTCCTGTTGTATCGGTACAGGTCTGGGGTACAGGTGAATCTATTGTACAGTACTACACCTTCCCTTTTATAACAGTACATGTCTGGGGTACAGGTGAATCTATTGTACCACACCTGTCATGTTGTATCGGTACAGGTCTGGGGTACAGGTGCACCTAATGTACCACACCTTCCCCATCATGTTAGTTGTATCAGTACAGGTGCACCTATTGTACCACACCTTCCCCATCATGTTAGTTGTATCAGTACAGGTGCACCTAATGTCCCACACCTTCCCCATCATGTTAGTTGTATCAGTACAGGTGCACCTAATGTACCACACCTTCCCCATCATGTTAGTTGTATCAGTACAGGTGCACCTATTGTACCACAATTTCCCCATCATGTTAGTTGTATCAGTACAGGTGCACCTATTGTACCACGCCTTCCCCATCATGTTAGTTGTATCAATGCAGGTACATACACCTATTACCACACCTGCCCTGTCTGGTCATGAATCCTGCTCCTGTCAGTTCCTTGTCTGGAGTTAATATACTACAGCTAAATGAGGTACACTATACTCCAGGTTAAAAAACACCCTCAGTTATTTCTGGCATTGGCTGAGGAATGATGCCATGTGTGCCTGGCCTTGCCAACCTACCAGCTCACGTTGGCACCTCACCAGCTCACCTTGGCTATACCGGTATGTCTGTTTGTAATTTTATTATTAGTCAAACCCAATAGGGCCATTCACATTGCAAGTACATGTAGGCACTTAACCAGCTAAATCGGAAAACCTTAACCGTAGTAACTCTACCAAGGATTCTCTTTAGTATCCTTGACTGCTTCCATAAGTTCCAAATTCAAATTTTATAGATCTGAGGGAGACATCAATGGTAAATTTAAAACATGGATGACTTCAGCATTCTGCGCCCCTATCATGAGGTCATCTCCCACTTTGTATTACTATGAGACTCCGGAATTAAAAGGGTGTAACCGGATCATCTTCATATCCGGATTTAAGAACGTCCTCAGGTAAGGAGGTAGCCTCATAAAGTGTGGGTTAGGTTCACCAAGGTCCCACTCAGGTCAAACTTCAATATATATATATATATATATATATATATATTGTGGCGTAGACCGAGCCGACGTCGGTGGATCCCGAAACCATCCTGGCATGGGGGCGGGGGGAAGCCGGCGGAGGCGGAGTCACGTCAGCATTGTGTTATTCGGAGTAGCGTCTTCGGCGGCGGTGTATGTTGTACATACACCAGCGCCGGTGGACTTGCAAGTGTATAAATACTGGAGGTGTCCCACCGGACAGGCAGTCTGAGATTGGGGTGGCTATAGGACGCACCGGCACTTGCACCAGAGAGGAGGAGCAGCGGCATATAGATAGAGATATACTTAGCTGGTGTGGCAGAGCAAGCCAGGCAATAAAGAATTCACGTTAATTATACTTGTCCGTGTTACTGGTCGTCATTCTCTTATCCGGAGGAGCTTGGAGAGCGCTACATTGGTGACAGCGGTGTTTTCAACGGATCCACGCAGGACTAGAGATGGCGGAGGCAAGGATAACGGGAACAGACTCATTGAAATTGGAAGGAGAAGGAGTTGGTCGGGGGACCCTCTTGGAAGTAGTGGACGAGGAGGTGACAATCAGAAGACCCGCAGAAAGCAGACCTGGGGAACCATACCCCGAAAGGCAGGAGGAGCCTATGGATCGGAATTGGACGGGGGAAGGCAACCAGGTAGAGGTGGGAGGAGGGCGTGCAAGTCCCGTAAACGACTTCAGATGGCCATGGGAGAAGGAGGAGGTGGAGAGGGAGATACCCCGGAGGCCTAGCCGGGGGAGGCGCCAACCCAGAGGCAAGACTGAAAATACTTCAAGCATGACTCGGAGGAGATTGGAGGAAGGGTCAGAGGATTGGACGGAGGAGGAGTGGGACCAGCTCCTAGAGACTCTCTCAAAGCATAGGAAGATGAAACCGGCAGCGGAGGGACGGGAGGAAGGAAGAGGGACGGAGGGCCCTGACAACAAGGGAGAGGGGATGACGGTAAAAAAAGAGGTGATCGGGGGAGAGCAGCCATCAGTGGATGAAACCCGGTTACCTGCGTTGCCGTCCCTATCTGGCGGAGCTGACGGCGAAGTGAGTGCAAAAGGAAAGCCGGTGGTTAAACCCACAAAATACGACGGGACGGGGGATCTAGGCGATTACCTCAACCACTTCGACCTGTGTGTGAAGGTGAATGGATGGGACGAGGCTGAGGCAGGCATGTTCCTAGGGCTGAGTTTGGCGGGGGCCGCTCGGAGGCTGTTGAACGGCAGAAAACCTGCTACGCCGGAAGGGTACACCGAACTCCGGAAGGCGCTGGTCGAAAGGTTCGAGCCCACCAATCAAGAAGAGACCTATAAAGCTGTCCTCCGCACCAGGGTACGGAGGAAGGGGGAGGCGTTGCAAGAATTGAGGGAGGATCTGATGAAGTACACCCGACTAGCTTACCCCGAGGCCGACGCCCGAACTACAGACACCCTGGTTTTGGACAGATTCCTGCTATGTTTGGATAATCCTCTAAGACAATGGGTCTATCAGTCACAGCCAAAGGACCTACAAGCTGCCGTCATGACAGCCGTGGGGGCAGAAGCCTACCTGAAGGTGGAGCAGGAAACATCGCAGAGGGTTAGGACCGCTGATGCGTCGGTAAATGAGCATCTCAAAACCAACACCGACAGGATGGATAAAATGGTGGAGCTAATGGACCATATGGCTAAGAAGATGGAGGAGCCTCTCTCCACCGAGAAGAAGAGGCGGAGTACTGCCTGCTATGGGTGCGGTCAGGAAGGGCATTTCAAGCGGGAGTGCCCCAACAGGAGAACTGACAAACCTGGGGGGGCCCCCGAGACGGGAAAGGATGTTATTCCATCGGGAAACTAGAACCGACCTCTACCCAAGGCCAGGTACAGGTCGGGGGGATTGGGCCTATGAATATTGTGCAAGGAAGGCGAGAGAGGGGCGGCGGAGGACTAATAGTGGAAGGCAAGTTGGAGGGAGCCGTTATACAGATGCTGGTAGATACTGGCGCCTCACTAAACCTTATCTCCCACGGGTGGTGGGAACGACATGGGGGTGATCGGCCGCTCCAAGAAACGGGGGAAGTTGTCTTTTCGGTGGATGGAAGACCCCTGAAACTTAAAGGGGAGGTGCAGGCTTCATTACAATTGGGGACCAGGAGCACGAACGCGATGTTTATCGTGGGGGACACAGGGACGGAAGGAATATTGGGCGCCGCCTTTCTACGAGAAAACCAGCTTGTGGTGGACGTGGCCAGGGGAAGATTAATCTGGACCCAACCAGAATCGTTGTGTCGAGTGGTGAGCACCCGCTCAGCAGTGGTCGGAGCGGGGGAGGAAGCATTCCTGGAAGGCGCGGTGATGGGTCGGTGGTTGGACGGTGGGAATGGCCTGATAGAAAGTATGGCCGGGCACAAGGGTGAACCCCACTTCCTGGTGGGCAGAGGCCTGGTCCAGCCAATAAACAGAGAAACCTGGGTCAGGGTGCTGAACCCTGGGCTGGAACCGATCATCGTCTACAAGGATATGACTCTGGGTGGCATCCAACGGGTGGAAACGCCGGGAGAGGATCCGGGGGTGAACCCCGGAAGCTGGTGCCGTCGGGTGGAGGCTATGTCGCCGGAGGAGAAGAGAGGGCTTATAAGAGAGCTGGTGGAGGGAACAGAGCCAGACAGAAGGAAGGAGCTTGCGGGGTTACTTAATCAACACCTGGCGGCCTTCCAGTGTCATAAGGGTGATAAGGGACACACCACTATGGCCCAACACCGAATAGATACGGGGGATCAACCCCCTATAAAGCAGCCCCCAAGACGCTTAGCCCCCCACCGAAGGGCCACGGTGGAAGAGGAGGTTGAGAAAATGTTGGAGGCAGGGGTAATCGAGCCTTCAGTAAGCCCATGGGCATCTCCGGTGGTGCTAGTGAAGAAGAAAGACGGGACAACCCGTTTCTGTGTGGACTATAGGCGGTTAAACAAAGCTACAGTGAAAGATGCCTACCCTCTGCCCCGGGTGGAGGACTGCTTGGATACTATGGCGGGGGCCACCTGGTTCTCATCAATGGATCTTGCCAGTGGGTATTGGCAACTAGATGTAAGGGCGGAGGACAGAGAGAAGACAGCGTTCACCACCCACCGGGGGCTCTACCAATTCATCAGAATGCCGTTTGGGTTATGTAATGCCCCAGGGACGTTTGAGCGAGTGATGGAGGTTGCCATGCGGGGGCTTCAGTGGCGTACCTGTTTGGTATATTTAGACGACATTGTCGTGTTTGCCGAGTCCTTTGAACAGCATATGGAGAGGTTGGGCGAGGTACTACAAAGACTGGCGGAGGCCGGCCTTAAGATAAAACCCTCCAAATGCCAACTGGCCCGCCGGAGGATACTGTTTCTGGGGCACCAGATCAGTGAGGCTGGGGTAGGGACCGACCCAGGCAAGGTGGAGGCTGTTCGGGGGTGGCCCCCACCACAGAATATCACAGAAGTGAGGAGTTTTCTCGGTCTGGCGGGGTATTATAGAGCCTTCATCCCCGACTTCTCAACTAAGGCTAAACCCCTCAGTTCTCTGGCGGAAAAGGGACGGCCTTTCAAGTGGACGCCGGAGTGTGAAAATGCCTTCGAGATACTGAAGCAGAAATTGATAGAAGCTCCTATCCTGGGGTTCCCCCGACCAGAAGGCCAGCTTATTATGGACACGGACGCCAGTGATACGGGGTTGGGCACGGTGCTGGCACAAGAACAGGATGGGGAAGAGAGAGTATTGGCTTATGGCAGTCGCACCCTTAGCAAACCTGAGAGAAACTATTGTGTTACGCGGCGGGAGTTGTTAGCCATCGTTTTTGGCCTCCGGAAATTCAGACACTATTTAGTGGGTCGGCCGGTGGTAGTGCGCACCGACCATGCATCCCTTCGGTGGCTATTGGAGTTCAAAGAACCAGAGGGCCAGCTGGCGCGGTGGCTTCAGATCATAGGCACTTATGACATAGTGATACAACACCGACCAGGAAAGGCCCATGGTAATGCGGATGGCCTATCCAGGACACCCTGTAAACAATGCGGCAGAGACCCTGAAGAAGACAGGCGGTGGTGTCGTGTCTTCACAAGAGCTCAGAGTCAAGTGCTAGAAGGAGGGAACCGATCCCCCGCGGAGGGACCGGACCCTCCAGTGGGGCCGGCATGGGAAAAGCTGCAGAATGATGACCCCCTTCTCAGGGAGGTACGGGGGTGGGTGGAAGGAGGAGAGGTCCCCACTGAAGCGGTAAGACGGGACTGGAGCTATGAGAAGAAGGCCTGGTATGCCCAGAGAGAGAGGCTGACAATACACAAGGGCGTGTTGGGCCGGAGGTGGATAGGGGAGGCGGGGTCGGCCCACTTCCAGATAGCAGTTCCCAAGCCTAACAGGAAAGATGTGCTGCAGGAGGTACACGGAGAACCACTGGCCGGACACCTAGGGCGTAACAAGACCATCAGGCGGGTACAGGGAGGATATTACTGGCCTGAATTCCGGAGGGATGTCACCCGGTGGTGCGAGCAGTGTGAGCCGTGCCTGCGGCGGAAGGCAGCCCCCGCCCCCCACCGAGCTCCAATGGGACATGTTGGGGCTGGTCTACCACTCCAAAGGGTAGCCCTGGATGTGATGGGACCTCTGCCCCCGACCTCACGGGGTAATCAACACATTCTGGTAGCGGCCGACTATTTCACTAAGTGGACGGAGGCCTATGCCATTCCCAATCAGGAAGCGCCCACCGTGGCAAGGAAATTGGTGGAGGAGCTCATATGTCGGCTAGGGGCGCCGGTGGAGATTCACACCGATCAGGGCAAGAATTTCCAGTCGGGGTTGTTCAAGGAGATAGTAGCCTTGCTGGGGGTCAAACAAACAAGGACTTGCGCTTTTAGGCCTCAAAGTGATGGAATGGTGGAAAGAGCTAACCGGACCATTGAGGCGTTACTGGCTACGGTGGTGGCCACCGACCAGCAGGATTGGGACCTGCAGCTCCCCTTTGTGATGGCCGCCTATAGGTCATCGGTGCATAGCTCCACCGGAGTATCGCCTAACATGATGATGTTGGGAAGGGAAACAACCGTCCCCCTGCATCTGATCTACCCATTGGACCCACCTCCGAGGAATAAGGCTGGATACGTGGCTGAGGTCCAGGAGAAGATGGCACGGGCGTATGAGGCAGCTAGGAGTAACATAGGGAGGTCGGTGGCCCGCCAACGACGTAACTATGATGCGAGGGCGGAGGAGGGCCATCTGCCAACGGGATCCCAGGTCTTCTACTATCACCCCCTAAAGAAGAGAGGACTGTCACCCAAGTTGCAATGTTATTGGACCGGCCCGTGGACTGTGCAGGAGAGAATAGGGGATGCAGTGTACAAGATAAAGAGAGGCCGTGTAACCAAGGTGGTACATTTTGATTCTATAAAGGAGGTCTGCCTGCCAGAGGAAGAGGATCTGGGGGATGAATGCAAGGAGATAGACCCGGCGAAGGAAGAGGTAGCCAACCCCGACCATGGAGCGGGGGATGGATCGCCGGGGGCTAAGGCGATACGGGCGATAATAAGGGACCCTAACCCCGGGCCGCGTGACCAAGCATACTTACCTGTTAAGATGGCTGAGGGTGGGGACAGCTGGTGGAAATGGTGGCGGGAGGAGGAGACTCGGGTGAGAGCAGAAGCTGCAATGGCCCACTGGAGGGGTGAACCCCCAGATGACGAACCCCCCCTGGATGAAGAATATTTATCCCCTCTGGAGGAGGAGACCGAAGAAACTAGGGAAAGAAACGAGTTCAAGAGGGCAGAGTGGGCCAGACGGAGGAAGGACCCAGAGAGATGTCGTATCTTAGGCAGGCATGCAGAGAGGTGGCGGGTCTATGAAATGCTAGAGGAGGCAGAGCACGATAACGAACGGAACGAGGAGAGGGAGAGCCGTCTAGTAGCCCCGGGTCGCTTACCCCGGAGGCCTAAAACACCGCCTAAGGCGGAGGAGACGCCTAAGGTTGCGCCTACGTGTCTACACTTAGTACAGGCTGGGGTCACGGCACCGCCGGGCGCCTTCAGGCCTGCTACGCCGCCTAGCTCGGGGGACGGGCCTAAAACTCCGCCTAAAGCGTCGAGCGCGCCCTCTGCCGGAGTTATAGCCCCGCCAAAACCGGTGTTGCTACGAAACCAGAATGCGAGTGACGTCAATGAGGAGGGAGACGACCACTATTTGAAGATAACAGTCACTTTCCCGATAGAAATGGCGGAGGACAGACGTGTTGTAATGAGGAAGGTGGAGGAGAGCTGTAGAAATGGTGTAACAGGGGACACACAAGCCGGGCGGGAGGAAAAAAAAAAAGGGCCAAGGGAGCGCGTAAAGAAAGACGGGGTTCACCGGGAGGGCCGCCGGAGGGAGAGAGGGGGCCGATCTCCACCCAAATCCTCGTCCTCACGGTCCCACAGCCGCCCTAGGCATGGGGGAAGGGAGAATGATAGAAATAAACACCGCCAACGGCCCACCGAGGAGACAGTCCACCGAAAAGTAAACAACAAACCCTACAGGAAGAAGGACCGTGCGAAAGACAGCTGGTCAAGAACCCATTCCCACGTCCACTACCCACCGGAACGTTCGGAGGGAGGAGCAGAGCGGACGTTCTCACGGTCGGGTGACGGCCTCGTGACAGGGGAAACCCCGGTGGCACAGGCGTGCGGGGAAGGTTCCTGGCTGCTAATTGGCCAAGACAACTCAAGGGGGAGGGGTGTGGCCGGGCCGGGGGTGTATAAAGGAAGGACTCATCCCCGGGATTCGGCAATATCGACCATCGATTGGAAGCAGTTAGAACTCGGTAATATGCCTAAGACACACGAAGACGAGAAGTCCGTGCCCATGGTATGGGTAGGGGGAGTGCAGATACCAAAGCACAGGTGTGAGATCTGCAGGGAGGAGGGCAAACCGTATGCCTTTGGACGCAGCGATGCTTTAAAACGCCATCAGAGGAAGCATGAGGCCGTGCAAGAAGGATACGAGTGCCCCTCCACCGGCTGTGAATACCAGGTCGCCAAAGATTACAAGAATGACCTGGTGCGCCACGTGGAGAGACAGCACCCGGACATAAAAGGATGGGTGCCCCCGAAAGAGACCAAGCAACTGCGGCTGGCTAGTGAAGAGGAGGCGGGGGCCGTTCCAGCACAAACTCCAGGCACCTCCACGTCTACAAAACCCAAGTCTAAAGGCAAACCCCGGAAGGTTAAGGTCCACACGTCAAAAGGAGGGGCTGGGAAGGCAGAGGAGCCGGCCGAGTTCGCCGCCGCAAGCACTTCTAAAACGGAGGCGGTGGTGCCCTCCAGCCAGACACCGGGCAGCGCCTCTATCATATCGTCACTGGTGTCCCCCGGGATAAGCATAGGGGCTGAGGAAATGGAGGAGGTGGCCGCAGCGGCCAAATATCTAGAGGAACTGGTGGGACTGAAAACTCCCCCCAATCAGGGACTACCTGCACAAGGGGTGGCCACCCGGAGTAGTACTGGCAAGGGGCGGAAACGGGTGTCCGAGGAGGCAGTGGAGGAGCCCCCTGACAAAAAGGTGCGCCGGTCCCCCGGTAAGGAGGGAGCTGTCCGCCGGGTTACAGAAATGATAACGGACCCCGTTACCGGTAAATATCAATTGGAGCCAGAGGAGGAGGGAAAGGTTCTCTTTGTTCTTAAATTACTAATGGACAGGTACAGTAGGGAGGGGGAGACCCCGACCAAAACCTTAACTAGACTCCAGAAGGAGTTGCCGGTGGGCACACTAGACGTAGATGAAATAGAAAAGGAATATGAGGCGGCTAGGACGGGTATACCAACACGGAGAACCCAGCTAAAGGTTGGGACTTACGATGACGTCACAGACGACGGTTCACAGTCAGCTCAGGAGTCCAGCCCGGAAAAAGGAAAGGCATTCGAAATTTCCGGGGGACTCGATTCCAGCCCTGAAAAACTGCCGGAGTACACCTTAAAGGAGGACCGCCCCAAGCCCCACATTGAACCGGAATTATGCACACCTGCTGAGGAAGGGGCCACCTCCACCCCCGACTCCCCGGAGGAGGAGGAGGACAGGGGACCAGGTAAACCCGACCCCGAAGACGTAGCCACGAAGATGGTCTCCGCTCCAGCTAAAGTTGATGAAGAGATCTTTGAATACCCCCCCGGCGTGGCTGGCTACCCTGACCTCGAGGAGCAGTATGCAGCGATGATCAAAGCTGGTAGAGAGAGGGCCAGGCAGAAGGAGTTAGAGGAACAAAAGAGGTTAGAGAAGGAGAGAGAAATGGAAAGACAGAAGGCTATAGAGGAAAAGAAAGAAGCAGAAGCCAGGGTGGCGGAGGAGGAAAGAGCTTTGAAAGAACAGAAATCTAAAAAGACAAGAAGAGGAAAAGGGAAAGGCCCGGGAAAGAGTAGCCAGAAAACAGGATTAGAAACACTGATGGAGCAGGTTACCGTGCGCACGGGGGAGACCCCGGAAAAGGCTAGTCCACCAGCGGTGCCCCAGACTCCCACCCCCGGAACGCGGCGCAGCCTTGAGGAAATATTACTGAGTACATTAACTCCCACGGGCCAGCGCCCCAAGACCCCGGCAAAGACGAGCTCCGGCAGCAAACCCAGGGACAATGAGGGGGAACCCGTTGGTGTAACCCCCCAACAAAAAGGCAAGATGGCCGGGAGAGCAAAAGGGAGGCCTGACTTAGTGCATTACCCCAGGACGGTTACTGTTGGATTGGAGGGGCTGGTGGTGCAGTCTCCCAAGGGGGACTTTCTCTTACAAATTGAGGCTGGGGAGGAGGCGGGACACATGGAGACTATGGTGTTGGTGCCGGAGGGGGTGGAGACGGTGCAGGGGAGTGTGGAGGATGAGGACCCTTTAGGCCCACCGACCTCCGAACGTGTTATAATAGTGACAGACGCCCAGGTGGTACCCATACCTGACGGGGGCGTGGCTCCCACACAAGGAGTAGTGTCTGTAAGCCACGTGGTGGTTGCCCCTTCCCCGGCTCCCGACTCTGGAAAAAGGGTAGAGGTGGAGGAGAACTTGATGCCCTGGAATGAGGACTTCACAGGCCCCCGTGAGCTGCAGGAGTATACGAGGCGCTTGCGGAACCCGGGGAACTTGGGGCCCGAGATGAGAGTGGTGCCGGGGGGGGTGTGCAGCTCGGCAGTGCAAAGCTTGGCTGACGGTGATGTGGAACTGGTTCAGGTGACCCGAACCAGGTACGCCAAGGCGTCCAGGGAGGGACTGTGCTCCAGATGCGGGCAGCCATGGCCTATTACCCCGAAGGCCCCGGAGAAGGAGGAGAGACAGGAGGAGGAAGCCTCTACGAGCACCCAGTAAAAAGGGTAAGTGTCTCTTCCGGTGTATCTACGGCGGGGGAAACGGAAACTCCAGTACAGGAGGGCGCCGGCGGAGGTCGATGGGAGGAAAAGGAGGGAGGGCGGTGATGCAGCCGGGTCGGAGGGTGACTGCGGGATAAGCTGGGATGACGTGGAATGCACCCGAGTAATCTATGGGTGTAAGCCAGTACAGGCTGGGGGAGCAGTAGCACCTTAAATGAAGGACAAAATGCATCAGTTCCGGTGGGGTAAGCAGTACAAGTGCCTTACCTTGTGTTGCAGACCTGGTCGAGCCGCGGGGGGGCGGCATCCGGAGGCAGGCGGAGGAGAAACGGCAACAACCGGAGGGAGGTGGCCGTCGGTGGACGGTTCGGAGGACCGGTGGACGGCTCGGTGGATGAGTCGGGGGCATCTCGGCGGTGGCAGTGATGTTGTATTGGTCTTGAAGGCAGCGGTTGTATAATAGTTAAACCATTTGTAAATTATGAAGCTATCCGTTGGAGCATGCTATAAGTATTGATACTGTGTATACTGTATGATTATCTATATTGCTCAATGTATTTGTTTAAAAGTAATAATCACAAACACCCAGGGGCCATGGTGTATAATTGTTTATTCAAAATTGGATACCCATCTGCAGGAGGGTACTCTGACATTCTTTCCCAGTACGACTGTTAATTAGTTGGGGAGAGTGTGGCGTAGACCGAGCCGACGTCGGTGGATCCCGAAACCATCCTGGCATGGGGGCGGGGGGAAGCCGGCGGAGGCGGAGTCACGTCAGCATTGTGTTATTCGGAGTAGCGTCTTCGGCGGCGGTGTATGTTGTACATACACCAGCGCCGGTGGACTTGCAAGTGTATAAATACTGGAGGTGTCCCACCGGACAGGCAGTCTGAGATTGGGGTGGCTATAGGACGCACCGGCACTTGCACCAGAGAGGAGGAGCAGCGGCATATAGATAGAGATATACTTAGCTGGTGTGGCAGAGCAAGCCAGGCAATAAAGAATTCACGTTAATTATACTTGTCCGTGTTACTGGTCGTCATTCTCTTATCCGGAGGAGCTTGGAGAGCGCTACAATATATATATATATATATATATATATATATATATATATATATATATATATATATATATATATATATATATATATATTGAAGTTTGACCTTATGTAGTACGCCTTATACATACTTAACAATAGTTAGACAATGTCCGATTCGTGTATAGGTGAGGCTGAGTCCTAGAGAGGACAGGAACAGGGGATTAGGGACGGGAATAAGGATTACATCTGGATTATATTGGTCATCTTCCGGTTCCGGTTAGGCCTGTAGGTGACCTGATTTCATGT
This sequence comes from Acholoe squamosa, assembly GCA_949317995.1. NCBI lineage: Eukaryota > Metazoa > Annelida > Polychaeta > Phyllodocida > Polynoidae > Acholoe > Acholoe squamosa. Next base: position 62,439,752 of record OX439040.1, read on the forward strand.
CATCTGAAAGATGAGGAATGCTGCATCCTGGATAGATCATTAAAAGTAAACTAAGCTTCATATAAGTTTTAGACCTGCAGTCTTTATTTTATAACTTCACAAATGGACTGAGAACTGCGTTTACTCCTAACAAATGTAGATGGCTTTAGGGGCTTATAAATAGGAACAAAGATAGTAAAGATGACCTCTGGAAACCATTACCGGGACAAATGTTCTGCTGTTTGTATACATACAGCCTTCCCTTGGTGAGGGCAGCTATCTTCTGTACCTCTATGGCGAGGGTCACTGGGATTTGATTTACCTTGTCCCCATGCTGCCCTACTGCTCTAATAACACTCTGCCATAGAACTGATGAAAAAAAGGGGTAAAATGAGAAATAAATGAGCTCTCTTATCAACATGGGTGAAGCCATAGACACACAAGGTAAACACACCTTAACCTTATAGCTATCCGTATACCCCATATAGCCCCTCTCTTTCACCACCAGTCGTGAACTGTGTGCTGACCCGTGTCTGTGACCCTGTGTCCGCTTCTGTCAGAAAAGCCCCCCCCCCCCAACCATCCCACCTCCATTTTCCTTCCCCTCCCCCTATGGGGGGGGGGGGTACTCGAGACAAAAATAATATAGTTTCGATTAGAAATCATCCTTTGGAACAGAACTCACAGAAGCAGGAGATTCTTAAAAAGAGGGGTGGTAATTCTCTGAAATTTAAAAATGAGGCAGTGAATCTTTCTTTCCCTTCTCTATATATCTATTGTTTTTCCCCATAAATGTATTTTGTATTGGGGGTGGGGGGCAATCAATAGTTTTCTAGTTGTTGAGTGTACTCATAGAGTGACTACCCCCTTTACCTCTAGGCCCAGTTCTGCCTCCTACCGGACAAATAAACACTAAAAGTGGACAGAAATGGAGCCTAAAGCAGGTCGTCCAGACGGCGGTGTCATGTCCTCGGGGGTGCACCAGCCCACACAGACTCTGCTCTGTTATTGTGCAGGTAAGGCCTAATGAAGGGCGAAGTGTTTCAGGTAACAGTCTGGGTGATTCATACAGGGCATTTTGGTATATTTGCCATTTTCGAAGAAAGAAATTAAAGCGAAGGAGGAAAAGAAAACCCATTAAAAGAAAAGCACAAAAAAAAAGTTCATATACCAAGTTTGAAATGAATCTATCCTGGTTTAAGAAACATAAAATCTTCCTTTTCAAACCTAACAGCTGTCTGTAGGAACGCTCTTCTCCATACAGAGATGAGGGAGGGAGTTTGGTGTAAACTACTTACCGTAATCTCCCGCGTATAAGGCGCAGCTCGCGTATAAGGCGCACCCACAACTCAGAGAATGCAAGTCCACGTATAAGGCGCACCTCTAAGGGCAGATTTTTGCTAATTTAGTACTGTTCTATAGTAAAAATACCCCCCCCCCCTATAAGGCGCACCCCAAACTCAAGGCAATGTCCCTCCCACGTATAAGACTCAGCAGCATTTTGTTTGGCGTATAAGACGCGCCTTATACGCGGGAGATTACGGTAGTAATGAAAAGTCTGACCATGACCTCCTCCTAACACAAAGTGGCCTTTTATAGGTGAGACTGCGTCCAACACAATGTAGTCATGAACAAACATGCTCCTTGAACGCACAGGGAATGGGACCGACTGGGAAAAGGGTGCACCTTATACACGGGGCATTACAGTACCGTAGGTGCAATGTACCCCTAAACAAAGGAAAGATAAGAGGGACCCTGACCCTACCTGTGGCAAACCAGGTACTTCACTACAGAGATATACCGGTCCCATCAAACAAGGACATGCAAGTAGACCCTGGTTAATTAACCCTAGGCCTACCCTTTAAAGAAAACCCCTACCCTTTATTCATGATAACATATTTTGATGGGATTTCCATCAATTAAACAGATTCTGACATGGTGATTTCCATATGGGTCACCTGCATAGAGGAGAGCAGCAGAAATATCTGATGCATGCGGCAGCAGCAGCATCTGATGACGTCACGTTTGACAAAATGCATCAGTTGCTTAACTGCTTTAACATAGAAGATGTGGCAGAATCCTTCTTATACAGAGTATTATAAGTTAGAGTATAATGATACTACACAGGAACCTTCTGTTAGGTTATATATTGATATTTGCTGAGGGAAATAGCAAAGCGCACCAGAGAAAAATCTATAAAGACCATCTGTTTGCACCCTTACAGTACTATGCTAGTGCAACTGGGATTCATTTTGGAAATTAACCTGCTGCTCTCCTGTATAGTGAGACATATTCCAATAACCATACTAAAATCTTTTTGGCCCAGGTCGTCCTGGGTTATTGGCGGCGGGTTTTCAGCATTTTTAGTCGATCAAAATGGCTGACTTTAAGTGGGAATTGCTTATAGAAAGAAGGGGTCTAGAAATTAATGGAAAATTGATGCATGTTCCTTAGATCCTTGTCTTTCTGTCGATGGTAACAATTCCCGTAAAAAAAATGTTTACCTATGAAAAAAGCTGAAGAAAAAATCTGTCATGTTTGACTTACTTTCTCATGAAAATGAGCTTCCATAGGATTGTATTGTGTGATAGATTTTCGCGATAGACGTAACACATGGGCTCCTATGTGAATTGTCCAATTAAGACGCTTTTTTTCAGTAGGTAGGGGCGGAAGACCGTTTATATAATGCGATAGATGCAGGAAAAGTTGGGAAATTTTCGTATAGGACGGGTTAAGACCGTTTATAGACTGACCTTTTAAATCAGACCGCCATATCTTTGTTATGGCTATCGCATTTCCAGCAAGGCAAGTTCGGACATGAGCACGTTTTTTATAAGAATATTTTTATTTTTTATTTAACAGTAAATTGAGGGGATTATTCGATTCAATTCGATTGTATTGCTAAAGATGCATGGATTATATTCAAAAAGCCATTAATTTCAAGTTAAATCGATAGAATCTATCATCTCTCTGTCGAAAATGCAATTTCCGGCAAGGAGCGGGTCGCGCATGCGCACAGTACATCAAAATCCAAAATAGCGGACAGCGAGACGATCAAAACTGCTGGATTATAACAAAATGGAGGAGAATTACATTGTCTCATGCATTTGTAAGATTAATATGGATCCTTATTCAAGACCTGCTGATATTGTGCAATGCTTAACGCGCCAGGAGAGGAGTTATTTGCCAATGAAACATGCGAGCGATAATGGGTGCATCCTCCATAGCCTTAAGCATTGAGTCTTTGACACACTGTCACTATATTGACAGTCCCCTACGGTAGGTCGTGGGCGACCTGGGCCAGTCGTGCATTGCACGCGTTAAATCTTTATTTGATGAAAAGTCCCATCAAAATCATGAAAATGGGGTAGGGTTTTTCTTTAAGGACGGCCGGGTGCTCCGATAATGCATGTTTTCAAGATGCAGCAATGCAGTGGTTAGTGTGATTGACGCACAACAACCCAAAGCAGCAATAGCGAGACATGCACTGATGCAACATGACACAACAGAAATGGCATTGACAGCCAAGACATGCAAATAGATTAAAACATTATTCTGTCATAAAAGAGTCAATGTGGAAATGGGGTTTGATCATGAATTTGCCCTGAGATAGGGTCTATCAAGGGACAGTTATGAAAGCCCGTGCATTAAAATCTATATTTGCTGTGACAGTGAATTGAATAGATCATGCCTTTGATCGTTATACTGAAATCAGTACTTCACATGGCATTGTATTGATCTTGCTTTGAAACCAATACCACCAACAGGGTTGATCAAGCTAAACCACAGCATTCACATATCAGTGTATAGACATGAGGGATTCAATGCACAACTTAAATATCCCTTTAGGGATATCTAGTCTTTCAAATACTCATGCCTATGCTTTGACAATTGTGGTATATAGCCCCGCCCCACCCATCCATCTATCATATCTGACCTCAACCCTGGGGTGAATTTCTTAAGTTTTGCAGCTATGCTTTAAGGCAGCAGTGTAGCTAAGTCCTTATGTTAAAGTGAACTAAAATTTCATGACTGTTTCATCTTTAAAGTCCCATGACTAACCATAAACTAGATGAATAACTCCTCACACAGACTCCAACCATAATCTAAAGTAAAACGGCAAGTAAGCAGGCGTTAACTGCAAGAGGGCTGACGGGTCTCCAGATGGACTTCCTCAAAACCTCAACCCACCTCCTAGGTAACAGATAGAAACAGCAGGCTGGTTCACACACCTGAATCCTACCGCACCCCTAACTAATCCAAACACATTGTAGATTTAGGAGCCTGTCTGAGACTGACAGGAGCTTGAAGTGGGATAAACTGTGAGAGGGAAGATCCAAGGAACCACCTTCCTCAGAGTGCCGTCACTGAATGGCTTCTAGGTTATATATGAGGTTGGGAGAATGTGCAAGTATACACAACGCGTTCTCAACATTTCATTTAGAAGATAAACATTGTGTTTTCACTCCTGGGGCACCCCATTTGTCAAGGTCTATGCTAAAGGGTAACTTAGAGTATATGGTGGGACTTTGGGGAAAGTATTCAAAGAGGTCGACATTGCCTGTCTGCTGCATCTATCTATATGATATCTAAACCATTAGAGCACACATTTTGTAATAATGCACCAGATGCTTTATGCTCCATTTTGTGGTCAAGCCATTAGTATACAGCCCTAGTGAGTAGCTCATGCGTTGCATCCATGGACCATGCCAATCAGGCAGTGCACATCACATGTGGTATTGTAGGATGCTCCAATGCTGTGCATTGGTATCAGATCGGTGCATTATGGTGACAAAAGATGATGCTTCTAGAGACATCATTATGTCCTTAAGGTGTTAATACCGAGCTTCCTCCTGGGGGAGAGAATTGGTTCCTGTCACCTTGTTTGTTTTAGTATGCCTTCAGGCGTTGGCCTCGTGCCTCTTCCTGCGTATATACTTGGGGGTGTCTCTCCCCCCTAAACTGTGGAGTTATCAATAGCACAAGGGGTACTATCATTTAGTAGACAAGTCAGTTCAATATTGCAATGCTAAATGATTTATATGATAGTTAATGACCAGGAAGTGTATGATCTGACTAACTCATTGTATGATAGGTGCTAAACTTTTAATGAAGCCCGTTGTGTTAGGTATTAAGATTCTATTCCCCCAGGTATCATAGTGCACAGCTAGTACATAAAGACTCAGCTACCATAAAGGGGACAGAAGTAGGGCGAGACGCCAGACACTGGCACGATACATAAATGTCAACCTACAGGCTCTCAGCCTAGGTTTAAATAACATTTAGGTGTATGGCTGTCCCACGTGTTATAGGAATATACTTAGAATATACTTAATATACTTAAAAAAATGGTTAGCATGATAGACTAGTTGAACAAGCACTGTACGTGTATGTCAGTGGTGTGATAAAGTAAACCTATCGCCTTCTGACAGACAATGCCTGTTGCCAGAGGTGACCTTAGATAGTGCTACATTAGACAATTGCCTCTCAACATCTACACAAATGAGGTTTCTATCGTGATAACGGCGTAGAACTTGGGACATTTGTGTTACCCTAGACATGACTGAAAGTATCTACTCTGGTAAACAAACACTGTTTCTTACCCTGACTGTCTAAGTGTGTCACAGGCTTTTTAACAGGGAAGGTCACCAGGGGTGGGTAGTTTGTTACACCAAAAGACTATTTTAGACACCAGTTGCACTGAACTAGTAGAAAGCAAGGAAAATAAAAGAAACTAAATAGAACTAAGCAACAACAGTTAAATCCTAATCCTTTCACAGTAGAGTCGTGTTGAGGCAGACCCTTTTCCTCTAGCCCTATCTAGGCATGGTATAGATTAGACAGAAAGTGCTAGAATTCGAATGCAAAAATTAACCAAGCTAATTGATAAGGATCAAATAAAAAGGGGAAGCAGGGGCTTATCAATGTCTCTTATACTCAAATAATACGGTTTTGTCGCTTTGTCAAGAGCTGGGTCAAGAGACCAGACTGTCTTGAGGATAAAAAGAGTGAATGATATATTTAGGATGTTCTACAAAACCTTTATTTAAAAAGGGACTACAAGTGAGTACATGTCTGTACCGGAAGGTCATATTGAATGGCCTGGAGTACCAACAGACTGGATGAGAACTTGTGCAACACACAAGCCTGGAAGGTGTTCACCCTACAGCGTCCCTTTATCTAACCAACTTCTATCAGTGTTTGGGGCCTCACCTCTCCAACCTCCTCACTCTCCTATCTAGAGCCTTGGTTCTGTGCTCTGCCTCAACCTAGAAAGGTTCTCCGAAGGAGCAGAGAAAACCACTTGAGCAGAACCACTCCTTGTCCCACACAGCAATGAACTCAGCGATCTGGGAGTATCAAGCGGTTAATGAGGATTAGCTCTTCCTGTAGAACTTCAGAGCCTTTGGGAAATTGGATTGATTTAGATAAGATCTTTTTCAAAATATGGATTAAGAGATAAACTTCTGAGATAAATGTCTGAACATGTAGGGTTGTAGAAGTATAAAATGATCAAGAAAAAACAGTACCGGGTATAAGTTTGTTGATCCCTGGGAGGTACCACTCCACCCTTCTCCGACCCTTATCTGCCCACAGAGATTTACCGGCTGTCTGACACTCTCTCCAGGGAGGTGAGAAGACCCATAGAGACACCTACCGACAACTCTAAGTACCTGCCACCCCATACATAAGCAGTGTTTATTTCCAGGCTGTCTGAGCCCCACGCTAAAGGTGTATGGTATACAGAGGCATGAGGTCTGTCATTATGGTAATTCATTGTACTAGGGCACTGCATCTCTGGTAAATTGATTCTACGGAATTCAATTAATGGGTGTTTGTTCTTTTCAGAAAACAAATCTATGTAACTTATAAATGGAAACACAGTTCTGCTTTGGGTCCAATTAACTTATGATTCCATATTCATCCACTAAAATTGTATTGATCCCCATTTACTCCTTAGTTTACTGGTACATGTAGTTGTGTTTACACAAGCTGTACAATAATGTATTGGACATTCGGAGTGAGTACACGTGAGTATCCTATAATGCATAGGGCTCTATGAATACACTTCACGCAGTTGTCAGTGAATGATAACACAGAAAAGTACATGTGACAAAAACCAGGACCCCTCGTAGTGGGAATGTGTTAAAAATAACTGTTTTTACCCAGTGCTGACAACTTGTGATAAGGGCCCACCCATAATGAATTAGGGAGTGATCATCTTTTAACAACAGGGGGGGGGTGGGTTTGCGCGCGGACGTGCAAAAAAAATTTTGACCCCCCCCCCCCCCCTCTCAAGGCAGTAAAATTTTTTCGACCCCCCCCCCCCCATTAGGGACAAAAATCGCCCGCGAACGTCCCCTTTTAGCCTACAGTAACGCGCAGGGTTTTCCACTGAAAACAGGTGAAATTATTTTCACCCCCCCCCCCCATCAGAGGTATTGAAAAAATTCTGACCCCCCCCCCCCTCAAACCCACCGCCCCCCCCCCCCCGTTGTTAAAAAATGGTCACTCCCTTAGGGAGGAGTAAGCCATTGAGAGAAGACAGGGATTTGTGACCCCCATGTCCAATGTGGTAATTTACGTGTGGCAAATGAAGGTTATAGAGTGTCTGGGAAGGTTTTGGTTTCTGATGTCAGGAAGAAAGAAATGCACTATGTTCACACACATCTGTAGTAGCTGCGTTTGGAAAGGGTGATGAATAACATGATAATTATAAATGGAGCTTACACCAGGTGGTTCTACTGTAGGCCGACTACATGTGGGCCACTGTGAAGGTTTTAGAAAACTTTGTTGACATGGTTTCTGTCAGATATTAGGCCACAAGGCCAGGTACATTCATGCCATGTCCTGTCCATCTTCTTCCCCTCTCCAATTACGTACATTCCATTCTACAAAAAATCTTGGGTGGGTTTCTGTAGATTTTCTCTTAAATATAACACGTAAGAGGAAACCCCTTTTTCCTCTCTATAGATTTCGAATGGTGCATCAGAGAGAGAGAAAGAGGGATCTGAGTAAAGAAGTTGTCCAGTATAGAGCAGCAGATGGTAGGATGATCAATGACCAGATTAGAATGGAACCCTAGCCATACCACGACTAGATAGCCTCCTGGCCATGACTATTGATAGCCTCGTGGTCAGCCAGCTGGTGGTGAGGGAGGCAGGATACAGGTGGCAGGGACATTGAGATTATTCCCACCTGACTAAGGTGATAGGAGCAGCTCACCCAAGTCATCAAACGCACCAGTAAAATCTATATTTATCTCTTTCAATTTTCCTGGAAAATAGATTTAGCTTCTTCATGTTGACAGTCTTTGCAGACTAGAATATGCAAACTTATCTCAAAACCAATAAATCTTTCAATTGATTCAATTATTAAAACCATTCTGAAAATTATGATTGCAAGATGAGCATGAGTTGTTTTCTAGAAGATAGAAATCGATTAGATCCATTGATTCATGGGCACCTTTATAAAATATGGATGAATTTAAAAGATGAAAATTCTTCATAGCACCTCTGCTGAGCCTGAAAATAGAATGGCTCCATTCAGAAGTAAAGTGTTTGCTGTATGGACAGCATAATGGGCATAAAGATACCTCAAACATTAAAATCAAGGTATATGTCTGTTTACCAAAGTGATGCACAGATAGAGTGCTAGACATGACTCAGTGGTAAGAATGGTTTATGATACTGAAGCATGAAAAGTGTCCCAATCCTGACCAGTCAATATGATGTTTCGTAGCAGCTCCGGTGTATATGTGCATCAATAGAAAATATTGTACACGGTACTACATTAAATCACAATGCTGTTGTTAAAATGCTGAGGCAGGAGAGGCTATACATTCAAAGTTAATTCATTGGTGGTCCCAATCCACCATGATGTCCAGTTCTGATGTTGCCATATGAGTATGATGAGAGTGTGAAACTAGAGCCTCTCCTAGTGAAGGTAAGTGTTACTGTTGGCGGCAGGTGTAAATTGCCGCCATTTACCCTCGCCCTCACACCACACAAGTTACAGTCAGTTACACCACAACCCCATCTTCTAATTTAGGGTCTATTCCAAAGCCAACACAACCTGCTGATAACCGTTATCTCACTGTCTGCTGCTCCCTCCAGGTAAATATTTTGATTAGATAAATGCCAACATGAAAGCAGCACCATGCAAACTCAGGATAATTGTCTAATTTAGCTCTTTGAGGCTTTTATAGGGCTAGAGGATAGCACAGGACTATAAGGTACCCTTTGGTCATCCTGATGCATTACTGTAGCCCTATTGAGTAACTCGCCAGAAGGACATATCCATTTGGCATGCTGATTCTGCAGGCATGATGCACACCTGAGGGTTAAAACATATGATGCACCAATTCAGTTGGAGCCTCTCACTAGCTTACTTCTCCTGTGTTGGTTCCTCTGCTATCACGGTGGGAATGGAACATGGACTAGGAGACAAAATGCAGTCCTTGAAGGGTTTCAGGGAGAATGTTAGAAAAAAAACAGGTAGTTTGTAGTCTATGTACCACGTTCGTATAAATTGGGATATTTCCTCTGTTTTGCTTATTACTTTTACAGAGATGCCACTTTTCCTGGTTTACCAGGAATTCCTGGTTTTCGTTTCAAGATACCTGTATTAAATCATGTTAAATTCCTGGGAAAATGTGTCCAAAAGATCAGTTTTCCTGTTTTTTGTTGGCCAGTGAGTGGCAACTCTGCTTTTACAATGCTCTATTCTGCAGGCCACCTAACATTTGACTGGTTCAGTCACGAAAGCCTCGCATTATGAGTTGCCTAGCACCAGACTATTACTGGATACACAAAGTCAAGTGCCAACTCCTTTTTTTTTCAGAGCAAACAACAGACCTGTTTCCCATATACCCTTCCCCCTGTCAGAGATACTCGGGGTGTAAAGGTTACGGTATGAAGTCATTAGAAATGATTAACTGGTGGTATTAAACATCTATCCAGATACATTGAGTCACGAAACACTTGACATCAAGTGTTACCTAGCACCAAAATATTGCTCCACACATCATTTTTGAAGTATCAACTGAAACGCCAGACTTTCTGCTCATAAATATTTGAAATAGATCAAATGTTACTCCCCCACTCCATACAAATTGATAAAATGGTAATAATATCAAAAGCACAAAGAGTAGAGCTGTTAGAAATAAGAGGGCCAACCTTTCGAGCAGCTCCGAGCTATTCGAGACCCCCGTAAAGTTATCTGTTAGTGCCCTCCAAGCACATATTGCCATTCTCTGTGATGACTTTGAATCATGGATAGCTATAACAAGCGATGTGGGAGCAGAGTGAGCTGCTCCCCTGAGCAGTTCACCTGTCTGAGGCTGATGAGAGACACTTGGGGGGAGCAGCTCCCTACAGCCTTTTACCAACTCACCACCAACCCAACCCACTTCTATTACTATAACTCCTCTTAAATCTCTCACTACTTGCAGTTTTTGTCAGTTTATTCATACTTATGATTATGATAAGTTAACCCCTAGAGCTGCTCTTGCTAGGCTTACCCTCAATGTTCCTCTTCATAACTCGGTCAGAATACTTACAATGGGTATGACCAGGCTGTAACTCGCTGAGATTATTTTTGTTTCTATGCCCTTTTCAGGGCAAGACAAAAATCACAACCTTGAACACTTACAGTGTCTGCCAAAATAATTCAGGATTTTTATTTTCTCTTTAAAACTATAGATTTGTTCGGCTCTGTAAGATTCCTCCTCTTATTTTCTTTGAATTAAAAATCACATAACACTTCCTGATGAAGAGTAATCAACTTACTCGAAACATCGCACAAAAACATTTGGCCCTCATCTCAAATTACCCCGATAAAGTCACCATTACACTTTAATTCAACTTGTCTGGTTTTGTGTGGATATTTTCTTTTCCTTTTAGCTGTCTTATTCTCTTTGAATTAAAGATTATACTTCACTATGTTATGAGCTATGAGCAGCACACGGAGCTTCTCACAGAGTAACAGCTACAACTAGACATTCCCAGACTGCCTCCTAGTTATAACTGGCTCAGGGGGAGGCAATGTTTATGAGTTTGGATGAGCAGCTCCGAGCACCTCTCTACACAAGTTGAACAGCTCTTCATCTTTACCACCTCACACGTCTTCAGACACTCTGACGTGCGACACTTGCTGAGTTACTCACTACAAATGGCCAACAGCGTTCAGTCCAACCCACCTCAACCCTCAGGCTTCCAGGGCTGTCTGTATCAATCAGCTAGATGTTTGGCTATGCTTCCTGCAGGTTATTGTGTATGGTAGGCCTTTGTAGGCCCCAGGTCATTCAGCCATTGCATCAGTAAATATGCCATTTTTCCTGGTTTACCAGGAATCTCTGGGTATTGAATCTTGTAAACTTTCTGTCAAAGAGTGTTCATTATTGTATAATATTTCATGCTTTTTTTAAGTCAGCATCTCTGTTCAGGTCAAACCTTCTGTCTACAGTTTTGTTGCATCTAATCGATTTAGAGAGTCATAGGAATTGGCCATGGCAAATGATTTCATTCAAGTTCCATTGTTTTGAAGTCTTCCACCTTAGTATAAATGTGTAAGGTGGACCATAGGTACTATACATCAAGCTCACTACGTCTTCTGATTGGGCTTCCCTAGCCCACTTGAAAGGGCCTATCTCCTCTTTCCTATCCCCTCAGATGTCTGTGGTGCACATTTGCGCAGGCACCAACACATTCCTCTGAATTTGTTCTCGCCATGAATATGACCCTAGCTGTCGAAATGGCATAAACCATCTATTTCACTCGCTCACTTCTGATATGCAATTCTGCAAACACCTGGATTCTGGAATAATTGTTGCAAAGGCTGGCCATAGTAAAGCAATTGCCTCAAGCCATTAGCAGTAGATGTTTGTATTGCACGGTGTTAGGGATGCCTGGAATGGGTGAAATCAGTGGCAATAAGTGATGTCTGACCCCAGATGGCTTACTAAACCCCCTGGAGGATGCTCTTACAGACCCTAGAGGATGCTGCCCAGACTATAGACGATGTATGATAGAGCCTCTGGAAGGCCTGAGGCAGGAAGGTATAAACTATGGGAAATTCCTATTCGGTCTAATGCCAGAAGCTCTAAGCTCTTGGTAAATGCCGTATAGTACATTAATGCCTAGCCATGGTCGGCATGGTGCATGAATGCAGGACTAAGAAATTATTGGAAAGTACTACTTTCATGCATCACACATTCTCTACAGGTTTGATTGTGGTATTTGTATTGTGACGACCAAGTAACCCAAACCTTGAAGATCATGCAGTCCACTTGCAGCTCCCTGAAAACTATTCTAGTCCTGTGGTGCTGTATGGTGGACAAAACAAGTAGCCTTTCACACGGTTCATTTCTTCCATGGACTGCCAAATGATGAATGTTTCATCAGCACACATGGATCTCTCCTCACCAGGTCAATGACTGCACCAATTGACCTAGAGAATTTGTAGACGGTGCAGTAGCCTTTTATATCAAGCACCCAGCCCCATCCTACATTGTATAGGATATTTATGAAATAGGAAAACAATGAATAAAAAGGGAGATAAATGGATAAAGTTTAAAAACACACAAACAACAATGTGGAAAAGAGAAAGAAAGGTAGTTAAAACCAAATCTCAAGAATGAACAATATCTATAGAGGAAATGCTGATATGAATTTGTATATTAGTAGCTGGTCGCATTTATCATGTGTGTTCCAGAATTGTACAAATACAATAGAATGTTGGCACCATGAGCAAGTCTAGCCCACCTGACCTCCTCCCACTGACCCAGGTGTGCCAACTCACCCATGTCTGCCTGAGATAACCACCTTTAATTGGGTCATGTATAAGTAATGACCTCACCCAATCAGCTCCACTGCCGCTGGTATCGGCAGGAAATTAATGGTAGGGACTGAGGGTCGCCGGAAACAAGCAGGCCAGGGTTCACGTGACGAGGGCCAGCTGCTGGAATAAAGGGCAGATTCTTTTGTGTTGAGGTGCTATCTTGCTAAGAATGTCAATTTTCCTACTGTACTTTGGCTGGACTTCCTCTTTATATGTGATTTACACATTCCTTCAAGGCTTGATATAGTATGGGAAATGGCAAAATTTAGGCCATTGCTGATAGGGACTGGGCTGTGTTGAGTTTACTTTGTCGTTTACAAATGAGATAGGGCATGTACTTAACTACATGGGAGTACTATTCCTTAGAAAATGCAATTTTCATGTCAATTCTGCTCTTCCATCGATGTCTTTCAACACTGGGTAGCAATGTACCATATTATCACGGCTTTCCAGCTGCCCCTTTGCACTTAGCAATTGCTACAAGTAGGAACCCAAATCTCCCTGAGGCGAGGTGAACCTCTGAATTAGTAAACTACCCCAGACAAACACCATTTGTAATTCCCTTTTAAAATACCACATCTGATGACCTCAATCTATCCCTTGTAACCAATGACGCATACATGATTAGTGAACACTTTTCTATGGGGAAGATGCTTTGCATGGCATCTTACTTTGGTAGGTAGCTTGTGAGGTTTCTATTCTATTGAGGAAATAAAAAGAGTACACTAATCATATATAGTGATGGATCATGACAAATCAGTATAGAATAATGGATATGGATCACTACATGATGTAGGTGGAATGTTAAACATGTGAGTGTGGAAGGCAATGATAAATTGCCAAATGATGGTTGTGGCATGAGCCTATGCACTTTGGCTGTAACATACTTTAGAATAACGAGGGAGTCAGAAGGTGAGTACATTGAAATTGCAAATGCATTTCTTTTACCTTTCCATGTGATTGATGTGCTCTAAAGTAGCATAACCCCGGATGAGGTGAACTTAAATAACAAACAGCAGAATGGTAGAAGTAATGTATACCTTCTCCAATGATGGTAGAGCGCTATTTAAATAGCTGGAAGAATTTCTAACTATTAAAAGTATGATGAGAACATGTACAAGGTCGATAGGAAAATTGGCAACCACAACATTTCCAAATGGTTTTTATTCACTGGGAAAAGGCATAAATATTTGCCATCTTGGCTATCTACCTGCTATCCTAGGGATAGCAGTACATCGGAGGATATACAGACATCAGAAATTGTGGTTTGACATGCTGGACACGGTAGTACAGGTTCAGACATCATACCTAAACATGTGAATACAGAATACCTAGTCTGGTGGTCAGGATTCCCCACAGTAAGGTCAGAATAGGTCATCAATAGCCCAGGGTCAATACTACCTGGTCACTAGCCAACTACTGCAGTCATTGAGAGCAGCTCAAGGTCTGTTCTATACCTGCTGTCACTCAATAGACACGTCCTGAATCTTGTATGGACATCACCTGGACATTACCCACCCTCATACCCTTTCAGTAATCGTGATGATGTGGACCACCTATATTGTACCGTGTAAGATTACCGCTTTAGTAGAGTACAAACGAGCATAGACACCAAAAGTAAAATCCCCACGGATCCAGACTTCCTCCCTGATTTCAAGTAATTGTACTTGACGAATGGGGTTACTTACTAGTATAGAGCCCCGGGTCTCCCCCCCCCCCCCCAGCTGAGTCGTATGTAATAATTACATCTCTGTCTATGTTTTATTATCTAAAGATTATTCTGTATCAGTCATGAAATAGAATAGAATTTGTCAGAGGATGGCCAGACAGGTAGAATAGTCCACCTACACATAATAAAGGTTAGTGAGGGCTATATAATGAGCCAGAACTAGATCTGTCCACAAAGAAGCGTCTGAAGAAATCTGTGATAGCAGGTAAAAATGATAATTGAGATAACTGGTTCTGAGGAGTGAGTGACTGTCTGTTGATATAAATCAATAGCCTGAATAGGGGCAGGTGACAGCCAGATAATGGCTAACGCATGAGGGATTGCCAATTCTTTTCTGTTTCAGGGAAGGTCAGTCACTGTGGATCTGCTGATGATCGATGCACACAAGTTTGACCAAATTTCGACATAACTTGTCAGTTAGCTAAGTTGGTTTGAATCGGCCAAATATTAACTGCAGGTTATTACATTACAAAATCAACGAAATATTAATGTAATACAGAGAATATGACCTGGTTCTGCACTCCCATAAATAAAAGTGCACAAACACTTTGATCACTATCTTAATAACTTCATTGCTGATACTGCTCTGGTGTATAACGATGGCATGTGTTGGGTAACATCACCTGCCTGATTCTGGGGACCTTACCTACTTGTGTTAATCTGTCTGGACAAGTCAGACTCAGGAGTCAGTACCCGGAGGAGGCGTGGCGACCACCCAAGGCCGTAATGGTATAGGATAGGGCATCATTAGGGGGTCTGGTATCCAGGGTATTTCCTCATTACACACATATCTCACTAGATATTATTTGTCTGTTGCATTCTCATAAACTATCAGCTATCTTACATTCTGTCATATAAACAGTTATCCAAAGTGGAGAGGGAAGAGAACGGTTTTGAAAAGGAAAACAACTACCCAATGGAGCTATGGCAAATTGCCATTGTAATTCTAATCAGCAAATCGTTGACACTGTTTCTGGTCGTCTGTCCCTAAGTTAGGGATTCTATATTATGGGGTCAATGGGGACCCTAATACCATTGGGATTAACTTCCTTCTCCACATAATCCACCTGGAGGTATGCTGGTGTAATGCATGTACCTGACTTATGATTGGCCATAAAGACTTAACCCTTCAGAGTAAGCCTGGTAAGTAGTATCATAAATGCACTGAGTCTGTAAGCTGCATTATACAAATGTAGCAGGAGAATCAGAGACCTTATATACAACTAACGTTAGTATAGTGGAGTGTTGAGTATTGTGAGGCTGTAGCTGAGAGGTAAGTACTTAACAGGTGTGTCAGGGTATCATGGAGGCTGTATGTATGTACCATGGTGAACAGCAGGACTGAGGCCAGCTGAGGTAAACCACGTGTGCCACTTTTTGGATGGACAATAATATTTGAAAAAGGGGGAAAAATGTATATTAAAAAACTGTACATACATGTTCATATTTGAGTAAACGTACCGGTAATATCCAGACGCACATTCCCAGAAAGAATAGATTGGGAAAATAGGCATTAGTTCCATTTTACTATCTGGTCTGCAGCCTATGGGCCGCCTACCATTGGTAGCAGGGGTTTCTGAGCTCCGGTGGGCGGGGTGTTTAACCTCTGGGGGTGGTAGCCTCTATTTAACCAGGTAGGTAGAGGTCAACTAGAGGTCAGCTGAAGGGTACAGGGGGTGGCAGGGGCTGGTCAGGCGAGACCACCGACCAGGTGAGTGGTATAAGCCTACCACAGGTAAACCTCCCTACCCACCTACCTACCACAGGTAACCTGAGTCACTCACACACCTACACCATCACACCCTCCAGGTGAGGCTACCACCCACAGGTATTAGGTACAGGTATCCCACCACCCAGCCACAGCTATTCATACCAATCATTAAAATGGACTGTCAGACCGGGATACCATATTATCAATAAAACTGATATATTGCCTGCATGCTCCCAATCCAATGAGATGCAGTCCAGTCCACCAACTGTCCCATTAAGAACCAGTTGTTGTCTTTTTTTCTGAAACTCCAAGCATCATGAATTTATACACAGGTCATATGTATAACGTATCTGCCAAATGTAAAATTATAGATACATAATCCGCCTACATGACAGGTGGCATTAATGCATGTAATAATATTTATCCCAAAATAGTTATTGGATTTTGTATTCCTAGGGAATTGCAGTACAGATATGCCAGTGGGAATAAAATACTTCAATAAGAGGGAACTAATTTGTGATACTCAAATATTTAGCTCCTTTAATTCCCTGCCCCCCCCCGCCCTGTTGGCTATCTGATTCAGGTGCATTTCCAGATATGTAGATAAAAACAATGGGGGTAATGGGCCTTGTCCTATATGTGCCTTAAGACAGTGGTTACCTTGGTAACAGGATACAAATAACATAATGGAGGGGATGTTCACGGTTGGCTGCCTCCCGTCTATCTTAGTGTCTGCTCCAAGCCAAAAAGAAATGTGCTTCATGTGTTTTTACCTTGCAAGGCAGTAGAATGTGATATGGCTGACTTCAATATTCTTTCTGACAATATTTGGGGCTCCACTGGAAGTCAGGAGAGAATTTGGTCACGGAAAGTCAAGAGGTCGATTGAAGATCAATAACAATCAAGGGAAGTTTGGAGGGGGTGTCTGAATGACAACATAGACTACTATGATCCATTTCCTTTCTCGTTTTAATAAAACAAGAGAAGCTACTATTTCTTGGACAGAAAAAATCCCCATATATATGCATAGCTCAGCTTTTCTGACCATGATGCATTAAGGTGTTAACAAAATCATTTTCCCTTTGGGTTGCCCCAGTGAGATAGCTGGGCCGTCACGGGTGGTTACCCCGCTGACGGCTTTGTTAACCTTACAGATGGTCCATGGTTCCAGGAGCTGCAGCCTTAACGAGGGTGACTTTATCTACACTGTGTCAGCATGCCTCACCTACCACTCACCCCATCTGGGCACCGAGGGAGGAATAATGAGGGTTTTAAACTGATTAATTAGGGTTTTCCTAATCACTTTGGGAATGGCTTTAGTTGTTGAGTTTCAATAAAAGCCAGTCATCGTGACCGTCCAAATTATATGCTGCTATGGATTTAGATAAAGGATACCAATCTAAATAAAGGAAGTGGGAATCTGTGACAAATTCACGTGCTTGATTCGTGCAACGAGGGAAATAAAAAATCTCAATACCAATAGAATATGAAACAAGTTGGGCATGATCCTTACGTACAAGAGGCAAGATGCTTGATTAAGGTTAACTCATCGAAGGGTTTTTGGGGAGAGGTGTGATCACGGCCAAATAGCTCTCAGCTTGTAGTTTAAACATATGTTTGGATCCTCCCACAACTACATCAGGGAAACAACAGTGTACATATATATGGTGGCACACATCCCTCAGTTGTATGGTTCCCCTCTACCATTGTCCCCATACATGCGTGGGAGACGGGACAAACCCTGTCCTGGACTTCTTCCCACCATGCCTATACTGATCCTCCCCCATACCCCTAAATAAACCTTCCTTAACTGTACTTTATTCATAGCCCCTATTTAGGAGCTTCAAGACAAAGGGCCCTTTTGGTAATTGTACTGTATGGTCACCAAACCGCTGGCTGTGGCCCATCTGTCCTGTGGTGGACAGACTTGGCCTACGATTCCTCCAGGGGTCGTTGTATATATGGCCTGGACTGAACTGGGCTGGTTTGGACCTGGTGACCGTTCTACCTATCCTCCAGGGTACAACAGTAGAGGGTGATTAGATGTACATTGGTATTGGCAAGGAGGGTTATGTATGGTATTATTACACTATATTAAAAACGGCATTGCTTCATTGCTGGTACCCTCTCCAATTAGAATAGAATTAAAGGCTTGCCAGCAATCAGATGAAGTAGACGCTACCATGTATTTTTCTCAAAGTTAACTCGATTTTTCAAAAAAATCTCAAGAATTTTAATATTTTGAGGTACCCTTACACAATAAGACTTCTCCTCATCGACCAAATCATAGGATTCAAAAGCATATGAAAGCAAAAACCATAATCTTTAGCCTCAAAATCGTCATAGCTATTTTTTTTTCCTGCAATGTCCACCATATTGGATCTTGATCCAAAGAGATCGGAGCTTGGCAATATTAGATCTAGATTGTCCCGGTTTAGACTTTTAATTTGGTAGGTTATATGTTAAGATCTGATAAGTAGGTCCAGAGAAATCGATTCAAACTCAAACCTCCGAGAATATATGCTGGGAGAGTTTGTTGTTGCTAAGTTACCACCGTTACTAAGTTATGCGTCGCTGACTTACGCACTTCTCATGTAAGACACCAGGGGGCAACACTGAAGGAGAATTTGGGCTGTAAAGGGGGGCACATTTAATGGGGGTTCAGTTTGCAACCCACTATCTAGTGGCGAAGCCACTAGTAACTACTAAAAATGTAACAGATTTGTGGCTCGGAGTTGACACTGGCTTTATATCTACTCAGCAATGCTTTAATGAGAAATCATAGATATCCACGTTTATTCATAGGAGAGGGTTATTCGTGTTAATTCATAGTATAGGGTTGCGGGAACGTAATGTACGTAGATGTAAAAAGTTGGCATGATGTGGTTACCAAAAGTTTTTGATAAGTTCACTAGAATATACAGACATGGTCACACTTCCTGTAGACTCATATTTGCAACACCAAATGCAACCACCAAAGAGAAGGGGAAAAAAACAAGGAAGAAAAATTTTAGTTAAAAATAAAAAGCGCCGCCTAAGGATAGTTCATGTGAGTTGCATGCCTATATTGAGGTCAGAGGTTCCTTTATATGGTTAGTCATAAACAGGAGGTAGCAGCACACTGCCTGGCTGGTGTGTCTACACCATACCTGTATGTGTCTTACCTGTCACCTCCACGTGTGGTGACTACCACAGTCACCATAGACGCACCCATCCAACACTACACGTGGTGCAGGCTGTAGCGTGATTGTGGTAAGGGATATCTAACCAATCTAGCTCGTCCACAACACGTCTTACAGGCTATAGTTTTATCACTTTGGTACGGGATCTGGGCAATCTAGCTCATCATAAGCAGTCCTTATCATAATGGAAATGGAAGGCAAATAAGCATATCTACACCTTTTAGATTTTACCCAATCATTTAACTCAGATTTAGTGCTGATTACAAAATGTGTATGTACACTATTCCATAAGGTCTATACATGTAGTAGAGCCATGTCTGACCGAGAAATGTGTCGATATGGGTATATTATGTAGTATAATGCATTCCTTTTCTAGCCCCTATGTAGATTGTTCAGACAGGGTCTGAATTCCACACTAAATATACCTGGTACTTAGTTTCCTTCAGTGTGTAAGTATATTTCTATAACGGCACTATTCATACACACGTACATGTATATCGGCCAGTTACCTTACCCTTTTCAAACCCCACCCCTCACCCCTGGATCCCCCTACCTGTGAAGTGAAGGCGTGGTTAGACTAGACAGCCTTATTGTCCGCATATTACTACATGAGTCATCAGAACCAGTACCCTACATGTGCAGGTGGAGATGTCAGCATGTTAGTAGTATAGGGAACTGTGATATGATGCAGGCAATTAAAATAAACCTGTAAGGACAGCATGTTGGAACAGGTGTCATACTGTTTAAGATACATCAACGCAGCTAGCATCGGGTCAGCATGATGCATGAATGCTTCTTTGGCAAGTAACGTGTCAGGACGTCTTCCACAATGATGATTAAAAAAAGGAACACTATTCTGTAGAAAATATATAGCCCTGAAGGGTTGTAGTCCGGGGTTGTAGTGGTGATATCGGAATGAAAACTGTCAAATCTGGCCAAAATCGATCCAGTGGTATTGAAGCAAACATACCAGTTCAAACAAGATTCAATGTACATTCCACACGTGTCATTGTGTAATTTGTACATATTTATTGATACTACGATACTTGCAAATGATGGAGCAAATACCTGACGATTTCATTGCTGTTTTGGTTGGGTATAGTACACACAATCCCAGAAAGAAATACCCCATTGTATGCCTAAAGTGATATCTTACCTGTAGGGATACGTACTGTTTTGCGGTTTAACAAAAAGAATCATGCTTTAGTAATACGAATCATATGACCTGACGTATACCCTATGGGCAGCTTTGTTAACTCACAGATTGTCTGTTCCTCGACAGTGTTTTCAAATATGTGCTGTGTTTTCTGTGGAAAATATTCCCACACAATGAAAAGACAAAATTAAAAGTTAAATGCAAAATTAATATGTGTAATTTAATATTGTACCTTTTCTTCTTACAGATGTACCTCCCACGATGTTCCTCCAACAGCCGCAGGCGGGTATCCCGGAGATTAAAGGTAATACCAAGGTACTGTTGTGTTCTGCTACTGGCACGCCGGCCGCCGTCTACAGGTGGCTCAAGGATGGAGAGTTTACCACAGAGACTAACATCACTGAACAGTCACTCAAACTACAAGACATTAAGAAGACTGATGCCGGCCAGTACCAATGTATCGCCTCCAATACTGCCGGGGCCATACTCAGTAACAAGGTCGATGTTACTGTAGCATGTAAGTAATGGTTAAGATTTTATTTGGATTGGGAATGCGTTAGAAAGAAGTGCTGTCATGTATTAAATGGGTGTGGTGATTTTTTCTTTTTCAGATTCTGTAGCCCTCTTTGATGTAGGGTAGAAACTTTTCAGAAGCAATAATCTTATATAGGGTCAAGGATAGTGGCAGTAGATTCTTTCTGGAGATTAAAAAATACAAGGTGGAGACCAATTTGACTGGCCAATGTAATAACTAAATGTGCCCTTTTTTTAGTTCTTGATATATATAAGAACCAGCTGTTTAGCTATACATTTTACTCCTAGCACTGCCCTTGGCTCCAATGATATCAGATAATATCCTATAAATAAATTTGTATCAGATAAAACAATAATAAAACATAAAAAATGACATGTCCATGTTTGATGTGGATGCTGTGCAATGTGGCAATGTCATGGAGCAGAGGGCCACCACCATGTGAATCATTCCATCACCTCATCTCTCCTACTCCCACACCTGACAATGATGAAGGTCCACATTATCTACACCTATGTATCACCTGTCTCCCTCCTCCCCCTTAATGTCCCACACCACCCACCCATTAACCCTTTATGTACTGCATCATGCCTTACAATATGTGATCCTTTGAGAATATGATGCACCAATGTAACCCAAGGATCTATTGCATCAGTGCTGCAAAGTAGCAGGCCAACCCTGTGTCCTGTGGTTTTGTTCACTCCTATAAAGGACACCTTGATGCACCAACGCAGACAAGCAAGTTACTTACTGACCCTCAATAGTGAATCATTAGGACAATCTAACCGTCCTTAAAGGGTTAATCCAGCATTGCCATACTCCCCATTGGACCTTCTGTTCTCCATCACTTCCCCCTAAGACCAGAGAGTAAATAAAGCTTTGCTCTGACCTAGAACCACCCCTCCCCACTCACACCTATCTATATCTCCTTCTGTGTGGGGGTGGTCCTCATTTGTTCCAGCACACTGGTTGTAGTGGGCAGATAATCTGGTCAGCCCTGCCCCTAACCCGATAAGCCGCTACCATGAGCTGCTCCATGTTGCCACATGGTTCAGCTGCTCATGGACTGCTCTAGAGCTGCTCTGCAAGAGTTTCAGTGAGCAAGTCAGCTGTTGCTGAATGCAATGCAGGGTGAGCAGTTCAGCTGTTTGTGAATTTTGAGTGAGCAGGTCAGCTGTTTGAATGCAGGATGAGCAGTTCAGCTGTTGCTGAATGTACGATGAGCAGGGCAGCTATTGCTTAATGTAGGGTGAGCAGGGCAGCTATTGCTTAATGCAGGGTGAGCAGGGCAGCTGTTGCTGAATGCAGGGTGAGCAGATCAGCTGTTGCTGAATGCAGGGTGAGCAGATCAGCTGTTGCTGAATGCAGGGTGAGCAGTACCGGTGCTGCTGAATGTTGGATGAGAAGGTCAGCTTTTGCTGAATGCAGGCTGATCAGTACTATAAAAGAGAAGAGAAAAGAGTATCACAACTGCCCTACTATTCGATTAACGATTGCCAACATATCTCATTTTTGTGAAGCTGTCAGTCCCACTGTTCAGTATCAATGGGGTCAGTATTATCAGGGAACCATGGTATTATCAACTACCCGATAGTTGTAAGAGTTGGTTGAGTGTTATCTAGGTTAGGACAAGTCAAGTTAAAGAAAAATGCCTTTAGATAGTGAATGTCCCACATTAAAATGTAGGACAATGGACAATTGTCTATATTACTGCAGTAGACATTAGAACTAAACAGTAACACTAGCTTTGAACCAACTTGCTATGCTCTGAACATACCCGGATATTTTGAAATGCCCATAAACCAGCACCGATTTCAAACCAAAGCATGTTCTAAGTACATTCAAACATCGTGGAGCAAAGTTGGAATAACATGGTTTCCACATGAGTAGTTGGTGAGCAGCTCCTTCACCTTGAGCAGCTCCATACGACAGCGTGAGCTGCTCCTTGTGTAGACTCCTGCAGCACAAAGATATACCACCTAGGTACTCAATGTAAACACACGGCACTGTTTGATTCTCACACTGGTTTGCACTTCCCACTTGACGGTTAGTGTAAAACCAGATGTCAAACTTAGCCATGTGAAAAATCCCTTCTTGACAGGAGTTTGCTTGACTTGCCTAAGATTAGAAAAGCAATAGACATTGGCTTGTAGGGGTCATGTTAAATCTGACTGAGGTATAAGGTAATTTGAATCAGTCTATGTACCGTACACTGATGACAATGCCCCTTACAAAAAAAGGATATTTGTATTTAGCCAAGTAGATTTAAATAGCTTTGGGGTTAGAGGCTAACAATAAATTAGTAACATAAAAGTTAGCTTGAATTATAACTCGAATGGTCACTCAGTCAACGAAGTAGATGTTGAAAGGGCTTCCGGGATCAAAGGTCAAACTACATGTGGTCTGTAGTGACCTTTGGCATGACCTTGACTTTTAGTACCTCCCCCGGCCACTAGGGGGACGGTCAGTGTGCTGAAAGGTCAGTGGTCACGTGGGACGCCGTCACGGTTGCTATGGTAACATACATGAAGACGTGGTATACATCAATCAGAGATCAGTCATACGTGTAGGGTGTGCATTCAATATACTTACTAGTACATTTGCGGGTATATAGAATCCATGTGCACAAAGCATGCATAGGCAACATGAGCAGTGGATGCTGATGTGAATTAGATGACCTTTCATGTGCAGACGGTGGGTCCATACCATATCCTATTCAATTGTTTTGAAAAATTTGTTATATTTCTATATATACCCGTGCCAAATTCGAAAGATAAAAGTGTGCGTAAACCTTCGTGTTCTTTAGATGCATCTATATCTTTTGGTCCAGCCATACCACTAGTGAAAGGCAACCATAAACGTTCATGTTATAATCACCATGTAACATGTTGATACAGAGCTACCAAAGTCTCCTC
This sequence comes from Acholoe squamosa, assembly GCA_949317995.1. Classification (NCBI taxonomy): domain Eukaryota; kingdom Metazoa; phylum Annelida; class Polychaeta; order Phyllodocida; family Polynoidae; genus Acholoe; species Acholoe squamosa. Next base: position 62,463,796 of record OX439040.1, read on the forward strand.
TGCATCTATTGGCTGCTTAGGCTCTATTGTATTTGAACAGTTGTTTTTGGCCACCTCCCCACCCCTGTAGAGCGTATATACCTTTAACCAATCTGACCTCCCCTCACCCCAACCTCGACACAACATCACCAATTACCACACAACCATTGTCAAAATGGATTTTTACCCAAACCGATTAGCCTGTCAACTTTCAACACCATACAGGCGTGGCATCGAGTTGTCGGTTAAACGCACCAAATAATTAGCTCAAAAATCGAATAAAAAGCCACCACTGAAGAGATTTGGTTATGCTTGATGAGATCATAAAGTATCTGGTCATGCATCGTTCCACATCATTGGTTAGTTATAGGTCAGACCTTGTGGGCGGGGAGGGGGTCTCACACTATTGTGGGAACATGTTATCATTGATCTACCGGTAATTGGTATCGATATATTACGGTGTGATTAAATTTTGTGTTGAATTGGAGCATTCTAAATCTTAATCATTCATCTTGACATTTAGTGATGTTTTAGCTGATTATGAGCTGTTTTGCATGAAGGGAGCCAACGATCGATCAATGATTTAGTCAATGAAGGCAATAAATCAGATGATGTTCCTATTGCATACAGCCAACATGTAGGATCATAGCTCTATGGTAATTTCTGAACATTATGCTAAAGCTCTATGTTGCTTTAACTACACTTTTTGTCTCCCATGATTTATCTGCATGCGCTCATTTTGGCAGAACTATTGTCTGGATCCCACTTGGGGTATCTCTCCCATCAAGTTGTTAACCTATCCCATTAAGGTAAGGGCCTCCTCCATGGTCTGCTACCTACTGGAGTACCTGTATGTACATGTAGGTGTGCACCTGACACAGAGCATGACCTGCCTCACCTGTCCCTGATCCATCACAGGTAGGCAGCTTCTCCAGGGTGAGACAAACCATTCCCCCAGGTGTTAATGTTAGGGTCTGGTAACCTCCAGGGGGTAACTAAGCATTGACCACTCACACCCTACATAGACCATGCCCCTCTCACCCTGAGATGACCCCTCTGTAGTCTCCCCTTCACACATGTATGGGTTGTTTTATCAAAACAATTTGGGCAAATGCCATGCTTCATGTCAAGAAAATGCATTGTACCAGTACTTACCTCTATTATTTGTAGGTAGAAAATTAAATTTGTTACATTTCTGCACTAACTGGTAAAAGTGAATTAGCACAGACAATGTAGGTACATTGTAGCGCATATTTACACATTGGAACACCAAGTCCCAAGTCTGTGGAACTTGTCCTGTGTTGGTACCAGGGGGTGATGCTATTGTTCCTAAACTGGGTTCTGTACATTATTCCTGGTATGAGATATCAGCTTAGGGACACCACGGTGCCCAACAATAGGGGTATAAGAATAGGTTTGCCCTCCAGGTCAGGCAGTGCTACACAACCCAACCTAAGGCAGTAACCTCAATATCGACCCCCTGTATACTATCTGAGCTTAAGATTTGGCCTCGTTATACCTTCTATATAAAGCCTAATATTTACCCTTTTATAGCAGAAATTGTTGCACCACTGCGTCCTCTAACGAGCGCCTGTCACATCACGCCCCCCTAGCAGGTCAAAGAATAATGACCCACCGAGGCACAGTGTAGTAATCATCCAGGTCCTTGTCTACTGCGCATGCACACACACGCATGGCACATGCGCACACACACCAACCTGTGAAAAGAGGAGAAGAGCTGTAGACACTGGGTGATGGAGATAAGTGTGTACAAGTGTGTAATTATAGGGGGAAATGCATGCTATCTCTGAATACCTCCCCTCCCCAGGAACTCTATTCATCTATTTTTTATAATGCTAATATCTTGTTTTTGTTGTGGGATCGGTCTATTGTGAGAAAAAAATGTGTCCCTTGTGAGGAATTAGTTAAGAGTAGAACAGGGCAGTTTAGTCTGCACTCTCTTGGACAGATGTGCATGTACCGTAATCTCCCACGTAGAAGACGCGTTGCGCGTATAGGACGCACCCCCTTCTCAGGAGAAGCATTTTCGCGTATAAGACGCACCTCTTAGGGCTCAATGTTTGTAAATTTAGTACATTTCTATAGTAAAATTACCCCTCGTATAAGACGCACCCCCTTCTTGGGAGAATGTTATAAGACGCCCAAGCATTTTGTTTGGCATAGAGGACGCGTCTTATACGCGGGAGATTACGGTATGTGGGTTTCAACTTTGGAACCTTTTAAGTACTGTAAGCGTCTCGTCTCTACCAGTAACGAAGAAATGATGATTCTATTCTGATGTTTTCTAATTTCCCAAATCATCAAAGAATCCTACACTGTAAATGTGTGTAACAACAGATGGTCTGGGCAATAGGAATCTATAAAACAACATTATAAAATCATGTTTTGGATACAATATGAAATCTATAAAGTCATTTGATGCCAGACAAACTGCACAGAGAATGCTCTTTAAAAATTAAAGGCATGACTTCCTATCCACAAGGGATCCATGCTCAGGGCTTACGTGTTGTGTTGATTGTTGTATGCACAGCTTGTGGTGATGTCACGGTGACCTTCACACTTCTGACACTGTAATGACACTGACAACATGTGACCTTGACCGTCCCTAGGTGACGACCTTGACTGGTACTCGTGGCAGCTGTGATGTTTGGGAGAGACTAAACGAGGGACCAGCAAAAAAAAAAACACCTTCTCATAGTTAGTCATCAAAGGGCCACAAAATACATAATTCATTATAACATCATGAGGAAAGATGAAAAAAAATATGTGTGTCTGTCTGCCTATGCCAAGTTGTGGAGGTCTAACAGAATAGGTGACAATTTTGCATCCTGTGCTCCTGATGATAGCATTAATGCCAATTTAGACCGTCACTTGGACAGGAGACAATGACAGAAAATGTATGCAGCTACACAAAAAACACATGAATAATCTCGGGTAGTGACTGCAAGTGACCGTTAGAGGGCACTAAGTATTTGGCACTAAGTGTGAGGTACATGTCCTGAAGCAGAGGGATCTATCCTACAAGGAGAAGTACCCAGCTATAGCTCCATCTTAAGCTGTAATTCGAATAACGCCACGTCCAGAAAATGGCATGAAAGATATACTAATACGCTGTATTCCATAATCTTGTGAAAATATCAAACCAATACCCCCTTTTCCTTTATTAGCGCGGCGACTAGTGAGTACTACTCGTGAGATGAGTAGACTAGTGTATGGTTCACAGTCCCCACGGTGTAAGGGATAGGGAGGCCTTGCAATCTATTTTTGTTTGTGGCTCCTCTGCTATGGACTATTCCTGCTCACTATTCTAATGTAATAACAACAGTGTGTGTACTTTACTTATCAGTGAAGGAATTTTCAGAATATATCTCATACTTTTGATTTTATTCGCAGATAAGACATTTCATCATTTGGAGCCTTATGGCAGATTAGCATTAGAGCATTTTAAGATTCAGAAATGCATCCCTGTAGCCTTTGTTTTAGAATTGTTCGTTTTGAAACTACTATATATATGTAGTACAGGTTTTATCTCAGTGGGTTATGGTACAATTGGATCATATTTTCTGTATTTGAACAAAGTATTCACTGTCAAAGATCTCTATGGAGAAATCAGTGCTAAAGTGTGTGTTGCCATATGTGCATTTTTGTAAATCAGAGGAGGTTGAAATGTAAGGCCACCTTGTGGAACTGCTACATTCTTTTCTGTGTAAAATTTTTAGTTTACATTGAAATAATGCTATCTCAGAATATGTATCTACTATTGGTGATAAAAGATTAATTTGATTACTCCTTTCATTATATAAACGATTTTGTGGAACACTGAAAATATGTATGTACACCGAGGAACTTACACTGTGCTCCCCCTCTACAGAGAGGTGGAGTGATCTGGCCAGTTTGCTGACCACTGGCCCATGACGAGGTACAGACTATTACAAGTGATTGGCAGTTGGGTGTGTGTGTGTGTGGGGGGGGGGGGGTGGGGAGGCAGAGCAGGCTCCTGGCAATCTGAGACAGTGTACACTCATAATGACACTCCTGTTGACTATGGCATTGAACATTGAATAAGACAGGTCCCTGTGGCAGCTGAGTGAGGTGCATGCAGAATGGACAGTCTACAGACTATTAGTACTTAGCTGCAGTGGGTAGTTCAGGTTGAATGTGTGCTATATACTACCAAAAGCCCAGATGACAGTATGCCCTATCTGTCTCACCAACTGAAACTAGACACAAGATTACAAGTCGCCGCGCCATGTCTCACAGGACTATTCTCTACTATTGTATTAAAATCTACAACACTATGGTTTTATTCCAATATCTCATACAAGCTTCAGAGAATAACACCCACGTTCCCAGGCCAGGGTTAGCCATTGATGAGTTTTCAGTTAGGCACAAATCATGCCATGCCATGTAACAGCCAAAGTAAATACAAGTCCTGTACTCAGGCAGGTGTGAAACTGGCATGTTGTTGTCCACATTGTACTTGTGATCATAATGTATATGTTAATTACCAGATTTATGTGTCTGGTAGTATGGGATGCCCCGCCTCTATAGACCCTGGAGGAGATGAGGAAGTAGGCTAAGCACCAGGCTAAGTAGTAATACATACAGGAGGAGCCTGGAGGTATAGGGCCCACCCATACACCACCACACCCCATCCCCTTATACCCCTACAGCCTCCTACCACCTGTGTGCCCACCTGGCCGCCCACCTGTGACACCTGGTTACCACCAGGTACCATACACCAACCTACCTCTATGGGTGATTACCTACAGCTATTGCCCTCCCTGTGTACATCTTACATACAGGAGTAGGGGAGAAGTCATACCCTTTAACCCTGCAATGACCACATAATGCCTTTAGATACTTGCTTCTTTTTCACCATGGAAGGCCTAGACAAAGGGGTGCAGTTTAGTAAAACTGTATGAAATCGCTATTGGTTAAGGGAGGGGATGTGGATGATAATGCACTGATGGATGAAGAGTGATTGGAGGGGCCGGGTTGGAGGGTTGGTAAAGGGGTCGAAACCCCGGGTGTATGGCCCGGACACCTGAATTAACATTATCAGGTGGGACATATTGGTTGTTGGGCTGACTGTAAGTATAATGATGCATAATGTTTAAATGTGTTTGAATTGGGGTATTTCTATACACCCCTAAGCACATGCCTTTATTGGCCCAGCCCCTGCTGGGTCATTGGCGGCGCCTTGTCGGTCGTAAACTGACATATTAAACAGTTGTCTTTAAGTGGGAATTGTAGATGGAAAAACGCATATAAATTAAATTTTTATTTGTTTTAAGGTAAGCCTCATATCATGAGCTTAATTTCGATAAGCCAATTCCCTCAAAAATATTGGTGGTGGGTCTTAAAATGTGAACTGTACCGACCGTAAAATTTTGGTGCTGTACTTGGCAGAAAACTCCTTCCATAGGATAGCATTGTGCGGTAGATTTTGGCGATAGAAGTAACACATGGAGTCCTATGGGAATTGCGCAATTAAGACACTTTTTTTCAGCAGGTAACACTCTATGGTGTGTGCTGTACTGACAACAAGCGCGGTAGATACTACATATATGAAATACATGTAGTAGACGGTCGGTTCAAATCAGGACCATATGTGAGGAGACCGCCAAAAGACCGTGTACTTATACTAATGGTTTCCTACTGAAATGTTGGAAAGACAGGGGACCGTCTGTGAGCATATTGGAAGATCTTTTTTTTATGTTGTCTACCGCATCGTATATATCAAGACCGTTGACAGTGGTTGTTCTTGTAACGTGTAGGTGGCACGTCTATCTGAATTTAGGCGGGCGTGTAACGGGACCGTTGGCAATAGTTCAACCACCTTATCCTTTATCTTGTTCTTATTTGCATCCATTCCCTTCATTACTTATAAAATTTATATTTTATCTATAATCTATCATATTTGTGTTACGCTACTATCTCCCACACTACAAAATCTGGGCCATATGTGATCTATATCACACGTTCAATTTTATTATATAGGCGTGTGTTAAATATTTATATCGTCAGTTTAAACATATGGTGATAGCTGTGTATGGTAGAACAAGACAAGTTTTTGATCGAAAGGCAGATGTCTTAAAACTGGAATGCAAGTGGGGGTAGTGGATGGAGACCTGTAGAGAGGAAGGCAGTTGGGGTCGGTGGATACAATCGACCATTAAAAAAAAAGGGGGAAAAACGCAGTGAATGTACACTGAATCTATAATTTCCTCACGTGGGAATTTGTGGGTTGTTCATTTCAAGCCTGGATCCCGTGACATGCAAACTTAGAGGGTACTGCAGAAAATAGCCACCACAAGCATTCATTTACCAAATATCAAATCATTGTGTCGATTTTAGATCACAAATAGGTCATTCACAAATGTACCATGTGGTATGATTTATGAGAGAGATTGGCCTCTGTATTGATCCTAGGAACAATGACCTGATACAAGACAGAGTGCTACAAAAAGATCGCCCATATCGGGGGCAAGTCGGGTTATAATCTTCTATTCAAGAAGTAAACTTTGTACTTTCTAAAACTCTGTTATCCATTACTAGCCTTGACAGAGACACGAGTTTGTTCACTCTACAAGAGTGTCCTCATGCACTAGCTATTCGCGCTATGTTAATGCATCAATTTTTGACCTCTCTGATCCAAGACAGCAAATGAACAATAACAGTCATTAAATGGTTAATATCGTATCAAAGGTTTCACTTTGTGCCCGTTTGTGACTATTGTTACTGGGCCTGATGGCACGGTACAACTTGACAAAGGGGCACGTGGAGACGCTTTGTTGTTACCATAGTAACAGGACAGACCCGCCCTCTGGTGTGTATAGTGGTAACTGCTCACTGCACACACGGTAGTACAGTATGTAACACAGTGTACAGATTTAGTGGCAAAACTATTAGATAAGCTTAAAGAGTAAAATACTTTATATGGAAGGTGGACGTCATCGCCTGTCCATATGTTCGGCCTATTAGTTTAAGGAATATTTAGAGGAATACTTTAAGGAAACAGCTATATAATTACAAACAGAAAAAAAAACACCTAGAACTTGCTAAGCAAAAAATAAAAAGATGTTACATCTATTCCTATTAAAAATGCTACATTTAAACATACAATTTCATTAATGTGCTAGATGAGATTTTATTAGTTCAATGTATTAGATTTCCTAAGTCCAGTGTTGGGGGAAATATCAACTCTCCACCTACACTGAATCAATACATCGATTGGTAAAGATATTCCGGAAATAGAAATATAATGTATGAGGATGGCCACCTGCAAACAGATAGGACATGATGAGGAGACATGTCAGGGATATTTCTTTAGTCTTGACACAAGTACAAGGAGGCTACATGAAAGAGGCTCTGGTTACATGGCTTTACCTTTATATTGGGTTCGTTATTTTACTGATGTTAACTAGATTGGTCCAGGTTCAGTGCATCTTTGGTCAAGTGTGTGGTTGTGCGTTATATAACAGTCCAAAGACTAAATATAGCTTATAGACTATATTTTTTAGGCAAGAGGTTTAGCTTATTCTTGAATCTTTAGGAATGTTTTTTTTTCATATTTTATATCTGAGGATTTATCTCACAAATCTTAGTAAATACAGGTTTCTAGAGGAGGTACTCAAAGGAGTATATGGATTTCCATTAACATGAGAAAAATGGTGATGAGAAATTTAAGATTTATGCCTAGGCTACATACTGTGGAACGAAGGGGGGGGGGGTCCATGGATTAGCCTTTTTGGTTCCATAGTGTGAGCCTTTTGTGAAAGACAAGAGATTATCAATATCATAATTACCTGTTAAAAAATGACAATATCCATATAAGGAGGCAAGCACATGCGCATGCGCGCGGCGGGTTTGGGGTTAGGCCACGTGACCTGGTGATGAGATGAGTCGATTAGTGTACAGGGGGGGGGGGGGGTCGCCAGGTGTCACCAGCGCCACGCGCGCCTATTCACCCAAATCTCCACCATGTCCACACACCCCTACGATACCCCCTGCAGCTATTGAGGGACTAATCATTTATTGTCAGATGGGTGTTGGCAGGGACAAAAAACTCTTTTTTTCCCTTTCTTAACTTGGGCATGAGGACCGAGTTTTGGGTTGGGGGGGGCGTTTCACAAAATCTAATTTTGTGCATTTTTTAGTGGCCATACATATATGCATATTTATTACTAGAAGCAGGGGAAGGCAGGATTTGGTTGTTGGCAGAATATCTATATCCCCATCTAAGCCCCCGCCCCGACCATGGAACAATAAAGGATCCTTCCCCAAAAAAATATGAACAGCCTCAGGGCGTGGTTGAGTGGGACGTAGCAGACACAAACTTCACACAGAGCCGACGTAGCCTAGGGTTACTGAGCAATACCAATGTCGAAAAAAATATATAAAAATAAGATAGAACTTTCCACTATCAGAATCCACCAGCTGTTAAACCTCTTATTTTTTATTATTCCTTGTCATTACCACACTCCTTTGTTAATCGTAATGGAGTGGAGCCACTCGAAAAATAAACAAATAAAAAGGGGTATTGAATTACGCATAGGAGACTTATAGAATTTTCTTAGTGAAATGTGTAGTTGGTATGTTTAATTGAAGACAGAAATTATAATTGGTATGTTTAATATCTCAGAAACAGTATCCAATATGTTTAAGTAACTCGCATCTTCATCCTCAGCCACCCCCATCCCAGAGACACAACGTTTGGTGTAACGAAGGTGGCTGGAGGTTGGGTTGTTAGTAAACACCCATCTAGAGGCACGCATATGTTCAGCCTACACAGATGCAGAGAACGCCTACAGGCTACTCCAGGGGCTTCAACTGTGTTCAGGACACCATCATGGTGTTAGATAATAATGTATAGTTGTCCGTGTAAGATATACTTAAGAGCTCATCAGCTCCAGGACAAAAAGAATATCCCGTCCCATTTTAGCAATTGTTGCATTCAAATGGGTGTGAATTGGCTCTAGACATTTGATTAATTGATAACGATAACGCCAGCTAAGGCAATATCCATGTACCATGGTGACCCAAAGAGGTATGTTAACTCTGAAGGGAAGGTGCATAATACATTGGTGCATCTTGACAAAAAATATCAAACAGAGAGCAAAATGCACACTAGAAAGGATTAAAACTCCAACTACCGTAAACTCCCGCGTATAAGACGCGTCCTCTACGCCAAACAAATGCCTGGGGGGTCTTATAGGATTTTTTCAAGTTTGGGGTGCGTCTTATACGAGGGGTAATTTTACTATAGAAATGTACTGATCTTACAAATTTCAGCCTTAAAATGTGCGTCTTATACGCGAAAATGCATGTGCTGAGTTTGGGGTGCGTCTTCTACGCGCAGCGCGTCTTCTACGCGGGAGTTTACGGTATATTATGTGCCCATACTACATACACACTAGCACAGTAACAAACGGTAAGGTTGCACAGCAATAGAGTGACATGCTGGGAGAGGGTCTAACCGAGTTTACATGTATCTCTGCAACTATGTAGAAGCTCAGGGACAAAAAGGGGGAACCAAAAAGGTTGTTACCACACGTAGGAGTTGTGAGTAGGAAGGATGGGGAGAGCTCTTTACAAGGGCGGAAATATAGGATAGTTTGGGGAGGGGCACTCTCAGAATGAAACAATTGAAGCGATCTGCTTCCTTTACTGTAGGATTTAACTTTGAAGATGATGTTCTCCAATCAGTTTTTTATCTTTACGATACTAAACACGATCAGACATACCCGGTATGTTCAATATTAGATTGTGATAAGACCTTTCCAGTCGAGCTGCTCCCCTATCATGTGTAAAACACATGAGTCACTCACACTCACCCACAGGCTGAGGCCCCATCCCTGGGGGTCGGTTAACACCTCATCATCACATAATGGGCGACCTTTATGATGAAACAACTTAATGAGACATAATAATGACAACGCATCTGAGAAGACCTACCCTGGAGGGCTAGGATTGCCTGTGAACTCTGACAAGTGGAGGAAACAGATGCCACCCCCGGAGGGGCAACTGTCACTGCTACTCATGATGATTTTTTAAAGGAGAAAAAAAGTTTCTTTCACTTTTTAAAGGAAGAAAAAAGGGGCAGAAATTTATGGAATATGAGGGATTTGCTTGTCTTCATGATGATAGTGTCAATGTTGTAATGATTTAATGTGTTTGAGGATACTCTGCTGGCATATCTGCATTCAACGATTAGGAATCAGGACAAATCAAATCCAACACAGAACAAAGATAAATTGAATGATGCCCCTTGGCGTCCGAAAATTCAGAGTTGAATAAGGTAGCACAACATGTTCCATCTTCATATGAAGGCTTTGTTTGGCATAAGCACATCCTCAAGATAGTCAATGGATCCATATGATAGATAGTCTGCCTTGGATTCGGTAATTATCATATGGGCATATGGGGGGGGGGGTCAAAATGCAGCCTTTTAAATGAGACTAGGCCAAAGAATTCCCTCGGAATGAAGGACATACCTATATATAAGAAATAGATTTCACACTGACATGGTCTATTTGCCATAAATCTGTATCAAAGTCCCCGGTGTATATCAGATATTTGTTTACAGCCATGAGCCTGTTTTAGATGGTGAAATTCAGACTTTGATGGTTAAAAAGAAAGGCAAGGTCAGTGCGTTATCCCCTGGTGTACGGTATGTACTGGTTTGGATCACATATTTATAGTCAAACTTTGCCTGAGAAGAGAAATACCGATTTAGCCAGACCCTTTATTTAATCACATCACCTAAACTTCGGGGCCATGCCTCCATGATGCCTCAGTTAGTACCAATATTGCATTATGCCGACCCCGACCGTCTGCAGGATTGATCAGTTCATTGCCAAAGGGTGGACACAATACACTAGATCAATACGGCAAGAAAAGGTCACTTTTCCTGAGAAGTTGATAGAATGTTTGGACTTTTCCTTAGGAAATCTATTGAGATTTTAAACCTTCCTTCTCAGGCATGCCATGTAATACCCATTATTTGAAAGATAATTGTCTTGTGAATCCCTTGTGTAGGTCATTTGAACATGAGGTCACTACAAGCAAAGTTACAAGCATTCCCCCAAAATTGACCTAAACACAACTTTATTCAGGAAAAGGTCACCCTTTCTTTCTGCATGGGTCTATAGTTCACCTGTACTCAATATGCATTCTGGCAACAAATGGACATGGTCCATGAGTCCTCATGCTGCCTTAAAGGGATACATACACCATGAGATGTACATGTAACCTGATCCATGCGTAACTCTCATCTACTCAGTCTGTGAGCAGTTCCTGCTGACTCAGTGGAATGCCTGATTCCAGGTACTTATAAAGAGCAGCTCACTCCTACCGTAACCTGCTCACCTATCTCTATCTGGTTGTGAGCAGCCCAAGAAAAAGGGGAAAACTACCCCTGCAACTCATTGCACTTTTCCCCAGTTCTGTCGGTGTAACTGTAAGAGGTAAATAAGCTTAGCTCTGGAGGAAAAAATCACCTCCAAGGGGAAAGATGTGAGTTGTTAAAAATGGGGAGTGTTGTCAGATGTTTGTGGGGCAGGTGTTAAAGTGAGAGGTGTGGGAACACTGCTATCTTCCAGCACCCTGCACATGTATCTGGAGTTAACGCAGAGGTGCTGCTCACGGACCATGGGTTTTATACAAGTAACTAGGGTACTGGAAGATGTTTCCTACAAATATGGAATGAGTAAACCATGCCAGTGAGAAAAGTGATAACAATTTTGAGATAATCCCCATGAAGGGTATTTATGAATAGTACACAGAATCAGAGATAATACGATTTGTGTGTGTGATAGAGCTTGCAATATCAGCCTTGGTCATTGATATGAAAACATTGAAACTCTGACATTGATTTTAATGATGAAAGTAGTGGAAAAAACAGACATGGGGTACTAACTTCTACCGATATGATTATAGGTACCAATAAGCAGTGCAGGCTATTAGATGTTAAGCTGTATCACCACAGTGCCTAGGCTAAGTTATGGTGTAACACAATTGTCTATTGCCATCAGACTCTTAGTGTTCTTATACGTAGCTAAATGCCACGTGGGAGGGGAAGGTATGAAGCTGGAGAGGAGGAGGAGGGGAGCTACATGTCTGCGGCTCACATACAATGTACATACTCCTCATGGTTGGATTATAGACGAGTCAGCATGGTGGGGGTTAGTGAGAGAGACAATAAAAACAGATCCCTTACCAGCACTATGTAGGGGTTGTATATTATAGGTTACGTGGAACTAATTCCATTTTCTCTATGTTTCTATATAGCATAACACACAAAAACAGCCCCCCGTAATGTTCGTTGGTAATATTTTCGACTGTAGCAAGATTAAACCATCTCTCACACACAATGTGTTAGAATATAGGATAGGCTTAACCCTGAAAATCTTAACTAAGGGAACGATACGTACAGCAAGTGCCATTCTACCCTATTTTGGGCCTCAAAACTCCATTGGCCATGAACATTTGCAGACCTGATGAAATCCCCAAACCTTGGCATAATATAAAAACTCATCTACTGTTCCATTTAGGAACTATTTGGGGTCACCTGTGATTTTTTTTCATAATTTTACCAATATTTCTTGCATATGATTTCTAAGCCAACCAGCACCCAGATCACCTTCAGTGCTGGCCTGAATACCATATGACTCACGAGAGGGCAGCATTTACGTCCATGTAACCTTAATTAGGGGTAGGGTCTTCAGATAAAACTAAAATGTTTTTCCTATCAAACCTTAGGGTCTGTCCTATTAAATCCTGATGATTTCCGTTCAGTGACTTTTATCATCAAACATCTATGCACTGCACAAGCAGCAGTTCTAGAGCTGTCATATTACATATTTGCATTGAATTCAGTCACCTGATGATGAAGGGGGCATTGATTTTGCAAAATATTGTTCGGATTTTGCCAGAAAAACTCACAAAATCATGAAAAACATGATAAAACTGGTGAAAAATTATTAATATTAGGCCTATAATTAATCCCACCTTTTACAGATCATATCTTACCAGGGGATCATTTCTTAAGGCATGCCTTTTCTGTTACATACATCAAGAATATCCGTTATCAGTATTGTACTAATATTTGCATTTGGGGATAAATTACTACTGGTTAATTGGATAGTTGCGCTCTCGCTGAAACTTTGATGGAACACCGCAAACCCGACCAAACTTCCAATGGACCCTATGGTAGGCCCTACATGGATCTCTGTGCATCAATAACCCTAGGAAGATTAAAATGAGGCTAAAATGTCATTTTCTGCTGAAAATTTCACCCTGTAGGTGGTTTATGTCCAGAAAAGGTTATGTTTGGGGTGATTTATAGAAACTGCAATATTTAGTGAATTACCCTACCTCTGCAAGCAAGGTTTTCCAATATTTTTTTTTTTATTTACACACCATTTCTGTGATTAATTTGGCCAGATTCCTGTAAAGCTATCCTTGCTGTAACAAAAAAAAATGACATTAAGAGGGCATTTGAAATAGGGAGGTCAAATGTCCAATCATCCTATAGGTTACGTGGAACTAATTCCATTTTCTCTAGGTTTCTATATAGCATAACACACAAAAACAGCCCCCCGTAATGTTCGTTGGTAATATTTTTGACCGTAGCAAGATTAAACCATCTCTCACACACAATGTGTTAGAATATAGGATAGGCATAACCCTAAAAATCTTGCCATTCTAACCCTATTTTGGGCCTCAAAACCTCCATTGGCCAGATGAACATTTGCAGACCTGATAAAATCCCCAAACCATGGCATAATATAAAAACTCATCTACTGTTCCATTTAGGAACTATTTGGGGTCACTTGTGATTTTTTTTTCTTTTTTTTTTTATAATTTTACCAATATTTCTTGCATATGATTTCTAAGCCAACCAGCACCCAGATCACCTTCAGTGCAGGCCTGAATACCATATGACTCACAAGAGGGCAGGATTTACGTCCATGTAACCTATAGGAGAAGGATAGATTCTGGGCTGGAGGAATATGTTAACTGTTAAGCCTATTGTACACCAGGATGTGTGAGTTTTTAGGTTCACTTCTGGGGTCATTTGAGATTCTGGATGAAGTTTGATCTTCCAGCATTATATATACTCAATACTTAAACTTTTTTATTAAAAAGAAAATCCGTATATCATATTTATTTGTTTTTATGTAAAATCTGGCCAAATTATGCAAGTATTGCAATTACACCAGCACAACTTAATTATGCAGAGTTGCCATTTCTCACCCCACGTGTGTTACTGCTAGATGTGCTACATAGTTTCCCTCCTGGTAGTGTATTGAGGCCTTTACTACACATACCTTTACCTCCCATATACCAGACTGACTGGTCAGGTCACAGTGAGGGTTATTGGCTCTGGTGCCGACAGCATCCACAGAGAGTAGTGTAGTATCCTGGTCTGCTGCAAATACTCCCAGTGAGCAGCAGAAGAAGCAGCAGCAGCACGTAGCTGCTGACTGCCCCCTCACCTCTGTACTTATAAAATAAATATTTAAACCCTCCAAGGGCTGTATGATGTTTCTTGTTTTGTTATAATGATGCTCCCATGAGTGACTGATCATCACTGGGTTGATACATCACCCGACCTTTTAGGGAGTGCATCGTGAGTGCGAGCTACCCACCAGGGCTGCAATCATCTTAAAATGCGCATCTTGGAGGACTATGCTGTCTTTGAACTTGAAGGGTCAATGCTGGCGGTATCCCTGAGATCAGATCAGTTGGATATTTCATGAGAATGAAGGTAATGAGCTAAGATGAAAAAAATATATTTTCCCATGGCACATTCGATTCATAACTGAGAAGACCATAGCAAAACAAGATAAGGCCCATGGCTCCCTGAGCCAAGGAGCTGGCTGATACCCTGTAGCTGCCTCTGAAAAAGTAGACACTGTTAGTCTGGGAAAGGTTACGTTGGTGATGGCAGACTGCTGATCTATCAAAAGAAAATACGGCCGAAAATACATTTTAATTGTGTCCAGACATTGGAAAAGGGGCTTTTAGCAGGGTTCTCTGCAGAATGTAAAATCACACCATAAAATCCTGCAGCGAGCTGGCTTAAAATTTCATTTGGTAACATCCTAAGCCTTATGGTAGGCTAAAGTTGGTTGTTTAGTCTCATTCATGACAGTGTGGGGATTACAGATGGGAATTTAACAAAGAAATTCAAAGCATTTTCATAAATATGGCCATAACTTCTGTTCTAATTGGCCAATTTGCAAAATTCAAAAACTTATATGAAGCTGAAATGACATCGGCGGTGATTCTGAGATGAAATCACACCCGCGGCAGTAAAAATCATGCCGGCGGCCCACCGGCGTCTTAACAGTGTGAGGAGAACACTGCTTTTAGGAACAGGCTTGGAACATAAAATATAATAGTTGTTTAGTTTCGAAAATTAATATGGAAAGGGCAGGGGCGATGCACTGATGATAACGCCCATTTTATCTATATGAAATGCCCTTATATAATTCAATATTTTCATGTCCTGAACTATTAAGAATCACAAGTGGTGCTGCTCTCCAGTCTTAAAGGTGTTTCCATGTTTTCAGTTCAGATTACTAATATTAGACGGGGAAGAAAAACAGACAACAATAAACTACAAAGGGACATGTTATTGTTAGAGTGTGATGAGGTGGAGGGAGGTGTGCCCCCAAGGTGGGTGTTTAACCCTAACGTTTTAATGGTATGGTGCCTCAAGGTTTAACACATGATGCCCTAATGCAGGCCTGTAGAGAATCTATCGTAGCATGTGTTGCTTTGATGCAGCATTGTATGCTGACGCTACCCCTGTTATCGACCCTGTTAGGCCGGTATGATACATAGATACTTGCTAGAGCTGAATTCTAAATGCATCATGACAACAGAAGGACAATAACCCTACGTCGTCCTTAAAGGGTTCATTTAATATCGGCAAATACATTTCACCTCCCCACATGAAGTGCCTCTGACCCCGCCCCACTCAAACACACTAAAACAGTAGACCAAGGTGAGGAGGTGTCCCTAAAGGGCTTAGTGTTGAGGTCTAGTGGGGCCGCCATTTCTTGATCTTGGACCTAGCGAGATAAGCACTGATTACAGCCTGCATGGTGGGTACCAGGTGTTCGTAATGTACCCAAAAATTCTGCAGTGAACGAAGGGGGTCATTTCATTGGTTGAAAATGTATCCCAGCTCAGCCCGGTATAACCGACTTAGCTGGTTTAATTATCAGCCAATGAAATAACACCAGCTATTCACTGCGGTCCTCTCGGGGGGCAGTAGTACCCATCAGCTAGCTGTTGTCAGTGGAAAGAGCTGGGAACCAGCTTCAGTAATGGCGGCGCCCATTGGACAATCTGCTAAGTCGGTATAGCCCCCTCTCGCCCCCAACCCCCGCAGCTTCCTAGTCGCGGTCACGCTTCATTGACCAGGACACATGCAATTTTCCCTTTTATTATCTCAGAGACTTGGAGGTCACGACACAAAGATCAAAGCATTGGATCTACCCCCACCCCGTCCCCACATCGTATAAAAGAACACATTCCCACCTTGAGTCGGGATGGGGGAGCATGTGCCAAATGGCAGGTGTGGCATTAAAGGTAAAAAAAAAAGGACATGCCGGTATAAGTATATCGATAAATTAACAAAGTTTAGTTATTTTGGAATTGCTTTTATTTTACTTCGTGGCGTTATAACCTCTAGCGAGATAACCCCTGTGTTTGTTAAAAGATCGGCTGAATAAAAGATTTGCGACAGCAGCAAGTTCTTGTAGTAATTTAGCAAGCAAGAAAATATTATATATCCATGAGGAATTTCCCCAGTATACGTCCATCGTGATGCTTCTCAGATCAGGCTCAATCCTATCTCAGCAATTCTCACTTTCTTGGGGCGTCTCTCTTCTCCAATAGTGAAGGTGTTCTAGATAATCCCCGGTAGATGGCAGTGTGTGTCAAACCTAATCACGTGGATATCTTTGGCGTGCTAACATCTGCATTTCCGATTGGTCCATCATGAACACGTGATGATGAGTGATAATGAATAAGCCCTCAGGCAGCCCAAGGTAATGGTTAGGGCAATTTAAGATTGGATGGGAATAGCATGGACATTTCTTTGAAGAATCATGCGGTGAATAGATAATGTCTGGGCGATTGGATTTAGATTAAAACTAATATGAAAATCAAACAAGATGACTATCTCCAACTACACAAACAAATGAAATATCAATATTAGCGATCACCAAGTCTTGGGTCATCCAAGTCCAACAAACCTCATAGTTTGTGTTTCAAAAGTGTGTTTTAAGCACATGTGTTTTCAAAAATATTTGTTTTTGAACTTACTTTATCTGGACAGTACAGACGAATTTTCTTGAAACGTGTTTATCCGATGCATAATTGACTTCAAAGAGAATTGTATTGTATCTGAAAAAAAAAGGTTTAAAACTCAAAAGACATCCAATCACATTGAATGTCAAAACTCCTGTGGTTTAATGTTGCAACAGACAGACTAGACCTTCCTCTGAAGTCTTTTCAATAGCAGACGACATTTTTCTACTTTCAGATCTAACGCCGTTTCCTCACACAATGACGCGGGAGAAGGCAGTGGACCAGGGACGTGCCTGTGTGATTGACCTGCCGCCTATTGACAGCTACCCACCACCCAACATTCAGTGGTTTGAGGGCAGTCGGCCTATACTCAAGTCACATAGGATTCATGTAACGTTAAAAAACCAACTGGTGCTGTTAGAGACGAGGATAGAGGATAATAACAAGAACTTCCACGCCACTGCCACTAATCCCTACACCAGCCAAACCTCCGACAGCCAGGATTTTACCCTACGTATACAAAGTAAGATATGATGTTCACTTATGACTGAATATATGATCAGTAGATGCCACATTTATGACTACTAGGCATTTAAGTATTTTCCTTAGAGAAACCGAGAAGAATATGAATTAGTGTCCAGAGCAGAGAGATTTACAAAATACATATTATCATTATCATATGTACATGTATAAGACGATGCACCACGTATAGCGCTAAGGTATACAGAAACCAAAGACACGTTAACAAAGTTACTATTCCATCAATGTCAGAATATTCAACACCTTTCCCTCGTGAATTTTAGTGCCGGATCCTCCAGGTAGGAGACGCAGTCATCTTAAATGACGTCACGTCATTAATATGACATGGACTTTAGCTGTTCTAAACTTTGTTAAATGAGTGAAGCAAATTCAATCGCACTGATTGAGTCAAATCAACAAGAACATTTATTGTATTAAATGAAATCGCTCAGTAGTTCTCCAGTATTCTGTCTCATTTTACCTTAAGAGTAACCTTATGGTGAAAGTATAAAACGAAATGTGAGAAAAAAAAGAAAGAACAGTTGTACTTTGATTGGTGCGATTGAATTTGTCCAGTGTACAATATGTTTCTCCTTATTGCTTCACCGTCAATATACCTGATATTTCCTTATTTTTGAAACAGAATATAACGTTTTATATACACCATATGCATTTGCAACTCTTCACACGGAATGCTCCTTACAATGTAGCCATGGCTACCCAAATATAATAGCTTTGTGCATTGATATATTTTTCTTATTCTTTCCTTTTTTGCCAAACTTATTTTTTATGTTTACATGAAAAGTGCCAAAGATTAGAAACAAGAAAACTGTAGACGTAAATTACCAACACATTGAATATGCAATGCTACCCGTAGTAGGGATAATGCACAGATATACTTACGATTTCTCTGCGTATAAGTGTTTTATGAATGTCTTAAATATATCTTTCATTCTCTCTATCTCCAGCATGCTATTTATCACATTTAGGCTCACGTTATGTTTTTTTAAGCCTACATCGTATCGAATGAATCGTATCAGTATTCATACCTGATGTGTTGTCTATTTGCTTAGTCTGGAGTTAGATCCTGTCTGCCCGAGTACCACATGCCATTTCTCAGTACTACAACAGGGGCATAGTTAGCACCATTGTCGTCCATATTGGGTATTTTTGTGTCAGGCTTGTGATATGGGTCCCACCCTTGTTTTACTAACAGATGTAGGCAGCACGTCTGCAGACATCCCCCCGAGTATCGTCATCCCACCCACTGATACCAAGGTGGTGCAGGGCCCTGGAGCTGCTGCCAAACTAGAATGTGTAGCCAATGCAAGGTAAGCTTTTTATAATGAAATCTAAATACACAAACAAATTACTAGCATGTTTTTTAAGGTTACATATATACCCATCTTGTAATTGACAAAATATTTTAACGTTCTGATATAGGCTTAGTTTTATTAGAAGTAAGTGTCAATTTTGAAACGATTAAGATAGGTATCAATTTACAATTGAAATCGAGGAAATTTGTTTTAGAATATAAGGTTACATTATAAGTAATTTTCAGACGATTTTAGAATATATATCTCTATGAATATAAGAAAATAAGAACTTTGAGGTCTGAATTCTTTAATGCCATTATTTAATCCGTTCGGATAATTTATAGGAAAAGGCATGGTGCTAAGTTTGTTTAAGTATGAGATTCTTGATTATAAAAAGGGGGAAATGGGTGACATTTTTGTTTCTGATCACTTCCATTTTGACTTAGTTTCCTATGTTTCCTTTACACCATTGCTTGCACAGATTTATCCGCCAAGGAGTGTAAGTCAATTTGGATCTTTGATTTCAGTGAATGGGTTAAGTCTCTAAAAATTAAATAGGAAGAAAAAGAAATGAATTCAAAGAGCTTTCATTGGTATCCTGGCAGATGAAATGTCGTTTCCTCAGTTCTAATAGTGCCATGCATTAACCCTCTCCCCTCTCAATACGAACGACTGCATGACCTTGACATGTCAAAGTACGTCATAGACGTGACGTTACGTCCTATGTCTCTGTGTATTCTGGGTAATATGATAATAAAATTCACTCTCCTAACCCCTCGTCGCGTCAACCCCAGTCTACCTTGACTTTGTATGTCACCTTTCGTCTTATGACGTCACATCAGAAGATGTCATACCACCTGAGCATTGTGACGTCACTCTACCAACATTTCTCTACTGCTAATTTGCATAAAATCTCCACCATAACGGCGTCCTAGACTAGCCAACTTCTTTCTATGATCAAGAGTAATTCTACACAATATGTGGCTAATGAAAAACTCTCAGTAATCATAATAAATTACTAAATTAACCCATGATTAGAATTATAATCTAGAGGATTATTAATCACATGATTGTTATCTCAACCTCAAAAGTCGCCCTGTGCATAGAGTTAAGGCTTGGTTTGTTAGGCACCTACACATCTCCTGATAACTCGACCCTTGGACCTTGAAATTGTAGGGAAGGCCATAGATTTTGCACGAGCATGCGCGATCATGTTCATGGTGAATAGCCTTTTAAACATTACACTGATAGTGTGTACTAAATATGACATTTACCCTTATTTCTCAATCAACAAATACTCTGGGACTGAAATGACCCAATGATGGAGATACTGATATATAAAATAGAAGTTAAATGAATCACACGAGGGAGCTGCATTCTTGTGGCATGCTTTAGAAGATGCGTTGATGTGGGGTTATTTTACGTCATTACGTCATGGATGACGGTAACTTCTGACGTCATATTTTGTGTTTAATTACATGTATGGTTTCTGGTGCATGGTGTGGGTGGTGAGGGGTGCACTGTGCACTGTCAAGAATATTGATAAGATACACATGTTTGACAATCAAGGGGCAGTTATATCTCACTTTTTAATTATGCAAACATGAATTCTTTTTTAAAGAAGGCTTATAGGCAGCTGTCCAATATGTCAATGAGGATTGCAAATATGAGAAACTCCGTTTGCTTAACTTTTGTTTTCATAATGAAGCTGAGCAAAATGAAGTAAATAGGAAGAATTCCACAATTTGTGAACTACTCATATCTATTCAAATTGGAAATAGGTTTCAAGTTTTTGATTAAACCCATATAAGTCTTATTTAAAATATTGCTAATAAATAAGATGAATTAGTCAAAGGTACAACAGGAATGGGAGCGGTGCGTATGACTCTGAGTGTAGTCTGTTGAGCATGGCGCCTCGTCCAATTTGTCCCATTTTGTGACCGGGGCAAGGACATGGCTGTCTTTATTATAGCATTCCATGTGCCTGAATTATTTCTCCCATGTCTCTCTAATTAATGCACAAGTGTATAGGTGTGTGGTATCTTCAGTACGCCTCTTGTCGTCTATGATAAATAACCCGTGCACCCTGGAGTTAACCAGCGCTGCGTCTTCTTGACCTTTTTGGTGTGCTGCTCTTGCTGCTCATGGTCTCTACTCATATGCACCTCAAATAACCAACATTTTGTATAATGTATATAATGATTATTTTAGATATCAAACATGGAAAACAAATTTGTTGATGGTACCATACCCATATCACATTTCTCAAAATAGAACTGTAACCATTGAAACAATTTGTCTAGTTTTTGCTAAAAATCCAGTGACCCGTAAATCTCGCTCTTCTGATACATGTGTTGGTAAATGCATCTCAACAGATTGATTAAATATTGTAGTACTGTTATGCCAAAGGTTTCTAAATGAACCTTTCAATTTGATTACCAGTAGAATAGTGCAAAAGTTACATGCAAAAATAAAAGCCATATGTAGAACAATGTAAAAAAAAAAAGAAAGCTCAGTCCTTACCATTTGTCAGATTCTTGGCAAATGAAATAACCATGCCGGAAAAAAGTAATACACTTTCAATTTAATAGCCCTCAGGGGACTAATAGAGCCACACAGACAAACTTCTGTAAAAGTCCTTCAGTATAATACAGTAGATCTGAGTGAAGTCTATGCCATGTCAAAGTATTATCCATCTAACAGCACCTGTCATATAGCGGAGTCCACAGGGAGACGGGGAGGGGCAGTCTTGGCCCCGTCCAATTAGTCGATGGTCTGTTGGTGTGTTTCTGGGAGACACAAGCGTTTTGAACTAAATGCCCGAGGACGTTTAGCCTATTATGAAGTGGGCGGGTAAAGGGCCTTGGGGGTTAGTATGGAGTTGGTTAGAGGGCGGAGGGGAGGATCACATGTCTATTACTACATGTACTACAGTGCAAGGCAATGGATAATGGATATTAGCGGTGTATTTCACTGGAACAATATACCATTATTTAAATTGGTTGAGTGATATAGATCACTTTCCAGAGAAGGGGTGATTTGTATAGCAAGATTTTTACTTTAGAGCAGAGAATAAGACACATCTTTTCACAACGAGAACGTATCACCTGCATGTATCTAGGAGGGAGGTGCTTTTCAGAGGTATAAACATCATAAACAGGTATATAAGGTTCACATATACACAACCCCTACCTCCCCTCACACCTATAGCTGGAACGTATCATCCTACCCCTACAGAGCACAAGGCTGGTCTGGGTTATTAGGGTAAGAGATTGGCTTTAAGGGAATACCTCAGCATACCCAACGCTATCAGTGCCCCTCAGCCAAAGTGGAGAAGCCAGCCTAGAAGGGCAAACCTGGTATGCAGAAAGAATAATACAGGGTTTACTCATTTCATTAAGATAATGTTTATTATTAAGGTTCAATATTTAATGTAACCATAGCATCGGAATATACGGGTAAATAGATTCACCATAAATCCAAATGAGTGGTGTACTTTTATAGTTTTGAGAATGCACAAGACAGTAGTGTGACTTAGTAGAACAAAATACACCAAAGGAAAATACACCAAAAATATATATTTAACATTCACACAAGTACACTCATCTCAAATTACTCAGGGTGAGAGTTGGCTTGTGTTGAACAGCTTCAACCATAGTTCGCTATGTGTTTCAACAGTTACGAGTAACAAGTACTAATTCAACAGATGATATTTTTCCTCATAATAAAACAAAATCAAGAGAAAGATTTACGATATTTAAATCTCTCTACTTGAGGCATTTCTTGCTGTTTTAAAAGCTTAGAGGAAAAATACTCTGCAAAGAATTGTTTCTATTGAATCAGATCTACATTGTAAATCCTAATGGAGTTGATATCAAAATTCGAAATAGAATACTCTTTCAGTTCAGATGATTTGTTCCTCCTCTTGAATTGGAATTTTGATTTCATTACAATAACTAAATTCATAAGACAGTTATCAAATTATGTTCAAGTTTGCTCGTTTGTTTGTTAAATACCTCCTCAAGCAGAGATTGGGCTAACTCTACATTTACACTCTCATTGATTCTTCCTAATATCTGGATTCCCTCGTCTTGCAGGTCGTTGAACTACCTGTTCATGAACTGGTACCGTAAGACGGGTGCCACGCGGCAGGTGATAAACCAAGACAACATTAAGTACCTGTTCACTCCGTACAGACGTCAACTCACCATTAAGAACCCTGTGGTCAGCGACACCGGAATGTATGAGTGTGAGGCCGTGTTTAACCGCACCGGCGGGCCCACCTTTCCAGCTGCTGTCGCTCGAGCCAACCTCACTGTTTTAGGTATTTAACATTTTACATTTTGATAAATTAAAGTAGAAGCTAATGCTCATAGTTATAAGCCGTG
The DNA here is from genome assembly GCA_949317995.1 of Acholoe squamosa. Classification (NCBI taxonomy): domain Eukaryota; kingdom Metazoa; phylum Annelida; class Polychaeta; order Phyllodocida; family Polynoidae; genus Acholoe; species Acholoe squamosa. The sequence goes on from OX439040.1 coordinate 62,487,353, forward strand.
GCCTTCCGTCTGTTCCAATATCTGGGCTTTTTACAAACTAAATTCTCCGTTTTGTTTTAAGAAAGAAAAAGTGTGCTGAATTACTGGTAATTAACACAAAAGCGACTCCAACAATCACCCAATTCATGTATTTTGAATTCCTTATGTTTTTACAGTTGAGCCACGGTTCGTCTCGCTGCCTCAGACAGAGGTGAACATAGATTATGGATCAGATGTCGATATTCCATGTCACGCGATTGGCACTCCAACTCCAGAGGTTGTCTGGTATCGCAATACCATGGTTATCCAAAGTGGATTTAGGAACAGGTTTGTAATACTTCTGGTATATGCAGAGCTGTAAGTTTCAGATTTTTTAACTTTTTAAAGTTTTACGGTAGAAAGGAAAGTGTTTTGAAGAAAAAAGCTCATAAATAAATCTAAAACATGAGTATGATCATATGTGTATCAGTGATTGATACATGTATTATATATTATAGGTACAGCATTGACAATAAGGGCACGTTACACATAGACGAGGTGAACCCGACAGACTCAGGCATGTTCCAGTGTTTTGTCTCTAACGAGGCCGGAGACATCAATGCCGCCACATGGCTGAAGGTGCTGAGTAAGTAAACCAGATATTTTGTACAAGTAAGGTGTTCCTGCTAGAATGGAAAGAGGTCACGATTCTTTTTATTGTATTCACTAAAGCAACACTCTTGGACCAAAACAAACGTAGAGGAATCATGATATTGATTGATTCTTAGTGAGGTAATTGATGTGTTTTTATGGGAGACGGTTTGTTATGAATAACCTTTCTTAATTACCTAATCAGGTCTTTAGTAGTCATAACATAGGCCGGCTCCCATTATAGTTTACACTCAAATACAGCTCATTTGCATAATATTGGGGTGTTCCGCACTGAATTATTGCTGTGCTGTGATTGGTTGAAAAGATTTTTCTCTCTTTGATCCAATGTGTTGAATTTAGTTGACTGATTTTTGCAAAAGGTAGTGTGCAGATAGGGCCTGTGTTTAGCTGGTTGAACTTAGTTCTTTCAATACTCACTAGATGGTGCCACCTCACTGTCCTCACTGCAGGCTCATTGCATGTGCCTATTCTCATGGCAAACTGGGTCCTATTCTGATGGGAAACTGTGGCTTGTTTATGGGTATTGACCACTAAATTCGACATGGTGACATGGCCATTTCTTAAAATCGACATGTGACATGGGCCTTAGTGACGTGAAGCAAAACAATTAGTGACATGACATAGGTGCTTTCTTAAATTTGACATGGGACATGATAGGCTCTTAGAGATGACATGGGACATGGGGATTTAAGTGACAAGTGCCATGACCATTTTTTAAAATCAACATGTGACATGGGGGACCCCCCATCCACACACCCTGGTTTCATGAGGCTACATATATTATATAAATAACACAGCTGGGGGAATGTTTATAATTTCTATCGTCTCCCCCAATTATTTACAATTGGACAGAATGCTTTATGTTCTGAATTGTTCTGAATGCTTTATGTGCAGGTTCACCCCCGGTGATTGTCCGTAAACCGTCCAACATAACAATGATTGCTGATGACACCATCCAGATACCATGTGAGGTAACCGGTGCACCGCGACCAAAGATTGTGTGGTACAGAGGTTAGTAGTAACATTATCTTTTGTCATTAATCAACATATTGATGTAGTCAATACATTATAGAAATACTGAATCCCACACTGGCTTACCTTGAAATATACTTTGATGATGATAATTTATTTTCCTTGACAGTGCTGTCGTCAGGTGGGAGTGAAGACCTAACAGGAGGTGACGGCAGGATCCAAGTTCATGACTCCGAGTTGCTCATTACACGAGCGAGTGTGAGCGACTCGGGAAAGTATGTCTGTAACGCCACCAACAACAAGGGGGTTGCTGTCGCCTCTGCCCACCTCAGGGTTTTCTGTTAGTATATGAAGGTTCATTTTGTGATCTGAATCTAATGTGTTCAACAATTACATGATTGTTATAAAGACATAAATAATATTATTTTTCACTGGGAAAAAAGACAACAAAGCAACATTGTCAGCATTGTATAGAAACCCCTCCATGCAAATCTCCCTGGAGAAAGCTGACTCTTCCTTACCATTGATATTTGTAAGTGCGAATTTAGGACTTTAGTTAAGTAGAAACCAGGTCTGTGAACTTACTCATATTTACTTACTTACAGTACGAACACGCATCACCGAGCCCCCACAGGATGCCTCAGTGATCAAGGGCTCTACGCACATAATCAAATGCACCGTGCAGCATGACATGGATATATTAGTGAACTGGCATTGGGCTCATAAGGATATAACTATCCCACACAACCAAGACAGGCGTCAGATTAGAACAGATGGAAGCCTTGTCATTCGCTCAGTGCGTAATGAGGATATTGGAACCTACCGCTGTATTGTCAGCTCTGATGCTGGGAACGACACTGGGACTGCTAACCTCAAGGTCATAGGTAAGACCTTTTATGTAGTAAATAGTCCTCATGTAGCTCAAAGTAATCTGAGTAAATTGATTTTCTTTTGTTTGTTATCCTCTCTACAAAAGCTGGACAAATATTTCTCTTGAACTGCAGCAGCCTATCTTTGAAATCATTTGAACACCTTTTGAATAATATGGAAAACTAGGAATAAATCTCCTTTGTCTTATTTCAGAACTACCATATCCACCATCTATCAACTCAGTGCAGCTGAACCCAGCAGAGGACCGCACTGTTGATGTGCGGTGGAGTCCAGGCTTCAATGGAAACTCTCCTATAAAGCGATTCATCGTACAGTATCGTCTTGTCCCAGGAGGTACTTAGTCCCTTCTAAGTCTATTTAGACATGAAATATGTGGAGTAGACCGGAGACAATCAATTCAAACCTGTAAATGATATTCATTTCAGGGAAATAGAGAAGATTTACGAGCACATGCTTAAATTATTTCTTCTTCTTTTTCTTAATTGGTTATGGTAATCCCAGCCCCCTTTCATTTTTCGCTGATAATTCACATTAAACATAGCGTACAAGTAGTGTGCTTTACTAATACCACGAGCTGAAGTTTTATGATAAATACGACCTTTTGAGTGGAATTTTCGTACTGCGCACAATACATAAATGCCATCGTATTGATTTATGGAGTGGTCATACTTTTAACAAGGGACTGCCGTTGGTGTATTTTCGTGCAAGTGTGCTAAATTGTGTTCTCCCTCCTCCTCTGGTGTCAACTCCCAAGTTTCTCTCCATTCTGCCTTGTTAAAAGTGACCACTTTCATCTATGGTATATTGTTTCTTTATACAGTATACTAAACAGTAGTTATTATTTACAGTTTCTACAGCACTCATTGGTAGGTCGCAATATGGTTTTTACTCATTGTGGGTTTTTGTAACACAAACTCCCTTTGAGAAAATTACAGATGTTGTCCCTTTGTTTACCTTTTATTTTGATTCATATTTACTTTAAATTTGTTCAAATTTTCTTTAGCACCCGTGTACACGCCTTAGATGTAACATTCACACCCACAAAAGAGCACAAAGTATTGATGGAAACATTTTCATCATAAAAAGATGACGCACTTTTCACACAAGAGAAATAGCCATTGTGCTATTTTTTTAGATCATTAGCCGTCACCATACTCTTGTCTATCGCTCTATTCACTTCCTTACTCTCCATAGGCTGGAATACATGTTGGATACTTATGTAATTGTACCCTTAAATATTTGAATTCTTTTAATGGTGATTATCTGGAAGAACCAATACTTACTAAAAAAATCTTACAGAAATCTGAAATCGATTTCTTAAACATCTTCCCATGATTTATTTTCCAACAAACCAAGGTTTTCAGCATGTATACCAATCAGTACCTATGCAGCTCACTGAAAAAAGAAAGATAGAAAAGACGTTTTCCACCGAGTCTGATTTTACTGGGGAATATCTCATTAATCATCCCATTTTCAGCTACGCAACACTTTCCCAACTACCGTAATCTCTCGCGTATAAGACACGTCCTCTTCGCCAAACAAATGCCTTGTGCGTCTTATAGGATTTTCTGAAGTTTGGGGTGCGTCTTATACGAGGGGTAATTTTACTATAGAACAGAACTAATCTTACAAATTTCAGCATTAAAATGTGCGTCTTATACGCAAAATTGCATTTGCTTAGTTTGGGGTGCGTCTTATACGCGCAGCACGTCTTATACGCGGGAGATTACGGTAGCTGGATGAAAGAAAATATAGACTTTGGGAGTATACTTGGATTGGATGATACAGGCTCGGTGGAAGCCCCTAATGAAAATACATAGTGGCACATAGATTAGCGAGTTACTGAACAATCTATAAGTTGATAGATAGCTCAGTAACAGTTCTACACTACTGGCTCAGTTAGCACAGTCATGGGACAGTCATGGTTGTAGCAGTTTTCTGTCCACCCAACACTTAGTATAATCTCTTCTTGCATGCCATTCATTCATTTTATCAGTTCCTTTGCGTGTACTGTTGTATCGGGCATATTAGGCGACGTGTCAGGTCTTTGAAGGGGAGTTTAGCCCCTTATTGTGTAGGCCTCACTTATAAGCTGCGCCTTATGTGAAAGGTATTACGGTATTTAATGTGTCTGAACTTTCCCACACTGACACAAATTTATCACTCAAAGAATATGAAAGGTCTCCTCCCAATGTCAAATCACTGACTAAGTATTAGGTTCTACAATGCATGAAGACCGGTGTGTAAGTGAAAGAAAATAATCAGTTCTGTTAATTAGAGTCTGTACTTTGCCCATAGTTGAGTATTTGAGGGATGTTAGTGTGTGTACTTGGTACAGCTATATTGTGTTTATCTTGTAAACGATGTTGTAGAGAATCTTCATAAAAAGTTGGGAACATTAGGAAAAGAGTTTGTACTTTTATCACAGCCAATCAACCATTTCTTCATGACATAGCCTTGCTACATAGCAAATATAAGCAACAGTGAACACATTTCGATGAGGCGATCCCATGCAACAAATCTAGTGTGATTTCCTTGCTATCAAAACCATCTTTCAAGTTATCCCAAATTCGCCACTTTAATCAAATGTTATGGCTAGTTTGTTAAGCATGACTCGTAATACTGTCGTTAGAATGAATAAGTTTCTGGCAGAGATACATGTAAACATATCCTTATCACTTGCAGTCGCTCAGTAAAGTATTTTTCAAATTGTCTAAATGTCGTCTGCTAATTGTGATTGTTGATTGACGTCTGTCTGTAGGTACAGAGCTGTTGGACAGTGAGGGTTGGATTGTAGCAGATGACTATGTGTCTGCTACACAAACAGAGTACACAGTTCGCCGCTTGTTACCAGCGCGCTCCTACCAGTTCAGGGTGAGCGCTGTGAATGATGTGGGTGAAGGTCCAGGCAGTAACCCTAGTGAAGTCATCACCTTACCTCAGCAACGTAAGTATATCAATGCTACCCTCTACTCAATAGTAAATCTGACAGATAGGATGTGTATATATTGATTCAGTGTAATATTGATACAAAATTAAGCTTGCATCTGTATTCTTTTGCACAGCAGTGCTTCTTACCTTAGTGTATATGGCCTAAAACTGTCATATGAAATAACCTTAAGGTTAGTGTGATAAAAAGAGTATACATAGCAGGAAATATCTTATAACACAATTCTACATCGATGCATGTTTCATTTTCAGCACCCAGTGGGCCCCCAAGGGACGTGGTTGGTAGCCCGCGATCAGAAACAGCCATCATCCTGCGCTGGCAGCCACCGGACCAGGACAAGTGGAACGGACCGCTTTTGGGCTATATGATCCGCTACAAACCCTCAGGCTACCCAGACGCCACCCTAACCTCTGAGAATGTTACCAGCCGCCTTCAGGTCATGCTGGAACTACGTGGTCTGATCGTCTTCCAAGAGTATGAAATAGCCATTGCAGCTTACAACAAGAAGGGAGTGGGGGTGAGTCCAGAAAATGACGTACATCCCTGGAAATACTTATAATAATATTCTTTACAATAAAAATGTACTTCCTATGTATATCAAAATGGCTTTCAATTTAAAAGTCACTGTAAAATAAAAACAGTAAAATGGACATTATTATTCTCTGTACTTTCCCTTGAATAATCCCGTAACATTCATGAAATGCCTAGGTTTTCTAGGTGAATCTTTTAACTCAGTGCTTCATTTTAATCTGTAGGTGTACAGTATGACAATCTTTGTGAGGACCATGGAGGGAAAACCCACACAAGCACCACGCAATGTGGCCACAACAGCCGTCAACTCAACCAGTATTAAGATCTCCTGGCTGCCACCCAACCCGCAGCACATCAATGGTATCAACCAGGGCTATAGGGTGAGTTCTAAACACCTTGGAAAATATGTATTGTGATAATGATATGGGTAGGGTTACATTTCAGAGGGTGCCCTAGCAGCTCCTTTTATAAATGCTGCCAGTGAGCGTTGGCCAAGTTTATCCAGGCTCTTTATGAAATCCCTTATACCGTAAATTCTATCGTATATGCCGCATCCCTCGTATAAGCCGCACCCCCAACTTTGAAGGGAGCTATAAGGTGCATCTGGCCCTTGAAAATAGTAGGTTCAGTACTATTCTATAGTGCCAAATACCCTCCTATAAGCCGCACACCTTCTTTGGACTTTTTCTATAAGCCTAACATTCATTTGGATTCTGGTATAAGCCGCGGCTTATACGAGAGAATTTATGGTAGTATCATTTATCAATACTATTGTAGCGGTCAGTGAAAACGTCTGGAGACACCGGGAATCGAACCCGGGTCTGACAACTCATAAGCACCCACTCTACCTCTGAGCTACATCCCCTGGCCTGACGTATTCACCTACCAACTACGTGTCAGTGGCTCTAGTAGCTTAGCGGATCGATCCTCGGTCTGCTACACGATCATAGATAACAAGCAATGGTATGAGAGATGTACTTACTGTCTACCAGTGAAACATCATGTATATATAAGAAGTAACCATTTATCCATCCTACACACAGATCTTGGCAAATATCGCTGAAGAGCCCAATTCACCTGTCGTGGTCACCATTCCATCAAACACGGCAAACATGTTGGGACAACAGACCGGCTTCCTGGTGGGGCTTCTTAAGTTCACTGTCTACGAGATCCGCGTACTCTGTTTTACAAGTAAAGGAGACGGTCCAACAAGTCCCGCCGTCACTGTCAAGACCATGGAAGATGGTGAGTACTGAAGGCATTTAGGATATGGCATAAGGTTTAGTTAAGATGAAGATTAGGCATTACAACAAAGAGATATAAATGAAATAAAGTCAGGTATGCTTTCAATTTAAGTATGATGCAACCCTTGAGTGAAGGTTGGTGTCATTATCACACTTATAACATGTACACAGGTTTTCATGGCATATGCTTTCTTCTCTTCCATTAGTTCCTGATGCGGTCGGTAATTTGTGGTTCGATAACATCCTTGACACATCTCTACAAGTGTATTGGACACCACCTCCCAACATCAACGGCCAACTAGTTGGTAAGTTTATGCATTAAATCCAGCTCAAAGTTCGGCCATCAGGTCTTTACACGTAGCCCCGTTAGCTGTAAACTAATGTCATTGTTTCACGTCTTTTAACGTGCTGTACCACGTAGATCATTTTATAGAATTTTTGTAATGTAAAATATATTAAGCTCTTCACTTGGTAGCACATTAACCCCTATTCCAAATGTTGAGCAAAGCATTTCATACCAAATCGAAATTTGAATTTCCAACCTTAAATTTTGCAGGCTACACTTTGAGCTACATGAGAAAGAACAACACAATATCCAAGGTGAGTAAGGACCTCACATCCACCACCCAGAACTACACCATCGTAGGGCTGACCGCAACCACCACCTACACCATAGAGGTATTCGCAAAGACGCGAGTCGGCGCTGGACCCGTGCGCACTGCGGATATACAGTCAGGTGTACCTCCAGGTGAGTTGAGTATAAAGGGCTTCGTGTTGGTGTTAATGGGATATTTGGAACATAATTAGAAATGGAATTTGAACATAGACTCTTAACTCTGTGGTGCTTCATACTATGGTCAGTTTGGTTATTAATTAAGGTGTTTAATGCATGAAAGGACAGGACTTAATGATGAGACTTAAGAAGCATTTCAATATTGACGATGACTCGTATACATTGCAAAACTAGTATGTGTTCTGCAATAGTAATTGACACTGTATTTTCAAGTCATAGAGAAACACAATGTCATCGGACAAAACATAATGTATGCCTACACTGATTTTTTTCTGTAAATGACACATTTGTTAAATCATTTGTATAGTATAAGTATCTTTGCACTCCCAGGGCTACGTTTTATAGAGGGAGGTAAGCACGTAAAGATTAGACGCACAGATAAATTGATTCGTTCTGTTATTTATAGGTCACTGTAAAATGTTTCTGTGAGAAAGATGTTTGTGAAGGTTTATGCGTTTTGTCCATGTTGGTCTAAGATGTTCTTGTTCACTGTCTGAAGGCCTCTGTTTTGTTGTTGGAAGTCATAATCTGCTCTTATATGAAGCTGTTCAGATGAACATCAGTGATTAGGAATAGTTAATGTTTATACACCACACTGCAAGCTATGGACTTTGAAAAAAGCGTCTCAAATATTGAAACCTTTTGAGATCCAGAACTATTTTTATACCACTGAAGAAAAAAAATATACCAGCACTGTTCCAACAGCAATACTGAAAATGTAAAAAACCTCTGCCCCATCTCTTTTTAAATGTCCCTGATATTTGTCGTCTCTTCCTTCCCCCACGCTTGCATGTGATTACAAGCTTTAAATTTTGTACATGTGATATATATATATATTCTTTTAATTAATGGTTCTTTCAGAGCGACCCGGTCCCCCACGTAACTTGGCCATCACCAATATCCAGGCCACCTCGGTACTTGTACAGTTCATCCCGGGCTTCAACGGACACACTTCCATCACCAAATGGGTGGTTGAGGCACAGGTAACTGTTAAAAACATTTCATTTGAAAAATAAGAAGATACAGAGCTGAACACTTTTAGTATATCAAAGATAGTTAATTAGTCAGATGTCCCTCAGCCAGCCAAATAGATTGAAGATAGAACTCTACAGTGTTTCAGGAAGTTTGACTAAAGAAACTGGCGTTGTGCTAGCAATCTGGCTTTTCAAGGAAGATAAATGTACTGCTAAGTTTGTTCTATACCTCCATCTAATAAACTTTCAGGTGAATGGCAATGAGGAGTGGGAGGTGATTTACGAGAAGACAGACCCAGATGCTACATCTGTGAAGGTGGAGGACCTGCGCCCCTATACTTCTTATGTGCTGCGAATGCTGGCCACGAACGTCGCTGGCCGCTCTCTGGCCAGTGAACCCACCCGCAAGTTCCAGACCATCCAGGCTGCCCCTAGCTCACCACCAATTGAGGTTACAGTCCGCGCTGATAATGAAACTGCCATTAGGGTTCGCTGGAAGGTAGGCAGATTTCTTTGTTGAGATTTCCTCTGAAATCAGTTATACTAGTATTGGAAAAGAAAGGAACCAGTATCCTGCTCTGAGAAAGGCAATGTAACTTGTACAAGAAGATGTAACATGTAGAGATGAAATACATTTACAACAAGGTAAATGAACATTTACTCTTTTTCCCCTTCAGCCTTTGGCATCACAGTTGTGGAATGGTGAGGGGCGGGGTTACCTGATCCAGCACAAAGAACACAGCAACCCTGACTTTGTAACCACCATTGAGATTCGTGACGAGAACGCAAACAGCTACACCTTTGCCCGGCTGGAGGAGTGGACGCAGTATGACGTGCGGGTCGCATCGTACAACAAAGTTGGACACTCCATCTACAGTCCCATAGCCTCTGAACGCACCAGGGAGTCAGGTAAGGGGATTTTGATATCTTAACAAGGCTTGCTAGGTATGCCAAGTTCAACTGATTGAACTCCTTTCTTCCTAGTTTTATGTAAAATGCATGTGCTTTAAATTGTCATTTCATAAAATTGACAAGTACTTCTGCCTTAGAATGCTCATCCCTGTCACGTTTCTTGCAGTTCCCAGTCAAGGTCCGTCAGAGCTCAATGCCACTGCCCTCAGTTCCACAACTATTAATGTTGAGTGGTCCGACATTGATGAACGACACAAGAACGGCAAGATCCTTGGCTTCAAGGTAAGATATTAGATGCTAAAATTCAAAGAGTCATTGTGATCAACAACAGACGATAAGAACCTCTCATATATATCTCTACCAACGCTTTGTAAAATGTTTTAGATTTGATTAATTATCACCCTCCTCATTCATTGTAGGTGTTTTACAATGTGGCTAACCGACCATGGCAGGAGCCGCTGGTGGAGGACGTAAAGACAAGCCAGGCACGACAAACTGTTCTCACCAGTCTAAAGAAGTACACACAGTACCGCATACAGGTGCTCGGCTATACAAGGATCGGGGATGGTAAACTCAGCCCGCCCGCACCTATTGTCAAGACGAGCGAGGATGGTGAGTTGATCAATGATCTCTTTCTATAAATGTTAGATGAACCTGAGAGGAGGGAGTTGGTCCTTGCGTCTGTTTTAGCCATCCCAACTTATCTTACCATTTACATTTCTGCCTCCAAGATTCAACTTTGATCACATCTTGGAGGAAAAGAAATCAATCAAATTCCTACAATTTACTTTTCTTGCAGAACATGACATCAGATTATTTTGCTTCTAATACACTTGATTTTTTTTTTTTTTTTTTTTTCATCCTCCTCCCCTAGCCTAGTCAGAATTTCTAATACACTTGATACATTGTACTTTACTGTCCATTCTTACAGTACCTGGCCCACCAAGTAGCGTGTATTTCCCTGAGGTAACCCACACAACAGTTCGCATTGTCTGGAGTCCACCAACAGAACCCAATGGTATCATCGTTGGTTATGTTGTCAAGTACTTTGACAAAGAGGAGGGAGAAGACTTTGCTATTGAAGAAGATAACCTTGGACCGACGGCACAGTACTTAAGTGTCAGCCATCTTAAACGACGCACCTACTATGTATTCTCTGTCTCTGCACGGACCAAACTAGGCAAGGGAGACCCAGCCACACTAGAGGTTTTCACAATACTGGACAGAAGTGAGTTGTTAAAAAAAGCATTTGAGTTTATACCCTCTTTTCAATAACGGTCATCATCTACCCTGAAATCAGAGAGCAAGTCCTAACCAATAAAATTTAAATTTATATAAAGTGTCATATATCAGTCCATAGAATTGATCAAACCCACATCTTTTCTTCTCACAGCGGTACCGGACCCCCCGAGTCGGCCCCAGATTGGTATGTCTGCAGTTGGTGACCGGTGGGTGACAGTCAACTGGCAGCCAGGTGACAATGGCTACAGCCCCGTCAGGAACTTTACCATTCAGCTACGTCAGGATTCCGGGGAGTGGATCGTGCTGGATGATCTGGTACCACACACTGCAGTCGCCTACACCATCAGGGGGTAGGTTCTTATAGACTTATGTACTTCATGTGTATGCTAGGATTTCTGGGTTCTTCCTGTCTATTTATATCATCAATATGAAAACTCAGTGAGAGTCTTGTCAAAGGGCAGTCGGTGTGCATTTAATTAGTAAATCATTCTTTTTCAGACTAAAGCCAAACACAAAATATGAGTTCCGGGTTGCTGCTATAAACGACATAGGTTCTAGTGATTACAGTGAGCAATCTGAGCAGGTGACAACCAAACAAGCCCGTAAGTCTTCATTTTGTCTTGTTAAAGTAAATGTTTCCATCTATTATTGGGCTAAGAATGAATTAAGAAAAATCTCCTTTCTAAAAAATTTGATTCAATTGTCTATTTTTGTGTATATCCAAGATACTGTCGACATGTACATAATGAAGTATGTTTTGAATAAATAGATTTGTCTTCTGTTTTTAAAATGCTTCCAGACATTGTGGTAAAGCACGTTTGATCTTTTTCTATTCAGCCCCTGAAAGCCCACCCACTGACCTCCAAGCTGTACCTAAGACAACCAACTCCGTTATCATCACGTGGAAGGTGAGAATACTGAATATTTTAACCCTCATTCCCTTAGATAACCTTTACCTCAAGACTGGGGTGCCAATTCAATCACGATCAGCGCAGACATTACAGACGTTGTTTAAGAAATTTATTTTATACATTTTCAGAAGAACAAAAACTTTTCCCTGTATTTCCATCAGTGAAAGGAAATGGTTTGCCTATCTACTTTGCTATTAATGATTAGGCCCTTTCTTGCTTTCTATGATGTGATTTATTTTCAGGAAGTTTCCCTGAACTATTTTTCAAAAATAAGTGTATTCTTCCTGTAAAGTACAACATCTTTGATCGATTTGATCCACGTTTCCGGATTGAACACCTTACCACATATGTGTATGTTATATCCCACACTCTGCATTCAATGAAGGAGGTAAAGATTTACCACTCAACATTATTAGTAGATACCTTATTTCCTAGACACATTTTAGTATATTTCTTGGCGTTTGGCTCCATTATATTCCCCCTTACTTTACAGCATGTAATTCCTAGCAAGTCGAGGGCTTCTTAGGAATAAAACGTAGATCTTACCTTTATCACCCATGTCACTTCTCATTTTGCATATATTCTCATTTTGCATATAATAATATATATATATATATATATATATATATATATATATATATATATATATATATATATATATTATATTTCATGGACAGGTATTACTTGCTATAAACCTGTTGCCAGTGTTCCACATTCATATCAGTGATTGGTATGTTTTGTGATCGATGCTTATACATAAGTAGGCTAGACGTTGAGGCTTATGTTTTACTATAGATTGGATATATGAATTAGATTTTCCATGTCCTTCTGGGTTGTAATGTCAGGTTTATTCCCATTTTATATATTGCTGTGCAAATCATCATTTTCAGCTTCATTTTGCCATGGTCCTGTCTATTTCAAAACAGTGTCGAGGTGCAGACAAGCCTGGCACTAGATTCAAACAAGTTTTCTAAATGAAAACTTAACAATTTAATGACTTCTTATGAAATTAGTAGAAAATCCCCTCTCTCATAAATGAGGTCACTTTGTTTACTGATCACAGCATATCCTCATGACATTTGACACACCATATTTCTTCCCCTGCATGTTCAGCCGCCCCCGGTCAACACATGGAACGGTGACCTGACGGGTTATCTTGTGGATTATCGCGAGGTGACTGTGACAACCATCGAGTGGCGGTCATTGTCTATATACACCCCATACTCTACCATGTTCATTGTGGACAAACTTAAATATCTTCACACATATGAACTGCGTATTAAAGCAGTCAATGCGCTTGGGACATCACCGTGGAGCTCAGTTGTTGTCGTCTATGTAGAGATGGGTACGAGCCATGACCATGTCCTAAACTGACCTCCCTATGTGCTTGGACCTTAATTAATCATTGACCTTAGGGGTGACCTTGGAAATTGGGATTATAAAGCACAGCTTTTAACTGTATGGAACTGACACCAACAAAAACATAGGACAGATGGCAGTAGTCTGAATAAGGTATATTTTGTAAAATATCTTTTGAGAGTGTTCTGTGCTAATTATTCACATTTTAGATACAAAATTCTATTGCTGCTGCTATCTGTCTTGATGTTTTCATGATATGGGCATTAGTGGACAATGCACTGGTCTAATGCTGTAAAACATACAGGGTGGATCTTGGGCAGCCTAATGGTAATCCTTTACAAATAATACCAACATGATAATTGAAGGGAAGACTCTAAAGATTGAGAAGCCATTATCTGTCTAAGAGCCATCCATTAACAGAAATAAGACGTGCCTCACTCATGATCCTAGACTTCTCTTTTTCAGGAAAGCCAAGCAACATTTCTAATAAGACCTTGTTTACTCAAAATTCAAGACAAGAAAACATAATCTAAATGATGATGATGAAATTTCATTCCCCGTCATATAGATAGGGTGGGCCCCAAACGTCCACAGAGTGACCGGGCCAAAAATAGTCTAAAGGCAAAATTATTATATCAAATATACCTGAGATTCTAGACTTTTTTCCCCATATTGTAACCAGTGTGAATATTGAGAGTATACAGAAAGTCTTGTCGGCAAAAGCAAAATCTTTGAGTAAACCTGGTAGAACCATCACTACTATGCATAGCATCTCAAAGCCCAAACTCCTGCAAAACCACAACCGCTTGTCTGCCTTCATTAACAATAACATTTACCTTCTAACGATGGCTCTTTCTTTTCTTGCCTTCTCACCCCGCCCCCCAACCCCTGATCGCCTTCCTAAATGCAGCCACTTGCGGCCTTGGAGTGGAACGGTGACCGGTTGGGTTACGAGGTGTGGTACCGGCAGCTGCCTGGCCATGTGGCCTCCATGCCGGGAGCCAGTTATTCCCCGGTACAGGTGACTTACCCGCTGACCAGCATCGAGCTGACTAACCTAATGGCCGACGTCTACTATGAGGTGAAGGTGAACGCCTTCAATGGGCGCGGCCACGGGCCCTTCACGCGGCCCCTGGATGTGTATGTGGGCGAGGCCGGTAAGCTGGACTTAGTGTAGTGTAGGGTGGCTATAAATTCTTGATAGCCACTGTTGGTATTCAGTAACATCTCAGAGCTACAATCTAACTGCTCAAAGTCCTTGCAATTCCATTGATTTATGAAAATGGGATATGGAAAGCAGTGTATCAGGATGACTGTTGTAGCGATGAAAATACACACGAAATCAAGAAAATCAAATCATACAGTGTATTTATTACCACATCAATATTGGGACCATTTGCAGGCCTGAAGTTCATGATGTCAAAAATATAAATGTAACTGTTCAGACTTGTAGAGGACCATTGGCATGTGGAATAGCACTGAGATTTATAGGCTAAACGATGGAGGCTGGGCAAATTAATCAATACTTGTAGTCGCTTCTCTAATTTAATTGGACTCAACATCACAACTACCATTCAATGTTTAACCCAGTAGCAGTCACGTCTAGAAGAAACATTTATGTGATACCAAATCAAAGGAATGCAAATGTAAAGATTCTTAAAGGTCTTGAATAAAGAATAATATTAAGGATGTATTCAAAATTGAAAAGAACTTCGGAATCTTTAAGCTATGATTTATTAAATTTGTTAGTACACAGAACATTTTCGTTTTGTCAACATTTTGTGGTGGACATTGCTTAACTTTTATTATTTTCCTTAATAGTACCAACTGAGTCACCTACAAATGCCCGTGCTGGTGTACTTAGTTCAACGTCCATCAAACTCATGTGGGAAGCACCACCCGAGGAGAGCTGGAACGGAGACCTACTAGGCTTTAAGGTAACCCTCTTTAACCCACTTTCAAGTAACTTTCTTAACATATCTATTGAAGTCCATGAGGTGTTTTGAAATACAGAACCACAGTGGGGAACCTGGTCTAATCGTTTTCGTAAATGTTTCAAACCCAAGTCTAATTTCGAATATATTTTAGTTATGTGAAATCAGCCATTAAAATCATTATTAACCTGATATTGAGGACATATAATAGTATACCTATATGTTACAGGTGTTTTACTGGGAGGAGGCTTTAGGAGAACATAACCTAACAGTGAAGACTGTAGCAGCGACTGAACTGGAGACGGAGCTGACTAGCCTCAAGATGTTCACAGAGTACGCCATGCTGGTACTTGCATTCAATGCTGCCGGAGACGGACCTAACATCACCGTGCCAGTCATCGCTAAAACTGAAGAAGGAGGTATTTGTCATAATTGATTTTAATGTAGCTTGATATATCAGTATTGAAAAAATAGACATCTTAAAACTATAGTGTACCACAGAATATTTTGAAAATGTTTACATGATATGAATTCTAAATTTCCCATGATTTATTTCAGTGCCTGGAAAGCCAGGACCGCTGTCATTTATGGTGACGTCACTGACGTCATTGAATGTCAGCTGGGAGCGCCCCTTCGCGGCTAATGGACACATCAAGTATTATGAAGTCTCGTACTATCAGGACACAGTTACCACGGGTATGTATCGTATCTTATTTCTGTTTGATATCAGTATGCCTCGTCTACTTACATCTACTTCTGGGTGTTACACGACTGACATTTTCCTTCTGTCTTTGAAATTTATCAGGATTTCTTCAGATTAACGTATATAAGGTTTATAATGTCGCCTTTTTGGAGCTTATTTCGTCACCCGTGTAACACCTACTTACTGCATATCAAGTTTCACATACCTTACCGCCAAGTCAATACATTGTTACAACTGCCTAAATGTATCACCAAGCAGACAACCTAATATTGTCCACCTTGACGGGTGCTCATAGAGCTATAAAGCGACACCGGTGTCTTCCGTCCCTCGTCCAGGTATTGTAGCCATGTTGCACTCCGTATCTTACAGGGGAAGAAAAGCTTTCACGCCGCAAACGCTCAACAGGCAAGACTTCTTCTACTCTAATACTATTAACTCAGGTCACCAAGGGGCACACTCTCCTGCACTCCCTTGATGGCTCTGAGAGACCCAAATTCTGTTTTTCTGCAACAGAATGCTTTTGTGTTTGAGATGATAGTCCCAATGCATGCACATATTGCCTTTATTTCCCAGTGTACTCCATAGAGAGTCACTGTACATCTGCAGATTCACCATACAAAATGTGTTTTTGATCTAAGGTTGTGGCTTTTTCTTTTAGGGTAGATTCACCATGAGTTCACCCTACGGTCAGACCCTTGACTTTGTAGTTTTCATACTGTAGTTTTCATGCAAGCTGAGCCTCCAACTTGTGAATTACAGTACAATTTAATGTTCTTTCCACCGAGAATAACAAGAGGACTCGGTAAGGCGTATGCATGAGAACTACCTTACAAGTTCAAGTATCTGACTCATGAAATCTGTCCGACTTGTGGGGAATCTACCCTAAGTGCACCTAGAGTTTCTATAGTTTTTAATTTTCTAATGTTGTACTTGTTATAAACTAATATGACAAAGGTAAGTATTTTGCTGAGCTCTCATGTGTGGTGTAGTATATATAATTGGGTCGACTGGAGTGAATTAACACGTGTGAATTTTGAAAATAGACTCTATTACAAATGCCTTTGTGTTTGATATTGCTTTCCCTAGGCTTAGTATGTATGTAAGCATCTATTCCTTACATACACCAAGGGAGTTTTCTAAGCTCCCTGTTACTGTATTTTCCTCCATATCTCAGCGATGTAGTGTAGAATGCTTTGAATATATATGCAATGCTTATTTATATTTTACTGCATGATTCATCATGATTTCCAACAAAGAAATTATAGCCTTCCTTGACCCTTTTCTTTAATCCACAACAGGTCCCTATTTGAATCCTTTAAGGGCTGCATTATATATTGTATTAATGCGTTCTACCTACCAGGGTATTTGTCGCCATATGGTGCAAAGATTCCTGAACCTGGAGGAATAATAGGGCCCTGAAAGCGTTTCACATAGGAACATAAAATGCTCTTTCACTTTGTTCCAACAGAATCGTATTCCTGCTTTCCAAAGATGTATTGATTCTTATATAAAAAAAAATGACAGGGATGGAATAGTTGAATGTTTCCCATGATTTCAGGAATTTTCAATTTCCAAAGACCTGTACAAACTGTACAAAACATATTTAGGGGATTCTAATTGAGATTTCGAAGGATTCTTCTGCTCAGTCACTTACATCCCAGAAAATATGCGTTACACTTCGAGAGCAGAAATACTTGCTGCGGCATAACATGGGTCCTCTAGGGTAGTCTAAAAAACTCAAAATGACAAAAGTTCATTTAGTAGTATCATTGTATGTATTAAATAGATTAATTAAAAAACAAATGGACTAAAACATACAAATCTAACCTAGTTAATCTGCTGGTTCCAGGTGAGAGTCGTAGCGTCCAGGTACGTGTCGATGGTGACAAACATTACCATGAGGCATATGGTTTAAACGAGAATGTGAAGTACGTCTTTACTGTGCGAGCACAGACCAAGGTTGGATGGGGCCCGAGCCGCCAAGGAAATATCACCACTGGTCCACAGAAAGGTAATGCTTTTGTGGGTTTGTTTGTTTTTCATTGAGCAATTTGACTCCTCACATGCAGTGATGTTTCAATTTAACATGAATTTTCTTGGTATTATCAGCATGGACAAAGTCGATTCTCTGTCGTACCTTGTGGTCATGAAATGCAACTGATGTTAAATTCAAAATATCATGACTGTTGGGGAGTCGAGGTCACCTTGATATTCTGTATACGTTCTTTTAAATCATGATTACCTTTTGATTGTAGGTTCACCAGAACGACCAAGTAAGCCATCAGTAACAGAGGGTCAGACGTCCGTAACTATAAAGTGGGATAACGGCCCCGAAGGTTCCTCACCCATAATAGGCTATATTATACAAGCTATGGAGATGGGAGGTGAGCAATTCTCAGATACATGGATATCCTTGCAAAATAAATTTTACCATAAGTCATGAGATTTTTTGTCGAAAGCATTAGATATATGCACTCTTAATACTGGGTAGGGCCATTATCTTTAAGAAGTTTTAGGAATTTAGGAATACAAATTCATGTGTAATAAAAAAACTGTCCACACTAATTTAGAAAAGCTGTTTTAGGAGATGTATGCATGAATATGATGGAAACCTTGGTTTTGTAGAAAACAAGTGGGAAACAGAGTTACGCAAACAGACGCCTGAGTCAGAGGCCATAATCAGCCTGTTAAACTTGAAGCCATCCACCTCGTACCAGTTCAGGGTGATTGCCTTTAACAGTATCGGTATAAGCGCACCTAGTCTACCCTCTGGCTTCTTCAAGTCTATCAGTAAGTATGAATGCTTCATGCTGCCAATGTACAGGGATGAAAGTCTTCAAGGAATTCTCTGATTTCAGGGATTTTGAAGTCCAAAGGCCCTATACATTCATATAAAAACCCAAGTTTTTGGGCAAATATTGGACCATTTCAGGGATTTTCGTGCTCTGTGACTTTCATCCCTGAATGTACTTTGCCTGGTGTTTGTCTAAGAAATTGAGCCTGGTGTGGAGGGCATTATCCCACAATCATGCCCAGCCCGAGGGCATGGCCAGGTCAGGCTGCGCATGATTGTGGAATTATCCCAGGATTAAGCCCTGCTAGCCTCGTTTTGGTTAACATTGAACTCTATGGGATCAAGATGCCCTCTGTTCCTGCCTATGGTAGAACATGAATTAAAGCAATTGCATGT
This sequence comes from Acholoe squamosa, assembly GCA_949317995.1. Taxonomy (NCBI): domain Eukaryota; kingdom Metazoa; phylum Annelida; class Polychaeta; order Phyllodocida; family Polynoidae; genus Acholoe; species Acholoe squamosa. Next base: position 62,506,589 of record OX439040.1, read on the forward strand.
ATTTGATCCTGAGAAGTGATTCCATCATGCTGCATTCATTCATATGGCCAAGCCTACAGGGTACTTTCACAGTGGGTCAGTGTCATGATGTGCTAAAACAGCACAAGCGAGTTACCTAACTGTTAGTGATTTCCACTGAATTCAGGCATCCTTTGAAAAAACTAGTGCCTTCGGCACTAGGTGGGGGGGGGGGGGGCAGCCCTAACCCAGGATATGCCTACCGGAATTAGCAACGGTGTTTATCTTAGCAACATCAAACAATTTTACACTCTCCCAGCAGATCCTCTCGGAGGTTTGAGTTTTAGAGAGTTTCTCTGGAACTACCCATCAGATCTTAACAAATGATATATCAAATGAAAGGTCTCCGTGATCTACAATCGGTAATTAGTTTCCTTGATAAATGAAATCGGACCAGGTGCCGATTTCTTTGAACTGATGTCCAACATGGCCGAAAATGCAGAAAAAATGCTCTGACGATTCTGAGGCTAGAGGCTATTGTTTATAAGTACCCTCTCCTTTTATTTACAATTGAATCTATCATTCACTTGATAGGAAGAAACTTTTATGATATATGGGTCCCTGAAAATATTATAAACAATGGAAATTTGAAGAAAAATCAAGTTAATTTTGAAAAAAGTATGGTTTATCTGTTACTGGCAAGCACTCAAGCCTATTTCAATAGGGTAGGGACCAGCGACGAACTAGTGCCTTTTTATATATAGGGTAAAAAGAAAAAAGAGAATATTATAGCTTAAAGCTCCAAAGGACAACAAGGCCTTACACATCTACTTGTATTTGACTAACACTTTTTCTGTTTGTGTGTGATTTCTAGAGGTGGACCAGAAGCCGTTCTACCAGCAGTGGTGGTTCCTCATCATTGTGGCGCTCACCGGCGTCATCTTCATCATCATCGTCATCTCTGTACTCTGCTTTACCGGCCGCAATAAAAAGGCGAAATATAAAGGTAAGAATCTCATACAAATTTTCACTAATATTATTTCTACTATTAAACTTTTTCTCGTCCAATCAGCATGAATGGCAAATGTATGAAGTAAAGTTGAAAATGAACATTTTAAGAACAAGTGTTCTATTCTGTCGCTTGCAGTATGATAGATAGTCTGATAGTCTAAAGAGGTAGTAAAAATTTGAGCAGTACCTAGGGGCATCTACTTATGTCATCTAGTGAAACCGTCATGAATCAAAACATGGTATCTGTATCAGCAGAATTGCTTTGCCTTGCCTTAGTAAAGTAAATTGCCTGCTAGAAGGCTAATAAAAAGTGCTTGCATATCACTATCAGTAAACCTGTGCTATGTAAATTCTAAGCCTATATCAACAAAATTCATGGTAATTTAGGAAAAGGCAAAGTTAGATCTCAATATTTCTAGTAGAAATATATTGTTTTGAATTTGGACTTTGAAATTGGAAAATATATCAGAATCTGCACCGCCAACTGTATCGGGTACGCTTCCACACACAGAGAGTAAGTAGCTGGGACACGGGGGTTCTGTGTGTTAATGTACTCACGGGAATCTTTACTTTGGCTTTGGGAATGTATGGAATTTCATTTTTTTGGGGTTTTGATTTAGGGTTTTTATATTGAACCGTTGAAAAAACACCGTTTTCCCTCTGATTGGCAATTTCTACATCAGTACCAGTGGTCTGTATTTTCAGTTGCACTTTGGATATCATTAATGTTTTGATTATATTGATGCGACCATTGTTACCGTTATATTTTTTGACTTAAAAGGTAAAAAAAAATTTAGATGAATGCACTAGGAATAAAAATATGCAGGGGGAATTTGAGCGTGTTTAAAAATAATTAGGCTGAAACCCTGCTGCCTATATTAAACCATGTAGATGGCAATGTGCTTGTAGATGACCGTTTTACCTCCCATTTTATTCAAAGCTGGCATGAAGTTTTGGAAAGCCATCTCACAGAAGGAAGGTGCGTGGCTTGAATGTGCCCAGATGGTGTTGATTTTGCTGGCGAGTGCCTGTCTGCCTGGCCATTTTGTGTCCACTTTTATCTATTCACAGCACTCCATATTAGGTCTTCTATATTTTATCATTTTAGTACTGTTTGAAATATTGTCATGTAACCCTGAACCCTTTAAGCACTGCTCAGTGCTTTAATGTTCTACGCCTATTTTGTCTTGATGATGCAGCCTTGGCAAGTTACACACCATTAATGCTTTATGGCGGATCAACAGTTTTAAAATGCGTCCAAAGAGTCGTTGTGGGACACCAAAGTAGCGCTTGTGAGTAGCTCGCTGTCACTGCTTTGGTGTCTCATGATGCCAAATACTCAGAAAGCATTAAGGCTAGAATGCTGTCCTTAAAGGGTTAAAGTGCACTTTGTACTCACAGCTGCAGTGGATAGAGTACATACAAGGCTAGATTAATAGAAGTAATCAGGCAGGCTTAGCCAATACACTAAGGACTTAGTTGTTAGTCTCTTATACAGGGTTACACAGCAATAATACATACGCAATTGATGCCATATTTAACACATTACGGTACCTTACATTACCCAGTATATTTCTCTGTTGAAGGACACATTATATAGGGCCCCAGACGGGTAAAATCGACAAGGGGACAAGGCCACTTCTTAAAATCGACAAGGGACATAGGGTTGGGTGACAGGGGACAAAATCACTTCTTAAAATCGACAAGGAGACAAAACCAATTCTTAAAATCGACAAGGGACATAGGGTGGAGTGACAAGGGACAAGAGCCATTTCTTAGAATCGACAAGGGACATGAGACCCCCCTGTCTGGGGCCCTTTATATTGCACTCTGACATGTATATACAATATCTATGCACTTCCATTCTATGCCACTCTAAATAACTTAAAGCTGAAACTCTTGTGTCAAAACTTTCTATTTCCATGATTATTTGTCTCTCTTTTGAATCAGTGTTCTTCCTTTGCCTTCCATGAACGGGATTACAAATAAACTATATGCCACTGATAAAGCAGACATACAATTCAACACATTATTTTCCACTCACCATATTTGCGTGGATGATAGGAATTAGGGATTCCAGTCTTTGATTGTTGCTGGGCTGGTGGTATCTCTTATCAGTTCTGTTGCCTAAAGACATCCTTGATACTTACAAGTTTCTTCCTGGTGGTTGAGCAGGTGTCACGTGTATGATGTGCTCCTGCAAGATGAACGGCTCCAAAGGTTTGCTGCTTTATCTCCCGGTCCTGCCGCCAACTTAGCCTAGTACCCCGGGCCTGCTCTCCTACCTTAAGACACCGCTTTCCCATGTCACTATACATGTACAAATACAAATAAGCATCAAGTAAACAGAATGATGGAAATCACTTTTATTATTAACTTCATATCTACATAATCCTATTTAAATCCCCTGTGACATAAAGAAAAGGAAGAGGTTTTTTCTTGTATTATAGACTAATATTTTAGTTGGAAAAGCATCGTGAAGGCATTTGAATACCATGATGCTAGCGTACACAGGTCTTTAAGACATTATTCAAGACCAGCTCCTCCTGGTGCCCATAAATGGAACACCAGCGCTTATTCAAAACGTAGTACTTAAGCTCAACAACATTGTGCTTACTTTATCCCTGTCCAAACTGGTCCCATGTTTAATCAGCTATGATCCAGATCACCAGTAGAAGTGATTGCTTCAGCTCCTATGATTTAGAGGCGAAAGGCAAATTATCGGTAGCCAATGATATGTACGGGCGTAAATTATATAGGAAAACTAGTTAAGTACAGTAGTGCATGTTTCTCCTGAACAGCTAAACTGGCAGAGCTTCACAAAGGTGCCTGCTGTGGAGGAGATGAGAGTTTTGAATACCCAACCTTTATGAAAGGTAGAACCTTGTAAAGAAAAGTTGACTATTTTTTAACTGTTTCCATTGCATTTACAGTTTTGACATACTTCAATGATTTTATTACTTGGTTGTATTATGTCTTCTGTATAACAATTAAGAAGTGAAACAAACTGATAAGTATAAACCTTTTCTCCTACAGAGGAGAATGCTACTTACATGATTCCTTAATCCATTGTCAGTCACTGTTGTTATTCCAGTCAGGGGTTTCTTAATTCTGCTCTTAAATGTTTCCCTTTCCAAGATACTATCTACCTGGTACATCTTTTTTTTCCGTGTTGGTTAATCGCCTTGCTTAAAAGGCAGTTTGTATTTATTATGGATTACTTTTAAGGTTGTTGTAAATGGTGGTTAAGAATATTTGCAGAATATTGTGGTTTTTTTTACCATCATCATATAGACCCTTTACCCTTTGCAGCTTATCAGTTGTTAAGTCACCATGATGTACAATATAAATTTTATCCTGCACTGCAAGGGGACTGTTATGGACGTGAGAGCACATAACATGATTTGCATCTTTTGATTGATCAGACAATAATTCACATTTGTGTTAAGCTAAGGAATGCTACATCTAATAGTTTTCAATGCAATTCTGTCCAGTTATACTAAAGAAAACCCTAACTTAATGAAATTGCGTCGTTAAATGAATGGTGAAAAAAAAATATACTGAAAACTTTTTCATGGAATATGCCTAATCTAAGAAATAATCACTCCAAACGTATTGCCATGACTAAATAGAATAGAACATTTCTTTTTCAGTGCTTTGGGTAACTTTAACGTATTTTTCCTTTTTGTTCACCAGATCCAATCCCTAAGACAACCATCCATCTCCAGCCGGAGACAGATACAGCTAGTGGGACGGAGGAAGGAGGCTTCCCGACCTTTGAGATGCGGCGTTCTGCCCGACGGTCAGAGCGACGGCCACCCAAAACATCATTACCTCCATACACCAGATCTAATTATATGTGAGTAGTCTTTTCATTTATCCACATCTCTCTTCCCCAGTGTATATATTTCTAAGGGGAATATCAACATAGTGTATTCTTTTTGAGTGTGTAAAATGATTCTTTGGCTCTGATTTCCATCGCATGACATGATACTTATGCAATTCTGAATTGGCTTAGGTCACCACCACGGCCGAGCCCGGGCAGCGTGAACTACTCGGATGGGGAGGACTCCAAGTACCCGGACGAGGAGAGCAGCTCACTCACAGAGAAACCATCAGAGATCAGCTCCTCTGCCTCATCACAGGTATGTAGTTCGATTCCTACTGGTAATAATAGACAGAAATATTCTTTATTCGAAGAAAAGTAAGTAAATGAATAAATAAAGGTTTTCATTAATCTCTCATGAATGAATTAGTGAAGCATATTACATTTGATTTCACCTGCTGATCTTGAATACATCTTTGTAAGGGGAAAGGAATGTCAATTCAAAAGAAGATAATTTGTGTAACCTCTCCCATACAGAATGAGACGTACATCCTGTTTGTATAAGGTACACAAAACACATTTGTGGGAAATTGTCATTTCCTTGTTCTTTAAGTTACATTATGTTGATGAATTGATAAGTTAGACATAATGCTTACTTCACTTTTATTGTTGAGGATACTGTTCCTTCACTTCATCAAAATTCAGTTTATTTCCATGTTGGCGAATCTGTTTACCTAACTTGTACATATAAACGTAAAAATGAAAATATTCTAAATATTAGCGATCATTTTAAACTTACCGGGGTACTTCATTCTGTGGAATTAAAGAACTGCCTAAACAACGGGCCATCACATAGAGGACATTAAGACTAATTGCAAATGAACATTAATATATCCAAACTATTACAGGCAAGTGAAAGTGATGTAGAAGATGAGAAGGAGTTACCGCCACCACCGTTCCCTAACCACTACGCCAATGGCAGTGTTCAGCAGTCGTGGAACCGGCACCACTTACCGCCCTCCCGGCACGCTGCTTATAACTACACAGACTCAGAACCTGAGAGTCAATACGCGGTCACGCTCAACGGCGGCCACGTCATTATGAACAATATGGCCGGTTCACGGGCCCCGCTACCCGGGTTCTCATCATTTGTATAACCCAGTGCACCGCTCAGCCATATGAGACAGAGACTTGGAATAGAGCGGTGCACTCTTCAGTTGTAGTGTGCCTTTACTTGGACAGAAAACCTTTCTGAGTTGATTTATGGAAAGGAATCACACTACAAAATCACAGCTCTAACTAAGACTAGGACTTAGCACGGAGTGATGAGATGCTGGGATTTACCATAAAGCTTTCTGCTGCACACTCTAGAGGCATGAGTGATGTCTTAAATATGAATAGACTTCCCCCAAGAAGTCATTGACGTAGCAATTTATGCATCCTCAACACATTGAGTTATGTCCCAAAACAAGCCTATTTTGTGATTATGAGCAAAGTTATATTGAGGAATATTTTTTTTTGTTTTAATTATTTTCATTTGCTGTCATCAATTCGTCCATAATAATAGGTTGTGGGGCCCTGGCGGTCTCTGACTCGAAGAAATCGAGTGCCTGGCAATGTAACCAGACAGGATAAATCGATTGTCTTGCAATGTAACCACACAGGATAAATCGAGTGTCTGGCAATGTAACCAGACAGGATAAATCGAGTGTCTGGCAATGTAACCAGACAGGATAAATCGAGTGTCTGGCAATGTAACCAGACAGGATGCTTGACTTGCGTGTGATAATTGAAAGACTAGTACATCAGTATATCGTGGCGATATGTCCCATTGACAAACCATTACTATGAGCAATACAAGATAAACCCTACCTACATGATTTTTAGGGCAATAAATATACATAAGACTTTACCAAATCTATCAAACTTTATAAGGGTAACTGAATGGATGACTGCCTCATCAATGCAAATTCATCGCTTCATCGCAGCATCATTGGTGATGCATAAATACTCAAGACTGGTGTAATAAGAACTGTTGGGAGTTTCATACAATGGACTTCTAATGATGAAGTAGTGCTGTTTTAGTGTCTCGTATGATGACATTTTAAGTGAAAAAGGTCCTTCTTCGTTCAATACTCAAATCTCATCTCTCATTGTTTCATCAACATGACCTGTTTTCATGCATTCGTAAGGCCAATGTATCACTGTCTGTTAATCACATCGGGTAGCACTGCCCCCTCCCATCTATAAGCTTTTAGGATATAAGTATATACATTTTTGACTGGCATATACATATTAGAAAAAAATGACAAGCCCTGTGGCGATAATGAGTTAGATCATGACTTAGTATTTTGTGAGAGGATCATGAGATGATTGTATCATTCATACTTGTACTTAATATAGCGACATATCAAAGTCTTGTCATCTCAGTGTGTAAAGTATGGTGCTTGCTTTCCTCACTTAGATAATATTATTTTAGAGTGATCAGATGAAATGACCATTCAAAATGGCATTTACATCTCATTTTATTTCCCACATTTCTCAGATTTGGGAGTACAATGTATTTGTTGGTTTTTTTTATGTCTGGTAAAGCAGGAATCGAGTACCGCACAAACTGATGTAATTAATGAGTGTGGGTACGTAGGACAAGAGACGCCTCAGGCTTGATATTGTACATACTGTAATATAACGCTCAAATATGTGTTAATATGCAATTTGTGTGAACATTCTGATTTCATTAGGAAGGCTGCTCATTTTTATACCTAATATGTGCACAACCTACTATAGGAAATAGGAGGATATTATGACTCGCGTAGCGCATAAATACCATCATTTGCTACATCCGTGCCAAACCCGTTCAAGATTACCCATAGACTGACTCAACAATTTAGGCACGACATTTTGCCTCATAGATTCATTTATCATCATACTAAAATAGGCTCAGGTCACTGACTATGAGTTATGTCTAAATGCATGATGTATAAATGCAGCAATTGCAAGTTACCTATACAGATTGAATTTAGGCATTGTGATATAAAGATATTGAATTGGAAAAAAAGATAGGAAAAGGCACTATGTAGTCCTTAAATGGTTGAGGTCTATACATTTGTATAATAATCAATACACTAAGTCCGAGTTACCCCAGCACGGGCCTAAATCTGGGGATATGACCTCCAGGTGGCACTTCACGCGAAGCCATGGTGGGTGCCTTAGTACATGGTCTGTGGTCACCCACTGACCACTTAGGAGGCAGGGTGTGGGGAGCAGACTCACGGTCTGCTCTATGTAGGCCAGTGTGTGCATCATATAAGTAGCCATATCTTTCATATAAATAGGGTTCATGTTATAAAATTCAACACAGATAACAAAGGGCACATCCCCTCCATGCCCATGATTTTTCTAGCCATGAGTACCAGAATTAGGCCTCCAAAGGGGCATCTAAAGTTGGCTCCCATAGGCTTACCACAGGCCCCTCACCCTGGGAGACCAACCCTGCTCCTGCTGTCCGACCAGGAACAAGCTCACGGGTACACGTGAGGGGTAACTCGGATGTGTATACCTTCAGTACAGTTCAATACAGACCCGGGGGACATACTATACACAATACATCTAGGTCAGCCCACATCTCTTCCATCTGGGACTATTGAGATTGAACCACCTGAATTATCTATACAAAATGAATTCTATGAGAGACCATCATCTCTCGGTAATGAAATGTGTATCATGTCGATGACTGTACATGTGTATTATGCCCCTCTTGTTTTACTGATTTAGACAGGTGGAGTAGCGACTACTAGAAGGCTTGTGTTGAAATCAAATAAGGATGCTTGTAAAGTGATTGCTAAGAGTGTGTGCTGCGTGTGAATTGACAAAAAAGAAGAGATTTATCCTGTGTAGTGTGCATGTACATGCGTTGTATATATAAGTTATTACTGCAAATAAGGGGCAGTGACATTACTAGTACTCCCCTTCCCTGCAAAGAAATTGTCCAGCACAACTTAATAGCTCAATAGAAAATGGAAACCATTCATGGGAGTGGATGACGACACCTAGTACCCGGTAGGTCTATTATGCACTTAGAAAGTAAAAGAAAAGGTTTGGATAATCAATTCATCTCTGTAGATTGAAACTGTACAGTATTCATTTAAATTGTGTTGAACTGTTTTTTGGACCCACACCTCTTCCCCCAAGAAGTCATTGACGTAAACTGAAATTGCAACTTGAAATAGCTTTTTGCATATAAATTGGGCATTTATGCTACCAGGGCATTTTTTCTGAGTCGGAGATGACTGTTCTAACCAAGCGGAATTTTAAGAAAACTACTCATGCTCTCAATGAAAATAATGTAAATTATGTTTTGGAAGAGATTAATGAACGGAAATATGATACAAAGAATGCCATGAAACCCAAAGTCTTCCAAAACAAGATAAACGCACTATCTGTACATTCGCTTCATTGTGAAAATCCCAAATTCGCCAAACATAGTTCATAAGTCAGAGGAAAAGTTCCAATTTTACTCGCATTAAGATGTATTTCAATGTTTCAGACATGTACAATTTGGATTTGTAACATTTTATTTCAATGTCAAAAAGTCTTCATACGGATGGGTTTGAGAGTTATATTTGTTGGTTGTGACTTAAAAATCATGAACTAGATAAAGGGGTAAATAATAAGAATTGAATGTTTTTTTAAGACTTGGTATATATGTAAATAGTTAAAATGATTTGTATAAAATAAAGAAGACATTCCTGTAATAAATTGTTACGTTTCTATTTTATTGGAAGAGGCTCTAGCCTCTTCCATTGCACTCACATGGGAGGTCGATTGCACAGAAAATCGGACAGTCCAACTACACTTGAATCAACCAGTGCTTTTGTATCAATAATTATATAGCACTCAGTGGCGGATCCAGGATTCTGTAGAGGGGGGGGCCAAGACCTAGTGAAAGTGGTGAGATACTACATGACCCTGAGCACCGCAAGCGAAGCGCAGCGGTCAAACTAGGGGGATTTGGGGGCATGCCCCCCAAGAAAATGTTGAGGCTTTATACTTGAAATCCTCAACATATCATATCTTTCCTGAAGGAAAGGTGATATGTATGTCCTCCCATACAGTATATAAACAAATCACCTTGACGATCTCTACAAAAATTTTCATTCTGGTGCATTTTTGAACACCACAGAATGGAAAATTTGTAATAAGCTTCACTCCCAAATATTTAAAAGTTTAGGGGTTGGGGGGGGGCTTGGCCCCCCCCCCAGAAGATTTTGAAATGGTGCATTCTGTGGCATTCTGGCACACCATATTTACATACATGTATGCGCTCCCAGCTCTTCTCTGCCAAAGAAAATTGTGAAACTCAATAATTGAACCAATGCTTTCTGATTGCATTTTCACAATCATACCACAATATACATATTCAACTTGGCCCTTAAAAGTAAATATACATTGAGTTGCAATCCTCATTGTAGGTTGTAGGTCTGAGGATATCCCCAGGAAAATTTTTGAATCCTGGAGGTCAAATGGTGCATTCTGTTGCATGAATATCCTCAGCTCAAAACTATACCAAGATCACCCCCTCCATAAAAGAAAGACACAGAATAGAATCTCATTAGACCAGACAAGTTGAAAGATGCATTTATGTGCATCAACTTCCCTTTTTATTTGGTGGAGATGAGCATGGTTATCAGCGATATGGCAGGCTAAAATGCACCAGAATGCATCATTTCTGTTCTAGATTGTTAAAAATCATGCCCCAGACCCTCCCCCCCCCCCTATTGTCACACTTCATACACAGCCTCGTTGATGTGCTGTAACAGCAAAGTGCAAGTCACACGTACATGTAATGGACCAGACATACTGGGAGGGACAGGGTGTGTATGTGTGTGTGTGGAGGGGGGGGTCACTGGAAGGTTTATTTGAACCCTCGAGAAGAGAAATAATTCTTTTAAAATTCTGGAAAAAAAATCAGCTTTCATTACATCTATATAAGAAGCCAACAGTTAGCATCCTTATGATCTTAGCTTTCTAATGGTATATGGAACACCATGTTCTGTCTCCCTCTCCTTCTCCTCTTTCTTCTCTCTTCCTCTTCTTTTTTTTTGGGGGGGGGGCCAAGGCCCGTTCGGCCCCCCCCCTGTATCCGCCACTGAGCACTGAATAACTGCTGATAGATGGTCGAGTTATGGCAGTTTACCCAGCCTGTGCTGTGTATTGCCTGGACGCATTGCCCCCAAAATAAGCTCTAAGTTTACACATGACTTGTGAAAGCTGTCCTGCCACTCTCCTTACCGACTTTGAATTGCCCTGGACAGCTGTGCCACGGTCCCCTGGCCTACAGCTAATACCAATTAGCTGTAGGCGGCAGTGCTATTATTAGCGCCATCTCCCACTACCTGTAGAGGCTTATTCTTTTCCGAAACAAATTTTTTAGGGGGGCATTTTCTTTAGGGGGACGGAACACCCTAGATTGATACCAAACATTCCATATCCGCACATATTATTTGCATAATTAGCATAATTATGCAGTATCTTGGTACTGTTCAATATGATATAGATATGTTCCATTGGTCCCTTATAGAATTCATATGCTTGCAAGTATAAACTACTGACTGCACCTAGTGACTAGTGGAATCTGAACAATAGAAAAGAAATACCCCTCCCCTACCTTCTATAGCATCAAACAAGTTGTTCAATGGAGGCAGCCATTGCTTGATCACATGCTTAATCCTTTTAGATCCAAATGCTAGTTACCAGTGCATTATCACTATTGATAAGCTTTACACATCAATACCTGCAGCCACCCGGGGCACAAGCCCTGTTTGCACTGAATGGATGTCTTTCCATTTCTCTATTCTCTGGTGTTTGATTGAAAATGTTGACATCATTCTGTGTTTTAATTTGTGTTATAATCTGTGTTTTTATTATACATGTATTGAGTTTAGGGCTATAACAGGTTAGTGTTAGTTGTATGGTATGATAGTAATTACTCACTATTTGTCAGTGGTTAATCAATATATGTTACTAATAATTACTCACTATTTGTTAGCAATTGGTCGAAATATGTCAGCATTTACTCACAATTTGTCAGCAATTAGTCAATATATGTCAGTACTTAGTCACTATATATTAGCAATTATCAATACATGGTAGTAGTAACTTACATTTTATCAGCATGTAAACATGTAATTTTCTTTGTTTTCTATCATTTCTTTAGAATAGATTCTGCTTAGGAAAAGAAAATTGCCATAAAGAGCTTCCTTCTCATAGACCTCAGTATTAAATCTTGAATATGTAACACCAGACAAATGCCCTTTTCACTGGGTTTTCTTTTAAGGCTCATCTATTCTTATCATGTGCTATATAGTTAACAACAAAAAACCAAATCCTATGCTCTTTTCTTTTCTTCAAACCATCAATATTAAAGTATTAAACAGGCAGGTTAATTAGGAGATAATTTTCTCTCAGTTTGGTGAAAAATCATTGTGGTATGTGTTTCTAGTATGGGTAATTATTGTCCCAGCCGCTGTATCTACAATGTAACAATGGGAGCAGACAGAGTGGTACAGAAGTAGCTGCCAATCATGCTGGTGTCTTGTTGAGATTTTGCTATAAAGTAGTAGACAGACTGGCAACCCCAAATATAGATGTACATGCTGACATTAAGAAACACACACCCTTTAGAGTATGAGCAGTACAAAGAGATGTGGTCCGCGGGTCCTGGTCCTGGTCACAAAATTTCACCATTGTTTAATACTATGACAAACCAGTATTCACAAATAATACATTATTGGCACTAGGACATTAGGAATGATGCTACCATTGACACTATGACTTGGGAACTTTCAAATGATACACCATGGGGAAGTGACCATGGGCAATTTGGGAAGTGACCTGGGAAAGTGACCATGGGGAATGGAGGAAGTGGTCATGGGGAATTGACCATGGGGAATTGAGGAAGTGACCATGGGAAAGTGACCATGGGAATGGATTAAGTGACCATGGGGAATTGGGGAAGTGACCATGGGGATTTGAGAAAGTGATCATGGGGAATGGAGCAGGTGGGCATGGGGAATTGAGGAAGTGATCATGGGGAAGTGACCATGGGGAATTGAGGAAGTGACCATGGGGAATTGGGGAAGTAACCTTGGGAGGGACCTGTTGTCTGTCACAAGTGTTAGTTCTCTTATAATACATAATGCACCTATGTACCAAAACATGTTTTTATTTGATGGAATTTGAGGGGAATCATACATTCTATAATATTAAAGCACAAAACCACACTCTATTAGTATACAATATGTTACTATGGGCCTGCTGTAAATTTAAAGTGTTGCATTTTTTAACAATCAATTCTAATACCACCCCTCCTTTCTTGGTGAAGTGACCATAGGGAAGTAACCATGGGGAATCAGGGAAGTGACCATGGGGAAATGACCATGGGAAAGTGACCATGGGGAATGGGGAAGTCACCATGGGGAATGGGGAGGGGACCATGGGAGAAGTCACCATGGGGGAATCGGGGAAGTGGCCATGTGAAATTGGGGAAGTGACAATTGGTAACTGACCATGGGTAAGTGACCATGGGGAATGGAGGAAGTGGTCATGGGGAATTGAGGAAGTGACCATAGGAAAGTGAACATGGGAATTGATTAAGTGACCATGGGGAATTGGGGAAGTGACCTTGGGAGGGACCTGCTGTCTGTCACAAATGTTAGTTCTCTTATAATACATAATGCACCTATGTTCCAAAACATGTTTTTATTTGATGGAATTTGAGAGGAATCATACATTCTATGATATTAAAGCACAAAACCACACTCTATTAGTATACAATATGTTACTATGGGCCTGCTGTAAATTTAAAGTGTTGCATTTTTAACAATTAATTCTAATACCGTATTCATTCTAATAAGTGCATATGCTCTAATAAGCGCACACCCCTCCTTTCTGGGTCCCACTTGTGTAAAATCAGTCAAATGAAGTCTAAAGATAAAGATTTTTAGGGCAAAAAAAAACTGATTTTAGGCTCTTGGGGTGCGCTTATTAGAATTAATTTTTCTTATAAGGTTTTGAGCACCTAACAATTAATTTTCCGCACATGTGCGCTTAGAACGAATACGGTAAGCGTGCCCTCTAAAAACTAAAAATCATTTTTGCCCAAAAACGTCTATTTTTACATATCTTTTGCATAATTTGACATCAAGGCTAGGTGCTTATGGCCCAAAAAGGGGGGGGGGGGTTGCGCTTTATGCTGTATGCTGAGGGTCTCCCTTTTTTTTTGGAAATGAAATAAACTATTGCCCCTGAGTCTAGTCCATTCATTTAGTACCGTTAATTGGCTCAGGGTCCCCCTGAGTCTATACCGCCGGGTTGGCGGTGGCTTTTAAAAATGAACAAAAGTTAATTTTCATTTTACATTTTACAAGTTATACATTAATTAAATTGTTATAAATGATTAGTTCATATATTTGTCTGTATATTCATGCAAGAAAAAAAACTAAACATGCACTCATCTATTTACCATGATTATTTTCAAGTAAAAAGTACCGTAATCTCCCGCGTAGAAGACGCGTTGCGCGTATAGGACACACCCCAAACTCAGCAGAAGCATTTTCGCGTATAAGACGCACCTCTTAGGGGTGATTTTTGTCAATCCAGTAGTTCTATAGTAAAATTACCCCTCGTATAAGACGCACCCCCAAGTTGAGATTAATCTATAAGACGCACCAGCATTTTGTTTGGCATAGAGGACGCGTCTTATACGCGGGAGATTACAGTAGATCGATTTTTAATGATTCTCCAATCCACTTCCCCATAGGCTTAGGTCCTGGTCCGACTTTTCTCTCTTTATTCTTACATAGATTAAACAAAAGTGTCTTAATGTGAGACATTTTTGTTCAATCATATAAGAATAAAGAATGAAAAGTCACTAACTCCAGGTGAATTGACATTTGACTTGCTCAAGTGAATAGATTTATGAAGGAGGGAGATTTGGGAGCGAGGGGGCTAGGTGTCCAGAGATAGGCCCAACATTCCCGTCCGCGGGACCAAGTATTCCCAAAGCTGAGACCATCTTTATGTAAAGCACTGCAGGGGGGGCCAGGTGTCCAGGAGCAAGTGTCCGTCGCCAGGTGTCCAGGGGCCAGCACACCAGGGGGCCAGCACGCCAGGGGGCCAGCTTTCCAAGGTGTTCAGTAAGATAAGATTATGCCAGACTGGTGTCAGTACATGTATAGATAATACAGCAATCTCCCGCGTATAAGACGCGTCTTATACGCCAAACAAAAGGCTGGTGGGTCTTATAGCTTTCTCTCAAGTTGGGGGTGCGTCTTATACGCGAGGTATATTTATTATAGAAATGTACTAATCTAACAAAAATCACCCCTAAGAGGTGCGTCTTATACGCGAACAGCCTTTGCTGAGTTTGGGGTGCGTCTTCTACGCGAGAGATTACGGTAGTCTCTATTTGTAAGTAATTAGTCAATATTTTGCAAGTGCTGATTCCTGTGACCCTACAGGGTTGATAGAGGGTTTTACGGTACCTACCCTGAGCCTCTGTGCTTCAATGCACACCGCCCAATTTTTCTCGTATAAGCTGTGGCTAGTACTAGAATCCAAATCCAAATGAGGCTTATTAGATTAGCTAAAAGAAGGGGTGAGGCTTATAGGAGGGTATTTGGCACTATAGAACTGTACTAAAACTACAATTTTTGAAGTAACAGATCAGGCTTATAGCGGCTTATACGAGAGAATCTACTGTTAATTTTTTTTAATTCATTGAGAATAACTTAAATAAGTAAAAAAATAATTTTAGAGGGGGGGGGGCACAAATCCATAAACTCTAGATTTGTCTTATATGTGCCAGATGGAGTGGGGACCTTCATGTGAGGGCATGGAGGAGCAGAATAACTTCAGTGGGAGTCCATGAAGGAGGAATTCTCCTTCCATTTTACCAGTGGGCTTACCAGATTCGTAAAAGGTGACAAACTTGGGGTTTCTTCTGGCTTGGGGTGAGCATGTGGGCAGCTGGTGTCCATATGCATGGCCCTGGGCCTACATGCTTGTCTTTTGCCATGGGATTCCCCCTCAGTGAACCATGTCTGAGTGATCAAAGGCCAGGGTTTGTCTGGCCCTGTCTATGGGACCAGGCAAATAAAAGAACACTTGCTATCCTTCGAAGAAAACCAAACCAAACCAAATACATGCCAGAATACTGCAAGGAGGGATAACTATTTATGCAGTGGTAATATCTGATCTTCCCCGGTAGTTCGTCCTTACCATACATGCACAAATCTTAGAACGACTTCGGAACAAATGAAAAACGCAGCTACTGCAGCTTTCTTAACAATTTTTATTTTATTTTGATGCAGACCAAGTACATAACGTAGATAGATCTAGATTATATAGATACTTATCATGAATATATTCGAAATTGGAAACTGGCGATCCTTTAATAAATTTCGCTTGTAACTGGTTTTGACTGAAGTAGATGATCTTAATTATTTTTGTGTGCTATTTATTAGCTAGTATATATTGCACATAAGTTTTACACAAATGCTCCTCACAGGGAAGGCAGTCATTATCATAGCATCTGAAAGTGGAATCTATAGATAAGGATACGTATAAGATTGCCTTCAACATAGAAAAGACATGATAACCATACATCACAATAACTATCATACACATGCCTAGCTCTATGTGTACAGATGTGCAACTTAATAGAGATGCCACTCCCTGTCACGAAATGCAGGAAATATGATTTTGGTTGGCTTGATGCTTTTAACATTAATACCAAAGGAAAAAAATGAAATGTGGCATATCTACATCCTGAACAAATCTCTTCACCAGGTTAAGTTTAGATGAATCAAATAGATCACAAATCTAACTTGTACTCTGCACCTTTTTGTTGAAGAAATTTTATAATAGATTTAACGGTATATACAAATCTACTGAGAGGAGGTGTTATCATTAATATTCATAATTTATACATTGAGTTATGTATATGTATAGCATAACAAGAAGCCCCCTTCTTATTCCCCCATCACTTTGCCCCTAACCCTAATTATTGGGATTGGGAAAGTAGACTCAACTCTCATATATTTCCATTTCAGACAATGGCTGCCAGGGCAACGTTATACGGTGCAGCTGCGCTATGATTGCCATTGCTTTTAAGATTACATAGCTTAAGATCCATAGAGACCAGAGTTACATTCAGCTAATCACCTTTGACATGTACTCTATATTCGCCTATACAAAGTTTCAATACAAGCAGCCAATCTACCGTAAATTCTCTCGTATACACCGCAGCTTATATCAGAATTAAAATCAAAATTAGGCTTATAGGATTGACACAAAGTCAGGGTGTTGCTTATACGAGGGTTTTTTCACCATAGAACAGTACTTAAACTGTCAATTTTTAAGCCCTAGTTGTGCCTCATAGCCTCCTTTCAAACTCAGGGTGTGGCTTATACCAGGGATGAGGCTTATACGAGAGAATTTTCGGTACATATACCACTAAATGGCAATATCCTACTGAGTCTGCAAGGAATTATCCAAGTTATAATGAACACAGATTTTAGCCACTGCAAGTTTTAGTTTCCACTCGTCCCTATAGGCTATTACCGGTAGAATGCATTTCCCACATACATGTACATATTATTCTTGATTACTTTCAAGACTACCAGTATTTTCCTTTCCTAGCAATACTTATGTGTTTCCTTTTGATAGTACATTGTATTATCTTAAATTCCACATAGATTATCACACAGTCTTGTACCGTAAATTCTCTCGTATAAGCCGCGCAGAATCCAAATGAAAATTAGGCTTGTAGGATCAGCCAAAAGAAGGGGGTGCAGCTTATAGGTTTTTTTTTGGCACTATAGAACAGTTCTAAAACTACAATTTTCAAGAAAAAGAAATGGCTTATAGCCCCCTCTTATGTCGGGGGTGTGGCTTATAAAAGGGTTCGGCTTATACGAGAGAATTTACAGTATTTAGTTAACAAGGAGAAACGGCTGAGCATTACACATTTTCATACTCTTCTGGTCTCTTAGATACCAGATGATCTACGTTCTAATAATGCTCTGGTAATCATGACACTGAATACAACAAGGTATTTAGATCGCTCGCTAAAACCACAGACTTGTTTCTCAAGGCATTACATCCAGAACCACTTATATAATGCCAGCGGTATAGCTTAGTATGTAGAACACTTATACAATAAGCATTTAAGAGGTTCCTCCACCGAACCCGATTTTGGGACAAATTTTTCTTGTCAATCAATTTCGACATCTCTTTTTTTAAACTTTCAGGGCCTGTACTGAGGCATTTTTAATTCAGCCACAAGGCCATCAGACCCAAACAGGGATTTCCAACCCTCAAATCGGATTAGGTGGATTACCAGCATTAGGGACGTAGATAATATTCTAACACATATCGAGACACTCAAGTCAAGGGATTTGTTTTACACAAGCAAGACTGGTTACCCATCTGATGATTCTCTCATCAAAGCTAAAAGACGAACTATCAGGAGCCTGTCCTGAAATTCCTACAAGTTCTGGCGATTCCACAAGCAATTCCCACTTGCAGCATACTGGTATTGTAGTATTAATATACATACCAATTATTATACAGACAATATCTTTTACAATATATACAATGGTAACGACATGTAACCATGGTCGGAGCACATTTAGCATGGCCGTGTGTTCATTACTGGTCCTTCTTATTCTGGTCCGAATACGGTGGGGGTGCGGAAGCGTAGTTTGGGTTGTAGGCGGGTGGTGCGTCCGGATAGGGTTGTGGCATGTAGACATTGTGTGGGTTTGCCGGGTTGTAGTACGCTGACTGGGCTGCCTCTGCAGCCTTAGCATCTGTAAGATACCAGGCCATTTATATTCACTTACCACAATAAAAAATGGCTACATGAATTTTATTTTCTCAGAAAATCAATGTATAAATTGCAGAAATAACAAAAGTTGTTTTTCAAAAGAACTAAAACGAATATAGTGCTCTGATACATCTTTGATTCAAGAACTTTTCAATGAATTCAAGAACTTTTCGATGCCTAAGTCAACTGCCAAATGCTTTAATACCCTAACCGAGTCAGATAAATGCCATTATGAAAACTTAAGCAATTTTAGGTAAGGTGCAAGTTACCTCAACAAATTGAGCAACAACATTTGGCCAAACTATATTTACTGTGCATAGAGGAAACTGGATAGAGAGAGCGAATAGTCATGATTTTCTCAATGTGAATTGTGCGACTTTAATGTTATCTTTTGGTAGGCACGTCATGTACGTTTTTTGTTGTTTTTTTTTAATCTTTATTTTTTTTTGTTAATGGAGTAAATATAAATTCTCATGCGTAGGATTTAGATTCAAAGTGTTGATTTAATCATTTTTTAAATTGATCTTGAGTTTTTCTTCTGGTGAGTATAAAAGTGGATGTTCCTAGAACCTACCTTGGCCAGACATGCCCATAGCCCCGTTGGCATGTTGTGGTGGGTAGGCCCCATTTTGTGGGGGATAGGCCGCCTGTTGTGGTGGGTAGGCCCCATTTTGTGGAGGGTAGGCCCCATTTTGTGGTGGGTAGGCTGCATTCTGCGGTGGGTAGGCTCCCTGTGGTGGGACATAGGGCGGGGCCTGCCCATCCACACCCGGATACGGTGGTGGCGCGTCAGTCATGTAGACGCCATCAGCTGTATGGTGAGACAGGCTTGTTATTCGTTGTACATTAATCTACATCTCATGCTATCTTATTAGTATTCTTAGCATTAGCAAGGTGTTCTAAATATGAGCAAACACATACTGAATATCAAGTGCAGAGAAGACTCTTACATTTTCAAATATTTTCTAAATTTATAATTTCTTACCTGGAGGTGCGTTAGGGAAGGTCTGGTAGGGAACAAAGCCATACTGTGGGCCTGATGGCGGGGCGTAGGCCGGGGGCGGCGCCTGGTAGTAGGGCCCTGATGGTGGCGTGTAGGGTGGTGGAGCCTGGGGCATATGGCGTGTAGCTTAAAAGGTGACATAATATGTTTAGCCTTGATTTTCATGCTAGATATTAATGGCATACAGTGTATATGGTAAGACAGGCGCTTGGTTTATAAACTGATCAGATATTATATGTTGGCAATGCTTGGATTCCCCCGTGCTGTATTATGGTGAGTGATTAACTACTTCAAAACCTTATTAATGTGAAACGACCCACAGGGTGGCTTAGAGCATTCTCATAAGTCGAGGTGTAGCTTATAGGCAAAGTACGGTTTACACTGAATTAATCCGCAGATGCCGTTTCAAAGCAGTCTCCTGTCAAGGGGCAACATTTATGGTACATGTATTATTAAAATCTACTGCAAAAGAGTTGTGGAACAGATTACCTACCCAGTCTTCCAGCCTGTAGCATAGCTTGGCCAAACTCTATCGCCCCTCCATCCTTGAAGACAAGTTTGAACTTTCCTTCACCAGTCCAGTTTCCTGAAAGCGATATTAAAGATAGATCACTCAATTCACTACTTTTACAAATACTGGCTATTCAGCTCTGTTCTTGTTTCCCCTCCTTTCTATATCTACAGTGGTTGCTGTACCCGGTTTGCTGTATTTCATTTGCATCTATTGAACCACCACCTAGATATGTTCATTGATTCTGGACACTATCAGCATTCTGCCAGGTCCCAGAAAGTTTCCAAAGGTTGAGGGCACAAACATACCCAGGTCTATTTAGTGGTTACAAGAATTGTGTAGTGGTTCGTCTTTTTAGTTAGATGTCAAATCATAACGAAAAGAGAAGAGGTTTCCGGGTAGGCAACTGAGCTTTAATTTAATCTTAGTTACATACGATCACAGCCTACAGAGACTACATGCCGGGTGGCATTTGTTTACCCGTAGGTAATGGTAGAAGTGTGCCAAGCAGTGGTAGGACAACTACTGCCAAACTAACCTAGGAACTGCCCTTATATAGGGGAAAAGCCCGCAAAACTCAGACCCACCATGTGACATGTGGTAGACATGTGTAAGGCCCCCTGGTGTAATGGATACGAACCCAGAGGCAGGTGCTGCCACCTGCCATCGGGACTCCCCCATCACACCCGGAGACCTGGGTCTGAGTCCCACAGGTACATGAATGTAACAAGTGTAATATTATAATATAAATATCATACCCCTACAATTACATTACATTTTTTTTTTGGGGGGGGGGGGTATTTTCATCGGGTCTTACCATTTGTTTCAGCCCGAACTTGTCCTTTAATGTAGTTGGCCCCAAAGATGGGTTGCTCCAATTCCACCTTACGCATACAATAGAAGGGCATGGCGAACGACTGAAGTGTGTCTTTAGAACTCTTCGTGTTGAAGATTACCTAGAAGGAAGAACAGTACATGGATATAAATCAGACAAATATTACTCGGTTTTCTTTTTTCTTCCTGTGACATAAAGAGATATGACAGGGTTGTAAGAATATATTGTAGCGGCGGGGCGGGAAGCGCTAGGCTTTCCGCGGGACTCTGCGGGTTGGGCTGGTTCGGTCCCGCACCACGAGGGGGCGCGGTGCCCGCGGTTGCTATATAAGGCCCGCGGGGGCCGCTGCCCCTTCAGTCTATGACTCACAGCTGTCTGGTGCGGACGTGACCCAGCCTCCCCAGCAGAGTCCTATGTAGACTTTAGGAACGACGTTGGCTATGTAACTGATGAGATCTGATTAATAGAAGAGACACGCCTTGATATTTGTACACCTTTATTCACACAATATACGGGTTGAGTTTTCCCCAAGCTTAATTGAACGACTTACTCCTGTGTTCGCCTAATTCGCTACATTGGTGACAGCGGTGGTTCTTGAGCGGAACCCACGATTACGGCTAATTTAGGCGGCGCAGGTGGTGAAATATGTCCAGTGACGGCTTAACTAGGGAAGAGAGAGAAGAAATGATGGCAGGGGTGAGGGGCAACCTCGTGCAGATAGATGAAGACGTGATGATTCGTCTGGGTCCCGCGAGCCGACTCTCGTCTCGGAGTCCCGCAGTCCCGCAAGGTCCCGCAGTCCCGCAAGGTCCCGCAGTCCCGCAAGGGCCCGCAGTCCCGCAAGGTCCCGCAGTCCCGCAAGGTCCCGCAGAAGCGTTGGGCGCCCTGTTTCGTCGCCAAGAGGAATTGCATGATCGTCTGGACCACTCACGGCTGCCGCGGGCCCAGTTTTCGGGAGGAGAATCCACTATGCGGATCTCTGGGGAGCCAGGAGGGGCTTGGGGGGGACTGCCCTCCGAGCCACCGAGTCCGGGCCCCCAGCCGGGTAGCGCCGAATCAGGATCCTTGGGCGTGCCACCCGATCGGCCGCGACCATCCGTTACGACTTTGGCCGATCGCCTGGGCCAAATTGACGTTGACCCATCTCCGGTGATCACCGGGGAGGGTGCTCTTACCTACCGTCCTATCGGCGGCCGGGGGGATCCGTCGGCGTCGTTGGATTGGCGGGACGACCGTCCCTGCCGGGAATCGGTTCGCCCCTCCCTTCCCAATTCATCTCCGTGGTCTTCCACGTCATTGCCGGAGGCCAGAGTGCCGTCAGGAGACAGCGTAGTTTCCTCCAGAGGCGACTTAGCACCGGACGCCTCGTATCCCCTCCCCATCCCCAGTTCGGAGGAGGAGAGACCATTGGAAAGCATGCGGGCCATGCGGGAGGAAGAGCAGAGACAGGCCGAGTGGGTACGAGAATGGTGGAGAAGGGAGGAGGCTCGGAGACAAGAGGCTCGAGCTCCTCCGAGGTCCGAGAGTATGACGGCTTCACCACACCACGGCCGGGATACGGTTATTTCGGCTCCACAACCGTTATCTAGCCACCCGCAAAGCAGCCCCGCCCCACCACCGACTTTACTACCACGGGCGGAGGGGATAACGCACCCAGGGCTGGTGAGGCCAGAATATGGGGAGGTTAGGCCCCGAGTCGACTTGATGATCACCAGACCGCCCGCGCCTGCAGGGGAGGGGATGACCACCCACCATCCCGGGGGGGAACTGGTCCCAGAAGGAGGACCCGCCTTGGCGGACTGGAAAAGATCCATCTCGGCACACAGCTCACTTCCCACCCCGCGAGCGTGGGATTCCATCGGGGACAGGGGGGCGACCACCACACCCGCCCCGAGTGACCGACTGCGTCAGGCAGTGGGGGGAATGATCGGAGATCCCCGGGGAGGGGTTTCCGCAAGGGATCGGCTCTCAGGCAGCTCCTTGGAATGGGGTCCCGGTGACCGGCTGACGAAACCCATTTTTATGCCGGGCAAGTTCGATGGCTCCGGCCATCTTCTCGAATATCTGTCTCACTTCGACCTTTGTCGACGGGCCAACGGATGGGGAAACGCGGACGCTGGCGTCTTTCTAGGGTTGTCCCTCACCGGCATCGCACGTCGCCTCTTGGCGGGTATCGACCCCGGCACAGAAACCGGCTACCTGCGCCTGCGTGATGCCCTTGTAGCCCGGTTCCAGCCACCCAACCAGAGCGCAGTCTATAAATCCAAACTAAAGGCCTTGGAACGGGCGAAGGGCGCTTGCCTTCAAGCCCATGCCGAAGAGATACAGCGATACATGCGTCTGGCCTACCCGGGCGCCGACGAAGCTACAATTGATGTCATGTCCAGAGACCGCTTCGTCGAGAGCCTACCTGATGAGCGACTCCGTCAGTGGATTCATCAGACGATGCCCGACGACCTGGCGGGGGCCGTTCAGGTAGGCCTCCACGCAGAAGCGTGCCTGCGCTCCGGCGAAGGTGATCGGGGGGCGGCGGCAGCCAGGGTCTCCTCGACTACAATGGCGGAGGAATTGGCAGCCCTGCGCAAGAAGGTAGAAGAGGGACAGGTACAGTCCGAAGCCGTGATGGCGCAAACAGACGCGGCTTTCAAGAAGCTGGATAGGCCATCTGAGGGCAGGAGGAGAGAGCGACCGAGGGGCGATCGGCCTGGGAGCCGCCCCCCCCTCCGATGTTTCCATTGCGCTAAGGAGGGCCACATGCGCATCGACTGCCCGGAGTGGCAATCCAAGGTCCGGGAAGCGGAATCAGCAGAATCCCGCACGACGAAGGAACCATCGGAAAACTAGACTCGGTCCTGTCTGACTCCCAAGTCAGGGCCGACGCGAGGAGGCCGCCGTCGCGGACGACGGATCACCTAGAAATACAGGGGAGACTCGAGATGGGGGGTGCGGGCCTCTTGGTCGAGGGGCGGATTGAGGGGGAGCCGGTGCAGTGCTTGGTAGACACCGGGGCGACCATCAATCTCGTCTCGTTGGCCTGGTGGCACAAGAACGGAGGTAGCAGGGAGCTGCCTCCATCCCAAGAAAGAGTCTTTTCTGTAGAGGGACTACCGTTCCGGCTGATGGGGGAGTGGGTAACCTCCCTGGAGTTGGGCCCATACACGTGGCCCATAGTATTACAAGTGGCGGATATGCCGACGGAGGTCATCTTGGGCTCCAATTTCTTGAGGAACACTAGAATGATGGTGGATATGGCGGGGAAGAGGCTCCTCATGGCGCCGGAGGCTTCGCCTTCCCTACCGACTAGCGCGTCCTGCCGGATCGTAAGCCGATACACCACGGTGTTGGCCCCGGGATCGGAAACGGTGGTGGATGGCTATGTGGTGGGAGAATGGGAGACTGATAACTTGGGCCTGGTAGAAGGACTCCGAGAGAAGGAGACCAAGAGAGGGCTGCTGGTGGCCCGCGGCTTAATTGACCCCCAGGTGAAGGAGGCTCCCCTGCGACTGTTGAACCCCGGGCAAGACCCCCTTGTCGTCTATCGAGAGATGGAGTTGGCGACAGTAGAAGAAATATGCGGTCCTTCCGCAGAGGGCGACACCCTAGACGCGGGCTGCTGTCGGGTGGTGTCGCCTGGGGACCCCCGGGTAGAAGAGGTAGTGGAGGGCCTGGTAAGCGGACTGACGGGGAATCGCCGGGAGGAGATGTCCTCGCTCTTAAGGAAGCATGCCGGGGCCTTCCAATTGGAACCGGGGGACATCGGCAGGGCAACTATGGTGGAGCACCGCATCCGGATGGGTGGCCATTCCCCATTGAAACAGCCGCCGAGACGTCTGGCACCCCACCGCAGATCGCTCGTAGACCAGGAGGTGGATAAAATGTTGAAGGCAGGGATGATTGAGCCGGCGGAGGGACCCTGGGCCTCCCCGGTCGTGTTGGTCAAGAAGAAGGACGGATCCATGCGGTTCTGTGTGGATTATCGTCGGCTGAACAAAATCACCGTGAAGGACGCGTACCCCCTTCCGCGCATTGATGACAGCCTCGATACCCTGTCCGGGTCCGAGTGGTTCTCCACGATGGATCTGGTCAGTGGCTATTGGCAGGTCGCCATGGCGCCAGAGGATAGAGAGAAGACGGCTTTCACCACGCACCGCGGCCTCTACCAGTTCACTGTCATGCCGTTCGGGCTCTGCAACGCCCCGGGCACCTTCGAACGGCTTATGGAGGTGGCCATGCGTGGCTTGCAGTGGAGCTCGTGCTTGGTGTACTTGGATGATATCGTAGTTTTCTCTCGTACGTTCGAGGAACACGTTGCGCGTCTGGGGGAGGTCTTGGCTCGTCTGGAGGCCGCCGGCTTGAAGGTCAAGCCAGGCAAGTGCCAATTGGCCAAGCAGGAGGTGGCATTCCTGGGCCACGTGGTCAATCGCAATGGGGTAGCCACCGATCCCGGCAAGGTTTCTATGGTGCGAGACTGGCCTACGCCGGAAACCTTGACAGAAGTGAGGAGCTTCCTTGGCTTAGCCGGCTATTATCGCGCCTTTATTCCCCAGTTCGCCACACGGGCCAAGCCGCTGACTACACTCGCTGACAAGGGGAGGACCTTTACCTGGACAGATGCCTGTGACGCCGCCTTCCGCGAGATCAAGCAATGTCTGGTAGAGTCACCCATATTAGGTTATACCCAAGAGGAGGGCCAGATCGTCCTGGACACGGACGCTTCGGACACCGGCTTAGGAGCAGTCTTGTCGCAAATGCAGGATGACCGCGAGATCGTCTTGTCATACGGCAGCCGGACCCTAACAAAAGCGGAGAGAAATTATTGCGTCATGCGTCGCGAGCTCTTGGCAGTCATCTTTGGGTTGAAAAAATTTCGGCACTACCTCCTGGGTCGGCACGTGCTCATCCGCACGGATCATGCAGCGCTAAAGTGGGTGATGTCATTTAAGGAACCGGAGGGGCAGATAGCTAGGTGGCTGCAAGTGATGGACATGTTCGACTTTACGGTCGAACATAGGCCCGGTAGTCGCCATGGTAACGCCGACGGTCTCTCCCGTATCCCCTGTCGTCAATGCGGACTCGCTGGGGAAGGGGATGAGTCCACCTCCCCCGTGACTGGACACGTCTGCGCCCTCACCCGCTTGGGCTCCTCCGACCCAGATCGGGCTTCCGAAGTGAGAGAGGAATGGCGGCGCGACCAGGAGGAGGATCCGCTGCTTTCGCCAGTTCTGGCTTGGATTCGGGAGGGCATCACACCCACGTGCGACGAACTCCGGGACAAGCCGTACGCCCTGCGGTCGCTCGCGGCCCAGCTCCAGCGTCTAGAAATAAAAGAGGGCCTCCTGGGTCGTTGGTGGTTCGTTCCTGGCAGCGCCCGCCACTTCCAATTACTAGTGCCGCAAAAGAGGAAGCGGGAGGTGTGGGAGTCTTGCCACGGGCAAGGCATAGTGGGCCACTTTGGCAGAACCCGAACACTCCGGAAGTGCTCGGAGAGATGGTACTGGCCCGACTATAGGAAAGAGATCACCTACTGGGTGGCCTCGTGCCCGGTTTGCCTGGAAAGGAAGCCCCCACCCGGTCCTCACCGCGCCCGCATGGGCCACGTCCCGGTGGGGCTACCCATGGAAAGGATGGCTGTGGACCTAATGGGGCCCTTCCCTATCACACCGGAGCCCCGAGAGAACCGGTACATCTTAGTTATTGTGGACTACCTCACCAAGTGGGCAGAGGCGGTGGCCCTGCCCGACCAGGAGGCGGCCACGGTCGGGAGGGCATTTGTGGAAACGGTGGTCTGCCGCCTGGGGCCGCCCGCCACCCTACACTCTGATCAAGGTCGGAATTTCCAGAGTCGCCTTTTTCGGGAAGTGGTAAGCCTGTTGGGCATTCAGCAGACGCGGACTTGTGCGTTCAATCCGAAATCGGACGGATTGGTGGAACGCTGCAACCGCACCATTGAGGCCCTCCTCTCCGCTGTGGTCGCCAAGGACCAGTCCGACTGGGACCTACAACTGCCGTTTGTCATGGCCGCCTATCGAGCGTCGGCCCACTCGTCCACCGGC
The DNA here is from genome assembly GCA_949317995.1 of Acholoe squamosa. Taxonomy (NCBI): domain Eukaryota; kingdom Metazoa; phylum Annelida; class Polychaeta; order Phyllodocida; family Polynoidae; genus Acholoe; species Acholoe squamosa. The sequence continues at coordinate 62,533,677 of OX439040.1, forward strand.
GTCTCCCCGAATATGATGATGCTGGGGCGAGAGACCATGGTACTGCTGACCGTCCTCTATCCCATGGAGGAGGAGAGGGTGGGAGAGGGCGCCGTCGGCTACGTAGCTAAACTCCAGACCTCATTGGCACGAGCTCACGAGACTGCACGCGACCATCTGGGCACCTCGGTTGCTCGTCAGGAGCGCAACTACAATCTCCATGCGCGGGATAGGACCATCGAGGTGGGGGCCCTGGTGTACTATTTACACCCCATCCATAAGAAAGGGGTCTGCCCTAAGATGCAACGTTTCTGGACAGGACCGTGGGTGGTGACCAGGTTCCTATCGGGGCACGTCTATGAAATAAAGATGGATCGTAAAGTCAAAGTAGTACACTGTGACTCAATCAAGGTTGTTCCCACCCCCCCAGCCGGAGTGGGGGCCCTTCCCCCCCGGCCACCGGCCCCGCCAGAGGTGGGGACCGAGAGGGAGGATGCTCGCGGCGTAGTCAGAATGGTGGCAACGACTAACTGGGTAGAGCTGCACACCCAGGGCGATGGGTCGGGATCAGCCTGGAAAAATGGTGGGGAAGAGATCGGGTGCCGCGGCGACTGGTCAGGGACGGCCAGGCGGGAAGCCATGGACGGCGTCGGGTCCCGCGGATTACATAGCGTTCCGCGGCGGGACGCGGGGTGTGACGTCGGTTCCCAACAGCAGACTTTCCTTCAAGTAATGTCCGTTTGGAGCAGGCTAGGATTAACGCCCGAAATGCCACAAAGGAGCCGAAAATTGGCGTCTTACGTTATCCCCAAGGTGAGAGGGGACGCCAGGGAAGCTATAGGGAAGGGGGATACCACCCCAATCGGGTCCCGCGGCCGTAGGAGAGGCAGAACCGCGGGTACTGCGTCCCGCGGCGGATCAGAAGGGAGGAAACCGGAAGAGCCAACCCGCAATAGTCCCAGGTTAGCCAGGTTAGAAAAGCTTCGCCCAGGAGGTCTCGGGGCAAGTCCAGCGAGAGAAGCGACCGCTTCTCACCCAGGAGAGGCCGTAGGAAGCCCTCAGCGAGCCCCAGGCGGAGTCGCACCCCGCCGCGGGACAGCCGGAGGGGGGCCCCTGGAAGAGCCAGGTCCCGCAGCCCCCGCGGAAGGTCCCGCAGTCCCGCAGAAACGTGTTCACATGGTGTGATGGCGTCGTCGCGGATCCCCTGTGACATTTGCGGGGTTGATTTCTCCCGCCGGCAAGCCCTGAAACGCCACCAGAGCCGGCAACATCCGACGGGGGAGTTGAAGGGGTGGCTCTGCCCCTTTCGAACCAAGGGGTGCCTGTATGCCTCGGACAGGGCGGAGGACGTGCTGCGGCACATCAGGACCTGCCACAGGTCGGAGGGGGGAGGAGATCACCCGTGGGTGCGGGACCACAAGAGGATGCCGGCTGCTCGTCCGCTCCCAGGGCTGTCCGCCCAATCCCCATCCCCTAGGAAGCGTGTGGCCATCCCGGTGGAGGCCGAGTCCTCGGAAGGGTCCGAGGAGAGCTCCGGAGAGGAGTCGGACGGCTCAGCCCCCTCCTCCCCCGAGGAGAGCCCGAGTCCCGCGGCGCGGGTGACCGCCCCGGCGGGCCGTCCCGCCAAGGAGGGCCGACAACAACGGCAGTCTAAGGCCTCGTCCCCCTCCCGGTCCCGCGGCGGGACCTCGACCAAGCGGACACCATCCAAGTCGCCTAGGGAGAAGGGGAAGGCCCCCGCCGCCACGGTTACCTCCAGTGGCCGTCCACGTAAGGATCGGCAGGCCTCGCCCTCCCGCTCGCGGCCCCGGAGCCGTACAGACACCAGAGCCACCGACTTGGGAAGCAGCCCCACCTTCAGTCTGGGCGCCATCTCGCCCCTCCAGCCTGCCGCTGAGGGGAGCGGGTCCCCGCCCCCCACCCTCCAGCCCGGAGGTAAGAGGAGGAGGGCCTCCGTGAGGAGCGCCTCCGCCTCCCCCAAGTCGCCCCCCCTCACCAAGGCTCAGAGGCGGTCGGCTACCCCCGCCTCCCCCAAGCCGTCTTCCACAGTCACCTCGGTGACCCCCGCCGTACCCCCCTCTGGAGGACTGGGAGTCACCTCCCCGGCTGCGACACCGGCGGTAACTACGACCGTGGCGTGGGGGACACCGGGAGCCTTTACCGGAGCCTCGGCAGGCGTTCCCCTGGACCGCGAGGCCTTGATGGCTATGGGATCAGCCTACGTGGCGGGAGGCGCCAACCAGGAGGAGATGGCACGCCGGATGACGGACCTCCTCACCATGTGGGGCCTACCTCCCCCAGGAGCACCGGTGGTTACCCCCCTGGCGGCCTCTACGCGGTCTACGGAGAGTGCCCCAGTTAAAGCGGCCGTGGCCTCGGATGCCCTTTCTTCCCCGACCACGACGGGCGCGGTAACTACCGGGAGTACCCCCGCCCCGGAGTCGGTCATTAGGTACCAGTCGGTACCACTCTCCTCTGAGGAAGAGGAGGTGGTAGAGCTGAGGGGGGAGGAGACCGTTACGAGGTCAGTGCCTCCCACCTCTTACACCACTGGGGAAGCGACGGCGGACCAGGAGAAGGGAGAGGCTAGTGCCAAGCCAGTGCTCCCCACCGCGTCCACCGCTCCCCCCACGGGAGCCGACTCACCTTCACCGGTGGAGTCCCCTGCCGGAGAGACCCCCGGTGGGGAAGTGGAGGCTCCGGAGGCAGCAGCCTTGCCTCAGGACGGGGAGGGGGAGGTCGCTACCCGACCAGTGCCCTCACCCGCCCAGGCCCCACACGAGAGACCGAGGGAAAAGGACCAGCTGGACCTGCAGCCCTTGTGCCAGGCCCTACCCACACTACCGTCTCGCCCTGGCACTTCGGACGAGGGGGCTCGTACTGAGCCAGCGCCTCCCCAGGAGGAGCTCGCAGCCGGAGGGGCCCCCGGGGACCCAGGCCCGACCGGCGCTCCCGCCCGGGTTGAGACCGTGTCCTCCGGAGACCCTGCCCCCACCTGTGAGCCCGAGTCTCCTACGGCCGCAGAGGGGGTGGCACTCACGGCCTGCACCCCCCCGCGGCTAAGTGAGGCTGCGCTGGCACCCAACCTCACTCAGGCAAGAGACAGCGGCGACTCGCGCACCTTCGGGGGCGTGCGGCTGGACAACGTCGGCGAGGACGAGGCAGCGACCGCCGTGCGTAACCTGCTCGCCAGTAGCACCCCAGTCGGCACGGCGGAAACCCTCCCCGTTACCATCACTCTCACGGCGGAGGATATGGTGGCCTTAAACCGGGAGTGGGACGGAGCGAGCCCCATCCAGCTGATCCGCATGACCCCGGTAGCCAGCACCCCCACGCAGACCGATCGGTCAGAGCCGGTACGGGCTTGGCCCGGAGGGGCCGTCACCCCGGAGGAAAGGGCCGCCTTGGACGCTGTGGCCACGGCCACACCCAGTACCAGGCTATGTCCCTCGGATGACGAGACGGGGCGTCCTCTTCCTGTGGAGTGGCAGTCGCCACCGCCTTCCCCCCCTCGTCGCCCGAAGGTACCCTCCAGGGACCCGGCAAAGGATAGGGACACCACCGCCGACCTGCCGCCCGCGCCGGAGTTACCGGCGTGGACCTCCTTCCGGCATACACCGCCGAGTGCCCGTCGTCGGCGCCGAGCCCCGGCCCCCTCGGCCAGACCCACAGGGGCGGCGTCCTTTGTGCCTCCTTGGTGGCACGTGCGGGGGAGGGATCCAGACCCGCTGGAGCGGTATGCGGCTTACTTGGTTCCCCCCCGCGACTTTGGACCTGGGTACGGGGCACTCACCGGGGACATCAGTAGCCGCGTCCGCTTCCACGACAGGGACACTTTCACGGTGTCCAACACCACGGCCACCACGTACCGGCGGGTGGTCCCAGGTCGCCGGGCACCAGCGGCCGCCCAGGGAGCGGCCCCCGCCGCCGCAGCCGCTCAGGGAGCACCCCCAGCAGGACCCGAGCGGGCGCCGCCACCGCAGGAGGACTCCCCGGCTCCGGTAAGTCCGCCTGACACTACTCCACGTCTAGACCGAGTGCCCCCTTTCGGGCAGAGCCCCCTCCCCCGCCAGTAATTGAGGCGGGGAAGGGGAGAAGTGGTGGTCATCATGAATGTAATAACCGTCTTGTTCGTACCCTTCTCAGTTCGTCTATAGCTGTAAGCAAACTTCATCCTTTGACTGTAATTCGGGCCCCCAGTACTGAGAAGGTTCAGGAAAAGCCCACTCCAAGCCTCCCCCAGATGCGAGAGGGGAGCACACTGGACACCCGCATAGCTGTTGCAGACCACCTAATCACCTATTGTTTCTCGTCTGTTGCAGCACGCGCCTACTACTGGCGAGTAGTCGGGCCGGTGCGGGGTCCTCCGAGCCGCGGCGGTCGGCTCCTCCGGAGGGGGGCTGGGCTTGTTGGCCCCAGCTCCCACCGGGACTTGTTGAGGTTGGGACCCAGCAAGGTAGGCCCGAGGGCGGGCCCGAGCTCCCAGGGCGAGGTTGAGCTCAGGAGTACGGAGGTGTTGGGGCCGTTGCCCCCTACGAGTTGTTGGGATTGCTGTTCCCCCCGGGTCGGGACCGTTGTCCCCCCCATGTGTCAGGACTGTGTAACCACCCTACGGATGGGACCGTGGTTCAGGGTTCCGGCTTCGTTTATGTGTTGCGGTTGCTAGGTCACCGAGTTGTTACCGTCCAAGCTGTTGACGAGATTCGTGTGGAAGCTATTACGACTGTTGATTTATATTTGAGCCTGAGTGCGCTTGATGTCGCAGGGCCAGTAATTAGTACTTGTTATTCTATATCACATTAGTAACTGTTTGTCTATAATTCTAGTAACCCTACCTGGTAGAGGGCGTATGGGGGCGCCATTTTGCGATGTCATAGCCGCTTTACTTTGTACACCTTCCCATAGTTCTTTCATGTATAGTGTTTAAAGTAAGGAGGGAAGAGTGTAGCGGCGGGGCGGGAAGCGCTAGGCTTTCCACGGGACTCTGCGGGTTGGGCTGGTTCGGTCCCGCACCACGAGGGGGCGCGGTGCCCGCGGTTGCTATATAAGGCCCGCGGGGGCCGCTGCCCCTTCAGTCTATGACTCACAGCTGTCTGGTGCGGACGTGACCCAGCCTCCCCAGCAGAGTCCTATGTAGACTTTAGGAACGACGTTGGCTATGTAACTGATGAGATCTGATTAATAGAAGAGACACGCCTTGATATTTGTACACCTTTATTCACACAATATACGGGTTGAGTTTTCCCCAAGCTTAATTGAACGACTTACTCCTGTGTTCGCCTAATTCGCTACAATATTATACATGTATGTTACATCACTATCAATCAGAGACGGTTATAAGTTGTACTAGACACACTTTTAGACTACCGGTAGTAAATACTTTGCAGCAGAAGAAAAGAAGAATATGGTACCTACCCTGTGTGTGGTGAGGTAGATACGTCCCTTCTTTGTACCCTTGAAGTGAGGCATGTCGCAGCCCATCTCAAAGGAGGCTTCCACGCCATCATGAAAGATCAGGATTCTGAAAAATGTGAAATGTATCATGAACAAATAAAACCCCTTTCAGGCCAAAAGTCATTTCAGACCTTGCATAATACCGTAAATTCTCTTATATTAGCCGCATCCCTCATATAATTCTCTTGAATTAGCCGCATCCCTCATATAAGCCACACCCTGAGTTAGTGGCTGAGCTATAAGCCACATTCAGGACATGACAATTGATATTTTAGTACTTTTCTATAGTGTCAAATACCCTCATATAAGCCGCACCCTGACATTGGGCTGTTACTATTATAAGCCTATTTTTTATTTGGGTTCTGGTGTAAGCTGCGGCTTATACGAGAGAATTTACGGTATGTCATATAAGCCTCATCCATGCATAAGCCACACCCCTATCTTTGACAAAAGCTATACCCTGTAAGCTACGCTTTATGTCTGAAATTGTTTCCATTCCATTTACTGTAAAATGATAAATTCTAAGACTAAGTAGATTAGGAGATTTACCTAAAACTCGCTTTAATAAGATTACCCACACCGGCATAAGAGAGTGGTCATTATTCATCAACATGGGAGGGGGAGTGGTGGGTTTGAGGAGGGGGGGGCATAACAAATTTTGACCTTTCCTGAGGGAGAGGGGTTGTAAGAACTTTTGATCCCTCTGGAGTGGGTGGGGGGGGGGGCTGTAAAGGAAGTCTCTTTTTCAACCCCTCTGATGGAGGGGGGTCAAAATAATTTCACCTGTTTTCAGTTGAAAAACCTGTGCCTTACTATAGGATAAAAGGGCACGTTCGCACGTGACTTTCGTCCCTTACAGAGGGGTCAAAATTTTCGCGCATCCTCAAACCCATCAACCCCCCCCCCCCCCCTACCCTGTTTTAAAATGATTACTCCCTAAGTAATGGCCAATCCCTAAGTGTTACCATGGTCATGAAACTATAGGGTGTATAGATCTACAAATACGTCCATGGTAAAGTGGCAGATCCACTGCCACGAGTTTCTTGTGGATAGCGTCCGTGGCGAGTACTTCCAAGGAGACTCAGAAAAATCAAAAGCTCTTGTATCTATTCGTATGGACAAAAAAAAACAAGCCAAAGTAAGAGAAAGTTGTCTGCAGCTCGTTGCAACTGGTAGCACCTCCATTTACACTCTAATATCAGCTCACGTTCTGATTGAACTCCAGTAAGAGGGTGGCGCTGTAAACAGTACGCTCCATTTAATGGAGATGAATCCTCGCATGGTGGCTCCATAGGGGAGGTACAAGGCTGTCACTTGGCATTGGCTTCAATTTAATACGTGCCCTTGTGCAAATGTTATCAAACTTCACAAACAATCAGTTTACTAATTGAAGATTACTCGCTGAAAGTTTAGTGAAGGTATCATGAGTAGAACTGTGATAAATTATTTAGGAAAGTTGGGGGTGTGGGTTGTTTGGGATTGGGAGGTGAACAGTGCAATGGGGTAATGATTTCTAAAACACATTCTATCAAAATCTACTAAGGGAATCTACTTAATATTCACACACAATGTCCATTTATATCTTAAGGTGACTCGCTGAAAGTTTCAAATGATTTGCTGAAAGGGTTTGAGAGAAAATGATATTTCTTGGACCCCCATGATCAGAGATGCCACTCACTGGCCGACAAAAACCAGGAAAACTGAACTTTGGACACATTTTCCCAGGAATTTAACATAATTTAATACAGAAATCTTGAAATGAAAACCAGGAATTCCTGGTAAACCAGGAAAAGTGGCATCTCTGCATGATGCACCTATTAGACTGACAGTGGTGGCATTGCTTTGTTTTTCACCTCCAAAGTATGTCTGCCCTAGGTGCGTGCGTTTTTTTTCGTCCAGACCAATGTCTATGAGTATTGCCACAAGCAGCTCGAACTTCGCATAAACTTTGTTGCAGCAGCCTTAAACAGCAGATCCACTGCTGGAACATTTTCTACGAGAACACACGCATGGGTGCAAGTTGCAAGTGATTCGCAGCAGTGGGCCTGGGTCCAGAATCCACTGTGTCACTGTGACTGTCACAAATACACTCCTACAGATTTAATAATAATAGATAGTATGATAGAGTAGAAAACAACAGAACCAGTGAGCTTAGATATTAATTGAGAGTGGTGGTATCCTCAACTGTTGAAACGCAAGACCCTCTAATATTATAAATAGTGGATTCAGTCTTTTGATGGCCTGAGGCTGAGTTAGGAAGTGGTCATTTTTTAACAACAGGGGGGGTTGGTGGGTTTTGGGAGGGGGGACAAAAAAAATTCAGACCCCTCTAAGGGGGGGGGGGACAAAAAAACTTTTGCCCCTTTTGAGCAAAAAAAAAACCCTGTGCGCGACTATAGAATTTTCGCCGTGCACGCGCTGAATTTCACCAACCCCGCCCCCTGTTGTTAAAAAATGACCACTCCCTTAGCGATGACAGCCAAATACAGCTGAACTCTCGTATGATCTGCCACAGTGCTAAGCACCTGGTATTTCAAATCCAATTCTGAGGTTTCTAGTGGGCAGAATTTCCAGGGCTCGACAAATCAGTTTGGAGAATGTGTGCCCATAGGGCACAAGGGCAAAAAAATGTTGTGCCCAGCAGGCAAGCTCTCTGCCCGACACCTTTGCTTTCTCTACTCAAAATTACACTTTACACATTCACTATAAACCACAAAAAAACGTTTCACCATAAACCACAAAAAACAAAATTACACATTTTGATAAATGGGACGGCAGTCTCAAGACAATAAAAATACACACAGATAACTTCTGCAGTGTAGAAGAATAGTGGAATAAGCATATGCCTCCAAGTCAATAAACAAAGGGTTGTAGTCTTTTGACAGGTGTGCCCATTGGGCACAACTTGAAATTTATTTTGTGCCCAGAGAATTATTTTTGAGTCACGGTCATTGGGCACAGGGATTTGTCGAGCCCTGATTTCATAAAACTACAACCAAAGTCAAGGGAGGCCTTCCCTCTATCACTCTAGCATGTTCTTCCGATTAATATATGTAGTTCTATGGCTACGACAAGTGAAGTTCGGTGAGTTTCAGTTTCTGTAAAAAGTCACACTGATGCACTGAGACAAAACAGATCACTTGCTGCATAAAATCACAAATTTCAGTCTCTAAAATCATTCAAATAATAAATGTCATGCTTTTTGGCAATTTTGCAATGTTGAAGGTATATGGAAAATTAATTCCGTCATGCTGGGCCTAACCAACCCTCCCCCCTCCTGCATGACGTCATTTGTACACAGCCCCACATTTATACATACTGTCTGGTAGAATTTTCATCTCGATTGGTCGATTATTATGGGCTGTACCATCTCTTAAATTTGTCCATTTTTAGGGCTAAATAACCAATGGAAATATTGTTATGCCAACAGGACAAACATACAGGCTTATTCTCTGGCATTCTTTAGGCTAGAATAACATGGACAATAATATTTACACACGAGCTATTTTTAATCTACAGAAGGTGTTAAACCAAAATATTCAAGAAAAAATTATTTTATTTTCGACTTTGACTTGAAATTTAAAATACTTAGATCTATCCCGCTAGAAATTTGATGTCACCTAGATATGTCAATCTATAAACTCTCTGCTACAAGGTGGTTCAATCTGCTAGTAGATAAACTTTTCAATCCAAAGTTAGGGAGTGGTCATTATTTATCAACAGGGGGGGGGTGGGTTTGAGGGGGGGCGTAAAATTTTCAGACCCCTCCCGAGGGGGGGCTAAAAAAATTTTGACCCCTCTTGAGGGGGGGGCTAAAAAAATTCACCCTCTTTTTAGCAAAAAAGCCAGCGCACTACTATAGATCAAAGAGGGGCGCGAAAACTCTCCGCGCTGGAGGCGCGGGGGGGGGGGCGCAAAAAACTTTGACTGCCGTCGAGGGGGGGGGTGAAAACCCACCACCCGCGAAAACCCACCACCCCCCCCTGTTGATAAATAATGACCACTCGCTTATCAATGATTATGTAAATATTGGCCAAATGCTGTTAATGCAGCGCGTTTTATTGTCTTTCTTCTCTGGGAAAAATGTAGAGTGCAGACTGCAGTATGACAGAAAGAATTTCAGCTTTTCAATTTGTACATTGCCATTGGCATAATGGTTCTAGACTAGAAGGAATATCATTATCAACTTGAATCAAAGAGCTCTATGTCTATGAACTGCAAACATTTAGGTGGTTGATGTGGTGTAGTGAGTTTTGTAATTTAGTTGGGGTCTTTACTTTTGGCTGTCATCGCTACAGTGGAACCCCGACTTATTACCCACACCCTCGTGACCAGTCGCAGTGAGTCACTGAGTGTTTGGAGTTAGGAGTTGAGACTGTCACTGGCTTCAGTCAGTGAGTGAGTGACTGACAAAAAACTAACTTCCTTGTCTTAATCATTTGTCAAACGGTTTCATTACTTTGATCATGATATCTAACAACTGTATAACTCACCTTTCTCCGCTATAGATCAAGACTCCCCCGCTGGCATGTGCAGTATTTAGAGACATGTTTACAAAATGACCAAATTACATCTGCCACTCCTCTGACAAACTAAACACATGACGTCATACTTCCAGAATGTTCACGTATTCGCCAGGGTGAAGACACAACTTAGCACCAAAATACATATTTAGTGTCATAGTAGCTAAATAGAATATTTTAATAGATATTTTGTCACCATTATCAAATAGATCTTGCATTTTTCTTGATGGATTTTGAGCTCGAAAGCAGGAGTTGGCCGTCGCAGCCAATGTCAAGGTCGTAATTACAGCACCTATTTTGTAAACAAATGACCCCATGTCCTATTTTCTCTTTGCTTTTATATTATAAGGACAGTTTATGAAATCAATATATTTCAACACATGCAGCATGAAGGCACTGTAACTTTGTAAGGTACGTATCCCCAAGTCTACTCTCTCAGTCTCTCTGGTTGATAGAATGGTTGGATCTAGGTCTACTCTAAGCCTTGGGCCTTGGCACTGCCCACTGCCACTGGTGAATGTGGGACCGATGGCCCTAGGGGCTAGCCTAGGCTAGGGACAGTTGGCCCGGGACTGATGGCCCCAGAAAATGAGACTGATGGCCCCACTTTTGGGACTGATGGCCCCACTTTCAAATTTGATGCCCCTGTGTATATGATCAAATAATTCACATACCCGGTATATTTGTTATAGAATGAATGTTTACATGATGTAGACTGCTTATGGAGCATGTTTGGTGTATTTTAGCACAAGTTTGGAGGTGTTAGAGCCACAATAACCAATGCCTACCCACTGAGGCAGTGTGTGTAGCCCTGTGGGGTGGGTGCCTGGGGATTAGCTATGACACCTTTCAGCTTGCAGCACTGACTGGGCACACTGTAGTGACTACATAGTGACTAAGAGAAATTATTATCTTATTAAAATGGCAAATAAATCATAGAATATATGGTTAAAACATATGTAAGACATGTGATTTAATTGTGTTTAAATGTGATATGGTATTACATTGTTATTGTAATATCAAAGAATGTGATATTTGTACTGATGTTATTGTATGTGATTGCTATGTCATTAATGTTATTGTATGTGATTGCTATGTCATTAATAAAGAAAGCCGTGTCTTAAAATGGCAAATAAATCATAGAATATATGGTTAAAACATATGTAAGACATGTGATTTAATTGTGTTTATGTATGGATTGAATATAGAAAGCACATCTGAAATTTTTTTTTTTGATTTTTTAGCGCCTCCCACGCCGCGTAGCGGCGGTACCGCGAAGCGGTACGAGAGTGCGCTATGATGATTTCATTTGCCCCATGTGATGAGGTCTCACAATACAAAATAACAGTGGGAGGCGTTTTTTTACGCTGTCACAACGGCATTTCTTGTTTTCAACATTTTTTCTTAATAATTATCTTTTTTTCATATAATTTTTAATCAAGTGTAACATGGAAAGTGTCATAGATATGCATGATTAATGAAGATAGGTAATAGAGGTGGGATGGACCCTGGTTTAAAAGTTGGGGCCGTCAGTCTCATTTTCTAGGGCCATCGGTCCCACCTGGGGCCATCGGTCTTCGGGGCCATCGGTCTCTAGGGCCATGGGTCCCGGTACCCCCACTGGCACTAGCTTAGAGTTAGAATACTAAACTCTCATCTCTGTACCGCCGTGAGAGTTTAGAAAAGCTGTTGTCTTCCAGTGGGTGAGGAACTCTCTAGTCAGGAGGAGTGAAAACATAGAGTTCTAACCTACTTTCAAGTCTATTTATACACCTCCGCCATTTTCCTGCTCAGCGAATGACAAGAGATGTGTGCAGAAATCTGCTGTAAAAAATTTATTATAAGCCATCCGATTTTCAAAATCGGTGAGTATGTACCTAACACATGAGCCTATTCAAGGAACTTGGAATTTTTTAGAAACTCCAAGTCTAAGTGGTCAAAAATGTGCGTTATTGTGCAGGATACGCAAGACGTCACCCACTAGGAATCGTGAGATTTTCTAAACTCTCACGGTGGTACAGAGATGAGAGTTTAGTATTCTAAGCTAACTGGCACTGGTACTACTACTGCCTGTCTGGTCACTCACTCACTTAGTTCCTGACTTTCCAATACTGCAATAGGCAATACACATACACATCTCCCTCCAGCTTATCCTCCTTGCCTCCCTCCCCAACACACATCTCCATACACATGATACAGCGCATTCTCCTTCACTCCCTCCCTAACACACATCTCCCTACACAGTACACTACAGCTCATCCTTCTTCACTCCCTCTCCTCCCCAGGGCCCAACACACATCTCACTCTAGTTCTGTTACGAACCCAAACAATAGCTTTTTTGGGTTCTGGTCTCGGTAATGGTTTGAGAGTTGAGGAGTCTATAAAGTGTGGCTGGCCCCCTTTTCAATTTCCCTCTTTACACTGATCGGATCCCCAGATAAAAATGCTAGGTCTTGGTATTAGCAGATGAATAACTGGTACTACCTGGAATTACAGGGATGAAAGTCTTCAGGGATTTCCCTGATTTCAGGGATTTTGAAATTCCAGGACCCTATATATTCATATAAAAACTCAGGTTTTTGGGCCGATATTGGACCATTTCAGGGATTTTCGTGCTCTGTGACTTTCATCCCTGGAATTACTGGATGGTCATAATCTGAGTTGAATCTATCACCTCTGACTTTTGAACCCTCGGTCATTGTTGTTTAGATTCCCAGTGCAGCCAACAGGTGGCCAAACTGAGTATAATGCCATCTTGTGAGGTGTTGGAAAACTGATACATGGGTCATTCCATTATAGATGGACAGATTCTAAGAACTTTCCCTGCATGACCCCCTCAGATCTGGATAATTTGCCTTCTATATTGAGATGTATACTGTTATGACCACATGCAAAATTGTAGCCTCCAACTCCCATACCTGGTATATAACCTATATACATCTCAATATAGACAGCAAATTAAGGCAGACCTGAGGGGGTCATGTGGGGACCACTTGTTGAAATACTGTGGAATGACCCTTATGCAAACAAGGCACAAAGGAGGTATGTTGTGATATGAGTTCTACTTCCAGATCCAGTGGTGGAGACTTTGAAAATGCAATTCTGAACACTTTCTCAGGAAACCTACTGGAAATTCAAGTATTCATGCTAGATATTCATTACAGGACTGTGGAGGGAAATAGAGGATTGTTTCAGGATGTATATTAGGGTTAGCATTTCAGGAGTTCATGCTGCCATTCCTGAGTTTGGAGATTGTAAAGTGTAAAAGGTAGGCATTCTGACTTGTTGCTGTATGGAGAAACCAGGCCTACGATATAGTGTACTCGTAGGCCAAATAGGCCCAATCCAGCTTATCCTCCTTCCCTCCAGCCTCGACCAGCGGCTATTGATACCAGTTCAAGAACCTGGAATCAGCTCTATATTCCACTGGATGTGCATTGCATTTTATTACTTAATTACCGGTACCATCTTTGATCTAGATAAGAATCTGATTGATGTGAGATGTGTATTCAAGCTGAGGTTGGGTCACTGTATAAGTGTATCACCTGCTTGGGGAGTGAGCTTAGCTGCTGCTGCTGCTGCTGCACCGACAGACTCAGAGTAGGGGATATGGCCAGCCTGAGTAGTGGGAGCATACATCAGGGTAGGTGAGCGCGCCTGCCTTCCATCCCTCTGCTAATACACATCCACCTACATCTTTATCCTCCTTCCCTTCTTCTCCAATAGACATCCACCTATAGCTCAGCACCCTTCCTTCCCTCTCTCAGACCCATCCATGTACTGGTACAGTTTATTCCCCTTCCCTCCTTCCACAATACACATCTATCTACATCCCCCCCCCCACGAATACACTCTGCCCAAAGCTCATCATCTCTTCCCTCCCTCCCCAATACACATTCACCAAACACTCACGTTCCCTTCCCTTTGCCATATAAGCTCTTCTTTCCAATTCTCCTTTTAAATATAATAAATGTACATAATCATTCGTATTGATGACAACCCAGAGCTGGGTAGTCAGGTGGTTATATAGACTAAACTACTGGGTACCCGCTACCTGTAATATTTATTGTGTAACAATTAACCTGGCTGACTCAGCCACAGAGGTATGATCAGTCAACAATACTATATTGTCGGCGTACACATACTCTTCGCATTTTTTAACAACATCAGGAAAGTCATTGGCCAATATAAGAAGTAATAATGGTCCAAGGGAACTTCCCTGTGGCACACCATAAGCGGCCCAACAGGATAGTTTACCATTAAATATGGTGACCTGCCGTCTGTTACTGAGATAGGCTTTAAGCCAGCCTATATTTAGTTTACTTATTAATTAGTTCCAAAGCTTCACATTTTTTTTTAAATAGAACTGAGTGGACGAAGGAATCAAACGCTTTAGATCCTTGGACAAAGCGTTATTCTCATCTAGTTTATCGTAAATGTAATTGGTAAAGTCAAATATGGTGTCATTTGTGCCTAATCCGGGTCTGAAACCAAATTGATTTTGGGTGAGCAGATTATTAGCCTGAAGGTGTTCCATGATGGGAGTGTGTATAATTTCTTTTCCATTATTCTCCCAGGTATTGGTAATAGATTTATTGGCCTTCACTTACTAATAGACGCTAGGTCTTTTTTCAGTAGGGTAGGTGAGCGAGCCTGCTTTCCATTCCTCTGCTAATACCCTGTCTTGTGAATGGGTATAACAGTACTCAGTACCCATTTATCTGGGAACACACTACCAACGTAAGAATTCCTACTGTATGTACTTACAAACTGTGGTATGATAACAGGTAAGGTATCTTTGAGTGCCTGGGCATTCATACCATCCATGCCACTAGACTTAATACCGTCATCAGTTTTTCAACCAGTTCAAATAAGTTCTTATAATTTTTGCCAGAATTCCCTGTGATTGTCATAGGCTAAGTCAATCTAGTCTTTCTTAGATTAATCTAATAGCAGGCCTACCCTACTGCGCAGGTCCTTGGCTTCATAGAAATGCATAATACACATCTCCCTACAGCTCATCCTCCTTTCCTCTCTCCCAAATACACATCCACCTATAATGTATCCCCATTCCCTCCCAAATACACATCTACCTATAATGTATCCCCCTTCCCTCCCAAATACACATCTACCTATAATGTATCCCCCTTCCCTCCCAAATACACCTCTCCCTACAGCTTACCCTCCCTCCTACCCTCCCCAATACACATCTCCCTTCAGCTCATCCTCCTTTCCTCCCTCCCTCCCCAATACACATCCACCTATAGCTCACCCCTTTATCTACTTTTCCAATACATGTCCACCTACAGTTCACCTCCTTACCTCCCTTTCCAATACACAGCCATCTAAAGCTCACCCCATTACCTCCCTCCTCCTTCCCTTCCTCCATGAGACCCCCTCCCTGAATCCACTCTGTCCAAAGTTAATTGTCTCTTTCCTCCCTCCCCAATACACGTTCCCTTCCCCTTAAGCTCTTCTTTCCAATCCTCTTTTTGAATAAAAAAATAAATGTACCTGTACATATCTATATTGATGAGAATCCAGAGCAGAGTAGTAAGGTAGTTATATAGACTAAACTAATGGCTACCCACTACTTGTAATACTTATTGTGCCGTCAATATATGGCCACAGAACTCCTGTCCTATTCATCACACACCTGTGTGAATACCTGACACTGCGCTCCTTCATGCAACTCTAGGAGGCCACTCAATCGCAGCTTCCTAGAATGGAGTATTGGCTCTCCGGGTGTACTATTTGGTTTCTTGGTCTATAAGTACAACACAACATATGAGAGTAGTGTAGGATGTCAGTAGAAATAGGGCACATTGGTGTCCTGTTAATAATAGAGTTGTCCAGCAGTGAACGATCTCAGGTTACATCTCAAGCTACCTGTGTATTTTCCCATGGATTTATTGTCAAAAACCAGCTTTGCTGCTCGGGAAGTACAAGTTTAATATATGTATAGCCCATACAATGTTGCTACTGAAAACAACCATACAATCATATTTTCGCCTTTCTCTAAGTCCATAATGAAAAGTATGTGACCTAGCCTTGTCATGTTTATATATCCACTAAAAAAGATCACCCAAGTAACTTACTTCATTTTCTTTTTAATTATGGAGTCACGGTAGCTTATTGTGATGCGAATACATGTATTATCCGATCTATGTCACAGTGGTTGATTTAAAAGCCTTAGTGAAGGTGTGACATGGAATTTCTGCAGAAATTTTCATTTTTTTTTAATATATATTCTGTGATGTGATCATTGCTGTGGGCATGATTGAAGGAAACACTAAAAACAAACCCAAAAGCAGTAGCATCAATTGTAAATACGTGAAGCAAATCTTGCTTTGTTTTAAATCATTATAAGTTATAGGATTCACCTGAGAGTCAGGGTGTGCCTTATTCGCGAGAGACACGGTTTTAGGGCCGAGTCATTTATTACCAGCTGGGGGGGGGGGGGGGCTTGATGGATTTTGGCAGATTAGCAGATTTTTTTTTCTGACCCGCACCACCATTATGTCAAAGATGATTGCGACCCCCCCCCCCCCACTAAGAACCGATGTTGCAAAATGACCCCCCCAAAAAAAAACAAAAAAAAAAACAACAAAAACAAACAACGGATATGCACGGATTAACGCATCACGATGGGTATTTTGCCCATATTTAGTTGTGACCCCCCCCCTCCTCCAGTGTGAAGGTGTATTGGGTTTTCCCCTCCCCAAGGGGCTCTTTTTCAAAATACCCCCCCCCCCCCATATCTAACATGCCCCCCACCTGGCAATAAATGACTCGGCCCTTATGGCAGTGTAACATCATTCTAATAGAAGTCCCCCAGGGTAGTGTGTGGATTTTAACTGTACAGTGGTCCTTAATGGGACATGCCCCTTACTTATTGGCCATGTGCCATATGTGCATACTTAATGAAGGGAGTCCACACCATCCTATACTGTATATACCGGTAGTACAATGTTTTACTCGTCACATCTGGACCATGGCCAGATGGAACCGCTGTCCGTATTTAGAAGGCCATTGTACACAAAAAAGTCTAAATTGACACAAATATGTGGGTGTGGCATACATTGACCGTAAAGTGTGATAGTAAACTACGTACCCAGATATCTTCCTGTTGAGAAGTTACTTTTAGCACTTGATTTACAGTAATGCTGAGTGAGGGGAGAAAACTCTAAAGTAAGGTGATGACATTTAGAATAAAAAATGTTTGAAAAAAAAACGACTAGAAAAGTCACTTAGATCCACTGTCCTATTGGTTTAGTTATAAGCAAAGAAAGGGCTGATTAACCGTAGATCTCCCGGGATATGTATGTATCGGAGGGGGCGGGGTTAATGTCCAAAACCTTGGTGCCAGATGACTGGGCTCGTTTTGGCATCATGTCAGGATGACCTCTTTTATGAGTCCACAAGGCTTGTACAAATGATAAATAACATTCCAACAGCTCTTGCCATAAACTGGCTCAAGCATAACATGATTTGTAAGTGTTGTAATTCATCCCCATCCAATGAAATTTCATTTGAAATTATGTGGGGGTGTGTAGGTCTTAATAAAATAGTAATCTGAGGGTATCAGTAAAAGAACCGGAATGCTCCATTTGGCTTCTAGATATTCAAAAATTTCCTGGATGGGATTTATGGCTCTTTTTTCTCTCTCGTCTGGAGTTTGCTTGTATGATATCTAGAACTACTATTCCTGTCATACATGGCAAAGGGGAGGGGTGCGAATCGGAAGAAAACAAATATCAACTAAAATTAATAAAATCAGAGATGATTTTTAATATCAAAACGCCTACACCATTGATCAGTAGTACATAGACACAACATGGCGGGTTTGGTTTGTGTTACGGCAGCCACTGATACTGATAGACCCACTACTAGTAGTACATGTCTCTGGTGTGTTTTAACACTTGAAGGGCTACAGGGTACCTCAAATAACAGTCAGCCATGATGCTTGCTGCATTGACATTGAATTTACTCTTCTCACATGAGCCCTTGCCTTCGTTATGGATATGATCCGGCTGCATATTACAGTTATGCTTCTATGGTGTCACACATAAAAACAACATGACATTTAATCAAAATAGTGCATGTTGGTGCATTATATCGCCCTTAAAGGGTCAACGGTAGATGAGTATTAAAGGTCCCCCTGGTGAGTGATGGGCTCACTGCAGTACACACACATACACGTGTAGTGTGCCAGGAGGACCCTGGGTGTTAGTCAGTGTAGTGTTGCTCCTCCAGTATATGGTGTGACCACCACAGGGACAGGGGCACTTATTAACACCCATACTTACAGGAGTTATACTTAATACCTAGGCCATACAGGTGCATCAGGTAGGCACAATGTACCAACATGTTTTATATTTCATACAGTGAATATCTATATATCTAGCGTATATCTGGGCACTGTACTGTTATTGGTATAGTTTATAGACTACTCATTTAGTTTTTTTAGGTAGGCTTATTCACAGGGATACATTGGGCAGGAGGTATCCACTAAACAAGTACTATGTACCAGGTGTACTTTTTGGTAATAAAAGTACCCCACCAACACCACTTGCAGCACAAATAATCCCTAATAGTAATACATGTACTTGCATGCAAGCTCCCTCTAGAATAACGGTCTATGCTCTCTCCATCTTTCTTTCTCTCTCTTTCTCTCCATCTCTTGTCTCTTTTCTTACCCTTTCTCTCTCTCTGTCTTTCTCTCGCCTTCCCTAGATTAACTCTCTCCTCTTTCTTTCTTTCTTTCTTTCTTTCTTTCTTTCTTTCTTTCTTTCTTTCTTTCTTTCTTTCTTTCTTTCTTTCTTTCTTTCTTTCTTTCTTTCTTTCTTTCTTTCTTTCTTTCTTTCTTTCTTTCTTTCTTTCTTTCTTTCTTTCTCAATATCCCATCCCCCTAACTGTCTGTCATCTATCCCCGCCAGTTCGACTTGCATTCGGTCTGTCTCTGCTTGTCACTCTCACACTCCGTCTGCATGTAAACCCTACTGTATGAAATGAACGCAAGATGAATATCTGATTTATATCATGAAGTAAATCCGTCTTTTCAATAGACCTGTACCGGTAGGCAGTGTTAATTTCCAGTATGAAAAATGGTTCCCTTAGTTAGCTACCAGGATAGCAATCAACACACTAAACTAAAACTGTGTGATTCTATAACACTACGTGGTGGTGTTTAGCAGGATCAAGTTACTGTGCACTAAAACTGGATATATTATGCCTTCCAGGAACGAGTCATATTATCTGCCTAATGAGGATGGCGGTGCTTGTTGAAGCTTTGAGGATTGGACTCGAATTTAAATATAAATGACAAATCTCAACATTTGGGGTAGTTGAAGAAGATATTGTTCATTAGCGCGGCGACTCTAAGTCCTACTAGTGAGACTTGTAGACTAGTCAATGGTTCAGAGTCGCCACGGTGTAAGGGATAGGGGAGCCCTGATTTGTATTTTCGTTCACTGTTCTTCTCCTATGGACTTTTTTGGCACAATATTGAGGCATTGTTATCAGCATATGTATGTACTAATGGTAGATAACTTTTTTTTTGTGATATATGTTTAGTTTGGGTTTTATGATTAGATTAGACATTTCAGCTCCTGGAGCTCTATGGAAGATTAGCATAAGACAAAATTAAGATTCACCAATACATCTCTGTAGGCTTTATCTGATAATTCTGTGGTCTGAAATTGCTGTATATATGTACTAAAGGTTTCATCTCACGGGGTTATGGTACATTTGGATCATATATTCTGTATTTGAAGAAGATATTTACTGTTTAGAATCTCTATAAATCTCTATGGAGAGACAAATGCTAAACTTGGTGTACCCTGTCTACAGAGGGGAGGGGGTTACCAGTTTGGTGAGGAGGGGGTTGTAACCAGCTGTATGCTGTTGGGGTTGGTAAGACTGCCACACACAACCCTAGTCATTCTGGGGTCCTTGGTGCATATGGTTCTGGGTCATTGAACATGCCCACCTCTACCATTTGTAGTGGTCATCTATGGGCAGGCAGAACTTCTCGGTAGTAGACCTAGTAGTACAAGGCAGCACAAGAGTTACAGGGTGAGCCAGATGGTACAACCTTTAATTGCCTTTGAAGTTAGCTTTCCTATTATTCTATCACTAGACACAAGATTACAAGTTGCCGCGCTATGTCTCACAGGTCTATTCTCTACTATTCTATTAAAATCTACAACACTACGGTTTTATTTGAATCACAAGGCAAATCACCAAACGTATCCCCCCGCCCACACACTTGATGAAGTATTAGTCGCTCATGATTTGTTTCCACTGTGGCTTGAGTTTGGCATATAGGAACTACCGTAATCTCCCGCGTATAAGACGCGTCCTCTAGGCCAAACAAATCCATTGTGCGTCTTATAGGATGTACTGAAATTGGGGGTGCGTCTTATATGAGGGGTAATTTTACTATAGAAATGTACTGAATTTACAAAATTGGTACCTAAGAGGTGCGTCTTATACGCGAAAATGCATGTGCTGAGTTTGGGGTGCGTCCTATACGCGCAGCGTGTCTTCTACGCGGGAGATTACGGTAGGATTCATTTGATAAGCTCTCCATACTAAGGAATGAAGTTAGAAATCATTGAGTCACAGTGCAGAATAATGGACTATTATATCTTCTTGTTTAATTGCTTACTGGGTTTTGAAAAAGAGTCAGTCCTATGTAAACAGTTCTTTAAATCTTATGCACTAATGCAGCTCTTTAATAAGCACCTTTATAAAAACAGGTTTCAAGATGTGTTGTAGTTCTAGCTTTTATGCAAATCACCTATTGCCTCCTATAGGATGAAAAGAGTGCACCTAAGGCCACACCAAAAAATAAGTTGGTCTACGGATTTTGGTTTTGAAAAAATGGTGCAACCGAGCGAATTTCTTTTTCTTTTTAAGAATTTTTTTGTTGTCCAATGGATTCCTTGCTGGAAAAGTGAAGCGAGCGAATTTTTTTTTATCTAAAATAAATTTTTGCCAAACATCACAAAGAGAAAACTTGTAGAAAGTGAAGCGAGCAAAATCCGTAGACAAAATCTTTTTCAAAGAAAAATATTTCCAAAAATATGGAGAAGGGCCATCCGTTATTTTTTTGGTGTGGCCTTATATGCGAGATATTTCACAATATAGACTATGCTAACAATGATGTGCAAATTACAGCTCATATGATGTTCTTGAAGCCAGGGTGCACCTTACACACGAGGTGCCATGGCATTTTCAGTGATTAAAAATTATTTCAAGGCCCCGTTATCCCTAGGTCTAATTCAAAACAGGTGCTTATTCAAAACCCAGTGCTAAAATGCTCTGCCTCAAAATACTAATCATTTAAACTACTGTAATCTCCCAAGTAGAAGGCGCAGCTCACGTAGAAGGCGCACCCTGAACTCAGAGAAAGCTGTTTCACGTAAAAGGTACACCCCTCCAGGCAGATTTTTGTCAGTTTAGTACTGTTCTATAGTAAAAATACCCCCCCCCCCTATAAGGCACACCCCCAACTGAAGGCAATTTACCACCTGTGTAGAAGACGCACCCCCAATCTGATTCACGTAGAAGGGAGATTACGGTAATTCTAACTTTATCTCTCTTTCTTCAGCAGGGGTAGTCTGTGATGTTCAGGCCGACCTTCAACAACAGAAATGGGGGGAGCTCAGATGGCACCCAACGTACAATATCCTTCTCCGGAGGAGTGTCTGAGCGCCCCCGAGCTGGATCACGCTATCAGGCACATTCAAGTGTTGAAGAAAACACACGGTGGTGGCAGGACTTTGGTTCTGTCCCCGGGGGCCGCAAACTTTGGTGTCGCCTGGTGGTGGTATTCACGTTTGTGAGCCTGTTTGGTGTCGGCTTCATCTTCCTTGGGGCAGCGTTTGTACACCAGGCCTATGTCATGTACAAGACGCAGGGCCTGTCTCTACCCCTCACCTGGTGTGTGGTAGGCATAGGTAAGTTCCGTACAAATATCTGCACATAAGCCTAAGGCTTATCTACAAATTATCTGTTCAGTGAGGCAAGGAGGAACCTCCCAGAGTTTGGTATGGCTTATACTCGAGAGAACTGGCTATA
Organism: Acholoe squamosa; assembly: GCA_949317995.1. Taxonomy (NCBI): domain Eukaryota; kingdom Metazoa; phylum Annelida; class Polychaeta; order Phyllodocida; family Polynoidae; genus Acholoe; species Acholoe squamosa. The sequence continues at coordinate 62,555,720 of OX439040.1, forward strand.
ATGCAAGGGCCAAGCTGTAAGCGATATGATATAAGCGATGTGATATATATATATATATATATATATATATATATATATATATATATATATATATATATATATATATATATATATATATATATATATATATATATATATATATATATATATATATATATTTATATATATGCTGCATCGATAAAACACCCCTTTCAGCTTGGTACGAGTACTAAAATCATCTTATACCACACAATAAATAGCATTGTAAGAAAGTGCAGCTTATAGCCAGTCCACAACTTAGGGCTGCAGCTTGTACCTTTGTTATGGCTCATAATGGCCACTCCTTCAGTAGACTGATACTGTGATAGCAGGATTCTGGTCCTCTGGTCTGGTTCCGTTATCTCTTTCATTAACTCAGGATGATCCCGAATAGATTCATAACACAGGAAGACAGGTTTTATAACTTAGTGTTAAAGGTTGAGGAAAATTGTGCCAAAATTATTAACGCAGGTCTGGTACAGATTCGTTTTATCAATTCTAATTCCCTTTATTTTTTATTCATTTGTGACGTGATTCCTTTATTTTGGTTTATATGTCTGTATTTCGATCTTTTATAAACGGGATATAATCTTGAAAAACACTGCCTTTTATCATTTGACACTTTCCCTGTAGTGGACCATCCCAGTACTTCAAATCATACATTCTCATAAAGCAATGCCCCGTTTCATAACCTCATAAATAATCAATGCTCAGATTGTAGATAGTTGACCTGTATACATGTGTCATTCTCACAGTGGGTGGCAGTTTGGTGGTAGATAGTTTACCTGGGTGTGTAATACTGACAGTGGGTGGCAGTTTGGTGTTAGATAGTTTACATGGGTGTTTCCTACACACAGTGGGTGTCAGTTTGGTGGTAGATAGTTTATATAGGTGTGCCATACACACAGTGGGTGGCAGTTTTGGTGGTAGATAGTTTACCTAGGTGTGTCATACTCACAGTGGGTGGCAGTTTGGTGGTAGATAATTCACATGGGTGTTCCATACACTGGGTGGTAGTTTGGTGGTAGATAGTTTAGCAGGGTATGTCATACAGTGGGTGGCAGTTTTGTGGTAGATAGCAGGGTACATCATACTCACAGTGGGTGGCACTTTGGTGGTAGATAGGTTACCTTAGTGTGTAATACTCACAGTGGGTGGCAGTTTGGTGGTATATAATTCACATGGGTGTTCCATACACTGGGTGGTAGTTTGATGGTAGATAGTTTAGCAGGGTGTATCATACAGTGGGTGGCAGTTTGGTGGTAGATAGTTTAGCAGGGTGTGTCATACTCACAGTGGGTGGCAGTTTGGTGGTAGATAGTTTAGCAGGGTGTGCCATACTCACAGTGGGTGGCAGTTTCGTGGTAGATAGCATGGTGCATCACACTCACAGTGGGTGGCACTTTGGTGGGAGATAGGTTACCTTGTTGTGTCATGCAGTGAGTGGCAGTTTGGTGGTAGATAGTTAACCTGGGTATGTAATACTGGCAGTGGGTGGCAGTTTGGTGGTAGATAGTTTACATGGGTCTTTCATACACACAGTGGGTGGCAGTTTGGTGCTAGATAGTGTACATGGGTGTTTCATACACAGAGTGAGTGGCAGTTTGGTGGTAGATATTTTACTGGGGTGCGTCATGCTCACAGCGTGCGGCAGTTTGGTGGTACCATCATATTTGACGTTTATATATGCATCACACAGTCAAATTAGACATCTTCATAAAGCAATGCTCAGAATCCTACCCTCATGATAAAACAATGATCAGATTGTAGATAGATGTCCTGTATACAGGCGTCATACTCACAGTGGGTGGCAGTTTGGTGGTAGATAGTTTACCTGGCTGTATCATATTGTAGCGGAGAGGCTCGTCCGCCAAATGACTGCCACGCAGTCATTCGGGGAAAGTCTCAACGCTCGGGAGTGGTCCGCCGAAACGCTGCACGAGAGGCAGCGTCCCGGTGGAGACTTGTATATAAAGCGCGACTAGTTCCACCGGAAGTCAGATCCAGCCGACAGCCCGAGGTGAACGGTCAAGCAGCTAGCTCCCGGAGGAGGTTGCAGACGACATTTCTACTAGCAGATGGCATTTAGATGGTGTGGCCAAGGAGTGCCAGGGCAATAAACCAAGCGAGTTAATTTTACTTGACGGGTTGTGTTCTTCGATCATTCATAATACGAACGGGCGCTACATTGGTGACAGCGGTGTTCTTAATACTTTTCTACGAACCTGCGTCCGGTGAGATCGAAGAATGGCTGAGGGAGGATCTGGAGAAAAGAAAATGGAGTTGAGGTCTGCGGTAAAGAAGGACGAGAGTCGGGAGAAAGGGGGTCCGGAGGGGGGACCACAGGGGTTGAGAGGCCGCCAGAGAAAACCGGAGATGGCGTTGGGGCGGCCTCCCATGATCGTTGGAACCCCTGCGACGGAAGGAAGGGCCGCAGAGGGGTGGGCTTGGGATGAGAGAACACCCCTAGTGCAACCTCAACTGCCTGAGGGAGGTGGAGGAGGAAGCTAGAGAGGCTGAAGGGGGAGAGATCTACTTACCTGAATTACCTGAGGACGCTGAGGGCAATACTGAGGAGGACGAAGAAGTGGAGTTCAAGGAACGCCCGGGGGACGAGGGCAGAGAGGTAAACGGGAGACAACCGGAGGCGGGTCAGGGAGGTCGGGCACGAAGAGAGCCCCCTGAAAAGATAAAAGTGGAAAGGAGAGAAGGATTAAGAAGGCGCCTAATTCCCCCACGGAGGGGCCGGACGCCTCCGGTGGGGGAGGGAGAGATAGGAGAAGGAGAAGGTGTCGTCGCCGGTAGAGGTGGGAGGAGGAAGATCGGAGGGGGAGGAGGAGGAGATGAGTGTGGACCAGCCGAGGGGCGGAAGCCAATTATTAAACCTACCAAATTTGATGGGACTGGTGATTTGGCGGACTACTTCAACCATTTTGATTTGTGCGTAAGGGTTAATGGGTGGACACCCGAGGAGGCCGGAATGTTTCTCGGGTTGAGCCTAACAGGGCCGGCCCGGCGATTGCTTACAGGGGTTAAACCAGCTACGGCGGAAGGGTATCAGCAGCTGAGGGAGGCCTTGGAACTCAGGTTCGAACCACCTAATCAGATGGAAACTTACAAAGCGCTCCTCCGAACCCGGGAGCGTAAGCCGGGGGAAACGTTACAGGCGCTGCAAGAGGAACTTACAAAATACACACGGCTAGCTTACCCCGACGCCGATGCAAAGACGGTGGACGCACTGGTTCTGGACCGGTTCCTGTCCGCGTTGGGAGACAGCTTAGGCAGTGGGTATATCAGACGCAGCCCAAGGACCTGCAGACGGCTGTTATGACAGCAATAGGGGCGGAGGCCTATCTGAAGACCATCAACCGGGAAGGGGTAGACAAGTTCAAAGTGAGAGCCGCTGACGCCTCCCTCACCGAGAAGATGACAACCTATTGCACCAAGATGGATGAGATGGCCGCCATGGTGAAAGAGCTGAGCCAGAAGGTAGATGCAGGGTCCCAGGCAACCACCAGGAGGCGAACAGGCTGCTTCCAGTGTGGGCAGGAGGGCCATTTTAAGAGGGAGTGCCCCCAACTGAAGAAGGGGGGAGACGCCGAGCGGAAAGTGGAGTCAGCTCGGCCTAGTGCTTCCCGCCCGGCGGAAAACTAGAATCGACCCTGACCAGCGGCCTTGTTAGGGTTGAAAAGAAATGGCCGGACGAGAGGGTGCAGGGGAGACAGGAAAAAGGGTGTAACGGGATAATAGTGGCTGGGAAGATAGGCGGAAAGGAGGTACAGTTGTTGGTGGATACGGGGTCGTCCCTTAACCTGTTGTCAGTGGACTGGTGGAGACGGGCAGGGGGATACCCCGATTTGGATCCCGCCGGAAGCGACATCTTTAACGCCGACGGCAGGCCCATGGCGGTGCGGGGGAAGTTCACTGGAAGCTTTTAACTGGGGTCTACAATCACGACTACCACGTTTACAGTAGCAGAGATTGGCAATGAGGCCATCTTGGGAGCTTCCTTCCTGAGGGACCACCGTATCAAAGTGGATATGGCGGAAGCATCGGTAACGTGGCCGGGGGGGACTCGAATCCAGAAGGGCTGGTCCGGAGGATCGTGTGTGCCAGAGCAGCGGTGGTAGCCGGCGGGCAGGAAGCGCTGGTGGAGGGCCAGGTCTTAGGGGATTGGCCTGAAGGGCAGGAAGGGATGGTGGAAAAGGCGGAATCGGCGGGAAAGAGTAGCCTGTTCCTGGTGGGGCGAGGGCTAATAGTCCCAGAGGAAGGGCAAGCCTGTGTGCGGGTTTTGAACCCGGGAGGGGAAGCCTTGACAATCCAACGCGCCGAAACGCTGGGAACCCTGACTTCGGTGGAGGCTGGCAAAGGGGGGATCGGCGGAAGGTGTCGTGTGGTGGGAAGGCAGGAACTGACGGCGGAAGGGAGGAAGGTGGTGGCTGAGCTGGTGGACGGGACTGAGGTGCACAGGAGGAGGGCATTGGCCACCTTGCTCAGGAGTAGGATCAACGCATTCCAGCTGAGGCCGGAGGACATGGGCCATACTACGCTGGCTCAACACCACATCAACACGGGGGGAGCAGCTCCCCTGAAACAGCCGCCGAGGCGTCTGGCACCTCACAGGCGTCAGGTGGTAGACGAGGAAGTGGATAAGATGCTGGAAGCGGGGATAATCGAGCCGGCGGTGGGGCCCTGGGCATCCCCCGTTGTGCTAGTAAAAAAAAGGACGGTACAATGAGGTTCTGCGTCGATTATCGGCGGCTAAACGCTGTCACTATCAAGGACGCCTACCCGCTGCCTCGGGTAGAGGATTGCCTCGACACCATGGCCGGGGCTGCCTGGTTTTCTTCCCTGGACTTAGCTAGTGGCTACTGGCAGTTGGACATAGCCGCCGAGGACAGGGAGAAGACTGCATTTGCCACCCACCGGGGATTGTTTCAGTTCCGCCGTATGCCCTTCGGGTTATGCAATGCACCCGGGACATTTGAAAGAGTCATGGAGGTGGTGATGCGGGGCCTGCAGTGGGAGACCTGCCTAGTATATCTGGATGACGTCGTAGTTTTCGCGTCTACCTTTGAAGAGCACCTTCACCGGTTAGAGGAGGTGTTAGACAGGCTTATCCAGGCGGGACTTAAGATCAAACCAAGCAAGTGCCAATTGGCCAGAAGGAGAGTGATGTTCCTGGGGCATATGGTGAGTGAGGAGGGGATAGCCACCGACCCAGCCAAAGTAGAGGCGGTGGAGGGGTGGCCCACCCCTCAGAATATCACCGAAGTGCGCAGTTTCCTGGGGTTAGCCGGGTACTACCGAAATTTTGTCAAAGATTTCTCAGCGGTAGCCAAGCCCCTGTCCAGCCTGGCAGAGAAGGGAAAGAAGTTTGAATGGGACCGAGACTGCCAACGGGCCTTCGAGCATCTGAAGCAAGAGCTTATTAGAGCCCCCATCCTAGCCTTTCCTCGGCCGGAGGGGGAACTGAGACTGGACACCGACGCCAGCGACACCGGACTGGGGGCAGTCCTGTCACAAGAGCAGGAGGGGCACGAAAGGGTCTTGGCTTATGCTAGCCGCACCCTAAATAAAGCGGAGCGGAATTACTGTGTGACCAGAAGGGAGCTGCTGGCCATTGTCTTTGCTCTGAAGAAGTTCAGGCATAATTTGATAGGACGGCCTACGAGAGTAAGGACAGACCATGCGTCCCTCCGGTGGTTAATGGGGTTTAAGGAACCTGAGGGGCAAATCGCTCGGTGGCTGCAAGTGATGGACACCTACGATCTAAGGATAGAGCATAGGGCGGGGAAGCTTCACGGGAATGCTGATGGCTTATCTCGTAGGCCGTGCAGACAGTGCGGGAGAGAGGAGGCAGGAATGGAAGTGTGCAGAGTGATCACTCGTGCTCAGGGGCGGAGGAGGGAAGCACCCCCCGAAACAGTAGGGGAGGAGATCTCGCCGGAGGCTTTGGCGGAGCCCCCCTCGCCGGCTGAGATAGCTTTCCCTGAAGAGCTGGACTGGGAAAGGGAGCAAGCAGCTGACCCAATTCTGCAGCAAGTGAAGAAGTGGATAGAAGGGGAGGAGGTGGACCCGGCGGAACTGGGAGGGGCTGGCTACGAACTGAAGGCGTGGGCAGCCCAGAGAGACCTGCTGGGGGAGGTTAACAGTATCTTGGGCCGGTGGTGGGTGGAGCCGGCGGGGCAGTCAAGGTTCCAGGTAGCTGTCCCCCGAGCTATGAGGGAGGAGGTCCTCCGACAGGTGCATGGCTCAAGCTTGGGGGGGCATCTGGGGCGGAACAGGACCATCCGGCGTCTTCAGGATAGCTACTACTGGCCCGAGTTTCGGGGGGATGCCACTTGGTGGTGCGCCAGGCATGGGGCATGTGGCGGTAGGTCTGCCTATGGAGAGGGTAGCCATGGACATCATGGGCCCCCTACCAGTGACTAGGGAAGGGAACAAGTACATTATGGTGATTGCCGACTATTTTACCAAGTGGACAGAGGCGTATGCCATGAGGGATCAGCAGGCAGAAACGGTGGCTAGAGTCTTCGTGGAGGAGTTTGTGTGCCGCCTGGGACCCCCGGGGACGGTCCACACCGATCAGGGCCGTAATTTCCAGTCGGCGGTGTTCCAGGAGGTCCTAGGTTTGTTGGAAGTTAGCCAGACTAGGACATGTGCCTTCCGCCCCCAGAGTGATGGGATGGTGGAGAGGGCCAACCGAACCATAGAGATGCTGTTGGCCACCACGGTGGCCAAGGACCAGAGGGACTGGGACAGGAAATTGCCCTATGTAATGGCAGCATACAGAGCCTCCGCTCACTCCTCTACTAACATAACACCCAATATGATGATGATGGGCCGAGAGACTACCACCCCCTTGGCTCTACTCTATCCGGCGGGGCCCCCGCCGAGCTCCCTGGAAGGATATGTGGCGGAACTGCAGGTGCAGATGGCCCAAACCTTTCACTATGCTCAGGAAGTGCTGGGTCGGGCCGTAGAGAGGCAGAGGCGTAACTACGATGTGAGGGCAGGGGCAGTGAACATATTGGAAGGGGACACAGTCTTCTACTACCACCCACTCAGGGTTAAGGGCGTCTCTCCGAAGCTTCAGTCATACTGGACGGGCCCCTGGACGGTGGTCCAGGTTCGGGGGAAGGTGTTGTTCACCATACGGAAGGGGCGCCGTGTGAAAGTAGTACACTTCGACTCTATCAAGAAGGTACCACCAGAGAGAGACCTCGGCGGAGGGCGGGAGTTGCCAGGGGGAGAGGGGAACGCCATGGTACGAGCAGTGACGCAGAGCAGGCCAGCAGACGGTGGAGTAACTCAATGGTAACTCAATGGAGCCCCGAAAACCTCCTGAACGGTGGGATGCTGACTTGCCGAAGATTCCACTGGGTGGGCCACTCCTGCCTAGCTGGGATATTCCTGATGGGTTATCTGAAAAAGAAACTGAAGACCTGCGGGAGAAAAGAAGGCTGGAAATCAAAGAAAACAGTGAGAGAATGGATGAATATGGTCGGCTTCGGCGGGAACGGAGGACGGCACCGGTGTATCTGAAAATGCGAGAGGACTGGAGAAAGCAGCGGCAAGCCTGGAATAGATGGAAACAGGAATTAATATGGGCGCGAAACGAAAATGAAGCTAATCAAAGAGTAGAAGAGAGGAACGCGGGGGTGCCGGAGGAGAGGAAGGCAATCACTCGAGAGGAGGAGAGAAGGTGGAGAGGAATGGTCTCCATGCGCTTCATCATGACCTCAAAAAGGAAGACCTTCCTACAAAGTATCACCCGATGTACATCTCAAACGGGTCTCCGCCTCTCCGGGGCCCAGGAAGGGGGGCCGCCGGTCACCAGCCTAAGGTCTCCCCGGGCGATAATAGGGGAGGACCCGCCGGGACCCAGCGCTCGCGGTGACGTCATGACGACGGTTGACGGCAAGATGGCGGCAACAAATGACACGCGGTTGGTGGTGCCAAGAAGCCAGCAAACTTCTTCTAAGAAAACTAGATCCCCGAGCAAAGAAGGAGGGGAGAGACGACGACACGGGAGCCCGGGCGGGTCCCACAGCCGGGAGAGGACGGAGAGAGGCGCCAGAGAGGTGAAATCGGTGGTGGTAGCCAGGGAGGGGGAGAGATTGCGGAGCCGTTCAGCGGAGAGGAGGCGCCATGGTAGAAGTCGGGCTAGATCCAGGGGTCAGTCACCTCGGCCAATAGGGAGATCGCCACATAAACGGGAGACAGGTGGCCAGCCAATAAAAAAAAAATATAGAAGGGAGGAGGGGCGCTCCCACGAGCGGAGACCGCCTGACACAGGGTTCCCACGCCACCGAAGTAGGGAGGGGAATACCCAGGCAACTTTACCAGGGCCCGCCGAGCTCGCCGAAAGCAACCAACCAATCAGGGCAAAGGGGGACACGGGAGGAGGCGGGACGTCTCGGCGCCGGGGAAGTATAAAGGAAGGGCGAGGTGCTCAGTCAACTCAGAATCCGACGGAGAAGCAAGCACCTAATCTACGACGAGAAATTATCCACTACGCCGACTTGGAGGTCTTCACGGCCAGCATGCCAAGACAGGCCAGGTCCAAGGGGGAGGGAGCCGGAGACACTCCGGAGTTCGCCTGCCAGAAGTGCACCGACAGGGGAATAGTAAAGGTATTCGCAAGAAAAGACACCCTGGAGCGACATGTGGAGGGCCACGCCGGAGCGGGGCTGGGGCACCGCTGCCCACTGTATCCAGAGTGTTCCCACCAAGTTCGCAAGAAGAGGGAGGGCGACCTCCGGGGGCATATAAGATCTGTACATAAAGAGTATGACATGGATGAATGGCAGCCGGGGGAGCCGGTGATGCTGGAGTTCCCCGACGTAGGAAGCACCAGAGGACAAGGAAGCAAGCCCCGAAAACAGCTAACCCCACAGAAGGCGTTGCAGGGGGGTAGCCCCTTCAGTGACTTAAGCTCCCCAGGAATACAGCTGGGGGAAGGCGACACTCCAGGCAGTTACACTATGTCTGCACACATGTTGGAGCAGATGTTAATCCAGATATCACCTGAGAAGAAGCAAGAGGAGGCAAGGGCGAAAAACTCTCCGGCGGGTCCACCTAGTGCTGGCACCCGCTCATCAGGGAAGAGGAAGAACCCCAGTGACTCGGCTGGGGGTAAAAGTGAGAAGAAGAGGGTAAAAAAGGATATAAAAGGGGGCAAGGGGAAGTCCTCGGCGGCAGCAGCGTCAGCTCTGGCTTCTCCGGAGAAGGAGTGCAGCGGGGGGAGCAGCCGCCGCCGGGCCCACCTGAGTCTAAGATAGACGAGGAAAGGGCTAAGATAGCAGACCTGTGTGCCAAGTACGGCAAGGAGGGGGAAACACCTAATCAGATGATGATAAGACTCAAGAGACTGTTCCCGGGAGCGGAGGTGGACTATGATTTAGTGGATCCGGGGTTTGAGGAGGAGCTCCAGTCTTATGAGGAGGAGGTGTTGGGGGAGGGACCTAAGGAGGAAATCGGAGGAAGCGGGGAAAAGGGGGGTCCAGAGGGGGTCCAGGGCACTGAACTCACATTGTATGGACTGGACACTTCGGTGAATGTCTCTGAGGCTACAGACGTGTCACTAAACAGATCTCTTAATCTGGACGATGCTCTTGCTATGGTGAAAACTCCTTCGGCGGATACTTCGGCGGGGTCGGTGAAGGGGAAGGAATTGGGAGATTTTGCAGTAACTGCCGAGTCTGGGTCGGCGGCGCAAGGGGTGGTGGAGGAGGGGGTGCTCTCTACCTTATCTCCCACTGGACTGGCCGGGATTGATATTCAGACGCAGCAGCTGAAGAAACAGTTGGAGGTGTTAGGAAAGAGAAGAGCAGCTGAAGCCAAGAGAATAGAGGCAGAGGAGAAAAGGAAGAAAGCCCAAGAGGCAGAGCAGAAAAAGCAGCGAGATGAGGAGAGGAAGCAGCGGGAAGAGATAGAAAAGCAGGAGAAGGAGAGGGTGGAGGCGGAAAAGAGACAGAAGGAGAAGGATGAGAGGGAAGCCGCTGAACTCCTGGCCAGGCAGCTAAGGTAGGAGCAGTCACCGGTGAAAAGGGGGGAAGGGAGGGTGATAGCCATAGGACTGGATGGGTTAGTGGTGAACTCGCCCCATGGCGAATTTCTCATGAAATTGGAACTAACTGACGCGGAGGAGGGGGAGACCAGAGTGCTACTACCGGCGGGGGTGAGGGCCTCCTTGAATGATGCTAAGCTACCCCCACCGCCGATGGAGGCGGGACCACTTGTAACAGTGTTATCAAACTGGGAGCCGGGGACTCCGGTGGCATCCACCCCCGCACCTACAGCGCCGCCACCGGACGGTCCTGGTGCATCTCCACAGGCCAGGATGTCCGGCGGAGCGGTGGAGGAAGGACATGCTGAGGAGGCTGGGGCGCATAACCCCTGGCAATCGGATTACCAAGGGTCGGCGACCCTAAGACGACTGGCACAGAGACTACTGCCCCCGGAGGAGCAGGGGCCAGATGTGCGCCAGTTAGGGGAGGGGAGCCAGACCACCTCTTTAGTGATGCTCCCAGGAGGTGAGTTCGAGACTGTGGTTATAACCCGGAACAGATTTGTGGACTTAAGCCAACGGGATACCTGTAAAACCTGCGGCCGGCCCTGGGAGCAGCAGCAGCCGGAAGCGGAGGAGGCTGCAGGAGAGGGGGAACCGGAGGAGGAGGAAGACGACGACGCGGCGGAATAAACTAGGTAAGCTGGTCACTCCTTGTTGATAGCAGAGGTCGGGGAGCCGTTCGGGGAACGGGAGCGGTCGGGGAGGGCTGAGGAAGATAGACGACAGGGTGGTCGGGGAGCAGCCTGGACCGAGTACACGGCCGGAGAAACGGGAGATGTTCGGCGGGGAAGGGCCGGAGCGGTTGTCGGGGAGGCAGTAAGACCGAAGTACACGGTCGGAGAAGGGAGGAGTTCGGTGGGAGCTGAGAGGAGGGAGAAGGACAAGGGGGAACCCAGGGCCGAGTACACGGCTGGAGAGAAGGAAGGAAAAGGGGGGGGGTCTTTTTGGTCGAAACGTTTACCAAATCGAACCTGTTGCCAAATGAAAACTTACCTGGGTGTCCTGTCTTCCAGTTCAGTGGATCGCAGTCTGGAGGGAGGTCGGTGGAGCGCAGTCCGGAGGGAGGTCGGTGAAGGCAGTCCGGAGAGGTGTCGCTGCAGCACAACCGGGGCGGTGGAAGTGGACCCGGGGAAGAGGCAGACGGCCTTAAGCCTTAGGGGCCCAGAATTACTGGCGAAAGGGCCCATATTGCGATTGATCATTTGTAAATAATGACAACCATGTGTATGTAATATAACGACATTTTATTATTATTCTCTCTCAGTGACGCTGTAGTTAACATAGGGACGTAGTTCTCCGTCCAGGGTATTAGTTTTTACACCCCCCAGAGTTTTAAATTAGTTGGGATGAGTGTAGCGGAGAGGCTCGTCCGCCGAATGACTGCCACGCAGTCATTCGGGGAAAGTCTCAACGCTCGGGAGTGGTCCGCCGAAACGCTGCACGAGAGGCAGCGTCCCGGTGGAGACTTGTATATAAAGCGCGACTAGTTCCAACGGAAGTCAGATCCAGCCGATAGCCCGAGGTGAACGGTCAAGCAGCTAGCTCCCGGAGGAGGTTGCAGACGACATTTCTACTAGCAGATGGCATTTAGATGGTGTGGCCAAGGAGTGCCAGGGCAATAAACCAAGCGAGTTAATTTTACTTGACGGGTTGTGTTCTTCGATCATTCATAATACGAACGGGCGCTACAATATATACAGTGGGTGGCAGTTTGGTGGTAGATAGTTTGCCTGTGTGTTCCATGCAAACAGTGGATGGCAGTTTGGTGGTAGATAGTTTACCTGTGTGTTCCATACAAACAGTGGGTGGCAGTTTGGTGGTAGATAGTTTACCTGTGTGTTCCATGCAAACAGTGGGTGGCAGTTTGTTGATAGATCATATCTGACCTTTATACATGCATCACACTTACATGGGGGGCAGTTCGATGGTAGATATCTGATTTGTATGTTATATATTTGCAGTGAGTGGCAGTCTAATGGTATTGGGTAGCATTGTTCTTGGACGGTTCATCATCTCAGACAAGTGGAGAAAAAATCAGCAACCCACTTACCCATCCATGGCTCCTAGACCGCCGGCTAGAGGTAGGTACCAGTGCATGTTTAACCCAATAAGGGCCGCTGATGCATTGATGCATCATGCTCATCGGTCATCATGATGCATGAATGAAGCTCTGGTGAGTAACTCGCCAGGGCTACATTCATGCATCATGCTAACCCCATGGGGTTGATATGTCCCCGGAGGATCGGCATGATGCACCAATGAAGTGCTGGTGAGCAGACCCACCATAACTTCATTGGTGCACCATGGACCTGCTGGTGCTCTGTTGGTATCCTGTAGACAATTAAAAAAAGTTATATCGACCCAGAGGGACATAATGATGTCTGTAGGCTCCCCCTGTGGAGTGGGGACCTTCATGTGAGGGCATGGAGGAGCAGAATAACTTCATTGGGAGTCCACGAAGGAGGAATTTTCCTCCTTCCATTCTACCAGTGGGCATACCAGATTCGTAAAAGGCGACAAACTTGGGGTTTCTTGTGTCTTGGGGTGAGCATGTGGGCAGCTGGTGTCCATATGCGCGGGCCCAGGCGTACATGCTTGCCTTTTGCCATGGGATTCTCCCTCAGTGAACCACGTCTGAGTGATCAAAGGCCGTGGTTTGTCTGGCCCTGTCTATGGGACCAGGCAAATAAAAGAACACTTGCTATCCTTCGAAAAGAGTAGGGGAATGAAGCCCCGGTAGCGGGTTTCCCCCTCACCCCTCCTCATAGATGCGGTCATTCATCTCATAGATTCGATCATTCATAGATTCGGTCACTGCTGTGTCGGGCAAGCAGCATATAAATACCTGTCCAAACAGAAAAGAAAGGACTTAATGTCCGAGAAACCTTGAATGTCTGAGTTCCTTTATGGCCCCCGGACGTAAAACTAAACAAACAAACAAGAATGTAGGCGTCACAAGTTGCTTAACTAAGCTGTGATATTCTCTACCCTCCTCTTCCTTGATACATGTACATGTAGATGATTCCTTGGACCGAAGATAGCTATAATATGTCATTCCTTGATTGGCAGAAATATCAAGATTCTGACTAAATAAAATGTCATTTCTGGCAACAAGACCTTAGCCTATATGTAAGTGATAGCGATTATATAGCTATAATATTGATAGGTACATGTAATAATCATCTTATTATTTACACTTTTATTGACTGGCCCTAATGCTTTGATTTTCTCTTTTTTTCCTAGTCCGTTTCACTACAAATAACAACACTCCAGACTCTGAGGCAGATGTTCAAATTGACTTCCCACCACCATACGAGGTATCCAACCTTCCTCCCATCTTTATTGTTACGGGACGTAATGTAGCCTTAACGCTACCTGACAGCTCAGCGAATGTCATGATGCCACCAAGTTACACAGAAACTGTAGACTCCCCACCAAAGTACACAGAAATAGACAATGTAACTCCTCTAGAGAGTCATCCAGAGGGGAGTTCAACACAGGGAGGAGCATCGTCGGACAGGTCACCAGCTCAATCACAGTCAAATACTAGCTGCAATAGAATTGAGGTCATAACGGTTGTTTCCACTCGCGAAGATCCACCGCCATACGATGAAGGCTCGAGTTCGTTCACAGCAGGAAGAGCAGCTCACAGTACTTCAACACCAGCTCGCCAGGTGGAGCCACTCAGGAATGTGGCACAGAACCAAGACGGTAGATGACACCCGCCAAGAACTGCTATACTGAACAACTACCTTAGGCGCTCGCCGTACGCGCGACACCATGGACAAAGGACGGAAACCAGAGACTTACTTGGTGATTTGCTCATCTCTTTACAGGCCGTGGGTCTACAGTAGTTAGAGAAATAGACAAATGAGGTCGAGTATATATTTCATACTGTAAGCCTGTTATATAATAAAAATGTGCCCTTGGATTAGAATTCTATGAGAGAATCTAGTTATGCCAATTTGAAGCAAGACATCAAATATACAGATTGTGGGTATGATTATCACAGAATGCCAAAATAGAACTGTATACAATAACTGTAAAGACGAAAGAGTATTCCTATAATAGGGGCAATTTTTCACATGCCATGCTCAATTGCCTCCGTTTGAGGTTGTGTGTATGCCTTTATAAGGTGGATATCAATTTGATGAAGTGCCGTAAATCTGCATGTACAATGTATTAGATGCAGCTTATAACTATACAAATAGGATGGTCACTGATGCTTATAAGTGTCAACTTGTAGGATCTTTACAAGTTCCACTGGTGGATCCAGGACTCTGAAAAGGAGAGGGCGTGCCCTTCATTTAGATTATATTTTTGAGTAATATTGAGGCTTAAAAGAGACAAATAAACAGTTAACGACAGCTACGGCTTATGCGTTACGCTGAATGGATGTCATTTCAGAGCCCATGTGTGACTTGCAGCAAATCCACAAAGGGGGGAGGGCGACTTTAACACATTGTGTGGCTTATATATAAGGTTTATACAGTAGAAATGAGATAGGGTCTCTGAGAATAACAGTGAGTGATATCTTCATGAGTAGAGGCTAATTGGAAATGTGTACAAATGTTTTCAAATATGTGGGGATTAATGCTGTCATAATGAAAATAAACGATTGTAATTTAACTTGGGAGCAAGGATAACCACTATGATATCAACATAGTCTTAAACTTGCTCAATGCTGGGTGTATGAAAACTCGAAATCACATTCATGTACATGGGAATTGAGTACCACCAGAGTGGTCATGATTAACTGCGTAGCATTTATTATACACATTAATCGGAGGTTGTATTTAAAGGAAATTCATTAATTATGGTCATTGATGTTTGAGTTGCCAATAATGTACATGTTGTATTTGGCATATGGAATTTTAAACTGCAATCAAGACTGGTGGTAGTTTTTATAAATGTTACGTCAGATGATCTGATTTTAACCATTTAATGATTGCACGATACCTCGAGGTATTAGTTTGATATTTGTGGTAATGTTGCACTGAAACATCATTGGGTATCATTTGGATCCTCGGGTCTCCCTAGCCCACTTAAAAGGGTCTATTTCTCCTCTTCCCTATCCCCTCAGGATGTGTGCGGTGCACATATGCGCGGGCACTGACACATTCCTCTGTGAAATTGTGTAATGTAGTTCTCGCCATGAATATGACCTTAGCTGTCGAAATGGCGTTAAACCTCTATTACTCACTCACTCATTTGGATCCAGTATGTCGACCACACAGGACTTTCATAATACATGACTGTCGTTTTAGGGAGCTGCTCAGTATTGTTGCACTGGGTCAAATGGTCAATACATCAAACCATTAGTAAGCCCTCTTGGAAAGGATAATAGGTAATAGTATATCGATACAATTTATATGCTTTGCAGATCTAGGTGATGAAACAGAAAATGGTGGGTTCTAGCCAAAATGCCATATATCATTATGAATTCTTATATACTAAAGACTTGAAAACCAAACACTGTTTTTTTTTTGTATACGCTATCCGATTTTTTTTTTAGAATTTGTTCTAGTGGTAGCATTCAAGATACGTGTTATAGCCAATGTTAGGGGCTATCACTTACATATAGGCTAAGGTCTTGTTGCCAGAAATGACATTTTATTTAGTCAGAATCTTGATATTTCTGCCAATCAAGGAATGACATTTTTATATTTTTATTGTGTTTAGGTCCTAATGATCTAGGTAGAGAAGACTTGATATGTGTTAACCCTTTAGGGATGGTAGGACACATGTATGTAGCCCTAGTGAAATACTTGTCAAGAGCTACGTTTATGCATCATGCTGACCCCACTGGGCATACACTTCTGAATAATGGGCATGATGCACCAGTAGAGTTGCTGCAACAGTGCATCATGACGACATATGAAAATGAAGCGTGGGCATCATGTCACCCCTTAAGGAAAAAAAAACATAAAAATTAATGCATTCTTATAGAATGCTCATTATGTCAATGTTTTGATATTGTATGTTTTGATAGTATATGTGATTATTTGATATACGGTTATCCGTAATACTAAAGTGCTAAATGATATTGAGTATTGTTAATGTTTCAGTTGGTAGATGTCTGTGTTGTGAGTATATGCACTGATAATCACAAAAATGATTACGCAGTAAACAAACTGTTGATTAACTTGGGGGGAAATGAAATTTGCAAGGCAAAAGGCACGCACATGTATGCCACTGAAGTATAATAGGTACATAAACATCATACATATCTCTGGTCAAAAAAACAATTGATAACCTTGATGTTTATGCTTCTGATATTATTTGTATCACATATTGTCTTGATGCCTGGTCACAATCATTTATGGTTCCCATAGTCAACAAAATCGCTGAGTTCCTTTGGTATTATGTACAGGGTAATTTCTGAGATTTACAGAAAACCTGAAACCTGACGGATGCTATTAACACGAGTTAGTCCTTTAGTATGGTATCTAAAAAAAAGATGAAACAGAAAATCTAAAAATTTTCTTGACTGTTTATGGATAAATTAAACGAATTTGATTACTTGTTTTCGTTTGTGATCAAATCACAGTTTATCGAGTTTGTTCTAAAATTGATATTTGATTTAGAACAATACTTTGACTTGTCATGATGACATTTACCCTGCTTTAGATATACTCTTTGAGTAATGCCTGGTATTTCTCTGCTGCATTTAACAGGTAATATGGTATAGGGCACGCTCAAATCAATTGCACTTTCTACCTAACTATTGCTTAGTAAAATACGATGGGTCTTACAATCGTGTTGAATGTCTGTGATTTCTCCTAACCTCTAGTGACTGAAATGCTATGTATTTCAATCTATTCACTCTTTTATATCTAACCTTTTAAGAACTGTGTCCACAAGACGAATGGTATATTGTTATATTCTACTTTAGTGTTTGACAAATAGTGTTTGCCATAAACTGTACAGTGTTTAAGGGTACAGTTTACTTCGAGATGTCGTTCGTGTAATAAAATATTCATGACCGCAATGCTCTGGTAGTTCTTTACGATTCATTTTTGGCATTTTAATTGCACCTCAAGGCCACACCATGAAAATGTTTGTCAAAAGGATCTCGCTTTCAAGATGTGTGTGTGCAATTAAAGGAAACTTTTTCTTTTACTTCATTGGTGGGGCACATATTGGAGAAACTGGTTTAAGTATAGAGTAAAAGACCCAATTTCCGGACAGTAAGTGGTTGTCTGTTGATTTCCACCAGACTGAATGCCTGATAAGCCCAATCCTCTGACATTTTAAGAGTACCTATATGGTCTAACATGCACTGGAATGGTTCCCCATAGATATGATATCTCATTGTGAATTATGGGTCTCTAAATAGGTCACAATGGCCCCAAATTCCAGACAGAGGCCCCTAATTCCAGACAGTGAAATTATCCATTAGATTTTCTTAGGAATGTGTCATCCCACAAGATCATATGAACAATTATTATACTTGGGTTCAAGACCTTCATTTTGATATATTACACTCCCACTTAGTCAAATTATGACATATTGTGGTCTAGCAGGTTCCGGGGTGTTTTAGCTACACATACCTTTTTAAATTTTCAAAATCCATTCAGTAGAACAAAAGTTATGAATTTTTTATTGTTTGGACCATATTCTAAAACTGTAGGTGCATCTTATACGCGAGGTGCGCCTTATACATGGGAGATTACGGTACATCATTTCTGGGTAATACTAATGGGGGCCTCAACACAAATATTTAGGATCTGGTGACAAGCATATTGCTACCCATGCAGTATTGGTCATTTATGAATTAATCGTAGATGTTACTGATATAGAATTGCATTCATATGATAGGCAGGCATACTATACAAACGTACTAGCAGTATAGCTAATTCATGTCAGTATTTATCTATATATTACAGGGTGTCCAAATTAGGGGCCCCTTAATTGTAGGATGGTCCAATTGTAAAGGCATTCATAAAATGTAATAGTCTTAATTATGATACCAAAAACCCTTCAGAGTACTCAACTTATGGTTCATATGGATGCATTCATACTGATATGTTGAACTAAAACAGCATTTTAAACATCATACTATTCAATATACCGTAATCTCCCGCATATAAGGCACACCTAGAGTTTTGGAAAATTCTCAAAAAAATGAAAAAATTTTGGTTCTACTGAATGAATTTTCAAAATTCAAAAACCTGTGTAGCTTGGGCCACCCCGGACCCTCCTGGCCCCCTTATGTTCTATTATGACCAAGGGGGCATGTAAGATATCAAACAAAGGTCTTGGTGTCCCCCTTGTGGATCCAATGAGAACTAAACCCCCCGTATAAGACGTGCCTTATACGCGGGAGATTACGGTAACAGAGAGTCCAGGCTAAGCTGGGTGGTAAGTGACCACCACTTTATCCATTCACCTGAACCTCAGCACAGGACAATCACACTTTTGCCCAGGTTTTCTGGGAAAACTTGAGGACACATGTACATGTGTTGTATAACATTATTTGATTTGTAATCAATCAATAATTGATTGCCCTAATCACTGCTCTAGCGGGAGTGTCCGGAATTTGGGTGTGTCTGGAATTAGGGCCCAGTACTCAACCGGCTTACGATAAAATCACCCCGTTTGAGGACAGTGTGACGCACCTCTTGCTAACTCGACACACTGTTACTCTTGTCAGCTATTAGTGGGAAGAAAGGATCATATCGATAATAATAATGAAAAAAGAATGACTCAAAATTATCATTAACGTGCCATTATTTATTCAAGTAAAAAATAATTCCTTTAAATCTAAGAAAAGACTCCACTGATAAGCGTTGATCCTTTAAAATAGAAATGACCTAATCACATGCGATACTGTACAGTCAGTTTTAACTGCGTTCATTAACAATATGCCTCAACAATTTCTTTGTTCCAGTTAACGTCTATAGTACATATCACATTATGCATCAACAGTTTCTTCGTAATTGGTATGCAATGAAATTAACCGAAATACAGTACAAAAGTGATTTCAATGCATATGAATTATGTCCACGTGAAAGAGATCCATTGGTTACTATTATGGCTGATAACAGATCGTAGACTTTTTATGTACAGGGTATCATTCAATTTCATGTACTTGGCTTAAAGATATTGTTACACTAAAGACCAGTCAGCTATTTTATACAAAATATCTCAAATATTCCTGACTATGGCTGGGCACATAACACTGATTCTGGCCTTAGAAAAAAGATTCACTATTGAAAATGCCCACTGGCAAGACATTGGTAGTTTTGGAATGCCTACTTTTGATAGAATATAATTGGACAAATTTATTGTCTGTAGCAAATAAATATTGTAAATAAATATTTGGTAGATGATTATGGTACAATAAACCAATAGAAATGAGACTGAGTCTTTTTGTAAATGATGGATCAATAACCCTCTGATGCCCAGAGGGAAAATATTCCTTTTTGGCTTGTAATCCTGTAATGGAATATTTTTCTTCAAATAGACTCCTGTATCTGATGAAGAATATTCCTGGAGGTTGTCCATGTTGTACATGCTAAGCTCAAATATTTTCTGTCCATGTTTTCCCCATGTATGTATTTGAAAGAAGTATCCATGGATATGTATATACATGTATAACCTCGGGACGGTAAGCGTATATACAGAGATGTCTGACGGAAAAGGCCGAAGTGGCAGAGAAGGACGACAGGAATAGGCTACAAAACACTCATGAACATTTCCACAGGATGATCGCTTGACTACCTCCGAAGAACATGTAGAGTAAGTTTTTGACTTCGTGCGTAATTTCGAATCCAAATCCTTCGCCTACCACTACGTGCCAGGATGCACCGAATTTCTTATCCATTGTCTCTTTGATGAGTTTTGCTGCCGTCTGAAAAGAAAAGAAATATAGTGTGTCAAGAAATAACCTAGACCAAGCTCATCTTTTTCAGACATACTTTCCTTTGAAATTTTTTTTTTTTGAAACGATTTTTATTTTATCATGGTTACATGAATGCATTTTAATTCCACTCCTCATCCTCATAATAGTTTTTACTGTCAAAACACAAATTAGCCAGCATTTCTTTTTGTTAATGTATAGGGTAAATGTGGGTCACCTACCTCATTGTTATTGGAGAATTTTTCACAAGCTGTGACACACAACTCCATAGCCTCTACCCTCATCTCTTCGTTCATATCAGAATGCTGAAAAATGAAAGAGAAAATTTAACTATTGAAAGATAATGATCAAGATTTTAAATATGACAAATATCAAGTAGAGCCAAACATTGAATAAAAGCAGCCCCCCCCCCTCCCCACTATCGGTATATACTCCATGTTCTCATGGTCTGCATTATCTCTACCTCACACTGGTAAACTTTAACCATGGACTTCTTTAATTTCAAACCACACCATTATATGGCAACCTAGTTCCTAGTGGGTTTCATTACAGGTCCTTACCAGGATAAGTGGCGTTAAGAGGCTACCGTAAAGACTGCGGAGGTCAGCAGCAGACAGCAGCGAATCTAGGCTTTGCGCTCCAGATGCGGCACTCGTAATAGGGCCCTTTCCAATACTCGATCCTCCAGAGGGATCCAAAAAATACT
The DNA here is from genome assembly GCA_949317995.1 of Acholoe squamosa. Classification (NCBI taxonomy): domain Eukaryota; kingdom Metazoa; phylum Annelida; class Polychaeta; order Phyllodocida; family Polynoidae; genus Acholoe; species Acholoe squamosa. Next base: position 62,576,387 of record OX439040.1, read on the forward strand.
GTGTGGGATCTAACCTTCCATCGCTACTAGCAACACTGCCCTGGTCAGGGGACTGCATGACTGCAAGCAATGGTGGACAGCAGACAAATACAGCTTGGATCACTGGAGGAGAGTGGCTGGCTCTGCTGTGCTTAATGCTACATGTATATCCCCTCAGGCACTGTCATATTAAACTGGACATGGCCCATTACACTCTCCTAACACATGTACAGGTACAACAGGCTTAAAGGCAGGTACAATAGGTCTGCATGGAGAGTGGAGTGATCTGTCCTTGATTGACATGCACTGTAATGAGTCATTGTCCCAATGACGTCCATGACGTGTAGTGATGGGGCATGACGTGATTGTCACATCTAGGATGGACATGTGTGAGACAGCCATAACGAATGGTGGATGCTCTTCCAACTTGGACAAAGGCCAAAATGACCACTCTGTGCTTGTAAAACAAGCATTTTGACCGATAACTTCACCCATATGGAATACTGTCTATGTGATCTACAGTGTGCACCTGTAGAGTGGAATATTTTCTAGCAACATGTTCAGCAAGTGTCTATTGGTCCTATTCTATTCACCTTGTGGGCAAATTTGGAGATATTTCGCTCACAGCACACTTCAGTTGACATATACATTTCTTATAATTTTGGGATGCCCAGGTGTGTTTATGTTGCTAGGTTACGCAAAACAAGTCTGGGAGTCTGTTGCTATCATATTGAGTGCCACTGCTGGTAGTACTGCGATGTCCAACTTGTTTGGATTTGACTGGACAATGATGGGATATTATGCATCCAATCCATCGATCATCACAATTGGAGCAAAAGATGTCTACTTATAGGAGTCTAGACCAAATCGCTGTGGGTTAACCATTTTGAATTGTGCTGGATCTAAAAAAAGTGGTAAAGCTCACTGATAAAAGAATACCATGTTTGGTACCTTGTCCCTTGATATCACCACGGAGCTAGAGAGCTGTACCTCCCTGATATTACCCACTTCCATGGAAAAGCTGGTTCCCATCGTATCAGCTATTATCAGTGAACGTCGCCAGATTCAGCTCTAGTCCCACTTGGGGCCTAGAGGATGGTGGATCCATACTTCCAATACTTCACACCTGGGGGAGCCACTTCCGCACACCCATCTGGACCAAACTCATGTTAATTATAATGATGGTACCCAATTTTTACCTCGGCTCTTTGCCATGGTCAAATTAAAGTGTGTATACTCGCTAAAGGGTCACACAAATATATCCTTTAAAATCTGTCTAAAATAGCTTCATATGTTGTCCTCTCATGATCTGACAATGTAGCAATCATCAGAGACTGGTCTATGTACATAAACTAAAGAGTGGTCATTAAGCACATAATGCAGCCTTCTGGCGGGAAACCACCAAGGCACCATGATCCTGGGAGGATGTTATGTTCCCAGCAGATTCTACAAAAGCCTCCATGGGCATAGCACACCGCATTCATGATTGGAGAGTACCCTTGCCAGAAATGAATGTGGTGAGATCAGGTGAGATCACAGAGCAGCACTGCCACCTAATGGGAACTTTTACAATTAAAACTAATGTGTACATGGTTCATGGTGTTGATTGTTATCCGGTATTTTTCTTGGACCTTTTGTTATCCGGTATTTTTCTTGGACCAAGATTTAATACAGGACAAGGGAATCTGCTGTTTTAAGGCGTAAATATTGCACATAGGAGTTTAGAATTTTCACAGATGATATAGAATGTCATATAGATGGATAAGGATGGGAAATTTAAAAATGGGTTATCTGCTAGTGAATATACACCCTTTAACCATTAAAGGACGGCATGTTGTCTACAGATAACAACTACAACAGTTAATGACTGTCATTATGATGTAACGATGAATGCTTGGGAATGATAAGAGGTACACATTTTTAAAAAAATTTTTTGTGGAGGTATATACCGTTAAATGTTTCTAGAAAGTTCGTGATCTTATATAGGCTTGTGCCTGATAAATAAACAGTACCCCGGGAAAGACTGAATAGTCTCCGGGGTCTTAAAACGGGCCCATCGTCTCAGTAACTTCCAGACAGTCTATGGGTACCAGGTCACAACTACGAAAATTCGAAGCTTATTCATCTTTGTTTCAATTGCCAGTTCCATCTATTGGTAGTCTTTCGTTTTTGTGATGCCAAGCTTTGAGGGTAAACAAAAAATATGTATATACATCTGATATATACATGTCTTAAAACTTCTCCCTTTATATCGAGAATTGTATTGATTATAATGATCTATTCTAATGGATATTCAAATCTTACTATATTGTGCTGTTGTTTGATGCAATGTATGAATTCTCAAAAACTTATTAGGCGATATTATGTACCAGTATTGTAAAGGAATACCAAAAAGCAAAAAGGGAGCAATAAGATGTGCTGTGCAAAAGGTGTTTTACACTTGGCTGCTCATGAGTAAAATGCATTTATTACACATTGTGTGTACATTATTCAACCCCACTTGAAGTGGTATCCCACGCCAAGTTGGTTCAGACTTAAAAGATCCCTCAAATACGGTTTGCTTGCTTGCTTTAACCTAAGACCACAGAAATCAATTTTGTGATTCATCCAGTTCCATGCAATGAGATCCCATTTTAACATTTTGTAGAATTTTAAACAGAGGGTATAGGGAAACCTCAAAAACCACCAGAATGCATAAATTTAGGCTCTAGATTTATAAAACTGTTTGACTGGGGCGGTAATGCCTCCAGACCACCCTATACTTAGCTTGTCCTGGCTGCTTTTTAAACAAAAGACATAAGGCTAAGTAGTGTGTGACTCGCACTGCAGCTACTGATGAAATTGGTCTTGAGAAGTGGAACCCCCTTTTCAATTTCTTGCATTCCAATAGAAAAATAATTATTGATGATAATAACTCTGTGAAGTGATACTTTTACCTTATACTTCAGTGAAACAATACAATTGAGTGTGATATGATGCTGTACAATCTGGTGCAACACAATTCGATGTTGGGGGGGGGGGGAGAAATATTTTGACCCCTCCTGAGGGGGGGGCCAAAAATATTTTGGCACCTCTCAAAGGGGGGGGGCGGAAAATATTTTCAGGGGTCAAAACGAAAACTCACCAACCCCCCCCTGTTGTTAAAAAATGAACACTCCCTAAGGCTAGCCTAAAGTAAAGGGCAAATACAAACTGTGTAGCTCTTCACTGTATAAACCAAGATTTTTTCTCAAAAATCCTACAACAGATCTAGATCTAATGTGACATATTTCAATGCGATACACTGTATCAAACATGTATCATTAATACAACTAGTATTGCAGCAAAACTCATGTACCTACTTATAAATGTTTACTATAACTAGGCCTAGAGGCGATAGGCATAGTTTATGAACTAGTTTAGACTTAAATTGATGCAGTTGTATAAATGGGTCGTGAGTAGGACATGTGTTGTTATTGCCAGTATTGCCATTAATAGTAGAGAGTTTTAGCAGCCCCGATGTGGATGTATCCGTATTGCATAACCAGGCAACCAAGTGTCTTACGTCATCAAGTTGTGTGCAGCCCAGCAGAGCTACCTACGTCCATCACGTAGCAAAGCACTGAGATACGTTCATTACGTACGTAGCTCCGTAGCGGAGGTGCGTGTATGGGTATATCTACGTTGGCTTTGCTAAAACTCTCTAGTTTTGGTGTTGATGCCATTCACTTTAGTCTTTATCAAGTTGATATCTACTTGAATCTACTGGAGACTCCAGTAGGGACCCCAGAATCCGCTAGGGGCGCCCCTTAGGGAGTTGCAGTGAAAGCTGTGCAGAAGGATTTTGTTGATTTAAAGTGAAACCCTGTGACCTCCGACAGTAAGATCTAGGTCAAAGGTCAAGGTCAAAAGGTCATTTGACTAATCAATTAAATATAGGTCATGTATGTATCTATCTAGGATTTTTGGAATTTTTCAAAAACTCCGACTAGATGTGAAATTAGGTTTTACAGGGTGTTTTGGAATATAATGCAGCAATGTAAATTGCTGATAACTCAAAAAGTGAATAGCCTGTGATTGGCTCCCATGAGTTATCATTTATCATGTTGCATGCGCTATTCGCACCACATTGCCCAAAAAAGCAGGAAAGTTAATACATGGATCAACATCATATACCTTCACCATTGGAGGCAAAAAGCGTCTTATGGCTGCCAACCAACTGAGTCTGTGCAATATTGACAATTTCTCGAAATTTACAAAACTTTTTAATGAAATACCTTTTCCTGCAAGACCCATACATCGCCTCCTTTAATGGCACTACAAATTTATTAAGTAATTCTGCCTCTTTTATACAAATTTCCCTTTTTTTAAAAACTTATTCGCACCACCAAAATGACTGAAAGTGCAGGGCCCCAGGGTGTCTCCTTATAACTCGCTTTTTGAGTTAAAAACCCCTATATTTTGGATATCTCTGGTCACAACTTCTGAGCTCTATTATATAATAGAAATGTATACTTAGTAGGTAGCAAATCCTGGGATTTAGCGACATATATTTCATCATATCTCGGGTTCTATGATAGATCTAGATAGAATCAAAATTCCAAAAGATTTAGATTTCCTTGCTCAGGCTCTATCCAAAAACAGTGGTCAACTGTGGAATATTAGAAGGGAAATGGTATGGAACCTGACTGTGGGCTGCGTGAATCCACGAGATAAGGGCCGAGATTTGCGGACCCACTATGTTTCTATCTGGTCTACGAACTCTGCCGTCCGGGGGCCCCTTACAGCTCTAAAAATAGAAATCTAGAGATGGGGTTAAAACCATGATAACATACTCCAAGCTCTAAGCCTTAGGGAGTGGTCATTTTTTAATAACAGCCTAAACAGGGGGGTGGGTTGGTGGGTTTGAGGGGGACAAACAAAATTTCAGACCCCTCTTTAATACTAGTTCTTATGGGGGAAGACAAAACAAATTTTGCCCCTTTTGAGCGAAAAAGCCCGTGCGCGACTATAGAATAAAAGGGGGGACAGAAAAATTTCAGACCCCTGAGAGGGGGGACGGATAAAATTTTCGCCGCACACACGCGGAATTTCACCTACCCCCCGCCTGTTCTTAGTAAGTCTTTAATAGGCTGTTTGCCGTGATCTGACACAGTTCACATATAGATCAACATGTGTACCTTGACACCTGTCATTTAAGATCATATTAAACTTCTTTAAATATTAAGGTATGTAGCTGATGTGATTACAATTTACAGTGAGAATACACACATGATAGTGATACACTCTCTGTCTCTGAAGTTTCAGAAAGTTCAAAACTTTGCAAGACATTTCAACAAAAACTCTGACGTACCCGAACAAGAGGATATGTATGTACCACCCTCTTAGGTTCCTCGGCTCCTTTCTTATCCTGTCCTTCTTCTGCCATTTTTATATCAGTGTAATCTACTCGTAGACAATGAACTTGTGGCAATATACATGCAATCTATTGACAAAATGCAGACAGCTGCCTGTATCCAAGCAAAACAAAGCGCATGCGCACTTTTGTAGGTCGTATTTCCGCCGAGCGATAATACAGGATTGTTTTTTTTCCCCATGCGGGAACTCGGTGCCCGTTTTTGTACATTGATATGAGAAAATCGCAATAAATTTGGCAAAAGGTTTATGAACTTCAATGTCAGAAACGAAGGTAAGATAACAGAAAATGCGTACATACTACACAGATAGCTTAAACGTGTTGACAATTGCTGTAGACAGTGATAGCTTCTTACATTTTGCTCTGTTTTGGTGTACTTACTTACTACTTCAAGTACTTGACTTGAGACCTAGTCAATGCCTAGTCCAGGCGGCTGTCACGAGTTGGTGAGTTGTTGCTCTCACTGTTTACTCTTATATTTGTGCAAGTGTATTGTCAAATAACTGAATACGGCAACATAGAATATAGCTAGATAATTGAAATACAGAGAGAATAAGACCATAATCATGCCATCAATTAGATAAAGTGATCATCATGATCAACACCTCCAAAATGAGGGTATGACCTAGAAGCAAAAATCCCCCACCCCCGGAGGGGGGAACTGACTCGTAAAAAGGGTCGTCAACTCCGCCGTCAACTCCCAGTTGATGTTCGTGTATATATGTATAAAATAGTGTTGTATATGTATTAAATTGGTTCAATTATATGTGAATTTGACTTAAAGTCATATTCTACACTTTCTACTCCCTAGCCCACCTAAAAAAGTATTATTTAGTAAAATACAAGTGCTATTGGGATACCCGTTACAACATGTGAGGTGGGATGCATTTTTTGCACTGTTCAAGACAAGGGAGCATTTATTTTTCAGAGGTTCACAAAATCAGTTCTGAATGAGTGGGGATGGTGGACTTTGGGAATGGTGCAGGAGTGGCAGTTCTTTAACATGGGGGGAGAGGGCTGGGGGGGAGGGGGTTTAGACTTTCTAGGATAAAAAAATTTCAGACCCGAGTGATCATTTTTTAACAACAGGTGGGGGGCTGGTGGGTTTGAGGGGGGGTAAGAATTTTTTCAACCCCTTGCCCAGGGGGGCAGAATTTTTTCCACCCCTCTAATGAGGGGTCAAAATAATTTCACCTGTCTTCAGAGGGGGGGTCAATTTTTTTCCCCGCGTCTGCGCATAAACCCACCAGCCCCGCCCCTGTTTTTATAAAAAAATGATCACTCCCTTAGGGGGAACAAAGAATTTCACCCCTTTTTTAAGCGAAAAAGCCCAGGCCCTAGCTACTATTAAAGAGAGTGGTCATTATTTATCAACGGGGGGAGGGTGGTGGTGGGTTTGAGGGGGGAGTTCGTAAAATATGCAGATCGACCACTCCGAGGAGGGGGGTAAAAAATTTTGACCCTTCTTGAGGGGGGGGGGTTGTAAAAATTTTACCCTCTTTTTAGCAAAAAGCCTGAACTCTACTATAGATCAAAGAGGGGCGCGGGGGTGCGCAAATTGTTTTTACTGCTGTTGAGAGGGGGTGCGTAAAAAATGTTCTGGCATCCGCACAAAAACCCACCACCCCCGCTGTTGATGAATAAAGACCACTCCCTAAAGAATAAAAGGGGGGGGGGAGTGGAAAAGACTCCAAACCCCTCTATGTTGCCATGTGGGGATAGGGTGTTTACCCCTTTCACTTCAGTCTGGCTGGGGGGAGGGGTGGATGAGGGAGCATCTGTTAGGCTATTCATTTGGTACAAATGACATCATGCAGGGGTAGCGGGAGGGGGGTTAGGCCCGGCATGATGGGATTAATTTTCCATATACCTTCAGCATTGCAATATTGGCAAAAAACATGATGGGGGGGGGGTATCAAAAATGGTCGAAAAAAGCATAACATCATTTGTACACACCTCAATTGCAGAGGTGGTGGATAGGAATAGGGGGCCTATATTTCAGGGGTAGGCAATTTTTTTTTTTTATTGGGAGGGAAATGGGGATTTCATGTGAGTTGATGTCCTTCATACAAAGCTGTCAGCTCCAGGTTCTATAGAGGGGGTAAAGACCCTGGAGTTGATGTCCTGCATACGGAGCTATCAGCTCCAGGTTCTAGAGGGCTTAGTACGAGCTTAGTACTGAGGCCTAGTGCATCCGCCATTGCTATATCTGGGAGCTGGCAAGATAAGGACTGATAAGAACCAGCATGGTGGGTACTGGGTGTTACATAATGTACCCAAATAATTCTGCAGTGGCTGGAGGGAGGCATCTCATTAGTTGATATTGTATCCCGGGTCAGCCCTATACAGGTGGTATAGACCATGGGAGTTGATGTCCTGTATACAGAGATGTCACCTCCAGGTTCTGTAATAGTGCTATAGACCATGGGAGGTGATGTCCTGCATACAGAGCTATCAGCTCCAGGTTCTATAGAGGATGTAAAGACCATGGGATGTGATGTCCTGTATAGAGAGCTATCAGCTCCAGGTTCTGTAGAGGGGGTATAGACCATGGGAGGTGATGTCCTGTATACAGAGATGTCAGCTCCAGGTTCTATAGTGGTGATAAAGACCATGGGAGGTGATGTCCTGTATAGAGAGCTATCAGCTCCAGGTTCTGTAGAAGGGGTATAGACCATGGGAGGTGATGTCCTGTATACAGAGATGTCAGCTCCAGGTTCTATAGTGGTGATAAAGACCATGGGAGGTGATGTCCTGTATAGAGAGCTATCAGCTCCAGGTTCTATAGAGGTGGTAAAGACCATGGGGGTTGATATCCTGTATATATTGGTGTCAGCTCCATCACCCCTGACGGTGATGGTGGATAAACCATGGGAGCTGATGTTGGTTTTCAGCTCCTGGTCCTAATCTGATGGTGAAGGACTCTATAGCAGGCCATCAGCTCCAAGTCAATGCGATATACCATATTTCCCCGCGGACAAGCATTAAGTTGTAAATTGGTCGGGCGTAAACATGCAGCAGGCTATTTCATGAAAAAAGCAGCCTCCCACTTTGCATTATTCCTCACATAAATCTACCAATTATGTTTCAATATCCCATCTTTTACCTACAGATTACAGTCTGATTTATTTTCAAAGTAGTTTTTACACGGGGCCCCATCAATACATGGAGAAATATGGTATTCACTATGGGAGTTGATGACCTGTATGGTGGGGTGTCAGCTCCTGTACCATCAAATGATATAGGTAGTATCTGGAGCTGATGACCTATTAAACAGGTCATTAGCTTCAGTGCTATCTAACACCCTGTTATTACCTATAGCTGACAGCCTAGCATACAGACCATGAACTCCAGTAACATCACCTACCATGGTGTAGGGGCCGGCATCGTTGTATATATATTAGTGCCGTTCATCCGAGAGACGTGTTCGTGTGGTGCTCGTTCCTTCTATGCCAGCTAGGTGTCGCTTTGCGATACCCCGTTGGTACAAGAGGGGGCAGCACCATGCCTCGCGTCCAGCTTCTACTAAGAAGCCGGACGAGCGGCAGAAGGGGACTGGACGTGGTCCAGTCAAGACGCTCAGTCATAATCTATTGAAACTTAAATAAAGTCCTACCCGAGAGGTAGGGGTATCCGGGGCTTTGCCCAACCCGAACTACTCGTGTTGTGTTGGTATCTCTAGTGATAAGCGAGCAAACGATCCACCCAACATATAAGTCGATACGAACCATTACAATAGTAACACCTGGAGTTGGTGCCTTACTATAGTGGTCATCACTTACAAGTTCCAGTGCTACATAGCAATAAAAGTACATGGGGACGATGCCCTACTGTAGAGGCCTTCACCACCAGTACTCTACACCTGAGTAGGACCCGAAGCTGACACCCCACCATACAGGTCATCAACTCCCATAGTAAACACCATATTTCTCCATGACATGGCCAGGCCCCGTGTAATTGCCAATAAATGTTACGTTTTAGGCCATAACTCCACTTATATGTAAGGTAGTTAGACAATTTCTTCACGGTACAATTTGTACTCATGTCCCATCTATTAAAACTACTTTGAAAATAAATCAGACTGTAAGCTGTAGGTAAAAGATGGGATATTGAAACATAATTGGTAGATTTATGCTAGGAATAATGCAAAGTGGGAGGCTCCTCTTTCATGTAATAGCCTGCTCCATGTATAAGCCTGACCAATTTACCACTTAATGCTTGTATAAGCCTTGGCTTATACATGGGGAAATATGGTATATCGCCTTGACTTGGAGCTGATGGCCTGCTATAGAGGCCTTCACCATCAGATTAGGACCATGGTTTATCCACCATCACTGCCAGGGGTGACGGAATAGGGGGCTTAGGGTGGCCATGCCCCCAATCTCAGACTAAGGGGGCCAGACTATATTTTGCACCCCCCAAATTATGAAACCAATATACACTGTTATGGTGAACTTGGTCATTTGCTCCCCACCTGACCCGTGTCGGCTCCCCTGAAGTCACATTGCTTCCAACACCCCTGACTGTGCCTGGAGCTGACACCACTCTATACAGGACATCACCTCCCATGGTCTATAGCACTATTACAGAACCTGGAGGTGACATCTCTGTATACAGGACATCAACTCCCATGGTCTATACCACCTGTATAGGGCTGACCCGGGGTACAATATCAACTAATGCGATGCCTCCCTCCAGCCACTGCAGAATTATTTGGGTACATTATTTAACACCCAGTACCCACCATGCTGGTTTTTATCAGTCCTTATCTTGCCAGCTCCCAGATATAGCAATGGCGGATGCACTAGGCCTCAGTACTAAGCCCTCTAGAACCTGGAGCTGATAGCTCTGTATGCAGGACATCAACTCCAGGGTCTTTACCCCCTCTATCGAACCTGGAGCTGACAGCTTTGTATAAAGGACATCAACTCACATGAAATCCCCATTTTCCTCCCAATAAAAAAAAAATTGCCTACCCCGCTGAAATATAGGCCCCCTATTCCTATCCACCACCTCTGCAATTGAGGTGTGAACAAATGATGTTATGCTTTTTTCGACCATTTTTGATCCCCCCGTCATGTTTTTTGCGAATATTGCAATGCTGAAGGTATATGGAAAATTAATCCCATCATGCTGGGCCTAACCCCCCTCCCGCTACCCCTGCATGATGTCATTTGTACCAAATGAATAGCCTAACAGATGCTCCCTCATCCACCCCTCCCCCCAGCCAGACTGAAGTGAAAGGGGTAAACACCCTATCCCCACTTGGCAACATAGAGGGGTTAGGAGTCTTTTCCACTCCCCCCCCCATTTTATTCTTTAGGGAGTGGTCTTTATTCATCAACAGCGGGGGTGGTGGGTTTTTGTGCGGATGCCAGAACATTTTTTACGCACCACCTCTCAACAGCAGTAAAAACAATTTGCGCACCCCTGCGCCCCTCTTTGATCTATAGAAGAGTTCAGGCTTTTTGCTAAAAAAAGGGTCAAATTTTTACACCCCCCCCCCTCAAGAAGGGTCAAAATTTTTTACCGCCCTCCTCGGAGTGGTCTGAATATTTTACAAACTCCCCCCTCAAACCCACCACCACCCTCCCCCCGTTGATAAATAATGACCACTCCCTTTAATAGTAGGGCCTGGGCTTTTTCGCTTAAAAAAGGGGTGAAATTCTTTGTTCCCCCTAAGGGAGTGATCATTTTTTTATAAAAACAGGGGGGGGGGGGGCTGGTGGGTTTATGCACAGACGAGGGGAAAAAAATTGACCCCCCCCCTCTGAAGACACTTAAAATTGTTTTGACCCCTTCATTAGAGGGGTGGAAAAAATTCCGCCCCCTGGTCAAGGAGTTGAAAAAATTCTTACCCCCCCTCAAACCCACCAGCCCCCCCCACCTGTTGTTAAAAAATGATCACTCCAGGTTTGAATTTTTTTTTCCTAGAAAGTCTAAACCCCCTCCCCCCCCCCCCAGCCCTCCCCCCCCCATGTTAAAGAACAGCCACTCCTGCACCATTCCCAAAGTACACCATCCCTACAGTAGATAATATATGCTCCCTCACCTAGTGATGATGGAATTGCGCGCTGCAAGCAGCGCGCACCATATGTGCCTATTGAACACACCAATGTATAGCTACCTAGACACTGACTGGGAGTTGACGGCGGAGTTGATGCCCCGTTTTACGATCCAGTCCATACCTCACCCCCGGGCCCATACTTCGTAACACTAACAGTGGACTACATCTTCCAATGTTAATTTGAATGTAGTATGTTTGATCATGACCGCTTACTCCTACGTGTTGACCATGTTTCATCCCATCCAAGCACTAAGACAATGGCAGCGTTATTTAACAGCAAAGCCAAAGACCTATATATTTCTCACTCTATTTCTGCTAATATTTGGATGTGGAAATAGAATGAATGTTTTTAGTACATATATATCAGAGGACTGTAAGATATGTCTATTCGTTGAGCTATAGGAATGTGAGTCAAACATTACTAAGAGGGAAAAATACATGGAACCTGACTCAGAGGTGTGTGAATGTGCGAGATTAGGCCCGGGATTTGCAACCGGAGAAGCACTAATCCTCTTGCGAACCTTTCCAAATTTTGTGCTAGAATTATGGAGAAATTCAAATCGGGAAGAACATTGCATGTAAAAAGAAGAAAGGTCAAAAGCAAACGATCGGACAGTCCATCAGTTACTTGTAAAAAAAAAAGACAACCAAGAAACCTTGCCAATCCCAGTAAATTAGGATATGCGGTGCTACTGTGTCTAACTGTCTTTTTTGTTATACCCATATGTATAAGCAATGACATTGGGGATGATACCCATATGTAAACACCCTCATACTAGTCATGTCGTCATGTCATGCTAGTCAGTCATGTTGTTGGAAAGCAACCATAATATTGTATTAGTACTTGCTAATCAGTCATGTTGCTGAACTATATATCCTTGAGATTGCATGAATTATAGGCTGTTTTAAATAAAGCATACAGTAATCTCTCGCGTATAAGGTGCACCTCGCCTTTAAGGCGCACCCCCAACTCAGGGAGGTCTGTTATAATGTACATGTATAAGGCGCACCTCTGAGGGCAGATTTTTGTTAATTTAGTACTGTTCTATAGTAAAAGATACCCCCCTATAAGGCGCACCCCAAAATCAAGGCAATTTACCTCCCTTGTATAAGACCCAGCAGCATTTTGTTTGGCCTATAAGACGCGCCTTATATGCGGGAGATTACGGTACTCATTTATAGCTACATCAGTGAAGCCATTGTAACTGTCGGCTAATACCCGATCTCTTCTCTACTTCCCTTTACCTCAAATGAGGATGTGAATAAAATAAATTGGAAATTGAAATTAAATTACATAGCAGATTCGTAAAATGTGACAAACAAAGGGTTCCTTGTAGAGCTCTTGACTCGAGGTGGGCGCGTGGTGTCTATATACATGTATATGGGCTCAGGCCTTACTTATCTTTTGTCATGCCTAATGGGATTCCCCCTCAGTGAACCATGTCTGGGTGATCAAACACTGTGGTTTGTCGTGCCCTGTCAAATTCTCAATGGGACCATTAAAATAAATGAACACTTCTAAAAGTGGGGGAACGAAGCCCCCAGTTGCGGTTTTCTCCCTCGCGCTCCTCATAGATTCGATCATTTCCTGCAGGGTTCTCCACAGGATGAAAAAGCATACAGGTAATTTTCGAACACAAGCGCTATGTGGATCATAGTGGCAAATCATAGGCATCTCTCATGAGAGAATTTTGAAAATTATATTATAAATGGCAAAAGAATAGATTCTGTTAGAATTTTTCCACCAAATTTTACTTTTTCAGCCCTAACTTCTGTTCTAATTGTCTGATTTGCAAAATTCAAAAAAGTGTAGAAAGCTTTAATTCTCATGGAAAGCACACGGGCGGTGCTTTTTAGCTAAAGCACACGGGCGGCACTGAAAAGCACACGGGAACCCCGCCCGTGTACTTCCTATGTGTGGAGAACACTGTCCTGGGGATCATTCATCTCATAGATTCGTTCATTCATAGATGTGATCACCGCTGTGTTGGGCAAGAAGCATATAAATAGCTGTCTAGCTGTTTGGACGAGCAACTTTTAAACACTTGTACCTGTGAAAAGTGAGAAAAGAAAGGACTTAATGTCCATAAACCAGTCTCTCTGCTAAGTTTTTGAATACAATTAGTGGAGATGAAATCAAACAAACCAAACCAAATCGTGGCCATACTATGGGCCTGACACATCTAACCATCCACCCATTCACACCCATAATACTAATCCACTCAGTCATACCCATCTACCTATTCACGCCTCTCCACCCATTCACCATGAAATTTGGTCATTTTCACCCCCCCCCCATGAATTGCAAACCGCCATCATGAATTTTGAAGGCCAATAAAAATAGAAAAAGAAAAAAAAATTGCCATACCTTAACTTACACCCTCTCCCTGACCTGAGGAGGGGAGAGGGCATAATCAGTCCCATATTTAAAAAAAAAAGAACAAGAAGGTTCACCTGAAAAAAAGCTGAGACTTTATTATATGAAGAATGATCTGTCTCATTAACCCTTAAAATACCACTGATGCAGGAGTGTATCATGACCATTGGTCATCATGATGTACCAATGAAGTGCTGGCGAGACTGCTCGCCAGCACTCCATTGGAGCTTTTTCATGAAACATCTGTGTGTGTCTCTTGAGAAGAGAGACATGTCTCCAGGGTTTTTAAGAAGCTTTTACAAATGGAAATTCCTTCTTGAAGAAGGAGATGACATGCTAATGCATGGGGAGCACCAACGCAGTGCTATAGTCTAGTAATAGATACCCCGCTGGATATAGATACCCAGTACCTATTTCTTTAAGGCCATATCATGGGCAGAGGTAATCTTTCTTTACAGATGGAGGGACCAGGAGCCAATGGTGCTAAGTTACAAGTGCGAAGAGTGGTTCGGGAGGCTCAGAATGTATTAAAAGATACCTCCTCTGATGGTGCTACAGTATCAAACAGTCTAAGGACTATTACCAGATTCCTCCCAAATCTCCTAAATCAAGACAATGGAAGTGGCCTGCCTCTACCAGTGGAACACATGAGAGAAGGCAGACATGAGTTTATGAGCTCCCATTACCAGCAGTGGTTGGAGATGTTGGTGGGTCTGTTCAGTGTGGACCTTATAGAGAAGTTACCACGTGGACAGGTGTCCATTCTGCTGGATGTGTTCTTCTTACAAGGGATACCTGCAGAGTCATTCACTGTGCTCGTCAATAGTATCAGCAAACACAGGTGGGTCAGTTTGAATGTCATGGGATTTCTTTTAAAAATTTTTGATAAGTGTGTTTGTTTTTGTTTGTTTGTTGTGCTCTTTGTTTTTGTTTTGTTTTTTTTTGTTTTACAAAAATGGTGCGAATGGTATTTTTGAGACTTGTGGTTTGTGGCAGAAGGGTATAATGGCGTCTTTAATTGTAGATTTTGGATTGGTAAATGTTATGATATTCAATCTGTGTGAATATGATGCTTTGAGTATACTAATGGAATATGTATAAATAAAGTAAAAGAATCAACAGAAGGGCTGGGGATCCCTCTACATTCGTCTTAGCTAATTACACAGTCGTCTCAATGCACCATATCATATAATAACACATGTGTGCTTTCAGTACTGGGTACCAACTACAGAAGTGTGTGTCCTTACTGGAGACCTTCATTAGAGACCACCAGATGGGGCGCATGATGTGGGACCAGTGTGAGCTGGGTGTGAGTCGCGGGCAGGCTGGACGGGGTGGTAAGGTGGATCCCTACACACAGCAGCAGTGGCACCATCTTATCACACTGATAGCCACTGTACCCGAGAGGGTCACTAACAAACTACACAAGGAGACAAGGTAATTCTGTGATGTGGTGGTGTCATTTGATGAAATATACCTGTGCTTTTTTTATAGAAAAATGTGCGTTGGTAGATCAAGAAGTGTGAAATACCAAAACCACGTTAGATCTTGACCTGTCAATCTGTCCCTAGGCATATGATGGGTGTGGACCACTAAAATTGACATGGCGAAATGGGCTATTTTAGACTTAGTGACATGGTGACATGAACAATTTCTTAAATTCGACATGGTGACATGACCATTTCTTAAAATTGACATGGGGACATGGCCATTTTTTTAAATCGACATGTGACATGGGGGACCCCTCATCCACACCCCCCATATGATGTTAGGAGCGACCTGAGAGGGGCAGACGTGTGTGGATTCCCCACACTACATTAAATCATGACATGGCTAGCCTAAAAGATTGATGTGATTGTTTTTATCTTAAGTGAACATTTTTTTCCGAAATTTAGTAGTTAAAGTCCTTTTAGACTAGTCCTTCAAAGAAAGGAAATATCCATCAATTGGGTGCAGGGTGTGGTGGTACCGGTAATGATGATAGTGTGACTGTGGTAGTAGATCTATGGTCACTATATTCTACTTTTCTTCATTTTCAGTGAGGTTTTCTATCCAGACCACTATATACCATTGATTGTAAATGATTTCATGGCCACCTTACAAAGAGTACACGGAAACCTGAAGACAAATAAGGAATGCTCAATACACTTTCTTGGACAGCTCCTTGGGAAGCTATGTGTCAGTGGATATGGAGGTAACTAAATAACTACCCGTATTTACTTTGAATTTACCGATGAAGACAAGGGGCCAGTGTATAAACGAGCTCGTAAACGAGCTCGTAATACATGTACTTCAATTCACCACTTGCGTAGGTCAATATTCCTCTAGAAATAGCCCATTCTTTCTTTTTATTTGATTAGTTTTTTTTTTCTTTCTTGTATAAAGATGAGTATCTCCGTAATACCTCGAGTGTAATGGATTTGGTAAATGAATTTTCAAAATAAACAAAATGTAACAAGGATCCCCCATGGACCCCCTCTGCTGCTTTGGGAGTTAGATGGGATTGTAACGTTATCAAATGAAAGGTCTTGGTGCCGCCTTTGCATAAAGCCGCGCCTTATATGTGGGGTATTACTGTAAATGTGTAATATGTAAACTGAGACAGCTTTCCAAACATGTGAATCATGATGTTATTATATTTCAATGCTCATTTATTTATTGTACATTTCTTGATAAAAAAAAAATAAAGTAGATAAGTTGTCGGGGAGGATTGAACCCACGATCTCTGGTCTACATATGCTTAGTATGTGTTCTCCTATGAAATAGCCATCTCATTTGGATTACTCTTTGGGACCATAGCAATATAAAAAAAATGGATAAAAATGATCTAGGCCCCAGTGAGGATTGAACTCACGACCCCTGGTTTACAAGACCAGTGCTCTAGCCACTGAGCTATAGGGCCACACATGTTTCGCACACTGAGTAACCATACAGTACCGGTATATTGAATGTTACTGTCTGACACAGATGTTCATATGATTGATCAGGGGAGTTCGATCGAAGCGGGGGTGATATGAGAAGACCATGTAATACATCTCTTTCTCTTTATGGCAAGTCTTGTTATATGTATGCCGTATACTACTTATACACGAATTTGGGACTTAATGCGGCTTATAGGATGGTCTTGAACTGAGGGTGCGCCTTCTACCGGTAGGTGGGGTAAAACCACACAGGATAAATAGTAATCTGCTCAAAATTAAGCCGCGGGTGTGCCTTATATATGAGCTGCGCTTTATTCACTAAAACAGGACTCCACACTATCTATGATAAACATATACTGTACTGGTATAAGATGGTTATAGGATTGTATCATGCTGAAAGGGGTATGTACTCAAAGAATCCTACAAATATAAGGCTGTCTTGAGTATGTATTGCTTACAGCATGATTCATGTCCTATCGCCACTACATAATTTTCTGGGCTTCCCTAGCCCATCCTTGATCTCATCTTTTCTATCCTCTCTGTTTACCTGGTACACATACTGATGGACATTGATCTATCAAAGTATCTAATGGAGTTTCCTTGCCATGGATATGACATTAGTTGTTGAAATTGCGTTTAACGACCATTAGTCACTCACACATTGTCCCCACTATCTTCTCTCACATAATATTCTTATGTTATTTTCCAGATGTAGTCTGGGGGTTGTTGGTGCCACAAGTGGCCGTGTTGGTAGAGAAGGACTTTGTGTGGAGTCGGGTGTGTGAGGGACTTATCACCAGGATACCGGACACCGCCCTGGAGGCAGTCATCACTCCACTCATATGCACGGCTCCATGGTAAGGAACCACTCTTATTAACTCGGAAAGAGTTATAGGTACCACCTTGGGTTTAAGATGTTTTGGTTGGTACCAAATATGAGGCAGAAATGGGGAAACCATTAAAGATGTCTCTTTTGTTGAAAATAAAGTATCATACTGGTACAGTAACATTTAGTGACCATGGACATCATCCATACTTACTGATCTAATGTCTGATGTTATCTGAAATCAGTGATTACAAAATGGTGTCTAGAATCTGTACAGAGGCGACCCTTTGGGTCTCCAATGCTGAAGGATACACATTCCATTGGGAAACCTTTTTTCCTGCCCTTTTTGGGTGCTGTGTTCACTGTAGAGGTGTGTGTTAACCACAGATGCTGATGTCATCAGAAGTGGCAGCGTCTGGGTCACTCTCCATGCAGATTCCCCATCCATTCCACCTCCATATATGAATCATAGAGTCTGTGCAGGGACAGTGACTGGATTATTTGAATGGTACCAAGTGGAACCAATGCAGATATAAAGGGAAGGGGTCTCTCCGAGTTAACAGCATTTTAATGCTTTCCTCTAGTCTGTCTTTGCCCCCTAAAAAGTTATTAATCGGGCACCTTGTGTCCCGATTACATTGCACCCCTACAGATCCTCACTCAGATCCTCTAGGTACTCCTCTCTCTTTGTTCTGTAATGCAAAACCTGGTCTGAATACTCAGAATGTGTACTTCAGAGTTGAGAAAACACTCTCCTGAACCACTCCAATAGACATGCCTAGTTCCCTGTTAAATATGTCTTTAATTGTACAGTATTGATTAAAAAAATAAATAATATGTCACAGCATTTAGGTTTTTTACACATCTAGTGTGAAAGACTGTCAGTAATATGCCATGTCACAATAACAAGCAATCATGGTCACAGAAGGCCACCGCTGCCCAGTCCCTAGTTATAATAGCAAACAATCATGTTTTTATTGTTCTATGGGAAAACTGAATTGTCCCCCCCTCTCAATCACTGCCAGTCACATGGCATTGTTACATTTTGAGTGGTAGTCCGTCCAGTAGACGGACAGGCTGTTCTTACCTGTCCCCCACCTCTCAACATGGCCTTTACCGGTGGCCCTTACCTCTTCCCCTCAGCCTTGGCATAGGCCCGTGGAAACCCTAAACCTTTAGAGGCATAAAACTGCTTTACTATACTTTACCTATTATGTTTGTATGATGTATGCATGAATCCCTGGTGAGTAACTTGCCATTGCATGATTGTAACAAGTCCACAATGAAGCATGAATGGCCTACAGTGTTAGCAAGTTACTTGCAAAGACTGCATCCATGCATTATGACAATATCAAAGCCCTATGCATCTATCTGCCAAGGGTAAACTGACCAAAACAGAACTCAGCGTCCTGCTTGCTGTCTGGCCATATTGTGTTAATATAATCCTCTAGTTAATCTTGTTATGAACAGTCATCTTTACAGTGGTTACTGGCACACAATTACATGTACATAAAGGAACAATGAGGTGACAACATTACAGCAGACCAAAGGTAATTGAAGGAACTTCAAAGCAAAAACATCCATCATGTGTCATTGCCCTGGCCAGCTACCCACGTTTTAGTAGTGGTCTGGCTATTTAACTTTTAATGACTGAGTGCAGCATTAACCTTGTATGATGCATGGATGCACTTCTTACAAGTAACTCTTTGATGCTGCATTCATGCATCATATAGATATGCTTCTACAATGATGAGTGACTCACAAAAGCAGCATTCATGTATAATGACAAATGGGTAAGTATTGACCTCAAGCAGGAGGAAAGAAATGGCTAAGGACACTCTGGTAGCCAGCTGTACCTAATACATGTACTACTTCCTCCCCCCCCCCCCCATACACTAACACCCTCGTTCAGCCTGTGCGTTTTCTCTGTGCTACTGCATGTAATTCATAGCCTTAACCCTGTAAGGACAGATTAATGATTATCTGCTAATGTTTATCCAAAATGGGGTGCCCGATTATTACATCAATTTGATGTACACTTCTGAACCCTGATAACTGTTTCCCCTAGTGTTTACCTATAATTCAAAACTCTGTCTTCATTTCAAGGAACACTGCCGGGTACTTAGAGAGATAGTGCTGAATCCAGAAATGTCGAAAATTTGTGAAAAATGAAAATTGATTTAGGCATTTCAGGCCTGGGGTAGTGCCATGATTAAAAGTTGTCTTTGTTGCCCAAGAAAAAAAAAAGAAATTTAAGTGGAAAACCAGACGTACTTTCATGCATTATTAACATTTTACTCAATTAATTAACCTGTTTTCCAGGTATGTGACAGTTAACAAGTTCCTAGGAAACAGCGTGGTCACTTCCCGACAGCTCAACTATCTATTAACCAATAAACTTCTCCTCCTGCGGCATTTCAAAGAGGTAATAATCAACACTATTGGTAACTTAAAAACGTTATACAAAATAATCTACCTCTGTAAGGGTAAGGCCACACCAAAAAAGTAAGTTGGTCTACGGATTTTGGTTTAGAAAAAATGGTGCAAGCGAGCAAATTTTTTTTTTTTTTTAAGATTCTTTTTGGTGTCCAATGGATTCCTTGCTGGGAAATTGAGGCGAGCGAACAAATTTTTTTTTTTAATTTTGCCAAACATCACAAAGAGAAAACTTGTAGAAACTGAAGCGAGCGAAATCCGTAGACAATTTTTTTTTTTTTTCAAAGAAAAATAAATTTGTATTTCCGAAAATGTGGAGAGGGCGACCTGTAGACCAACTTATTTCTTTGATGTGGCCTAATTGCAAAATGAAGTAATTTGTCCTGTTTTACCATCTAGGCCTAAGTTGAATCCCTGTCAGGACTGAAGTTAATCTGTCCTAGAATTTTAATCCTTTAAGTACCAAATATTGCTTTGATACACAAGCCTCCTTGTTCCATCTTTTGTCTTCCTAATACGATTCCTAAATAATAAAATCCCAGGAGACTAAACTTTAAAGGCATTATGCAACACATAAACTGTTAGCACATGTACTAAACACATGGCATCATGGTATACGCAATCATCGTCTCAAAAATATATTCATCGTGTCTCCACTTTGCAGGACAAAGCACCACAAAATATCATAGGTCATCTGTCATCTTCACCTACCCGTAAACACCTGTTTGTTAAGGTAAGAAAGATTCATCCAAGTCATATTAAAAGTAAGGGTTATTCAATGGCTAAGGCCTACAGATGTTCAGCCTCGATGTGTCACCATTCCTCACTTCTGGTCTCGTTAAGACATTCTAAAAGCATGTTTTGTCAGATAAGGTAAAGTGACGGTGTGTTTTGGCGCTCCGCTACTACATATGGATTTCCCCAGATGGGGAATTACACATCGAGAGGACTGAGAGTAAACTCTCCCGGTATAATGCCAATTAACACCAGGAAGAGAAAAATCAGTCACTTTGCATATTTTGTACCAAATGTTTGCTTTACGTTTTCAGTTGTTAACCACATTGTTTGAGGTGTGGGGAGACGCGAGTGCTGTGCGGCATACATCTTACGACCAGCATCAGTACATCTGTCGGGCTATCCTTATCTGCCTCGCCTTCCTTGACAATCAGACAGCCGCAGATAATAAAGAGAGTAAGTAGCTTAGTGACTCTCATGTAAAATACGGCTTATATTACGAGGTTTCAGGCTGGAGTGCAGGTAGGTCAGGGGTTGGGTGGTCACCCTAATATCTACAAGGGCACCCTCCAACCCCCCCTGTTTGTGGGATCCTAGTGCACGAGATAGCTACCAGTGGGTTTTGAAGTTTGAAAATCCTTATTAAAGAAGAAAAGATGTTATGTCACTTTAATATAGCACACCTATATCTATGCCATTTCTTACCCACTTTCACTGACATAGTTAAGGCATCATATTTTCAGTCAAATTTTGATAATGTTAATTACATTTCATCCATGGAAGGATATAAAGTTACCTCCTGAAATGATCTGTTCCAGAGTTGACACATTGTCTGTTGACGGGTATGCAGCCTCACCTGGAGTCGTCGTTGCCTGCCGTGCGCCGCCTGGGGATGGTGGTGGCTGAGCAGGTGTCTCTCAGACTTGACCCTAACGGAGACCACAGACTTCAGTTTGAGGTGAGAACAGTTTGTGCTGCAGTGTATCATGATATTGATGGCTTAAATCTTTCAGGGTAGCGTAGTAAAATTGCAATCGGCAATCAATTCTCCGAATGGCGATCTTATATTAACTGTAAGTGAAGTATACCATGCTTGGTTGTGTTGCAGTATGAACGTGATGCTGAGGTGGAGCGTCTCCTTGACCTCTTGACCCCTCCTGATGAGCCTGGACCGCCTGTACTTCCAGATGATGGCATCACAGATTTACAGAGGTAAATACATACCGGCTATATAGCCCAACCTATGGGTCATTGTACATATTTTAACCACTGAGGGATCTCTAAAACAAAATATCCTGTTGTGGTCATGTTGCACGACTTCGATGATCCTTCTATCCTTTCAGGGCAAACTGTCTGAATGAAAAAGGAAGCAAGACCTTATTCTAACCATTTGTTTGCAGGAAGATTGAGGCCACAAGCCTAGAACCAGGACCAAGTTCTGCTAAGTCGGACACTGCAATGGGCACAGCAAATGACGAGTCAGACTTAGACAGGTAATAAACCATGAAAATCTCCTATTTCATATAAGATAAAATGATAAATATTCTATAACGAAAATTGCAATTTATAAATTATACAAAGGACATTGCTACAACACTCTTTTTATCTCTACCAGTGATGATGACCTTCAGCCTTATGACCTTTCTAATGACACTAAGGTCTCCAAGGTCAAAGCTCCTGTGTACCTCAGAGACTGCATGGAAGGTAAGTTCAACTGCACATGTACCGGAATTAAGATCATAATATCCCTTTAAGGAAATAATTACCGTAATATCCCGCGTAGAAGGCGCAGCTCGCATATAAGGCGCCCCCCAACTCACAGGGGGGCTGTTTCGCGTAGAAGGCGCCCCCTGAGGGGAGATTTTTGTCAGTTTAGTACTGTTCTGTAGTAAAAATACCCTCCCTATAAGGCGCACCCCAAACTCAAGGCAATTTACCTCCCGCGTATAAGACCCAGCAGCATTTTGTTTGGCGTATAACACACGCCTTATACACGGGAGATTACGGTATGTGTGTTTACTAGATGACAACTGTTTATACATTAATTCAGATTAAGTCTTCTCGTAATCTCCCAAGAGTCTTCTATGTCGCTTCTGAAAAATATCATTTGTATCTGTGAGGAAATGTTTCAAATTGTTATCTTGATACAGGTGTGATGAGTTCAGATGACGGTGAGAAGGTGGAGGCATGTCTGCTTGTGGCTGATAAACTCATCAGGAATCACCCCTCCACTGTAGACGAGGTAAGGTATAAAGTCACTACCATAATCTCCCGTGTAGAAGACGCGCTGAGCGTAGAAGACGCACACCAAACTCAGCACATGCATTTTCGCGTATAAGACGCACATTTTAATGCTGAAATTTGTAAGGCTAGTACATTTCTATAGTAAAATTACCCCTCGTATAAGACACACACCCAACCTGAAAGAAAGCTATAGGACCCCCCAGCATTTTGTTTGGCGTAGAGGACGCGTCTTATACGCGGGAGTTTACGGTAGTAACCATCCCTCCACTGTTATTTCATAAGACTATTTTGAGATGAAAATTTTAATTAGTTTTATCATCAATGGGGGAATAGTCAATATTGGTGGGGGGGGGGGCAGTATGATCCAGTATGCATTCCTGCAATATCTGTTTCCTAGACCCTATCACTAACATGGTAAGTTGGCAAATTCTTAAAGTAGATACGCTTAATAGTTCTTAATGATACAGAGAAAACAGACTAAAACAAAACAAAAAACAACAACGAGAATTTGACATAGAAAGATGATTGATATATATCAGTTATATGGGACCAACCCCCCCCCCCCCCCACTTTTAGCAACTTAGCCAAGCACCCAAGGCCAATGTCTGATTTTCTCACATTAAATGTAAATTCTAATTGACAATATTTCTTAATATTATCGGGGTAATAGTTAATGGAAGTCTTCAGGGCTTTCCCTGATTTCAGAGATTTCCAAATCCCAAATACCCATGTATCCTTTATACAAAACCTGAATTCGGGCCACTATTAGTTTTTCTACTATCTAGTAATTATTTTAGGGGTTTTCTATTATCCCCTCTATTTGGACATTTTTGTTTCATCCATGTTAGATATGCCATTGTAGAACTATGGGGACATTCAATTTCCTTAATATATTCATCATTGAGTGGAAACGATATCAATTTACAAATAGGCCTACATATATATAATATGGCTATGCCATATGGGATAATAGAGAGTTTTTTTATGATAGCAACCACAGCGTGGCCAATATATAGCTCACATAGCCATTATCAGCTGGGGGCCGCCATTAGACCCCGACTCCACTATGACTAACACCTTCAGACCCCGACTCCGCAGTTTATGCCAGGGATGCCTCCCATTGGTCAATTGAGCTCTTTCAGTGATGTCATATCATGTGACCCTCCCGCCCTGTTGGAGATCCTGGGCCAGGGAAACCACATCCATACAGCATACCTACATAGCCTATCATGTCATAGAATTTAGAAAACAAACCTAATTTTCAGTTATCTCCATTTTCATCTACATTCCATGTGCTATGTGTATACCTCCATAAAATCATACTCCATGGAAATGGCTCCATAAATTCATAATCCATAGCTATTAAAATAATTATCTCCTTGGCATTACAGTAGACTAAGTAGGCCTAATCCAAAGACTCAGTGGTACCTCATTCACTAATTTACTACAGCAAATGACTGTAGCTTGAACCACCAGTGTCCAGGTGGATAGCTGGGGTGAATACAGGTCAGCCTCCACAGCTTTTGGTGTGCCCACTCCACACCTGGAGGTGTGATTAGTGATGTACCATGCTAATCCCCACCTTTGAAGTTGACAAGTCCCACCTGTGTGAAGTAAGGTGGTAGTGGGGGGGGGGGGCAGGGGAGTGTTTAAGTTAGAGAATCCATTATATGGCAAATACTGAAAAAGGCCTATATGATATTGTAAATTTGAAAATAAACCTGGTACCCCCACCTTTCCTGTCAAGCTTTGTCCATTATGACATTGTATATGAGAAACTGATTTCTTCTTTCGAGACTTTGAATGATACCTGCCAGTACAAATAGTTAATCTATGGACCTACCTACCATAAAACCTAGACTAAACTCTATTTCATCCTAAAATCAGGGAAAAATATCTTTAATATTGAGCCCAAAAATCGTGATAATCAGAATTGACAAAAATAGGATGTCAATGACATACAAATCTCTCTATTAAAAGCTGTACAGTAGAAGTTGAAGATTATGGAACAGTAGCAGATAGGACAGATTGATTTCACTAACTTGACCCCCCCCTCCCCCAACCACCACCACCTTACTTGATGTAAACTTCAAAGGTGAGGATTAGCATGAGGAATCACTCATCACACATCTAGGTGTGGAGTGTTCAAACCCACAGGTGTGGAGGCTGACCTGCATCTAGGTGGAAGCACACAATAGCTGTGGCCAAAGGCCTCAGTCCATTGTAGAAGGCTGGAGGGAGAGGTACATGCAGTGTCTAATAAGTCCTAAACTTCAGTGTGACTTTTTTTTAAGATTATTAATTTGTAAGGATTATCAATATTGAATAAAGGAGGTTTCCACTCTGCATATAGATTAATGGAGACTATTTACCAGTGACAATGGGAATATCATGGATAGTATCCCCTGTAGGCCTACACTGTAAGGGCATGGGTGTACCCCCCAGTGGAGATCTCCACCATGGCGCAACAGTAGGTGTGTGACGTCACATGAAAGAACTCATACAATAGCCATGTGCCGTATATTATACGCATACGTGCAGCATACCTACAGCATTGGTAGTACCAATACAGTACATCTGTGTCAAATCAGGAATGGGTGATGTACATAGTGGTAACTAAACCTCTCTACTTACACCTATCAAACGAAACCATTAAACGCGAAAATTACACTTCTGCCCCTGCTCTATGTTGCCCTCATCAGGTATTGAGATTCCACCCCCCGCCCCCTCCCTTTTAGTGCTCACATTATTTATATTGAAAAATTAATATGAAATTCATGAGAAAACCACCAAGTGGATATACTATCATAACTATAGATAGGCTATGGCTGGCCTTCAAGCCGTCATCATTCACGTTTATAACATTAACCAATCCTTATTCTGTGCCCGGCACAGGTCAGAAATTTTCTACATTTTTACTCAATTTGCTGTTACTCTTTTGCCTCTAGCACAAAGGCGCTTACATATAGATTAAAATAAACTTCAGATTCTTAATCAGGACATTTTTCTAGACTAGTCATTTTGATGGGGGTTTAAAAAGGTGAGTGAAATGTTCAAATATTCAAAAAATACTAAAAATAATGGAAAAATCTAGTTTTTTAGGAATTTAAAAGATTTCTTTACTAAATTCTTCTTGATAATAAGCGTCTATATTTTTTAGGTTCATATTGTAACAAGAAATTTTGAATGTCAATGGCATTGTAGTGTTGTACACACTACACAGTAAATAATATGTTGACCTTGATGTGTAACCAGGTTTACATAGACACTAAAATACAGTTGTTTTTTTTACATCGACGTTTT
Organism: Acholoe squamosa; assembly: GCA_949317995.1. NCBI lineage: Eukaryota > Metazoa > Annelida > Polychaeta > Phyllodocida > Polynoidae > Acholoe > Acholoe squamosa. Next base: position 62,602,670 of record OX439040.1, read on the forward strand.
ACACAGGATCCTCTTATATTCATGAGGCATTTATAAGCCCTGGAACTGCAATATACTATATGCCAAAAAGCAGTAAGTCCACAGTATAAGTTATCCAAAGTGACACAAAATACAGCCCCCAGTGAGGATTGAACTCACGACCCCTGGTTTACAAGACCAGTGCTCTAGCCACTGAGCTATGGAGGCTTACATACCCTGGCAGACTCGAATACCCTGCTCTTTCTAGAGCCCTGGCCTGATACCAAGGCCATCCATGGGCGTTGTGGAGGGGAGATACGTACCTCTACTGTATGAACTCTACAGTTTTGTACTTGGAACACTTAAAGGTTCACGCTTGAGTGATAAGAAATATGATATACGCAGACTGGTGGCCACATATGCACTATGTTTGTTAAATGTCCATAGATCACCGGTATAAACGATACAAGTATATCATACTTCTGGTTATGATGGAGAGAGAATTAACGCCAAGAATTTCTTACCTGTCCTCTATTAAATATAAACTATTTGTGTCAAGTCCTGCAGTACCCTTTAAAGTGTATGAACCCTAAAGATTCGTTACGTTAAATCAAAACCAGGCACATGTACAGCTATCACCTAAGGGAAGGGAATACCTTAATGTAGAAATTGATCAACTTCACTGATATCTAATATCCAATATCCAGGGTCTTGTATGCATACATATAAAATTATGTATATTGACGTGCATGTGAATGAACGTTTCCCTTGATTCGGGTGGCGTATAGGTGGAATACACACCCAGCCCTATATATGTGTCACTCTGAGTTTTGGCCGCCACGTTACCGTCTGGCTCTATGGCTTAGTTGGCAAAGCGCCTGTCTAGTAAACAGGAGATCCTGGGTTCGATTCCCAGTGGAGCCTCTTTTGCATTTGTCACAATCATTGTTCACAGAGCTGCCAAAGGTCACCAGGTAGATACCTAGCTGAAAATTCCCTTTTCCAGTCGGCACTGCGTTTAAACATTTATGTATTATCATATTATAATTTAACAAATCCATATATCACCAATCTAACGTTCACCAGCGTCTGAAACCAGGTCAGCGGGTCATTGGAACGCCCCATACAGTCCCATAATAACTACTTCTTCGTTTTCTCACCAGGTGGCAGCAGAGTTTTCCAAGATCCTCCTGCACCTAGAAGATAACTTTGCCATCCCCGCCTTCAGGACCCTTCGGCATGCCTCCATGGTAGCATTGGCAGTCACCTCACCCATTCAGGTATTTGTCTTTGTTAATTAGAATGGCATTATCTAATGAATTTTTATTTCCTCCACTGTTGCAGAAGTCAAAATAACATGATAATTGCATCGTTTCTCATCATTTCACTCTAGTCAGGGTTCCCACAGCTCAAGGGAGATAAAGTGGTCAGGGAAAGTCAGGGATCTAAAGAAACGTTTGCGTGATTCAGGGAAAATGTACCAGAATTCACTATAATGTTTTTGATTTTTTATAGATAAATTCCCAGGGGATAGCCAATACGTTTCCCCCATCATTTCCAAAAAAAAGAGAGCTTGGCATATAGGCAAACATCTAAAGTAGGATATGGCTTTTTTTTTGTTTCAACATTTGTTATTTAGGTTCATCGGTATCCAAATTTAGTCAGGGAAAATGATTTCGTTTGGTAAGAGAGAAATCAGGGAATTTCGGTCCAAGATTTTTGTGGGAACCATAATATTAAGTCCTTTACACTTTTATTAACACCGGTATGCTCCATTGTTGATTGTAGATTATTGAATTTGAATGGCCCTACATTCAGAATGAAATACATGTGGTATGCGATTTTATGCACGATGTAGCTTTATACAGGTAGACCAATGATATAGGATCTTTGTTCATGGAACCTGTGCTTTTCCCTCATCCCATTATAATTAAATGTAAAGAATACGATTCTTTTGTTGAATATCTTTATTCCCATGAAGCCATGGGTATTTAATGTTTTTAATCATATTGTATAGGTTGCCGAATACCTTACAAAGGAATTCTATGGGAGAAATTATAACCTGAGACAAAGGATGGATATACTAGAGGTGAGTTATTGTCATGTGAACCAGAATTTGTACTACCGGGTACAATGTATTCAAGATAGTACCTGCATAACTGTTACCGTTATCTCCCACGTATAAGACGCGTCCTCTACGCCAAACAAAATGCTGGGGAGTCTTATAGGATATACTGAAATTGGGGGTGTGTCTTATACGAGGGGTACTTTTACTATAGAAATGTGCTGAATTTACAAAATTGAGCCTTAAAATGTGCGTCTTATACGCGAAAATGCATTTGCTAAGTTTGGGGTGCGTCTTATACGCCCAGCGCGTCTTCTACGTGGGAGATTACGGTAGCTATTGTTAGCTTCTCCCTTATATGATAATGTATGTATAATGTGACAGTATTAGTAATATAACAACACATATGATGAATCTTTTTATATATATCTCCATTGATTCAATGCATGTAACGGTTTTGATTGAATGGCATAGTCCTCTACCCTAATGACCACTTTTTTTTCACCAAGGTTCTGTCAGCTGCAGCACAAGAATTATCCAAGCCCTCCTTTCTCAAAGGACAGTCCCCAAGAAGTACTGTAACAGCCAAAATAGAAATGGTAACGTCAGAGACGGAACCTGAAGCATGGCGTGACGTAGTTCAGAGACGTATAGACAGTAAGACACGGCGTCTCACCAAGGGTCCCCAACAGGCCCAGCGGCCGGAAGTAGCCAACAGGTTTGCTCCTGTGGCTGGACATTTCTTCTTCCCACTCCTCAAGAACTTTGACAGGTAGGTGACCATTTATAATACTGGTATATTTCTATTTCAAGATGCAGATCTACATGAAAATCCTACCAATGGTTGGTACGGGGAATTATGGTCCCTCACATGAGAGAAGGACATTTATTTTGAATTTCACAAGGGAGATGGGTCACATAAGGCATGGCCCTTTTCTTAATATCGACAGTGATATTAGGAGCCCCCCCCCCAGGGTTTCTCGATACCTCGATTTCTTTTCTTAACCATTTTCCAAAGAACATTTTAAACTTAAAAGACGGATATAATCGTATGGCATATAGCACCGTAGCTTCTACTGTGCCTGCTTGTATACTGTAACGCAATTTTACTCTTCTCAACCAAGTTTATCAATAACGTTTTTATTTTGTATTCAAGAAAGCAACAGAACGAAGACAACTGTTGTTCTTATTTTCACGTAAACTCGATATTGACTTCGTGGCTATTCACTTAGAGCCATTACTTTGCCAAAGATTTTTTATATACCTGTGTAGTTAGTTTCATCAGTCACTTATTCAATTTCGAAGCGCAAAGCTTGAGTATCGATATTAGCTCTTCCATTGAATAGTTTTTGCAGTAGTTTTTCCTAAAATGATGAAATGACACCTCCTTTGAATTTCTACCTTCTCTGGTATCAAGCATGGTTGGGCCTTTACAAATAATGTTAAACTAGATATGTACATTGCGAACAGAGTCTATACCCGATAATCTTTCTGTACCACAGACAGAGGACACAGCAGTTTACATTTAGATCTCATGTATATCTCGGGAGACGACTGTCTGTGCCTCCACACCTCAACACTACCTTGATCCTACTGGCATGGTTGCCATGCTCGCCTCACCTTATCAACTTCCGTTGGTAAGGTGTGTCTCCATGGCATTCAGTGATGTCATACACAAGAATGCACTGTCACCTTGACATCAGTGCTGGTTACTGGTGTCTCCAGGTGCTGGAGAGTGACACTCTCCAGGCCTTGGACTTAAAACTCCAAACATTTGTTTTGAGAATAGCAGTACATTGAGTACTATGGGTGACTACCAAGGTTTCGACCTTCATAGATCTCATCAGGTGTTGTAGAGGTTATTCAAGGCATGTAATCTTGGTTACAGTTACTTCCCAAAGTAAAAATAAATACAGTAGGGATAAATTTTCTTGTGTGTGGAGATGGTCCACACATAAGGTGATTTTTAGAGACTGGATATATTCATTGACAATATTTTTATTATCACAATATATCTGGGTTAGGTGATGTTAGACTGCTTGGGTGGTGGTTATTTTGGCAGTGGAGTGATTTTAAATCAAACCTTATAGCAAAAAAGAACAAGAGTTGATACCTGATAGGCAAAAATGGTGTCTGGTTCCATCCGGTATTCAAAATAATTTTTCTCATGTAAATCTCACTCTATAAGTTGAGCTAACATTAAATGCTAGCTGTGAGACAACTTAATGAAACATGATATATTTACACCTAGCGGTGTACATTCTGCGGCGAAAGGAGTCAGGTTAGGTAAACTAATTCTGAGATATGGCTCATTCTTCTCCCTATAGAGTCAACCAGGTTAATAGACCAGTATAATTTGAATGGATAAGGGGTCAGAGAAATAGAAGAGTCTTTTTACATGACCCTCTTTAAACATAGTTTGACTCCAACTCGGTCCCCTATACATTGTACTTATCATGAGATACCACTAGCGGTCTGTATGTTTCTCCAACATAAGGCCCAGTCTATAGCATTATTGGCATACTTCTGTAGCTGGAATAAGGCCTTTCTCACATTACCCAATGTACAAGAAGTCTCACTTGTAATAGTATAACCTCTAAGTCTCCTGAACTGTCTATGTCCCAGACCCACTTTTTGCATAAGCATCCCTGTGACATACACATCATCAATCCAATATAAGGGTATAAGTGGGGCGACAGCATAGAGAGCGTTTGTCACTGACGTACCAGTGACGTAGGCAAAACCCTCACAGTATGGTGGGTACTTCTTGTATGGGTACTCGGCTTCTGAGACATACCACTTATCGGTGCGGTCTCGTCGCGGGGACATGTTCCCGTACACAGAGCAGTATATGTGATTTGTGATAGTGTCACCCTTATATTCTGTTTGTAGGAAGTCTAATAACTGATACACATTGACTATTGTGTCATCATCTACCTTAGTTATATAACGTGCATGGCGGCAGTGAGCAGATATCCAGCCAAGGCTCATAATGTGCTTTAAAGTAAGATTTCTGTAATGGTCCACAAAGTCCATCTGGACAATATCACCATTGGTTGCACTCTCATCAAATATTCTCTGCTGGAATTCCTCAGAGACTGGTTTCGCTAACATGAAGGCAGTCTGAAGCCGGTGTCCACCATATTGCCGCACTGACCCCCAGGTCCTCCGGATCTTGTCTCTTATATGGAAATGATCCACAGCAGATTGGACAAAGAAAAGTATGTATACCGACTCCCCTACACATAAGTCTGGATTCTCTATAATAAAGCCATAGTCATTTGGACGGTAATAGTTTCCTCTTTGCTTGTAAGGCTCGTTTGATTTTGCCCTTTGAGCTTTAGAGCCTGTCTGTGGAAACGATTTTCCATCTCGTTCTGTTCTGTTCATGCTTTCCCCATGTTTGATAATAGTGAATCTATCGTTGAAGTTATGAAGTTTAGAAATAGGTATTTCTTCCCTTGTGGTGTTCAATCTTGCTCTCCTGACATCCTGGACTTTGTATACACTAGAATTGAAATCTTGAATAGTGTAGAATACGTTGACAAAAAACAGCACAAAGAAGCAAGTTGTTGATAACGTGAAGCACTTCCAAATCAGCTTCATTGCTCTCTGTGATCTTGCAGGTAAATAGGGCATACCTAGTGATGGGTAAAATGGGAGCTGACTTTGGCGTAATCTTGTAGATAATGATGCTATGTGATTATTTGGAGATGATCTGGTACAACGCACCTCAGAAATCTAATGATATATCCTCGTTTCAATGTAATTGGTACGACCCTACAGATAAATGAAGTGATATATCCTTATCTCAAAGGCAGGAATTTGATACAGTTCAGCAGTAACGGGAAGTATCAATTTCTCATAAGCACATTGGGCAACTGCCACCACAAAAAATGAAGCGCTACGTCATCTTCCCAAGCCCATGTGGTAAAATCTACCACACGAATGTAGTGCCTTGTCCTTTTCCCAGAGACATTTGGAACAGTCCACCTTTCAGTCAGCTGGCATGAATCTGAAACAAAAAGAATTTATAAGAATTAGATAGAGGTAGAGCCTATTATATCCTGTACCATTCACACAAAGTCGTTAATGTCTGAAATGATTCAATTAATTTAGAAATAATGAATATATACCTTCATAATCACAATAAAGGCACATATTGATGTGATATATCAAAAATGAAATAAGATACAATATTAAGTTCAATTAGATCGTGGCGTGGGTACTTTACATTGCTTACATCTATGTACATGTACATGCACAGTACGTCAAAGAAATCTGAGACTAGATTATATTCTCATACATGTGGTTAAAAGATTGTAACTCTCATATTATCACGAAGCTATGCTCCATTAGATGGGGAGCTCCGGTTACCTCCCTCCAATTAGATTTAGAGCTAAAAGGATCAACATGCAGAGGCCAACCACAGAGGGTGCAATACGGTTGGCTTTCCCTTTAGCACAGACTGCTTCCAGCCTCCAGCGGTCGGCTTTAACTGACTGTACCATTCTCATGGGGATGACATGGGAGCGGCCATTGCATGTTTCAGACAATTACGTTTTGAGGCCAACCTCAGGTACCATTACATCCCACATGGTAGTAACATAGCACATATTTTTTTAGAGAAATTACATGATTAATTGAACTAGATTAGTTGTTGGCTTTAGATATAAACGTTGCTAATTTTGCTAGCATTCCCACTACCGTAGCACCTCGCATAAGGGTATGCTTTATACATGAGGTTCGCCTAATATGTCAGGTGCTATGCCTATGGTATAGCCCCTTTATATAGAAAGGCTCTTTTTGTCACATTTTGAGAGAAGATAACACATTTTCACATTTGGATGTGAAGAAAAAAAATTATATAGCGAAACTAGATTTATTCCATTCACCCAACTCCCCAAACCCATCAAATGTCCCATCCAGTAGGTATCTGGGTGGTAGTGGAGGTGAGAGGGGATTATGTATACAGTATAGAGAGCACCTGTTTGCAGCCCTACCACTAACGGCAGCAAACCTCCTGGGGCTACATTTACACTCCTGCTGTTGGCACAACACAATCCCCACCACCCAGGCAGCTGGAGGCCTCCAGAGGCCAGTCCCACTCCATGTTTGGGGATACCTTGGGCCTTCACTCCAGGGCAGGAAATTAGTTCTCGGGTTAGCCAAGCCAATATACCATCCATGTCTACTTAGGGGTACTGTGGGATAAAAGGTACAAGGATTCAGGATTGGGATAGGAAATGGTGGGGGCAGGCATGGGATTTTCCTGGAAATTTCTGGATTTCCGGAAATTTGAAGACTGAATGGGTTATTTTTGTTATTTGCACTGATCCACTGAGTAATAGTGACGCTCATTATCACGGGCGTGGGAAACATTTGAGAGTGGGTGAACCGGGGGTGAGGGGTGAGGGGGAGTCGGTAATTTTTTACCTCTCTATGTTTGACCTTTTAGGTTTGACTTTTTGGGTGATTGGTCGCCCCCACTTTCCATGCCCTTGTGACATTGGAGTCCAATGGACAGAGCCCGTCTCTCTAGAGAATACTCTACCTCGGCAATAAGTTGCACCCAGACATTAGGCAGATCGCATAAGGTGCACCTATGTATAAACCGCATCCTGTGGTATGAATGATAAGTAAAGTAAAATAAAATATGCAAGTTGGAATATGGTTGCTGCTGTTTGGCCGGTAAGGTTGCTTAAACACTGTTACTTTGGCCTTACTTTTATTTTGACCTTACTATATTGATTTAAAATATTGGAACTTCAAACAGGGGTCGAGTTAAGTTTCCGACTGCAACAAATATAAGCCATGTAACTATAGGAGAGATCATTAAAGTTTTACCTTTTCCTGCTTTGTGTATTTTGCATGAGAGCTAAAATTAATATGAAAACCTATCCAGAAGAATGATACATCTATAGTGTAGATATAATTCAGGCTTAAGTGTCTTCTCCAGAATGTCATTTCTGCGTCTCATAAAAGGTATTCACATTATTTGTGAGTGTTCTTTGATTTTAAAAGTGATAAACTGATGATAAGACCAGGATACTGAAATTTATGGTACAGGAAGTATGCACCTCTCTTCAAATGAAGGCAAATTAGTGTCATTAATGCAATATGAGTTTCCATTGCTTGGAGATGATGGAGCGGTCCTATTTTAAGTTTTCCGATGGGGGCAGCTGTATCCCAGTATCATAATACAACAATGCTTTCGGGGTATCAATACAGGGAGTTTGAAATAGAGTAAAAGAAAGTTCAAGTGCAATGCCCCACTATGAATAGCCCTCGAGATCACAAAAGAAATATTTCACTGAATAAAAGCTAATTTTCCTCCATGATGTTGTAAATACTTTATAGAACCAGCAGTGATAAAGGTATCTCTTGTGCCATTCATTTTTCAGGATAGCTGCCATTGCTGTCCCTTATTGCGCTATGCCATAAACAGTCATTTTGATACAACTACTAAATCTAGGGAATTGCCCATTACACGGTGGAGGCTGCTGTGATTGGTGAGATCCTTACAGTGGGGCCTTTTTGTTGGCTGCTGGAACAAAGTGATAAATATCTAGATGAGACAAGGACCTCTTCACTTTATGCCCAGGGACTTCATATTATTCTGTTCTTCAAGAGTAGTAATGTCCTACAATATTGGGGAAGGAAAACGTTTCAAACCGTAAAATTAATACTACTATTCAACAGATATTATTTGCCATTTTGCAATGTAAAGTTTAAGAACATTTACATTTGGGAATAGCTATCTGGAGTGTATTAATACAGGATTGTCTTCACTGTGCTTGGTGATTGGATCGGTATCCTCATATGCACCTGATACTCTTTATACAAGGATATATGTTTCAACTTCGACTGAGAAAACAATTTTGCCATAACTTTAAAAGGCATGTCTGCTCACTTGCATGTTTTATTGAGTTGCTTTGGGCTGCCGTTTCTGTAATATTCCAAACAAAGCTTTAAAAGTCACTTCTTTGACCTTGAAACTCAGCCACATTAAAATTTTATTCAAGGTTGACGATAAGGCACCACTAGAAAAATAAGTTGGTCTACGGATTTTGGTTTTGAAAAAATGGTGCGAGCGAGCCAAATCTTTTTTTATTTTCAAGAAATTTGTTGGCGTCCAATGGATTCCTTGCTTGAAAAAAAAATTGCCAAACATCACAAACAGAAAACTTGTAGAAAGTGAAGCAAGCGAAATCCATAGACAAGGTTTTTTTTTTCGAAGAAAAAAAATTTGTATTTCTAAAAATATAGAGAGGGCGATCCATAAACTAACATATTTTTTTTGGTGTGGCCTAAAGGACTAGATACCCTGCTCCTGGATTGCATAATTATCTGTCATCACATTTATAAACGTCTCAACATTGAAAGTAGTAGTTGAATGTCATTTAGATCCTATCAAATAACTCAAAATTATCACAAGTATAATCAGTGGTTGCTAATCACCCTGGATATTGGATATGGTAAAATTAGTACCAGGCCATGTATTGTCCCCATGTGAGGGTCTAGAACTGCCACCCCGCTCCACTCCATAAAAGGAAATATTAGATCCAATCATGAAGCCATACATCTGTTGTCGTGCTTTGGTTAGCTTTGCTTTTAGTAGTGCTTCCTACCGTTGTATGTGGCCATTAAACCATCTCCATTTTATTGGGACCTAGGAGGTTTACATCTCTATGCCACTTAGGTCTGGACAAAGTGCACCATTATACCTTTTATTGCAAGCATCCATTACTGAAGTCAATCTCAAAATTGCCTAGACTCACAAATAAACCTCACTTCTACGCACAACAACTGCACAGTTGGAGGGGCTTATACTTTGTAGAGGTCGCCACTTTTGTGTTGGGTTAACTAAGGGCCATGGTTTATGGCAGGCTGATGGCAGTGGGAGTCCCTGGCAACCCATTTATGTGCTGATTCATTTAGTCCCTTAACACGGTATTTGAACTGGCAGTCGATGGGCAGTCTAGTCTATGGTTCATCTGACTGCAGACTAAGAATACTGACTTCCATTGTTATTCTTTAACTGTAACAATAATATCTCTAGATAATGTTGATACACCTCACAGTTAAGTGTATACTTCTGCATATATAAGAGTATAACTGTGAGGTGTATGAAGAAGTATACACTTACCAAACATGTCATTGCAGGCATTGCAGTAAACAGGTATCTGGTTGTCTTCAGAAACCTGCACATAAATTCTTTGTTCATCTACGTGCTGTCAGTGGACGAATATAGCTTGGGGCAAACAGCTTCGGACGTCAACAGCATATTAGCTTTAATAGCTATTAAACATGTCATTATTTATTATATGTAAAATAGGAAAAAACATAACCTGAAAAAAATCGGCAATAGGCAATGTGCAATATACATGCATGATAACTTAATGTCTGACTAGGGATCAGATATCCAAAGTAATATATTCCAGTTAGGGTATTATTATTATTTGCCCATGTCAGATACCAATAAAGCCCTGTAAGTTGTCTCATGGACCGTACGTCCCAGGAATCAAGATCAATGGTTATAAATAAAGATCCCATGACCTCTGATGGAGGCATGCTGTAGTCAATGGGTAGGCCCTATATACATATTCATCAAGGTCTTTTAGTAGTTTGACTACTCTTCATCCTTGACAATTAGATAGTGGAGAGACATAGGTGGGTACTACAGTCTGTAGACAGACTCCTTCTTGGCAAGACATAGATGCTTTAGTCAGAATTTTCCCCTCTTGCATCATGAAAACACATTACAGGACATAATTAACAAGTGTAGACCTGTAACATCACCTCTGACACCTTCTCTTTCCATCATTCCAAAAAGAGCCACTCCTCTCAGCCACTTGTTAGCAGGAGTAATAAGTGCATCCCCTTTCTATAGTTTCCAAGCAGTGGGCTAATGCAAAGGGCCCATTGTGTTCTACCTAAAGCATGATGTACTCTGCTCGGAGGATGACCCTAAACAGGTTGTCTGAGGCCCTGAGTAGAATATGCTAGCATCGGCTGCCAACTGAAGTGCCCAATTTACAGTAGGTGTGTTCTCCTAGATCAGACCCTCATAACCTTAAAGTTTACACTTACAGTCTGTCTTTGTTTTCCTCTCCTTTTTATTTGCAAATTTTGGATCAAAAGATTATAAATAATGAATAAATAATCACATGGTTGGTTTAAAACAAAGAGGAAGCTATGCAATAGGCGTCAATGTCATTTTAGAACAGAGGGCTCCTGAAACTTATCTCTTATGCCATGTCTTTTTAAGGTCAATTATGCTGTTGACTTCAGAAAGGAGGGGGGAGTATAAACAAGACAAGGATTGAGCAGGTTGTATTTCAAATTCATCAATGTATTTATATGCATGTAAGCCAAGTAGTAAAATACCAATTGGTATATTATGTTGTAATGGGTGTTAAGTATGAGAAATGTGACTTTTTGCTATATAATCATTTTAGATATGACTAAGAAATGCTATGTATGTCTACTGTTCTGTGACTTGCTGTATTGGGACAACTCAGACCATGGTGTCCCCCCAATGCAGCATAAATAAAGTATATTGAATTGAATTGAAATTAGTCTATAAAACCACAGGCACTGACAACAAAAAGCTAATATCTCTAGGTATTGGATGTGGTATAATTAGAATCTATGTTCTGTCTGCATCTTAGTGTCTAGGAATTTGCAAACAAAGGTATGATACACAAATGTACCAAATAATTCCTCTTTCACATGGTCTGCTCTCACTTGATGCTTTGTACATCTTTATACATTGTATTGGTAACTATGATTGATGTTTTTTTTTTCATCTCAATGCCACCTAGGTCTAGCCATAACACACTCTTATACATTTTGTTTATAGCATCCATCACCAAGCTGAATCTCACTTTGCCTAGCCCCAGCGCAGATGCTGTATTTGTCTGACGGGCATATCCAATTAAGGGGCACTACAATGTACTCCATATTTATGCTGGGAGAACTGGCATTGGTTTATGGTCACCCAGCCAATGACAGTAGTCTCTAATGACCCATTTATTTTCTGATTCATCTAGCCTTTGAGCACACTTGATCAACAGGCAGCTGATGGGCATGTTCTAGTTTATCTGCCTGCAACCTGGAGACTTCGCTGACCTCAACCTCTAACCAGAACAATAGGTCTCTAGCTGAAGGTGATACATCACATGGGAAATCTGTGGATTCCATGGACAAAGAGAATAGGTCTCTAGCTGAAGGTGATACATCACATGGGAAATCTGTAGACATCATGATTTAGGTCTGCAGAAAACACACTATAGATATTCATAAAGTATTTCACAACTCTTCTTTTGTGACAATGAGTAAGTGGAGAGGTGTGGTTCCTGAGTAGCTCATTGTGTGGAAAGACATCCACCTCATGAGAGGTCAAGGCTCCTGTAAGCATTTCCTCGAAAGCATGGAAACATACTACAAGACATGGATCACCATTACAGAGCCCGTACATCTTCAAATCACCCCTGACACCTTCTCTTCACTCTTCCACTCATAAAGAGCTTCTCCTCTCAGACACTAAACAAGAGGTAATAACAAGCATCTCACATCACATTACTCATGAAGAAGTGCCCTTACACCAAGGGGTAATTCTGTTCTTCTCAAATCATGATGAACCCTATTGGAGAATGGACTCTAATAGCGTAAGTGCATGTACAGGACTTGCTAATGTTTGACGCCACATAATGTCTCATTATAGGATGGCTGTGTTCTCCCTGTGAAGTAGGGACCTTCATGATGAGGGCATGAAGGAGCAGAATAACTTCATTAGGAGTCGACATAGGAAAAATTCTCAGGAATTCTAACAGTGGGCATACCAGATTTGTGAAATGCGTCAAACTCAGGGTTTCTTGTGGCTTGAGTTGAGCATGTGGGCAGCTGGTGTTCATATATGCATGGGCCCGGGCATACATGCTTGTCTTTTGCATGGGATTCCATCCACGAACCATATCTGAGTGATCAAAGGTCTTGGTTTGTCTAGCCCTGCCTATGGGACCAGGCAAGAACAATTGCTATGCATCATGTAGAGTAGGGGAACGAAGCCCCGGTACCTAACAGTTTTTCCCCCGCACCCCTCTTCATAGATTCAATCATTCAATACATAGATTCGGTCATCCATAGATGCAAGATTTCATTGTTTTGTTGTGTAAGCAGCATGTAAATACCTGTCCATATTGAGAAAAGAAAGGACCTAATGTCTGTAAACCACAGTCTCTCTGCTAACCATTAGTGGTGGTAAAATCAACGAAAGCATGGATGGCTGTGTCCTATGAGATCAGACACTTGTTCTTGGTTTAAATGCAGCATGACAAGCTCTCACTCAAGGGGCTACCTCTAACAGCTCATAGTCATAGCTCTGAAGGCCTACAGCAACTCCACTAGATCTACAGACAGATGTCTCCACCAGCAGTCACATGGTGGTGACATTTTGATTTCTCATAGGACCAAATGTGGAGCAATAACTTGAAAGTACCTATAAATCATATGGTACTTTTAGCTGACACCACCAGTGGAACAGAGACATGTATGATTGAAGAGCAATGAAATGGTTTAGGGTTGATAGAATCCAAATTTCCTGTTCAGTTCAAGGGACGAAGGTCTGTTCTGTGATTTTTTTAAATCAGCTATAAAAATCAAAACTTGGCCAAGTACCTCTAGAGCAACAAGAGAAAAATTGACAATCTGATTTTCCTCTTTTCTATACTCTATGTGTCACACCATTACTTGCCCCATGGCAGTGACAAGTGAGCTACCATTATGGTATCCTATGGATAGGGTCACCACTCGTTTTTCGATGTAGAGATTAGAGACTCATCAGACGTTGAAGAGGAGCAGATTGTCTCCATAGCTATTTTCAAAGAGAAATCTGCTCACAGCCATTTCCATGTCAGAATCAGCCATTTCCATGTCACAATGCCCAGCATTTCAAGCCCGAAGTTGGAAACTTGTACTGATACAGTACAAGTGTGATTGCTTTAACCCATTCATATTGACAAGTCTACTTTATTTTTACTTTAAGTACACATGTTTTCCTTTTTATGCCAATGGCATACCCAGAATAGGGTGCACTATGTTTTATGCTGGAAAAAAACTGAGGACATTAGGTTATGGCTACTCAATGGCACAGGAATCTCTGACTACCCATTTATAAGCTGATTCATTTAGCTCCAGAGCACACCAGCTCAATGGTCAGCTGATTGGCAGACATTACTGTAATACCTTGCACATAAGGTGCACTCCACATGTACAATGTATCTTGAGTTCAGAAATATGATATAAGGAACACATCGGCCTTGATTGTGAAGACTTTAGTACTCATCTTTTGCTGCATCTCTAAGACACACCAGGGAACCATCCTTGCATATAAGCTGTGCCCTATATATAAGATAATACAGTAGTTACTTTATTTGCAGCAATGTTTGTCCTCAGCTGGTGATGCCTAGCTGCAATAGTGTCTAGATTATGGTGATCCATCTTATGAGTAATACTCCAGAACAATGTAATTCATGGACACAAAGAACATAACATAGAGATTTACGCCTGTTGTAAACTATGTTAATTTCCCCTACTTTGGGATGGGAAGCAATTGTATCTAGAACACAGTAAATCAATTTGCCTCATTCTCTTGCCAATGACAATTTGCAGCTGGGCACATGCCAGTAGACAATACTGCAGTCTAAACGCCTGTAGTATCTAGTCATCATGGCTTACTGATAACATAACCTATCAAGAAAGAATATTTATTGTGTCACAGCCAATAGGCACTAGGCATACAAAGTTATGGTCCTCTGAATATCGATCAGATATCCACTAAATCTGTTCAAGTATGATATTGCCCATGTGACATGTCCCATAAACCTTGTAAATAGGCCCTGGACCCCAGGACAGTAGCTATGAATTAGGATACTATCAGCTCTTGTGAAAGCATGCAATATCTAAACTCTGTCAACGATAGGCCCCCAATATATATCAATAAGGTCTTTTACTGCTCTTAACTGTGAGAAAGTAGAGAGATGCTATTATGTGTTGTTCATGAGTAGTATGGAAGTCACTCTTCTTGCACGTCATAGGTCCTATACTGCTATAGGTATGCATATTACCATAGAGATGTTTTCTCTGGCATCAAGGGATACAGGGCATAACAAAGCCTTAACATCTTGTAATTACCTCTAACAACTCCTCTTCCCTCCCTTCTTTCCTCACATAAAGAGCCATTCCTGTTAGCCCCTACCAAGAAGAATAAAATGCACATGTCCCATCACTCCCCAAGCTGTGCCCTAATGCAAAGGGCCCATTTTGTTTTCCTAAGCTAAGATGGACTGCTTTGAGAATGGACCCTTACAGTAATAGCTTGTTGAAAGGCTGTGAGTAGGATTGGTTAGTGTTTGATGCCACATCAACTCATCCTAGGATGCCTGTGTCCTCTGGGATCCGGCCCTAGGACATTGCTTCACTTTGGTGTAGGTGGTAGAGTACATCATGAGATATTCTCATTTCAAGTGCTAAACAGAACATGTAACATATTTTGTAGCTGCAAAAAATAAAAATGAAAATACTACTCCAAGAATTTGAATGAATATTATATATTTGGGAAGTAATCTTTGGAAAAATGGACCTGAATGCATTGATAATATTTTGGACATATCTTTTAAACAGTCAGTAATTGTTCTTACAAATAAGTTAGGATCCAGATGGTAGTGCCTACAAAAAGCAATCAGCATTCGTTACATAATGAACCATTTTATGAAAACATATCATCCTTTGAAAGGAGAGGGAGCGGAAAATTTTCAGACCCTTCCAAGATCAGGGGTGGTAAAATTGCCAGAGTGTACCGGTAAAAATAACCAAATAACCATGTCAGTTTGAAGGCCTATGTGAAGACAACATTAACATGCCACAACAATTTGTCACGATATTATCTATGAGGTACTGACATACAGTTATAAATATAATCAGCACCTGTTAAAGATCCCTGCACATTCTCTTATGTCAGTTTCACTGCAATTGGCAAAATATTGGTACTATTTTAGAATATGTCAAACCTATTCTTACATTCTAGGGTAGGTCTAGTCTACCTATTACATGTACTCTGTGTAGAGCCCTGTCAAACTTTCACCAACATAGAATATATTGATGCAAGGTGGGATTGTAAAGGATATAGGATGGTAATGACATGGCACAGACCATGCCCTCCAGCCTTCAGTCAGTCCTGGGAAGTCCACACATAAAAGCGGCCCTTCAGTGTAGCTCCACACAGCCCATAATTTTGGGTGAACTGCTGTTTTAGGAAAGTCTCATTGAAAGGTAGCCGGCCCTTTTATTAAAACACAGCCTTATCATGACCTATCACAATAGATGCCTTTCTACTTAGATTTTTAGGTCTGCAGCAACTCTTGCAGAGACAGAGGACTCCATCAGCAGTCATTTCTTTGTGACTTTGTAATTTCCAGTAGGACCAACTGTGAGGCAATAACTTGAAAGTGCTTCTGCCATGCAGCGCCTTGGAGACAGGGATGCACGATTGAAGAGCAATTGAATGACAGGACACCTGTGGCTTAGGGTTGACACAATACAAATATTTGAGTTTTAATACCCTATGTGCCACAGAATTGCTTGTACCACAGCAGTGGCAAAGATAGAGCAGTACCAATAGCATGATAGATAACAGTACTCCTGTCTTTGTGGAGAAAGAAAGGGGTGAGCAGAAACATGCCCCATTTAGGTTCTTCTCATCCTATTAAGGGAAAAAATGCTAATTGTCTACATAGATAGTTTCAAAGTAAAAGCTGCTCTCAGTTATTTTTTCTTATCAGAACATCTAGCATACATACATAGTTCCCAGGTGGAAACTCACTCATACTTAAGAAGCCCCAGGGCATCTATTTATTCAATCATGCATGTGGACAAGTCTATTCTATTAACTCCAGGCCCCTGAAGGTTTCCTTCATATATCGTTGGCAGTCTTCATCTTACTGGTCCTGTACCCCAAGTCTATGTAAAATGCATAGGCACTAGCAGACATTCTCACCTCACCTATGGGCACCTTTGTATAGTTGTGTCTGGTTATAGACTTCTTCTATACCCTAGATGGTGATTTACTGTCAGAACAACATCAACAAAAAAGAGAAAGTGAATTAAATTTAAATTCTCAGAAAAAAATACTTGTAATCAATAAGGACCTCCAATAGAGTATGTCTACTTGCTGAAATTGAATACTACAAAGATTTAAAATCAATGCGAACCTCCATGATAACATCTCAATGAATATCTAGGGCAGGAAAGCCTTTCGTGTTATTTGTCCTTTTCGAGTCAGGGCCTTAGGGCAGGGTATTTGTAAAAGGAATGAAACTGTCATTATTTCTCTTGCTGCCAATATTTCTCTAAGCTCCAAAATTGATCGTCAGCATTGTCCATATTCATTCAGCTCTAAGCATAATCACCTCATTGCATGAGGGGCATATAGATGTACATTGGAATGCCGAAGGAATGCCCAACTGAATTTCAGCTAGGAGAGCTCAGGCCATTACTTGCTGATGTTTCAGTGGGAGATCTCTGACAATCCATGTATCTACTACATGTAACTCCTTTTGTCTCCAATTGCCAGCACGCTGTATCAGTTGGCAAGTGTAGCAATTTTGATCAACCAGCTTGCAAATATGGCACAAAATATTTCTTATGGTGAAACCTAGCAGCAATCAAACCCATGGCCAAAGGTGATAAGCAAAGGTCCATGACAATTAGATATTATAGTATTCTGGGAGGAAGTCCCAAGTCGTATCCCAAGATGCTGTAGGTCTCTAAAATTTCCTGCTTCAGCAAGAACCTTTGCATCTTTTAAAAATCTTTCCTTATTGGATGTCATTTTCATGCAAAATAGGACCCCCATTATTATAATGTCAAGGAGTGCTATCCCTGAGATGGGGATAGTGTTAAAGACCCCCTACAGTCCTCATCCTTTTCCATGGCTTTCCTCTAGGCTTACCACCTGCTGGCCTGTGCCCCATCCATACATAAAACCAGTCCATTAATGTCCTGTGGTGTCAGCCAGCAAGTAAGTCCTGCATCTCACTTGACGGGATGCCTCTGGTAGTGACTCTATTAATGCCACACATCCCTATATACTGGCTGCTTCTGCTATAGCACTAGGTATAGGCCTCCCTCTCCACTTCACAGGTTTTGGACCCCAATACAAGGGAGGTTGGGTGATAATGGTTGTATGGTTGAAAGGGCTTTTGACCAATAGTCCTAAATACCTAATATGCTGAAGGGAGATACTCTATAATGGTAGCCCATTGCCATAAGCCTTCCGATTCTATGTGGTGTTCACCAACAAGTCTTTTCACATTTTGTACACTAACTGTCTATTGAAGGTAGCATTCTTGTACTTGTATTCCAATCAACTGGAGCAATGTGTTCTTTCTAATTGCATGCATAGAATGCTTCTCATACCAAAGGCATTCTTGCTTTGCCTGGTCATCACATTCCAGATGGTCCATTGAAATTTCCCAAAACCGCCATTTCACAGTAAGCAGAACTGATGACTTCATTCGGAGTTTGAGAATGGCATCAAAGGACAGGGAAAACACATATTCAATTAACATGTTCCCCAGTGAATGAGCATCTGCCCCGTAGCCACTGCTAACCAGGGCTGTTGTGCTGTTAACTGATGCCAAACTGCATCACAGCATTGCTTGCACAGTGCTCTAAGGGTGTAATCAGATGCTCTTGTCTAATTCACCCTCAAATTTCTTTTGGTATAAAACATGCCTATGCTGGATGGGAGGAAGATTCCCTATGAGGTAAGGGAATGAAGAGCTTTACCAAAAAAATAAAATTGAAAAGAAATTGAAAAAATCCGACCTACCGACCCTAGCATTTCATTTCATATAACTGGAAACACACCAATTTTTTGGCCTAGGTACATTTGGAGTTTGAAATGGATGGGATCCACCAGGTTTTTACTGAGACTTATAGCAATATTAGCGTTTAAAATATCTTTCAGTGAATTTTGTATTGATGAATGGTATGCTGTAAATTTCATTCAAGGCATTGCTAAAACCCTTTTATTTCTTTCCTGTTGTTTGGCAGCGATTGGCAACTCTGAAATGGTAATTGCAGACCACATCTGGCCCTCATCCCTTATCAATTACTTCCTTCCTGGTTAGCCTGTGCTTAGTCCAGACACAAAGGCAGCCCCTTGATGTACCATTGTGTATCCCTTAATCAGCCACCAGGGACATCTGATGTGTCACTTAATGTCTATCTCTGGCTCTTTTCCTCTCACACAACCTTCATACAGCACCATTATAAGTATCATGGTTTGTAATTAATTATGCTAACTATCCATCAAATCAGTATACTAACTTTCTACAACGAGAAGCAGGCCAACCTATAGATGCCTGTAAATATGGTGTGATGTTCCCCAACAAATGTTTTATTGATTGAATTAGTTTGGTGAAAATAAAAAGGAGTCTGAGGTCATGTCATTAATAGATGACAGACCAGGCCATTTGTGAAGGTAATTTAGTTTGCATGTTTGAATTGTGGATGGGGACAATCAGGCCATCCAATAATTCTATTGTTTTCTGCAGAGTAATGGATGCCATGCATTGATCTGACAGAGGCTGAGATCACAAGTGAAGGCCACATTCTTATACTTCAAGGGCATTATACTATCAAAAAATGTGACTGATACTAATCCCTGTCTCAATAGAATATGATATCCGTAGATTCACTTAAAGGTTAATTGCCCAAATATTTGAAACAGCCCTGATAGCGGTTTTCCCCCTCACCCCTCCTTATAGATTTGGTCATTCATCTCATACATTCGGTAATCCATAGATGCGGTCAATGCTGTGTCGGGCAAGCAGCATAAAAATACCTGTCCTAAGAGAAAAGAAAGGACTTCATGTCCAAAATCGGATGTCTGAGTTCCTCAATGGCCCCTGGACGTAAAACTAAACAAACAAACAAACAATCCGCCCGTTATCATGTTTTTGAGACATTTTGCCTTTATATAAGGTCAAGACCAATCATCTTTTTCTTGGATTATGCTCAGCAAGGGGAAAGGTCAACCCTTTTAGTGGGAAAGAAAAAGAATTAACATTGAAGCCTGGACATCTGATGTCATTAACCACAATACCTCCTGGAAACTCAATGGAAACTCCTGTTAGCCCTTTAAGATGGTGAGATGTCCCATTCATATTATACAGGGCTGGGAAGAAGCTTACTGGTACAGCTTTGAAGCAGCACTGAGGCAGCTGTTGACCCTGACATTTCAGCTTGATATGGCCTGTGTAATGTAATGCAGAATTGGTAGGTTATTCAGCAGTGCTACATTAATGCACCCTTAAGAATGAAACACCATGTACCCCTATGGGGTATATAACTCATTGCAACCAAAGTGGACATGTCTACTCTACTGGTACCCTGTGGAATATGTGCACAACAGCTATATAGTAGGCAGGCTAAAAGGTCCCAGTATGACCGACAGGTACTATCACACTTTTTGGTGTCCATTAGGGCATTCATTATGAAGAAAAGCAATGAACTGGAAAACATGATAAAAAGGAAATACATGTACTATAGGTCCCGCGGGCCTTATATAGCAACCGCGGGCACCGCGACCCCTCGTGGTGCGGGACCGAACCAGCCCAACCCGCAGAGTCCCGCGGAAAGCCAAGCGCTTCCCGCCCCGGCGCTACAATATATATATATATCAGTAGTCTTCATAAGCTGGCAGTACATTAAGCTAATAGATGATGGATATCGGGGCCCTAGGGCTGTACATTCTGTATATACCCGAGCCTCCATTTTGTATTAATTTCTTACCTGATATCCAAAGAATATAGCCACGAGAAGACATTTTGTAAAGCAAGCGCTACGGCCCGGGTCCGCTCTGCGCGAAGCCATTGTTTTTGTTCCTTGCTGGGAGAGGTACCGCCGTGTTTACACACACTTTTCGTATTGAATCCAACCATGACAAATTGAGAAATTAACAGGTTCATATCCTTAGATAGTCTAGATGATCCCTCCATATGTATTATGTCCAATATATTCAAAATAAAGAAAGAATCCATTGATTTTCCAAAACGGTCCGAAATTTTCAGCGGCTTCCTCGTACGATGAGAAAATGACCTATATCTACATCCGGGCCACTGACACAATTTCGTCGGACAAGGAGGCGGGTGGGAATGGCCAAACCGCGACTCGCTTATAATAGAAAAATCATTGGATTCTTATTTATATTGAACAAAAATTGAGAAAATTAGCACGCATTCCTCTTCTATGGATTGAATACTTCTTGGGATTCTGATATTATAACATGAAAAGGTTGGAATCAAGACGAAAACTGAGTGGAAACATAGGACTAGGACCTCAGGTTAGAACTTATTTACTTTCGCATTGGATTTCATCACCGTACAGTGTGGCGCTATGGCTAACGTCCTCGCCAACCAGCACTGCGGCCGGGGTTCAATTCTCCTACGAGTTTGGACGATTTTTCACAATGGAAAAATGGCTAGGACTTTGTATAGCTGCCATAATTTCCCAAAACTTTCTAAGTCCAACTTGACCTCAAAAAAGTATATACCAAAACTTTCAAAAATGCACATGGGTGGTATATGCAGAATAATACACGGCTGATATGCACATATCAGCACCGGAAGTGCCAATATCGTGGTATAACATTGAATACATCCAGGGTATACAAGTCCTTATCCATGATCTCGACTTAATAAAAGATAGACCGTTTACTTTATTGTTCACCTCTGTTGGTGTTATAAGAAAAATGTTGATTATTTGTGCTTGGAGAACTGGCATTGGTTTATGGTGACCCAGCCAATGACAGTAGTCTCTAATGACCAATTTATTTTCTGATTCATCTAGCCCATGAGTACACTATATCAACAGGCAGCTGATTGGGGCGTTCTAGTTTATCTGCTTGCAACCTTGATATTTCTCTGACCTCAACCACTAACCAGAACAATAGGTCCCTAGATGAAAGTGATACATCACATGGAATCTGCAGAACTGTGTATTCCATCAAAAAAGAGGATATAACATGATGATTTAGGTCTGCTATAAACTACGATCAGAAGTACCATTACCCAGACTGCCAGTTCATCCTGCTGCCATGGAATGAGTAGAGAGGAACACAAAACATGTAGCTAGACAATGCCTCAGCCTAAACAGCCTGTAAAATGGTCCCATGGAAGTCTAGATCAATGACATGAATAACAATATGTGCACCTTTGGAAATATGACTTATAACATAGTCTGTAGGAAACACACTATAAATATTCATAAGGTCTTTCACAACTCTTCTTTTGTGACAATGAGTAAGTGGAGAGGCATGGCTCCTGAGTAGCTCATTATGTGGAAAGACATCCACCTCATGAGAGGTCAAGGCTCCTGTAGTTATTACAATAGAGTCTTTCTTTGAAAGCATAGAAACATACTACAAGACATGGATCACCATTACAGAGCCCGTACATCTTCAAATCACCCCTGGAACCTTCCCTTCACTCTTCCACTCATAAAGAGCTTCTCCTGTCAGACACTAACAAGAGGTAATAACAAGTGCCTTCCACCACATCACTCATGAAGAAGTGCCCTTACATCAAGGTGTAATTCTGTTCTCTTCAAATCATGATGAACCCTACTTGTAGAATGGACTCTAATAGCTTGTGTGAGTGCATGTACAGGACCTGCTATTGTTTGACACCACATGATGTCTCATTATAGGATGGCTGTGTTCTCCCTGTGAAGAAGGGACCTTCATGATGAGGGCATGTAGGAGCAGAATAACTTCATTGGGAGTTGACACAGGAAAAATTCTCAGGAATTCTAACAGTGGGCATACCATTCTAACAGTGGGCATACCAGATTTGTTAAAGGTGACAAACTCAGTGTTTCTTGTGGCTTGGGGTGAGCATGTGGGCAGCTGGTGTTCATATGCATGGGCCCGGGTCTACATGCTTGTCTTTTGTCATGGGATTCCCCCTTAGCAAACATCTGAGTGATCAAAGGTCATAGTTTTTCTAGCACTCTATGGAACTGGTCAGGCAAATAAAAGAACACTTTCTATGCTTCATGAAAAGAAGGGTAATGAACCCCAAGTACCTAGCAGTTTTCCCCTGACCCCTCCTCATTCATTTCATAGATTTGGTTTTCCATAGATGTGATCATTGTTGTGTCGGGTCAGCAGCATGTAAATACCTGTCCAAATTGAGAAAAGAATGGACTCTCTGCTAACAATTAGTGGTGGTAAAATCAACCAAAGCATGGATGGTTGTGTCCTATGAGATCAGACACTTGTTCTTGGTTTAAATGCAGCATGGGGAGCTCTCACTCAAGGGGCTACCTCTAGCAGCTCATAGTCATAGCTCTGCAGGTCTACAGCAACTCCACTAGATCTACAGACAGATGTCTCCACCAGCAGTCACATGGTGGTGACATTTTGATTTCCCATAGGACCAAATGTGGGGCAATAACTTAAAAGTGCCTATAAATCTTATCTATGATTGAAGAGCAATCAAATGGTTCAGGGTTGATACAATCCAGTTTTCTATAATCTATGGGTATCACCATTGCTTGCCCCACAGCAGTGAAAGCAAGCTACCAATTATGGTATTGCATGGTTAGGGTCACCACTCATCTTTTTTCTTCTTTCTTTTTGAGAAAGGATGTAGCGACTAGAGACTCATCAGACATTGAAAAAGAGCAGCTTGTCTCCATAGATATTTTGAAATCTGCTCACAGCTATTTCCATGTCAGAATCATCCATTTCCATGTCAGAATGTCCAGCAGTTGGAAACTTGTACTGATAAAGTACAAGTGTGACTGCTTTGAACCATTCATATTGACAAGTCTACTTTATTTTTACTTAAAGCACACATGTTTTTCCTTTTTATGCCAATGGTATACCCAGAATAGGGTGGACTGTGTTTGTGCTGGAAAAATTGAGGACAGTGGGTTTATTGCTTCTCATTGGCACAGGAATCTCTGACTATCCATTTATATGCTGATTCATTTAACACCATGCTCACCAGATGAATTGGCAGATTATTGGCACACATCACTGTAATACCTTGCACATAAGGTGCACTCCACATGTACGACATATCCTGAGTAATACATGATATTAGGAGCACATGGGGCTTGATTTTGAAGACTTTAGTACTCATCTTTTGCTGCATCCCTGAGACACACCAGGGAACCATCCTTGCATATAAGCCATGCCCTATACGTGGGATAATATGGTAGTTACTTTACTTGCAGCAATGTTTGTCCTCAGCTGGTGATGCCTAGCTGCAACAATAGTGGCTAGATTATGGTGATCCATCTTATGAGAAATACTGCAGAACAACGTAACCCATGGAGAGAAAGAAAATAACATAGAGATTTAGGCCTGTTGTAAACTATGTTTATTTCCCCTACTTTGGGATTGGAAGCAGCGTTACTCAGATAGCCTGGCATAGTATGCAATGCCAATTGTATCTAGAACACAGTAAATCAATTTCCCTCAGTTCATTCTCTTGCCAATAACAATTTGCAGCTGGGCACATGCAAGTAGACAATACCGTAGTCTAAACGCATGTGGTATCTAGTCATCATGGCTTACTGATAACATGACCTATCAAAAAATAATACTTATTTTTTCAAGGCCAATAGGCACTAGGCATAAAAGTTATGGTCCTCTGAATATGGATAAGATATTCACTAAATCTGTTCAAGTATAATATTGCCCATGTCACATGTCCCATAAAATCTTGTAAATTGCCCCATGGATATTTTCCTATGAGGCCCAGCACCCCAGGACAGCTATGAATTAGGATACTAGCATCTCTTGTGAAAGCATGCCATATTTTAACTCTGTCAATGAAAGGCCCCCAATATATATCATTAAGGTTTTTTACTGCTTGTTTAACTGTGAGCAAGTAGAGAGATGATGTATGTGTTGTTCATGAGTAGTATGGAAGTCACTCTTCTTGCACGTCATAGGTCCTATTTGCATATTACCATAGAGATTTTTTGCATATTACCATAGAGATTTTTTCTCTGGCATCAAGGGATACAGGGTAAAAACCAGGATCACAAAGCCCTAACATCTTGTAATCCTCATCCCTCCCTTCTTCCCTCAAATAAAGAGCCGCTACCAGAAGGAAAAAAATGCTCATGTCCCATCACTCCCCAAGCTGTGACCTAATGCAAAGGGCCCATTGTGTTTTCCTCAGCTATGATGGACTGCTTCAAGAATGGACCCTAACAGTAATACCTTGTTGTAAGGCTGTGAGTAGGATTGGTTAATGTTTTATGCCACATCAACTCATCCTGGGATGCCTGCGTCCTCTGGAATCCAACCCTAGGGCATTGCTTCACTTTGGTGTAGGTGGTAGAGTACATCATGAGATATCCTCATTTCAAGTGCTAAACAGAACATATTTTGTAGCTGCAAAAAAAAAAATGAAAAATACTACTCTGAGAATTAGAATGAATGTTCTATATTTAGAAAGTAATCATTGAAAAAAATGGACTTGAATGCATTGATAATATTTCTGACATATCTCATAAACAGTCAGTAATTGTTCTTACAAATAAGTTAGGATCCAGACGGTAGTGCCTACAAAAAGCAATCAGCATTTGTTCTATAATGAACCACTTTATGAAAATATATAATCCTTTAAGAGGAAAGGGAGTGAAAATTTTTCAGGCGCTTCCAAGGTTAGGGGTCATAAAATTGCTGGCTTGTATGGGTGAAAATAACCAAATAACCATGTCAGTTTGAAAGCCTATGTGAAGACAAAGCTATGATGAACATACCACACCAGTTTGTCACAATATTATGTATGATGTACTGACATACAGTTATAAATATAATGAGCACCTATTAAAGATCCCTGCACATTCTCTGATGTCAGTTTCACTGTAATTGGCAAAAATATTGGTGCTATTTTACAATATGTCAAACCTATTCTTACATTCTAGGGTAGGTCTAGTCTACCTATTACATGTACTCTGTGTAGAGCCCTGTCAAACTGTCACCAACATGGGCCATATTGATGCCCGGTGGGATTATAAAGGGTATAGGATGGTAATGACATGGCACAAACCAGGCACTCCAGCCTTCAGTCGGACCTGGAAACTCCACACATAAAAGCAACCCTTCAGTTTAGGTCCACAAGACCCATAATTTGGTTGAAACTGCTGTTTTAAGGAACTCTCATTGAAAGGTAGCTTGTCCTTTTTTATTAAAACACAGCTCTATCATGACCTATCACAGTAGATGCCTTTCGATTGAGATCTTTAGCTCTGCAGCAACTCTTGCAGAGACAGACGACTCCATCAGCAGTCATTTCTTTGTGACATTGTAATTTCCCATAGGACCAAATCATGGGCAATAACTTGAAAGTGCTTCTGCCGTGCAGCGCCTTGGAGACACAGATGCATGATTGAAGAGCAATTGAATGAAAGGACACCTGTGGCTTAGGGTTGACACAATACAAATATTTGAGTTTTAATACCCTATGTGCCATGGAATTGATTGTCCCAAAGCAGTGACAATGATAGAGCAGGTCCCATAGCATGATAGATAATTATTAAAGAGAAAGAAACATGCCCCGTTTAGGTCCTTCCTTTCCTATTATGGTAAAAAAGCTAATTGTCTACATACATAGTTTCAAAGTAAAAGCTGCTCACAGTTATTTTTTTCATATCAGAACATCTAGCATACATACTCAGTTCCCTGGTGGAAACTTAAGCAGCCCCAGGGCGTCTATTTATTCAATCATGCATGTGGACAAGTGTATAATCGTTTGAAAGGAGAGGGAGCGGAAAATTTTGAGAACCTTCCAAGGTCAGGGATGGTAAAATTGCCAGAGTGTACCGCTAAAAATAATCAAATAACCATGTCAGTTTGAAGGCCTATGTGAAGACAACATTATGATTAACATGCCACAACAGTTTGTCATGATATTATGTATGATGTACTGACATACAGTTATAAATATAATCAGCACCTGTTAAAGATCCCTGCACATTCTCTTATGTCAGTTTCACTGTAATTGGCAAAATAGTGGTACTATTTTAGAATATGTCAAACCTATTCTTACATTCTAGGGTAGGTCTAGTCTATACATGTACTCTGTGTAGAGCCCTGTCAAACTTTCACCAACATGGAATATATTGATGCCCGGTGGGATTATAAAGGGTATAGGATGGTAATGACATGGCACAAACCAGCCTCTCCAGCCTTCAGTCAGTCACATAAAAGCCGCCCTTCAGTATAGCTCCACACAGCCCATAATTTTGGGTGAACTGCTGTTTTAGGAAAGTCTCATTGAAAGGTAGCCGGCACTTTTTTCAAAACACAGCCCTATCATGACCTATCACAATAGATGCCTTTCTACTTAGATTTTTAGGTCTGCAACAACTCTTGCAGAGACAGACGACTCCATCAGCAGTCATTTCTTTGTGACATTGTAATTTCCCATAGGACCAAATCATGGGCAATAACTTGAAAGTGCTTCTGCCGTGCAGGGCCTTGGAGACAGAGATGCATGATTGAAGAGCAATTGAATGAAAGGACACCTGTGGCTTAGGGTTGACACAATACAAATATTTGAGTTTTAATACCCTATGTGCCATGGAATTGATTGTCCCAAAGCAGTGACAATGATAGAGCAGGTCCCATAGCATGGTAGATTATTATTAAAGAGAAAGAAACATGCCCTGTTTAGGTCCTTCCTATCCTATTATGGGAAAAAAGCTAATTGTCTACATACATAGTTTCAAAGTAAAAGCAGTAATTGTTTTTTCATATCAGAACATCTAGCATAAATACACAGTTCCCTGGTGGAAACTTACTCATACTTAAGCAGCCCCAGGGCGTCTATTTATTCAATCATGCATGTGGACAAGTCTATTCTATTAACTTTAGGCCCCTAAAGGTTTCCTTCATATATCATTGGCAGTCTTCATCTTCCTGGTCCTGTGCCCTAAGCCTATGTAAAATGTATAGCCACTAGCACACATTCTGGAAATGCCCACTCTCACCTCAGCTCTTGGCCCCTTTTTATAGTTGTGTCTGATAATAGACTTCTATCCCCTAGATGGTGATTTACTATCAGAACAACAAAAGACCTCAAATGGAATATGTCTACTCCCTGCAATTGAATACTACAAAGATTTAGAATTCGATATCAATGAGAACCTCCATGATAACATCTCAATGAATATCTAGGGCAGGACTGCCTTTCATGTTATTTGTCTTTTTCGAGTCAGGGCCTTAGGGCAGGGTTTTTGTAAAAGGAATGAAGCTGTCATTAAGTCTTTTGCTGCCAATGTTTCTCTAAGCTCCAAAATTGATCCTCAGAATTGTTCATATTCAATTTCAGCTGGGAGAGTTCAGGTCATTACTTGGTCGAAAATCATAGAGGGTTTGCATATGACAAGTTTGGAGGTATTCCAGCCCCTACTCTTCGAATTTTAGTTTCCCCCTCTATTTCCTTGGCTCAAAGTGTCAGGCTGGATGAGATCTTCATGTTACATATGGGTTTTGATGGTCCCATATGCATATTTTGGGCTCCAGGGGGGTAAAATGTGCCCAAAATGACCAAAATTATCTGGGCAAAATTGTGTCTGGGAGAATGACATTTGAGTTACAAGCCATGTTGAGGGCTTAATTTCCTACAGAAACAATCTTCAAACCTCCATGAAAATCTCAGGTCCAGACTATTTTGACCTGTAGATTAAGAAAATCACATTATCATTTATGTCAGATGTGTCTTTGTTATTGTAAAAAAGCATACTTATAGGAATTCTTTTTCTGGGCACATGTCTGGGTGAATGACATGAAGGCCCTATATGCACACTTTCTGTGATTTGTGACCACTTGCTGAAGTTTCAGTCGGAGATCTCTCTAACAATCCATGCATCTAGGTGTCACGGTACTAATAGGACCAAGGACGTTCTGATTTTCCCCCCATCTTCCACCATAAAACTGGCGTCAATCGGGTTCTAATTTGATAGCGTTCATAAATAAAGGCTTAAATTAAAGCTGAAGTCATTCTTGATTTTTTTAGCATGGTCAACCATAACGGAGTCAGATCCGTTTTTGCACCAGTTGCCATGGAAACCACCATGTTGAATAAATTACATGATACAGGCACCCCTGACAAGTCACAAATGTGACCTTGGACCCCTCTCTGACACAATAGGTTTCCATGGTGACCAAAAACTTTTTGCAACTTTTTCCCCCCAAATCGTTACCTTTCTTCTGGTACCAAAATTATTAATCTGCGATAAAAATAAGGTCCCCTGGCACTGATTATACCAAGCAAAACACTGTTTTTAGTTGGGACTATTTAGCTGTCCTAGGTTTACTGGGGCGGAATACTACTGTGACACCTCTAGTACATGTAACTCCTTTTGTCCCCAAACACTGTATCAGTTGGCAACTGTAGCAATTTTGATCACCCAGCTTGCAAATATGACCAAAATATTTCTCATGGTAAACCTGGTCAAAAGTGATAAGCAAAGGTCCATGACAATTAGATATTATCGTATTCTGGGTGGTAGACCCAAAGCCTTACCCAAATATGGCGTAGGATCCCCTAAAAGTTCCTGCTTCTGCAGGAATCTTTGCTTCTTTAATAGATTTCCTTATTTAATAATGTCATTCCCTGCAAAACAGCCCGAATATATGCTAAGGAGTGCTATCCCTGAGACTGTGATTGTAGTAAAGACCTCCTACAGTCCTCATTCGTTTTCATGGCTTTCCTCTCGGCTTACCACCTCCTGGCCTGTGCCCCATCTAGACATAAAACCAGTCCATTAATGTCCTGTGGTGTCAGCCAGCAAGTAAGTTCTACATCTCACTTGATGGGATGCCTATGGTAGATGACTCCTTTACTGCCACACATCCCTATATACTGGCTGTATCTGTTAATAATGCTATAGTACTAGGTATAGGCCTCCCTCTCGACTTCACAGGTTTTGGACCCCGATACAAGGGAAGATGAGTGATAATGGTTGTATGGTGAAAAGGGCTTTTGACCAGAAGTGCTTAATATCTAACTTGCTGAAGGGAGATACTCTATAATGGCAGCCCAATGCTATAAGCCGTCAGATTCGGTGTGGTGTTCACCAACAAGTCTTTTCATTGATTGAGCTGGCATGGGACTGATTCAGAGGTTATACCATCATAGATGCAGACCATGCCATCAGGAAGGGAACTTTGTTTGCATGGAGGAGATGGGGCATTGCGTTCATTCATATGGCTTTCTGCTGAGTGTTGCTCTCTATGCATTGACTCTACATATCCCATGTTGAAGTACAAACGCCCATGCCTGGGGGCTACCACATCCTGGTATTTTATAAGGACATCCTAGATGAACTAGATTAGTATAAGTCCATTTGCCACACAATATCATCTCACTGAATCAATGTGGAAAACTCTGTATAACATTCTCATACCATAGGCAGTCTTGTTTTGCCTGGTCATCACATTCCAGATGGTCCATTGAAATTTCCCACAACCGCCATTTCACAGTAAGCAGAACTGATGACTTCATTGGCAGTAAACAAAGAGATTTTGAGAATAGCATCAAAGGACAGGGAAAACACATATTTGATTAACATGTTCCCCAGTGAATGAACATCTGCCCCAGAGCCAATGCCAACCATGGCTGTTTTGCTGTTTACTGATGCATCTGATGATGTCACGCTTGCCAAAATGCATCGCAGTATTGCTTGGACAATACTGTAAGGGTGCAAACAGATGCTCTTTGTAGCTTATTCCCTGGCATTCCCTGGCTATTTTCCTTGACAGGTATCAATATAGCAGGTTCCTGTGCAGAATCATTATTCTTTACCTTTTACTATTATCATACCACATTTCGTAGCACCTTTTATGTATAAGCATTGGAGTACCTGATGGGTTTTTGCAATCGTGACATCATCAGATGCATAGTATGAACCTGCAGCTCTCTTCTATAGTGACACATATTTCAATTATCATGCCAGAATCTCTTTATTTGATAGAAAGGCTATATTTTGATAGAAAGGCTATCAGAATACACTATCATGAACAAAGGGTAGTATTTTCCGTTCAGCACTATGCTTACTTGAGGGTTAAATTTCATCCTCATTTTCTTGCAAAGTAATTATTATTGTTACTGATAGGGAAACTAGCAGATTGATTTTGTTGACTTCCAGATAGTAGTAAAGATGCAACGAAATCAACAAAGAAGGTTACTAATTGTATGTGCTTCCATAAATAAGATTGCCAGCTGAGTAATAAGAGACAGCCCTGAACTGATAATAAAGAAGATATCACTTAGACTGACATCAGCAGAAAACTGATATACAAGAAGGGCCCAACAGTCTAATATTCCAGTCATGTACCACACTAACACATCTTGACAGCAATCCTCTCCTGCAACCATCTGATCTTCTCCAATACCATTTATAATTCATGATTTGCCTCTCAAGGGAACAGAGTGTCAAACTGTATTCCATGTACCTTATAGTATTCAGCCAGTTGGGCACGATAGAGGTGATCCATAATAACAAATCGATCACACTGAAAACCTAGAAGTTCTGAAACTAGTCAGCGGTGACCACTTTAGGTCCTTAAGTTGACGATAGGATGACAGTACAGAGTCGTCATATTGATGACTCAGGTCGTCAGGATGATGACTTAAAGTCGTCATTTTGACTACCTAAAGCTGTAGTTTTAGGTATCGTCAACTTGAGGACCTAAAGTGGTCACCGCTGACTAGTTTTGGATCTTCCATGTTTTCAGTGCAGCGCTCAGTATATGTACTTTGTGGGCTACAATTTGGAACAAAGTGTTAATTTCAATAGGCTCTCACTGTGAATGTGTATTGCACAGCACCCACTCTTAGTAAAGTACTTCTAAAGGGAACCATTATATTGCACAACGTGACAGTCATCTAGAGTCAGACCATGTTCGCCTCTCGGTACATTTGGAGTTTGAAATGGATGGGATCCACCAGGTTTTGACTGAGACTTAAAGCAACATTAGCGGTTGAAAGATGTTTTAGAGAATTTTGTATTGATGAATGGTATGCTGTAAATCTCATTAAAGGCATTGCTAAAACCCTAATATTTCCTTTCCCCTGTTGTTGGGCAGCTATTGGCATCTCTGAAATGATAATTGCCTTGCAGACCACATCCAGCCCTCATCCCTTATCAATTACTTCCTTCCTGTTAGCCTGTGCTTACTCCACATACCAAGGCAGCCCCTTGATGTACTATTGTGTATCCCTTAATCTGCCACCAGGGATGTGTGATGTCTCACTTATTGGTAGATGACTCTTTTACTGTCATAAACTTTCATCCTCACTGTCTCTGTATCTCTCTTAACTACTACAGGCATCCCCCCAATATCCTCTTTGCCACTTCCCCAGCGTCATACGGGCCCCATCATAAGTAACAGCATGATAAATTTTTAATTAATCATGCTAAGTGTCTGTCAAATCAGTATACTAGTTAGCTGCAGCACTTTGTATGACAAAAATCTGGCTAATCTAGATGCCTGTAAATCTGGGGTGATGTTCCCCAACGAATGTTTTTATTTGTTAAATTAGTGTGGTGAAAATGGGTAGGATTCTGAGGTCATGTCATCAATAGATGACAGACTAGGCCATTTGTGGAGGTGATTTAGTTTGCATGTTTGAATTGTGGATGGGGGCAATCAGGCCATCCAATATTTCTATGGTTTTCTGCAGAATAATGGTTGTCCTGACGGGTTACTGGGGCTGACAATTTAAGATCACCTGAAACCTACTTTTTCCTTTTGGAAATTTCACTTCAACATCAAAATATGGAAAGGCCTCAAAGTTTCTGGTGTACAGATATATATATATATATATATATATATATATATATATATATATATATATATATATATATATATATATATGTTAGGCTAATATAGATATCAGAGATTTCACAGGATAACAAATCTATACTTGCTATTGTCTTATCTCTTTGTGATACTATTGGGAAAAAAATTTATGCCTATCTTGGCAAACTTAGACACTGAAACACTCAATGCTTTCCTATGGGGGTAACATTTGTTGGTGACAGCTTTTCCCACCCTTTTTCCAGGCTAGTCTCATGACTTGTTCATTATTTAGCAGGGGGAACTCAGGTGTTTCCAGTTAAGGGGCAATGGGAGAAGAATATGCCATACCATAGTGTTTCTTCTTGGTTGATTTCAATTTGAAAGTAGCAGTATATAACTCTGTATAATAAGCATTATTCTCACACTCAATATGAAATGAATGTAGTGATAGATTAGACATTTTGAAAAGAGACAGATTTTCTGATACTTGGTGAACCTATGTTAAGTTCATGCTGTGTCCTACCCCGCTACAACCCATCAGTTTGCCTAGTTCACTCATTACTCACCAGGAGGCACCACCCTGTGTCGAACAGTGCTGATGTCCCCTACTGTAGTTCATTATTTAGTAGGAGGAACTGAGGTGATTTCAGATGGTGGGCAAAGGATGAACATACAAAACCACAATCCTTTGCCCAACCTACACAGAGAAAATATTGATACTCACCGTGAGCCTGATGTTAGCCTCAGGCAAATGTCGCCAAAATGAGTATATATTTTGATACTCAGGGTGAGCCTAGGGTGTAGGCATACTCCAGCAATACCTGACACTCTACTCTAGATTGTTTATGGCCTAGCTGTACCCTCTCTACTGCCCTACTCTCACAGTGCAGGAGTCTCTTAAGAGACAGGCTCAGGGTCAACTGGAGTAACATAATAGAAGAGAATAGGACATTGCCTAAGTATCTCTATGAAGAGTGTCAGGCAATGCTGGATCCTACCTGAACAGGCTCCAACATTTCAGGAGTCTTTTCTACCAATGGTGTAATGCACTGCCAGAGTATCCCAATACATAGGATCACACTTTGCTGGATTCTACCTTCAGAGTGAGTCGGGGCTTCCCTAGCCCACTTAAAAGGGTCTATTTCTCCTCTTTCATATCCCCTCGGATGTGTGTGGTGCACATATGTGTGGGCACCCACACATTCCCTTGTGTAATTGTGTAATGTAGTTCTCGCCATAAATATGACCTTAGCTGTCGAAATGGCATTAAACCTCTATTACTCACTCACTCAGAGTGAGTCCAGCAACACCACCCAGTGGGCACACCCCCACTTAATGAGTTACTAACCTGCATTTGTAGCCCTTATTGAACTACTAAGCTGTAGGCTATTTTAGGCCCAACACATAAGTGGTTTGTTAAACACTATAAAGAAATATAGAAATTAAGGTCACCGTATGACAAAAGCCCATTATTTCATACACACAAGGATTTCAGATGGTCGAACATTCAACTTCCTAAGGCAGTCTAATTAATCGATGAATAGTTTGTGCATTCCTGGTTTCAGTGTCCTTATTGCTCCTTGGTGGAATTCGAACCGGGTACCTCCTTATTGTGACTCCTTTGTGTTCCTATCTGTGCTAGTGGGGCAGTTCTTGAAAGTTGCACTATCAATATGATATTTCAACCATAGACCTACTACAGTGAAATGTCATTGGTCATATGAGGCCCAGTAGACTAATAGGAAACACAGACTGGAGTGACCATAGTAAGGAAAAATGCCCATAGTAAGGACAAATGTCCACAATGTCCTCAGTAAGTATGGCACAGTCCTACTTATATGCCTATTGCAACCTAGCGCACCAGTTGTAGAGGTGGCACAGCGGTAGGATTCTCGCTTTACATGTTAGAGGTCTCAGGTTCGAGTCTCGGTGGTGCTGAGAAACATTTTTCATTTTTTTTTCAGTTTGATAGGAAACATCTCATCTATTGCAGTGTATTTTTCTAAGACCTAACTTTGTAACTGATTGAAATAGATGCTTGCTTGAAAACTGACAGAATCTTCAACATCTGCCAAGTCAGAAAATAGCAAGAAAATAAATTGTTAACAAAAGATTTCAGGTTGAAAACTTGCAGCTTTTGAAGAGCATCCCTGGGCTGGAATCGAACTCAGAACCTTCTCATATGAAGGTAAACATGTTACCACTACACCATCTTGACTGTGCTGAAAGATCTCCACTTGAAATCTCATATGATCTGCTCCCTCTGTGTGTTGAAAGCTGGTATTCTACTTTTTTCCACTCCCGAAACATAAGAAATATGCCTGGGACCATATGTCACTTTTACATTTACTGCAAAGATATGATCATACTCTAAATGTTTTAGTGATTAATTCCTATTATATTCCTATATAGATAAGATTATATCATGGTTACAAGGACTAGAGGATAATAGAAAGGATATTGAATAAGTGCAAGAATGGGTGAGGGGGGGCTTAATAGGGAACAATTTTCTCACAAACCCATTATGAATGCATATTCATGCTCACATTGTAGCAAAAAGATTGACTTACCGAGATTGACTTTACAAAAATTCTCAATGGGGCTTGATCTTACCACCTTCAGATGCAGAGTTCAGTGCCATATCAACTGAGCTAATGAGGCACATGGTGTGGTTGGTGCTAGGATATGATGTAATCTCAGACATCAGTGTAGGGGCTAGACCCCTGCTTTGCTTGAGTATTCAGTTAGATTCAGACTGAGTATGGCACCATGACTGAGCCTTGTGCCATACTCATGCTGATCCTTTTTCCCAATGTGTGGCATTGAAGCAGGCTCAGCATGAGTATGGCATGTCAGGCGAGAGCCTCTAGCAGAGGCTCTCATGATACTCAGGCAGCGCCAGAGACTAGGTGCTCTTTTTTCCGTCAGTGTAGGTTAAGTACACCATGTTTCCTACCCTGATGGTAGGTCTGATTTTAATACTTTGTCAGAGTTACAAGCGATTTCAGTCGCTTCACCTATGTTTCTAATCCCTTTCTAAGTAGAATATCACCTCAGTGAGTCCAGTGAAAGGTTAAATAGTTATACTGGTTTTGCCTTGAACAGAACATTCTCTGCATTGTCCCAATCAAGTAGAGTCTAATCTAATAACAGGGATGCTTTAAGTACCATGTGCAGCCTACGACTTCACATTCAGCATATATGTGATGTATCTAGAGCTCTTTCCCTAGTTCATTATCAGTAAACAGAAAACAGCTAAATAAAACCCAAAGAGGTAGAAGGCTCAAGCTCATGAGTTCGCAACAAATAAAAGTGAAAAAATTGTAAAAAGTAAATCTTTATTTTTTGGTCATTTCTCAATTGCAATTGATCATATAGGCCTTCAGGAACGTGCACATAAAGTTTTATGATATAGCTATTATTATTTCTCAGAAAATAATTATCCTGTTTTTTTACATAAACTTTAAAAGCTTATAGAGATGTAGAAAATACATCTTTTTAAGTTCTAAAAGTGTCCATGAACATCTACGAAAAATTACCGATCGTTCTGTTTTATTAGACCCGAGTTCGGAACTCAGGTCTACTTCTACTGTACACCTTTTCGCCGAACCTTTTTGCTGAAAAGAGTAATGTGCACCATAAATCAACCATTCCAAATTGGTATGGAATAATGTGTAAATTGTATTGGAATCATATACATTGGACATTGATATTGGTGGTTATATTTGAATTATATAATTATTTATGCATGCATCACGTCAGTGGTAGACTGTAATCCCTTGGCAAACTGTCAATGTCTTCCCCCCCCCCCCCCTTCACAGTGGTCAGTCAATGGCAGGCACCACACACGGCTATGTACAGGCTGGGTCTATATATAGTGAATGTTAAGGTGGGTTAGAGTTTTTACACCTGGTGATCCTGGTCAATCTGGCCCCAGCTCGGCCACTAGCGTGAGTGGTCTCTGGCGACCAGCGTTTATGGGTAAAAGTAGTTCTGGCTGCTGGTTGCTGTAGTGGTTAAATGTAGGCAGGTACAGTGCATAGTAATATTCCCCAGAATATGGGGGCCCACAATCCCCAAACACGAGAGAGAGAGTTCCCTGAATCCCGACCGGACGAGACTGGTCAGTGGTAGACGCCGCACACGGCTATGTACAGGCTGACTCTATATATAGTGATTGTTGAGGTTAGTTAGAGGTTTTACACCTGGCGATTCTGGTCAGTCAGTGGTAGATGCCACACACTGCTATGTACAGGCTGGGTCTATATATAGAGATTGTTAAGGTTGGCTAGTTTTTACACTATATAGTTATTGTTAAAACCTTTAAGGGCCACTGATTTACGCCATTCAATAACCCTATACAGGCAGGATGTTGAGCAATTCATTAGTTACACTAAACAATAACCCTTTACAGGTTGGCTGAAGTTTTAATATTTACACCATACAATAACCCTTTACAGGCTAGCTGAAGTTTTAATATTTACACCATACAATAGACCTTTACAGGCAAGCTGAAGTTTTAATATTTACACCATACAATAGACCTTTACAGGCAAGCTGAAGTTTTAATATTTACACCATACAA
Organism: Acholoe squamosa; assembly: GCA_949317995.1. Taxonomy (NCBI): domain Eukaryota; kingdom Metazoa; phylum Annelida; class Polychaeta; order Phyllodocida; family Polynoidae; genus Acholoe; species Acholoe squamosa. The sequence continues at coordinate 62,640,182 of OX439040.1, forward strand.
TAACCCTTTATAGGCAAGCTGAAGTTTTAATATTTACACCATACAATAACCCTTTACAGGCTAGCTGAAGTTTTAATATTTACACCATACAAAAGACCTTTACAGGCAAGCTGAAGTTTTAATATTTACACCATACAACAGACCTTTACAGGCTAGCTGATGTTTTAATATTTACACCATACAATAACCCTTTATAGGCAAGCTGAAGTTTTAGTATTCATGCCATACAATAACATTATACAGGCAACATGTTAATTTATTAGTTACGCCACACAATAACCCTTTACAGGCTAGGTGAAGTTTTAATATCTATGCCATACGATAACCCTTTAAGGTAATGTGATGTTTTACAATAACCCTTTACAGGCTAGGTGATGATTTGATATTTACGCCATGCAATAACCCTTTAAGGCATCATAATATTTTATTATTCATGCCATATCATAACCCTTTAAGGCAACATGATGTTTCATTATTCACGTCATATGATAACAGGGCTCGACAAATTGGTTTGGAGATTGTGTGCCCACTGGGCACAAGGGCAAAAAAAAGTTGCGCCCAGCAGACAAGCTCTGTGCCCAGGACCTTTTCTTTCGATACTCAAAATAACATATCTAGCTAAATGGCACACATATTGTTTTATGATAAATAAAAAGATTTTATTTCATCCCATCTCTAGTGAAACAAGTTTCAGAGACTACTACACCCAAATAATCGCAGCTGCGTTGCATTCTGCTGATATCCCAAGTAGCTTTTGGACAGCTGTGCCCATTGGGCACAACTTGAAAAATATTTTGTGCCCAGGGAATTTTTTTTGAGTCACGGGCATTGGGCACAGGGATTTGTCGAGCCCTGACTGATAACCCTTTATAGGCAACCTGATGTTTTATCAATCATGCCAAACAATAACCCCTTACAGGCAACATTATTTTCTATTGATTATATTATACAATAACCCTTTGCTCTCTATTACTCACTATTTGTCAGCAGTTAGTCAATACATGTCAGTAATAATGCACTATTTGTCAGCAATTAGTCAATATATGTTAGTAATTACTCACTATTTGTCAGCAATTAGTCAATATATGTTAGTAATTATGCACTATTTGTCAGCAATTAGTCAACATATATGACCTTGCTTGAAAATTGCATTAATAACTTGGGTCTTTTAGGTCTTCGCCCTAATCTGCTCTATCTTTCCCAACCTTGTGTTCATCTGATTTATATTTTTAATAAAACTCCTCAGATAAAAAGTTATCGATGATTACTTTATTTGTTTTTATGATGCAATTTTCTGGAAAAACAGACAAAAAAATCACGAAAATACCATAAAAACTCTTTAATTACCAAATTTGTATGGTATTCTCGTGAACTTTACTCTTAGTTATGTAACTTAATTGACATAACATTAATTCTTGATAAATTTTCAAATTTATGTTTCAATTAACTACCTTCTCAATGAAGCAGCTGCTGCAAAGACATGGCTGTTGTGCTGCTTTTCATAACGCTATACTGAAGGGTTATTAAAATTTCTCTTCTTATGTACTCTTATGCCATCCATTACAAGGAGGAGGCAGCTGTGTTTGGTGGGATCCAAGTAATATTCCCTCTTTTTGATACCCTGGAAAGGTATTCGCTGCATCATAGAAGACAAAGAGCTCTGTAAACCATCTCTAGTAGATGCCTATCTGGGTAATAATGATGCCCTCAAAGCGAAGAAGAAAAAGTCACATCGATGAATAAGCCTATGATTCCATAGATGAGATTTGCCTCCCATGCGCATTGAATGATCCTTTAGTCTTCTTTACGGACACGGTTATGAGCCTCCTCAACCCTTCTTTAAAAGACCCCTATTAAGTGCCATTCCTGCATTTATAAGCACAGGGCTAAGAGGTAGTGAAAATTAATAAGTGGTGGTGCATCTAAATTGGCAATTACAATAATTATAGAAAGTGGTTCTAGTCTACATTTTCTTACTCTCCATCACTGTTACTGGCACTAGTGGGTGTAGACTATATAGACCTGGTGTTTAGGAGGACACCCTCCTGCAGATGCTCTCACGTGGGGGTTGCTTTGGAATACATCATTTTACACCCCTTACATCCTTGAATAACCTCCAAAATCTTCTCTTCTATCTTCCTGTTATCACCCTTGGAGGGCCAGATAATGGCTCAAAGCTCATGCTTAGCTGTTGCTGTGTTGTAATTATATGCAGCCCCAATGAGTAATTCAGGAGTTCATCATCGGGCATCAAGCCAGTCCAATTGCAGTATATCAAACTACGACATATAGACTCGTTCTGATGTATGCACGCAATACTACCTTAAAGAACCAACTCCCAGCATCTGATGTTGAAGCAATGTCTATGATTGAAAAAATGATTATTTTTTAAACGTTTGGTCTATGCCTATATATAAAGGGCAAGGCCAACCATCTTCCTCCTTTGATTTTCCTCAGAAAGGGGTAAAGGTCAACCCTGTTAGTGGGAAAGGAGAACAGCTGAAGCCTGAGCATCCAAGGTCATTAACCACAATACCTCCTGAAAACCTACTCCTGTTAGCCCTCTAAGGTGGAAAGATGGCCCATGAACATTATAGAGGGCTGGAAAAATAGCCTGCTATGAAGTACTATGTACCCCTGGGGACTTAATGCAACCAAAGTTGACATCTCTACTCTTATGGTGTCCTTAAGATTAAGCTTCTTATTGGACAATGTCAGTCTTCATCTCCTTGGTTGCCTCATCCTCACATCTGTATCTTCCTGTTATCACCCTTGGAGGGCCAGATAATGGCTCAAAGCTCATGCTTAGCTGTTGCTGTGTTGTAATTATATGCAGCCCCAATGAGTAATTCAGGAGTTCTTCATCGGGCATCAAGCCAGTCCAATTGCAGTATATCAACCTACGACATATAGACTCGTTCTGATGTATGAATGCAATACTACCTTAAAGAACCATGTGGTTTCTATGGAAACTGCTACTACCATCTGCCACTAATCAGAAAAGGAAGATATTCTGAATAAGCAGCCCATCTCTCATAACTCCCCTTGGCAGTGCAGAATTCTTAGGTGTCTGCATCAAGGCAGCTTCTTTAGGTAATTGCTTGTCTCTAAAATGGTTATGACTCTGATCTCATCAAAATAATTTTCTTCGACATCTTTACTTCTTACACCTTCATTTTAGATTCATATCCAGATGGCCTATCCATTCCCTCTAGCCACAGAGGCCCTCTAGCCACAGAGGCCTTTGATGAAAAGCCCAGACATACCTATTTAGCTCCTGCTTTGGCCTGTATCTGTCATATGTGGCCATAAAGAGACGAGGGTACCAAGAACTGTCATATGAAAGCCTCAGGGGCTGAAGGGGACTTCAGCAGGTATACTGCAGAATTCAGTTCTTTATGCCTGACCAATATCCTAACATCAAACACCAGTAGCATCCTTCTGTTCTTTTGGGCGTCAAATTCTCTTCGGGGTTGTACGAAAGTGAACTCAATTAGAAAAGATATATCTAATTGAGACTGCTCTTTTATCAGGTTCAAAATAAAGTGGGCTCCAGACACCAAAAGTGTGTTCTAAATTATTAGCAGGTAATTGTTGGAGATATCTCAATTTCCCAGAATGCCAAGTCTGACTGAAATAGAGTGCCAACTCCCCGCGTTTGATGTTGAAGCAATGTCTATGATTGCAAAAATGATTATTTTTTAAACGTTTGGTCTATGCCTATATATAAAGGGCAAGGCCAACCATCTTCCTCCTTTGATTTCCTCAGAAAGAGTAAAGGTCAACCCTTTTAGTGGGAAAGGAGAACAGCTAAAGCCTGGGCATCCAAGGTCATTAACGACAATACCTCCTGAAAACCTACTCCTGTTAGCCCTCTAAGGTGGCAAGATGTCCCATGAACATCATAATTATAGAGGGCTGAAAAATAGCCTGCTATGAAGTACCATGTACCCCTGGGGACTTAATGCAACCAAAGTTGACATCTCTACTCTTATGGTGTCCTTAAGATTAAGCTTCTTGTTGGCCAATATCAGTCTTCATCTCCTTGGTTGCCTCATTCTCACATCTGTAATATGCACAACAGCTATGTAGTAGGCAGACTGAAAGGTCCCAGTATGATTCACATCCAGGTACTATTGCACTTTTTGGCTTTCACCGTCCATAAGGGCATTCATTATGAAAATGAGGACTGAACTGGAAAACATGATAAAAAGGAAATACATGTACTACATCCAGTTGCTGAGTTCTCTCAGTGGAATAAATGCTCTCTGTGATTGCTGCTACACTTTGTTTTTTAGCCCCCAGCTTTCACTGGTGATGTGTTAATGGCATATTCATGAGGTGATGAAAAGTGGATTCTCCTTTGAGAATTCTACTGGGGATGTCTTTCATAAGAGGTACATACATCTGTCAAATTGCTAAAAGACTGTTGGTGGTTTCTTCTGCAGAGAAATATATATCAGGTGGCTGACAATTATAATTCTACTTCCCGTGAATTCAGATGGCAAATTAAGTTAAAGCCAACTTATAAGAGAAACAAAATTAGTGGAATATGAGATTGGCCTTAGGTTGTTATGATTCAGGGAATAAAGTACCTGTGTCCCTTTTAGAGATGTAATTTGCCTCTCTAAATTCTGTAAAGCACTTTCTGGGAATGACTTTGCTTTAGAGATTTGTTGCCTTCAGGCAAAGGCAAAGATCTTTTTGGAATGCTTTGCTTTCTAGTTTATTTTCTGCAGAATCAGGAATAATTCATGTAATTAGTCCTCTCCTGTGTGTATTGACTTTCTAGAGCCCACTTGGGCTTGCTCCTAATGAAACATAATAATTCCCAAAGTCAGTAATGGCCCCTGAGACATTTTTACCGAGTGGGTTAAGTTCAGACAGCATGGTTATCATTTTCCATATTGATTCTTAAACACATTATGATTCAGATATCCCTTATGGTCCAATTTGCATCATAGTTACCTATACTAGGGGGGGGGGTTATTCAGTCAAATCAATGAGAGGAATGCGGGGACACCTGCAAAAGTTGCCACTCATCATGAGAAACAAGAATCTGGGTTTCATTTTTTTTTATTTTGGGCACTCTAACCCCCCTGACCATCCCCTCCGAAGATAAAAAGTTGGAAAATATTAAATCAATTCATTTTTATTGCATTTATTGCTAATACTAGTCCTTAAATCACTCTAGGATAATCAAAACTTTACTTCATATCAACAATAAAAAAATCAGGAAGTCAAGAAGACTTGATTTCGAATTTTTGGAAAATCCAATATGGCCGACAGGGGCAAAAAATGGGTAGTTTGAGCACATTTCCATTCCTAAGTTAAAAACCAACACTTGTATTATGTCACCATACGTAAATTAAGGCCTAGATTCATGACAAAAGCATGAAGATTCAGATTGAGCTGCACTGGTCTCCTGTTTGGGCCATTATATTGCATTTTTAGCCATGTAAAATAGTGATAAATGGTTATATGACTATCTGATTAGGGTATTGGTCTGCAGATGTTTTTATAATCATAGGAAATCAGTTCTCTGGCAACTGAAACACCTTAAATCACTAACAGAAAGTAGATTTTAAGTCAATAGGCAGGCATATATAGTCTTTGAGTGTTACGATATACTTTGCAGTGTAGAGAATAACAAAAGATTACCAAGCACTGTAAATTACCAAGCACTGTAAATTTAAATAATCCTGTTGGACAATAGCTTGATTTACTGAAAAAGAAAGGGCAGGAATATTGCTGAATAACATCAAACCCCAAAGGGGGTCTCACATTTAGTAGCCTGAACAATAATGTCATCAAGCAATCTCAATATGTTGCGTGACTGTAGTGTAGCAGATCTAGCTGAACCTAAGTCATTTTATAGAGCTACTCATTCACACTCAAACCTGTCAGTATCAGTCTAAATTTCAACCAAGTCTCCTCTCAGAGTTCTCAAAGGTTCATCTATTTTCAGAGGTTCGGAGGCCCCTCAAATGTAGACTTTAGTGCCTTTTCCTATGTTGAGAAATCCTACAACTTGTGAAGTGTTCAAAATGCCTTAAATTGTCAGAGGTTGGACCAACATCCAACACCCTCTGCTGATAACTAAGTATCAAGTATATAGAAGAAACATGAACATTTGTGATAAGCCTACATTTTATAATTATTTGCCATTATAAAGATGTTAGGGGGCATGTTTTATGGGCACTACTGATCTGTCTTTTACTGTCCTTCATTTCTCAGTATGACCACAACCTAGAGATTTGACTTTGCCTAAGAATTACCCAACAACAACATAAGTGATTAATCAAGAAGAATTACATATAAGTGATTGACTAGACAGACAGGTAAATGCACACACATAATGTAGTGTACTGTATTAACTGATCTATAATATATTTGGTTCTTATGTTTAGCATTAAATTTTATGAAAATGATATACTATTTTATTGGTGATGTTTATACTGTGATATCTGGATATCCACAGACATTCACTAATAAAGGAACCAAATGCTCTCAGATATAGTTATAGACATTTATTAATTCGAAAAGCGAGTTATAAGGAGACACCCTGGGTCCCTGCACTTTCAGTAATTTGGTGGTGCGAATAAGTTTAAAAAAAGATGAAAATTTTGTATAAAAGAGGCAGAATTACCTAATGAATTTGTAGTGCCATTAAAGAGGGAGATGTAGGGGTCTTGCAGGAAAAGGTATTTAATTACAAAGTTTTGTAAATTTTGAGAAATTGTCAGTATTGTACAGACTCAGTTGGTTGGCAACCATAAGACGCTTTTTGCCTCCAATGGTGAAGGTATATGTTGATCCATGTATCAACTTTCCCGCCTTTTTAGGAAATGTGGTGCAAATAGTTCAGTTTTGGAGAGAGTTATGCGAATAGTGGCTTGGTGGTACCAATAACTGGGTGAGGGATTGCTGATGTCAGACCACAAGTTACGAGCAATGCAAATTGCTGGCCTATTATTATAATTATATTGCATAGTGGATACAAGCAGGAGCACTAGTAGGTAGGTGTGTCCTCTCTCAACGTCCAGACAGGTGTGTGTGTAAGTGCACTATATAGGTCAAGCACTGGTCACTGTGTGTATAGGGTTATATAATATACAACAGTGTGGGTCAAAGGTCACCCATAGGATATTATATAGATAGTCAGCGGTATGTGTTGCATAGGTAGGCATGTATAGAGAAAGTATGGTTTTAGTATATAACAATACCAACAAAAGTTATCCAACTTAAAATTCTGCAGATACCTGACCCTGATGCCAATCACCAAGGACTGTTTCTCAATGTTAATACCATGCATTATAGTTAATACCCTGCATTATAGATTATATGCAGAGCAATTACTAACCAAGTGATGCAATGATATTACCACCAGTGGCAAATCCAGAATTCTAAAAAGGTGGGGTGCACCTAAGTTATAGCCCAATTTTCTGCTCAAAATCTAAGGCCCAAAGGAGGCAACTGAATGTTTGAGTAAGACAAAATAGAGGCCAGTGACTACAGGACACTTTTAGAAATGTAGCCTAGTGCAAACTAATGCAGCCTCCTGATCACCTTGCGAATGTTTCAACCTATGCCTGCCTATTGTCTCCATTATCATGTACTTCCTGGTAGTGATTTCTGGTGTTTCAGTTGCCAGAATTTCCTATGATTTTGAAATAGCTGTAAACCAATATCCAATTTACATAGTCATATTACCATTTATTACTATTTTACGGGACTATAAATACAACATAGTGACCCCAATAGGAGACCGAATCAGCTCAGTCTGAATCTGTATGCATTCCTCATGATCCTAGACTGTACTTTACCTATGATGATATAATACAACAGTTGGTTTTTAATTTATGGAGGGAAATGTGCTAAAAATAGCCATTTTTTTCCTCCCGGCAGCCATATTGGATCTTTTGAAAAATCAAAAATCATTTCCCAGTAAACGTGTGTCCCGAAGCGTTCTCTTGAGATAGCCTTGTGCTCATGTGCCTTGCGTCTGAACACATTGCATCCACTTGCGTCCAGTGTGCATTCAATGCAAAGTCAATGCAACTAGACCTAAGTGAACACATGGATGGTCAGCACACTCTACTCTGCCTCAGTATGTAGACCACCGCTTAACTGCACTCTTTCAGATTACTGTACAAAATATACTTATCCACACATCTCTGAATGTAAAATTAAAATGTTTGTTCAATACAAGGTTAATGTTTCATAAAAAAATGTCTGCTAGCATACTAGATAAGTGATGTGAATGCAACACAGCGGGCATGGTCCGGACTTGAACCTGTGACCTTAGTATAACAAATCCAACACTCTACCACTGCACCCCGCTAGATGTGGGAAAAAGCTTTCTCATGGATTATACTTGAGATTGAGTGTGGGGTCAAAGCTTGAGGTTCCCTACATGCTGTGTTTACTTGTGTCTGCTTGCGTATGTATTATGTCAAGATCATAGGCCATGGGTACCATTGGGCATGTTTGCGTTGGGTTTGAGATGGGCACTACACTGAAAGCCCCAAGGTCGTCAGACTGACGATACCCAAATCTACAACCTAAGGTCATCAGATTGAGCACCCAGGGTAGTCAACCTGATGGGTTTAGGTCAACACACTCATCCAAGGTAGTCAAACTGATTACATAATGTTGTTAGAGTGACAACCTTGGTGCTGACTACCTTGGGTCCTCAATCTGACTACCCAAAGCTGTAGATTTGGGTATCGTCAACTTGAGCACCTAGAGTCCTCAGCGGTGAAGACCTTCAGTTGAAAACTGAAGGCCTAATCATCAAACATGAGTGGCACATACCTGCCACCTTGTGTATTTGTTACATATTGTCAACAGAATGCCATAGACTCATACTGGGGAGATGTAGACTGAGGGATTTCACTCCCTGTAAGGTGCTGCCCTCTCCCTGTACCTCTTCTGATGACCATAGGTCCTCAATCTGACGAGTTTAAAGATCTGGAGGGTTTTCAGTGTAGGATAGACTGTGTTAGATACAATACAAACATTATCCAATGTTGAAACAACATCATGCAACCAAAAGTGTGTCTTTCAAGGACTTTTTTAAAACAAGATAAAATTACACATAGAAACCAATAGCAAACTCAGAGCATAGACTGCAACACAGCGGGAATGGTCGGGAACCTTCGACCTAGGATAACAAATCCAACGCACTACCACTGTGCCACGCTGGCTGTGGGAGAATGCTGACTCATGGTTTATACTTCACATTGAGTGTGGGGTCATAGCTTGAGGTCCAGCACATGCTGCATCTGTTTGCGTCTGTTTGCGTCCATTTGCGTTTGTATTACGTTGGACGCAATCCATACGCAATCTAGACATTTTGAACGCATCACGCTCAAGGACGCAAGTGAACACAAGGAGGACGCACGTTTACTGGGTTTGACTTCCTGATTTTTTATTGTTAATATGAAGTATATTTTTGATTATCCTAGAGTGATTAAAGGGCTAGTATTAGCAATAAAAATGAATCAATTTAATATTTTCCAACTTTTTTATCTTCGAAGGGGTGGTCAGGGGGTTTGAGTGCTCAAAATCAAAAACGAACCCCAGATTCTTGTTTGTCATGATCAGTAGCAACTTTTGGGGTTGTCCCCAAAAATATTTTGGTCTAACCTCTCCCCCTACCTATACCGTCGTTTGACACTGACACAGTCAGATAAGATATCATAGCATAAGCTGTCAGTAATAAGTAAATTTATACAATATAATATGTAAGTCCTCACTCCTAATCTCGACCTAAGAAAAAATAGGCCATATACGTCATCAGGCACCTTTGGTGGTGTTAGATTAGAATTATTATCCTACATATGGCATGAAACTGAAGATTGGAATTGATGAGCCCATTCAACTGATAACAGGGACTCCTCCAGAAAATACATTTGGAGCGACTTTTCCAAATTATAGGCACTAGTGCCTGCAGGCATCCTATTATAGTTGTGCACTCACCTTTGCAATATGCATACTTGCTTGTGGATGGTATGGCAGTTCTAGTGCCTAGGTACTGTGGTAAGACATATGAGACCCACTCATTATCCCTACTCTCTTCCACTCGTTTTATTTCATAGAAAATGGAAGTAAAATAAATGCAGGACAAAAACAGTTCATTTTCAACTGCATGTAGGAGAGGGATCCCTCTTAATTATGTCAGAGATGCCACTTTCTAGCCAACAAAATGTGGGAAATCCTGGTTATTGGGTCACCTTTATGATAGATTATGGGGAAAAGAAACCCAGTGACCTCAAAAATAGGCAAAGTGAATTCTCCCCTGATGTAATGCATTGTCCTTACCACGCAAGAGCCCATGCAAGCAGATCCTGAGTAGAGATTCTCTCCGAATGCTAGCAGACTATGTGGCTGTCCATTGTATGTTAGTAACTTGACAATATAGGAAGATATATGTACAATCAATACATATAGGCCTGTCTGTCTATGTAGGTTTACTTTATGTATGAAGTGGAAGGCCTCCTTGCTCTCTGCCTTTTATAGAGGCGCTGATTCTTCAAATAAATTAGGGCCCTTATTGATTTATGGCCCAGAAATGGTTAGCCAACACATTGACGTGATCCCCGCTTGATCTATTTTTGATGGAGGTCTAAACTCTGTGCATGTCATCTGGAATGGGAGTTGAGTCATGGGAACTCCCGATGCCGTCTGGATGAACTGATTCAAGAAAATTTAGTCAGGAATGAAGTACCGGGGTAATTACTAGTTTTTGTTTACTTGCAGATGACGGTTTCGTTTTGGGAACATGCATGTAAATATGCATCAGTGAATGAAGAGAGGTCTTCTTTCTTGATATTAAAACAAAACGTCTCGAGAAGTTCCCTCCATACTGCCACTCGTATTACTTCTTTCTGATTACATGCATACAGGGCTTGTCTTTGTCATCCATGCAAAACTAATGAATGTCTGAATACTCTGCTTGTCATTGGGCTCCGACTTATGTTATGTTCTGTAGGCAGGATGAGACGGGTCTCAATGCACTATATATCAGTTTATAAGTTTATAAAAGTGAGTAGCTATAGACTTTGTTTTGTGCTACAAAGCTCCTCCTGGAAGAGGCCCATGGGAAAGACAAATAGAAATTGTTGTTATTGACTCTTGATATTAGATGTCTGGATATATTTGTTATACATTATATAAGCTTACAGTTTCTCTAGCAAGAGAGCAGAAGGCAGCAATGCCACTCTACACAGTTTTACTATAAAATATACTATTTGCAATGAATATAGTAGGGGAAGGTTGCCTAATTTGGACCGGCTCCTAAATTGGACCACCCTTGTTTCCCCTAGTGGCAGTAATAGGAACTAGGTTCCAATGCTGCCATTTTTTAGTCAAGATCACTAAAGTTCCTAATAACTTCCAAAAATGTAATTTTTCTGTAATTTTATACACATTTTTCGTGGAAAATGGTTTTTGGACCTCTTGATCTTATTTGTGTCACCACATACTTAAGCCCTCCTGGTTGCTAGGCAACATTTTTTTGTTCAAAATCCTTTAAAATTTTTAGATGTCATATTATACTTTTAGACTAAAATGAAATTTGATAAAAACCATTGTCAAGTTTTAGAAAACAAATTATCAATGAGAAAGATGAAAAGTTGCCTAAATTGGACCAGCTTGAGTTGCCTAAATTGGACCATAGTTGTAATATTGGATCCAATTTAGTTGCCTAAATTGGACCACCCGGTGGGGCCTATGCCCAGTTTTCTAAGTTGGATCAACGTGTAACCTTTTTCTTACTCCAATACAGAGCAAATTCACAGGATATTGATAGAAACACTAAGAGGACATCTGATATCATATATCAAAAGTTCCTTAGTTTTATATAATTTTCAATATAATGAAAGTATAAGGAAATACAGAACAATAGTGCATATTGGTCCAAATTAGGATACTAACTGGTCCAATTTAGGCAACCAGGTGCCTAAATTGGACCATTAGGCTTTCATTTTTAATTGCACACCCTGACTAGAGAAATTCAAATTCCTAGATTTCTATGCTATGACCATAAAGCTATAAGGTACCATCACAAAATGTATACATTTTACATTCAAATTCATAGAAATAATCACTGGACAGGAAAAAGTTCTTAGGGGGTCCAAATTAGGCAACTTTCCCCTATATCTACTCATGCATATCTACCAAATATCTCCGACCTACCGACCCTAGGTCTTGGAGGCATGTAATTGGAAACACAGTTTCTTTGCCTATTCTTGCCCATACATAAGCAAATGTCAACGACCATTGAATATTTTTGCATCGTATTCCCCGAAGTGAGTCTGCCGTATTCAACGAGGCCTTATAGGCCGAGTTGAATGCGGGCAGACTCACTTCAGGGAATACGATGCAAAAATATTCCATGGGAGTTGACATTTGCATTTATGTCATGGCCCTACGGGGTTAATTTGCTTTAAAATAGAGAAACACAGCTCAGATCTGTTCAGAATCCAAGATGGCGGACACCCATTGAATACGGCCACATTGTATTCCATCCCCATATTGAATATGGCATGTCCGGTACTATTCTATAGTAATGGTCGTATCTGCCATGACATAAAACACCACTTCTGATTGATTATAGCAGTCCATATTGCATTCAGATCTAGGAAGGTTGTGACAAAGATAGATCCGTTCTCCGGTATTTTATCACCTGTATTGTGACAGGTCCCAGACCCTTTTCTCTTTAGGACACAGAACAAATAACGGTCACAGACTGAATAGCTGACTGTAGAACCACACCTTTGTGTTAGGTGACTCCCACTCAGGGACAATTTCAGTTGCACCTTGAGCAACACAAAGAAGAAAAACACGTTTCAAGTTACATACCATCCCCTTAACAGAGGACCTTTGGCAAAAAAAAAATAAAACACCAAAAAAACAGCATTTGGTTTTCATTCCAGCCCTGAGACCGTTAGATCCCATCTCCAAGGACTGGCCACGGCAGAAGTAGGTTGCTAGATTAGATCTCCCAAAGGCTGGTCCCCAACCACTGTTGTTGTGGCAGTCCACTTGTAACCCTAAGAAAATGGCCATCTGTACAGATAGCTCCTTGCCTGCGTGGACATGTCAGTGCTCCATTTGTAGGCTTCTCATTGTCCTTCTGTCCTGCAACTGGTACATAAAGCTGCAATGTGTTTGTCCCAAGAACCACCCTATAGGTCATGTGGAAGTAAATGGCACCCTCTCGAGAGTCATATGGTATTCAGGCCTGCACTAAAGGGTGTGCTGGCTGCTGATTGGTTTAGAATTAGAATAGAAGAATATTGGTAAAATCATGAAAAAAAATCACAGGTGTACCCAAATAGTTAATAAATGGAAAAGTAGGTGGTCAATTCTCATGAAAATGGAGCACATGGCCGAGAAGGAGAAAAAATCTGAACTGCTCAGATGTTTTGTATTTCTTGTGGGCTGAAAGGCAGCATATAATCTTAATTACTCACAAAATTGGGAACACTAACTATGAAAATTAAAGATTTTATGACAATTTTAGGAAGAAAACTGGTGGACCTATGTACGGTGATGAATCTTGCATATGAACAAATTACATGGGTTGCTATAAAATAGAATTATTTGCAAGAGAACTGATATATTTTGTTCATACAGTCATAACAATATGTTGGCTAGGGGTCTTTATCATTTATATCTATGATAAGAATACAATGTAGATTATGCTGCAATTAATTATACCCACTTATGGAGCTGGACCTACGTATGGTGATGTACCTATGTACGGTGATGTCTATGCATTGCAGTCATTATCTTCACAAATTTATTGATTTCTGGTATTGTGACTGGTCCATAGTATTCATCCTTAGTCAATTGAAGTATATCAACAGGTTTATAGACAGCATTAGCTATTTCTATCATTCTATGGCATAGGTTTCAATCATGGACCTATGCATGGTGATGTACCTACATACGGTGATATTTCCATGATTTTTCCCAATAGGTTGCAACGTATTCATCCAGTTATGACAATATTTTGCAAGGATATTCCCTGGACCACATATATTAACATGTTATGAAATAATTTACTAAATATTAATTACTCTCCTTTAATCAATGATTCAATGTACCTACGTACGGTGATGCTAAGGGGTACACCACATGCTTGTCAGTCCTATATGTCATTGACATGTGCATGTTAGAAATATTTTATATTAATATTATATTGCCCCCCATTGAGCCATAAAAACTGAGACATCTATATATCCCAAGAGGATTTTCTCCTTGACATTATACTCATTCTAGTGTACCTACGTACGGTGATGCAAATGTTACACAACTACATTTTTCCTTATAAATAACAAGTAAATAATTGAAAATGAGCTCTGGTGGAGTCAAAATGTTCGTTTTTCAATTCTACAATAGTCCATATGAAAAGTGTTATTATGGACCTTATTGTACCTCAAATAAATCAACTAATGTGTTTTACTTATACTTTTTTAGTTAAAAACCTTTGAAATATCCCCATTTTACCCTGTTATTGGCATAGATTAGGTCACTATATGGGCAAAAGTGGGTACCCATAGTATGATAATGTTAGCAGCAATGTGAATGTATAAACAATATAGCAGTTAGACCCCCTGTTAAGTGTACATGGATGGGGAAAGGTATAGTGAGCCTGTGCTCCATTTTCGTGAGAATTGACCAGGTGTGTTTTTATATTATGCCAGGGCTTAGGGATTTTATGAGGCATGCAAAAGTTAATCTGGCCAATGGAGATTTTTAAGCCCAAAATAGGCTGGAATGGCACTGACTGCACATATCATTTCCTTATTTAAGATTTTCAGGGTTAAACCTATCCAACATTCTGTCAGATTGTGTATGAGGGATGATTTAATCGTGGTATGGTTAAAATTATTTCCAACGAACATTTTAGGCAGCCGTTTTGTGTTACCCTATATAAAAACATAGAGGAAATGGATTTACATGTAGTTCCCCGTGACCTATAAGAGTACTACAACTTACATGGCGTGAGCATCTCCATGAGGGAGTCACTGAGCTGCTCCATAACCTTGAGACTATCTGATGTGCTCACAGGCCAGTGGTCCCCACCAATGCTCAGCTAGTGCTGTATCGTATATACACCAACATGTGTAAACACCAGGGGTACTGGGGCTTCCCTAGACCACTTAAAAGGGTCTATATCTCTTCTTTCCTATCCCCTGGGGTATGTGTGGTGCACGGGTACCGACACATTCCTCTGTGAAAATGTGTAATGCAGTTCTTGCCATGAATATGACCTTAGCTGTCAAAATGGCGTTAAACATCACTCACTCACTCACTCACTCACTCACTCACTCACAAGGGATACTAATCACTAATATGCAGTTTTCTCTTAAAATATGACTCGTTTCCTTGTCTTGTATAACTGCTAGGGGTAGTCAGAGCCCCAAGTCCCATATCAATTATCAACGATACTGTCCTTTCAGTCAGAAGCTACTTTTGTCTAGACACGAATCAAAAGCTGATCTATCAGCTTAATTCTATGCGAATAGGAATGATATGATCATTGGGTCAAATGGATAGTGACACCAATGAGGCTCTTTAGAGCTGGGATGGGGTGCTCAGTTTAAGCATGTATGCCATGATAAATCGGGGTCGTGGGGAGTGGAACTGAAGCATCTTGTATTAATATTCATCTCAAGAATGATGAGCTATAAGTAATATCATATCGATTATGGGACTTCACCTTACAATACCCAATATCACAGATCGCTCTAGATGGATGTAATCCAAGGCCTTAGTAGCCACTTTAGAACTGTTCCATCACCTCAAGAAAGAATGCAGAGTAATAGATCTATTCATGCACCATGCCAACGACCCCCAAAGGTGGTTAATCAACAGGAAGCGTGTGGCATCCTACAGGCCTTAAATGGTTTATACCTGCATTCCATCTAGATACCCAGCTTATTCATATTCAAATTAGCACACGCAGAAATGACTGCTGATGCATCGGGTTAACTGCCCTTGGAAGATTTCCATTAGTAAAAGTCTGACCCGGCGAGGTTCCCTGACAGGTGCCCAGGAGACATGACCTCTCTGGCTCCAATAACCTGCCTTTATCCTCTCAGCTGTCAGGGTTGACTGTTTATTAGGCTGCTCCTAAACCTGTTGAACCTGTTCTAACGAGCTGTCCAGCCATTGCTTTTTTTAGGGAAACTGGAATCCTTGAGATTTTGGTCACATGCCGAGGAATATAAAATTGTGCACTTGTATAGTATAGTTATACCCAAAGGGGAGAATTGAGATTTACCAAAAATTGTATTTCGGAAGCTGTCATAAATACATTTAAAGGTCTGCTGTCAGCCGATTTGGATGTAGGGTAACTGGAAACCCCTTGTATTCTAGTGGTATATGCCTCTCTAGTATGTTCGTGTATGCCTCACCGTTACGAGTACAGTTCTGCGTCGAGCTATAATGATTAGTAACTGAGCCTGCAGACTCAAGAGTAGATGGTGGGGATATTACGTGACTTCAGTGAAGATGAAAGATCACTCATGATAGAAATCAGGGGTAAACAGCACAGACACGCGTATCTAGATTCCTCCAACCTTTAAAGGACTTCATGGTGCTTCATTGAACACATGCCGTTTACCATGGTTTATCATGGCGTGAGATGTGTGCATCATTTCCCCACCCCGTTTTCAATTGTCTTGATCCGCCACTGACGTATCGTACGTGCACCAAGCTTTCACTGAAATCACACATCCATCATTCTCATATTGAACACCTGTGTTCAAGAGATAGGGTTTCACTCAGTCTGTCGGCGGCCTTTAAATATCTCTTTTGGCTCTGTTAGTCTAGCTGTTTGAGCTGTATCATAGTAATAGATTTCAATCTAGCAGCCTTATAAAAAGAATTACTTATGCAGCTAATACCTGGCGCCTCGCCTTTCATTCCCAAGTTTTAACAGTAGGTATCTCCATATTACCATGTGGGGTGTTGCTGTTTGTTTGTATTCAATTATTTAACTGAATGACAAGGATCTTGTTCAGATATTTAGTTTTATACACACACACCCTCCATTATATATATATATATCCTGTGAAACCATTTGGGAACCCAGCAACTTCACATAGTCGAGAAGATATATTGTATTCCGTGTATAGGTCTAGTTATTATCAGATCACTCATGGCAATAAAAGCTCAATTTGTCCTGGACGAGTCTCTCCTGGGACCAATATTAAGAGAACACAAACACCAAATCATCGCATATCACAAATTGAAAACTTCCTGGAACCTAAGGACTAACAAACAAAGCCCTTGTAGCCTATAGCACAGCAATGCTGTCTTGATTGAGTATCCATTCAAATTATATTTAGAGCTTAGATGGAGACTGATGGTGAGCTGAGTGCTGGTATTCTATCACCAGTGTTCTGACAGGTCCCAGATCCTTGTCTGTCTAAGTAAAAGCCCCCAGAGCCTCGCTGACTGTATGACCACCACCCTGTGAAATGGAATCCAGCTTCTCCATACCTCTGGGCAGAACCAGTTGCTGCCTAAGGCTAATGTTGATAAAAGACACATTTCAGGTTTCAATGACTAATATGCAATATAACAATCTACAGAGACCCAACATATCCTTCTCCATAAAACCTGAAGCAGTCTTTTGTTTGTTTGCTCTATCCCTTTCGTTGCAGTATGGAATGAAGCAGCCCCCTCAAATCCCTACGGAATGAGAGGCACTCCGCCCATGGTCAGGACAGAATAACAGATTACCTCACCCAGAATCTGGTCCTCAAGCATGGGCCCTGTGACCCTAAGAGAATGGTCTTCTCTACAAATTGATCTGTGTTTGAGCAGAGCTGTCAGTGCTCTATATACAACCCATCCACTCACTCCTTAGCCTCCAAGTAGTACATGGAGCATAAGACCTACTTTCAATGTAATTGTCTCCACAATTACCCAGGAGAAATAATCACTCTTCTTTGGCCCGTGCATCCCCTCAAGGGATTGAGCTACTGAATAACCCCTGGTATAATCTGAGTTGCCCATTGGCAAAGGGCTGCACTGAACCATACTGCTCAAACTGAACTAGATTATGGTGTGACTGGAGCCAATTGGCAAAGGCCAATATGGAGCTTCACCTTTCATCTGTAGGCTGATTAAAAGCATCACCTCTATAAGCTAGAAAGATTAGATCAATTTACTGTGAACCTATGCCTACTAGTACTATTCAAGCTGGGCTTGGGCTTAGGCTGACTATTCCTTCCCCTTCAGCAACCTCCTCCAACCCCTTTGTGAGATGCTCAGTCACCAGCTGACTGAGTTATTTTGCTTGCTCTTTTCCGGCTTATTAGGGGCTACATCAGAGAACTGGCAGTGCCGCCCTACTGGGGCTAATCCCTCATCCCTGTCTATCAGTCCTATTTGCTCCATCCCACTTCTACTACAGAAAAGAAAAACTCCACTTTCATCTTGATAGACCATAATTACATGGATGGTTGATTATTATATTCTTGGAAAGATTTCTTTTTAATAGAATAATCTTGATATTACATGTGCCTGCCATGTTTTTCTCATTGTTGTAAAAGATAAATACAAGATGGATTTGATGAAATTGTCCCCTCCTTAGCTAAGAGAACTTTAAGAGTATCCTCCTTCTACCCTTGTTACTGTGCTCAGGTGCATATCTTTCACCACTTTCTATGCATTTCTGCCACCATAAATCCTGACCCATACCTTCAAGGTCCACTGTACCTTAGGATGCAGTCTTTGATTAATGATTTGTGCACAAGCCAGAACATAATAGATAAGACCTAATTAGTATAGAATACAGGGAAAGGTAGGAGCATTTCTCTGTATGATGGTAATGGTCCTGATCACACTCGATAGTCCTTCAGGGGTAATTGGGGTGGTACATCAGGACCTGTATTATGCTGATGGGAGTATACCAGGCCCTGAGGGGTAGTAGTGCCATGTGGTTGTTAGATAAATCAGTAGCATTGATCCCAGCGTCTATGATATATGATTTGTAGACAGGCTAGCTGGCACTTGTGGCTCCATAGTATGTATGACCTGTGTGTATAACCAAATCAATAAAGGTCTTTAAACCATACAAGGGCCAAGTGGTTGTACCCCTTTCTTATCATGAAGCTTTGCAAACCTCCAACCCTTAAGTAGCTAACAAATGCCATAGCAGTGTACCATACCAAGGATAAGGGTTTAAAACATGCTGAATGGGGTACAATGGTATGATTCAGTATTTTAACTGTTATTGAATTAAGAAC
The DNA here is from genome assembly GCA_949317995.1 of Acholoe squamosa. Classification (NCBI taxonomy): domain Eukaryota; kingdom Metazoa; phylum Annelida; class Polychaeta; order Phyllodocida; family Polynoidae; genus Acholoe; species Acholoe squamosa. The sequence goes on from OX439040.1 coordinate 62,659,459, forward strand.
ATGTGAGTCCAGTTAAAATTGAAAGAGAAAAAGATCATTCAAAAGACCACAAGAATGAGTGAAAAAGTACAACAACATATCAGCAAACTAATATGTTATACATAGAATGGGGAAAAGAGCACAAAAACGGTACTTTTGTAAGAAGAGTGACTAACACCATGTCTGCCATTTACAAATCATTGCCATCGCCATCCTATTTCTGACAGCTACATGTAAGTCTATACAGCTTCACTGAGCAGGGATTAACGGGATGTGTGCATCCATCATTTCTGTATCTGACACCTGTTCTACAGATAGCATTTCACTCAATCTGTTGGTTAATCATTCTCTCTGATCTATAAGTATCTACTGCTACACAGAGTGTGCCACAGTTACTGCATATTTGATAAGTATTTGATTTTAAATTGTGAAATACTCTGTAACATATCTAATCTGTCTCAAATTTAAGGTAAATTGATTAAGTCCTTGAAGCTAATATATACCATGTATTTGAAAAATATATACGTGGGATTGCTATAGCCTTAAAATTGGAAGCAACAAAAGCAAAGACATGGTAGGCTGTCTTCCTTATTATAACCTTATATACAGTTTATATATGGAAAACTGTATGGAAAACATACCATTTAGGTTTTGCATCAGCCTCTACATGTATACTACAGAAGGATCGTCAGAACAAACTCTGATACTGAAAGTCGATTACTAAAGTGAAAGTTTATCTCTGTCCCTGCATTAAGTATACCTTCTCTAGTACAGTATATATTACTTCAGAGTCAGTAGTCTGAAAGAGCTTATATGTACCAGGCTAATATTTCACTTTGAATCAGATGACACGTAGATTTGAGTTTCTAATATTCCTGTTTGGCCAAAGTATATCTCTGACAGCACATGACCTTATGGGTAAACTAATATAAATATGATCATATCACTCATGTCAGGCACTATACACATGACTATTGTGTAGGGCCATGACAGAACCATATGTACTCACCTGTGGATTTGGCATTATATAACCTGTTACTGTTACCTTTGAGTGCTACTGGGACATTGCAACTTGTGATATGGTTCTTCAATATACACATAAAACAACCTGGCCTTGAATGGCATTAGTTTGTTTATACATGTATCAAATGTATAAAATGAGGGTTTTCTCATATGAAACCTTTCACCTACTGCATATAGACTATTGTCAGGTCGAGACATCCTTTTTAATATGATGATTCTCGATGACATTGATGAAGAGATAACTCAAGAACCCATAGATACAATTTTATATATCTTTATTTCATAGGCTTAACAATTGATGTTTCATAGTGAACAATGCTTCTCGCTTGGCTAATGAGATGATACACATTTTCATTATGAGAGATTCCATACTCAACTTACAATATAATAAATAATTCCTTCCGTCCCGTGATGATGATCTCCATCATGCACTCTAGTATTACCATAGGAAGTCTATGGTTCCAGGTTTGGTATGCCTGTATATTAGTTGATCTATCGAGTACAGCACATGATGCTGCATGGCTATGATATTGTATACCGAAAGGTGGCGATGCACAACCTACGTCTAAGCTGGGTGACAGTCAGGGCTGCTACTGGTTCTACTACTGGGAATATGGATATCCTGTCTCATGGGCTTGCTAGGTCTGGTTCATACTGGAATGAACCAGTCTATGGGCCTCACTATCGGATAGCCCTGCATGATGGTTATCATACATAATGGTTATCCTGTATAATCAGGGGCGTAGGAAGCAAATTTTTATTGGGGGGGCCCAGGGGTCTCGGTTGGGGGGGCCTGCTATATTTTTATGTAGGCTTATATAGGGGACCTCCTCAATATTGGGGGGCCCGGGCCCCCCCCCCTTTCTACACCCCTGATAATGGATATCCTGCTTAATGGTTATCCTTCGTATACTCTTTATGTGTTTTGGACTAGTAGTGGTATGGTCTATATTATAGTTGTTTTAATGGGGCCTAATTGTACAGAACAGTGAAATATGGGTGGTTAATAAATGGAGGCGATAATTATATAGAGATTACTATAAGGTGAGATTTATAATGAATTTAATGTATGTATTATGCTGACACTATGCATTTCATTGTGAGTAGTGCACATTGGCTGTGTGGAAATGTAGTTTTTTGCTAGGAAAGTGTATGTAAGCTGAGTGGTGAGTGAGTGAGTAATAGATGTTTAACGGCATTTCGACAGCTAAGGTCATATTCATGGCGAGAACTACATTACACAATTTCAAAAGGGAATGTGTCAGTGCCCGTGCATATGTGCACCACACACATCCGAGGGGATAGGAAAGAGGAGAAATAGACCCTTTTAAGTGGGCTAGAGAAGCCCGAAGCTGAGTGGTAAATGAATAAGGTTAATGGTTGTTTAACTCCCACCAAGCAGTATATATGAGAATGTCAGATTTGACACGGGTGACATATAAGGGATTTTTACCTGAGTAGTATATCAAAATGTAAGTATTCCTCAATACCTATGGTCTGTGAGTTTCCCCTCAAGGTAGTCTTAGTTTTTATGTGAGAAATATGTGGAAATGTGGGTGTCCAGAGATGAATGGTTATGGTGGTGATTATCAACATGAGATTAGAAGACATTTACATTACCGTGTGGAGTGTTGCTGTCTCTTCAATTATTTAGGGGAATGGCCTGGCTCTTAAATATTCAGGTATGGTTTAATACAACCCCTTCTTCATATCTTGTGAAACCATTTGTAAGCACAGCAACTTCACATAGTAGAGAAGATATATTACTTTCTATGTTTAGGCATAGCTATCATCAGATCATTCATGGCAATATCAACTCAATTTGTCCTGGACGAGTCTAACCTGGGACCAAGATTAAGAGAAACAAACATCAATCATCTCATATCACAAATTGAAACCTTCAGGGAACGTAAGGACTAATAAACAAAGCCCTTGTAGCCTATAGCACAGCAATACTCTCTTGAATGAGCATCCATTCAAATTACATTTTGAGCTAAGAGGGAGACTGATTGTGATCTGAGTGCTGGTATTCAATCACCAGTGTTCTGACAGGTCCCAGACCCTGGGCCTCCTGAATCAAGGGCCCCAGAGCCTGGCTGACTGTACGACCACACCCCTGTGTAAGGGAATCTGGCTTCTCTATACCTCTACACTGAAAACGTGGAAGATCCGAAACTAGTCAGCGGTGACGACTTTAGGTCCTCCAGTTGACGATACCTAAAACTACAGCTTTAGGTAGTCAAAATGATGACTTTAGGTCGTCATCCTGACGACCTGAGTCTTCAGTATGACAATACTGACAGTACAGAGTTGTCATACTGATGACTTAGGTTGTCAGGATGATGACCTAAAGTCGTCATTTTGACTACCTAAAGTTGTAGTTTTAGGTATCATCAACTTGAGGACCTAAAGTGGTCACCGCTGACTAGTTTCGGATCTTCCAGGTTTTCAGTGTAGGCCAAATACAGTTGCTGCCCAAGGCCAGTGTTGATGAAAGACATTTTTCTGGTTACCTGTGACTGGCCATAGAAAGGCAAGGCTGACCCAACACATTTTAAGATATTCTCTCACCATTCCACAATCATTTAGGGATCTTTTAGGGTTACCACATTTACAACATCCAGTATGCAATAAAACAATCTACTCAGAGGCCCAAACTATATTTTCTAGATTACTTTTCCAAATAACCTAAACCAGTCTTTTCTTTGTTTGTCATACTGCTTTCATTGCAGTATGGAGCAAAGCAGCCCCCTCAAATCCTTACAGACTGAGAGGCACTCTGCCTATGTCAGGACAGAATAACAGATTACCTCACCCAGTGTATGGTTCCCAAGCATGAGGGCTGTGACCCTAATAAAATACCTGCCAGTGCTCTATATACAACTCATCCACTCACTCCTTAGCCTCCAAGTGGTACGCAGAGGATAAGACATACTTTCAATGTGATTGTCCCCACAATTACTCAGGAGGAATAATCACTCTTCTTTGACCTGAGCTTGTCCTCAAGGGACCCATTGAGCTACTGAATAACCCCTCGCATGATCTAAGTGGCTCATTGACAAAGGGCTGCCACTGAATTATATACTGCTTAAACTATATTCTTGATTATGGTGTCCAGTGACAGGAGTCAATTGCTAAAGACCTGTGAGGAGCTGCACTTTTAATCTAGAGGGCTGATTAAAAGCAGTACTTCTAGAAGCTAGAATGATAGGATCAATTGCTCTGAACCTAGCCAACCCCATGTATACCTACTATTCAAGCTAAGCTTAGGCTGACTATCCCTCCCCCTTCAGTACTCCCATCCCTTTGCTAGTTGCACAGTCAACAGCTGACTGTCTCTGAGTAACTGTGCTCGCTCTTTTCCGGCTCATTAGAGGCTAGATCAGAGAGCTGACAGTGCCACCCTACTGGGGCTAATCCCTCATCCCTGTTTATCAGTCGTATTAGCTCCATCCCACTTCTACTACAGAAAAAAAGACTCCACTTTCATCATGATAGACCATGATAACATGGGTGGTTTCAAGATTATCATGTTAATGAACAGATTTCTTTTTAATAGATTAATCTGGATATTACATGTGCCTGCCATAATCTTGTTGTTGTTCAGAAAGATTGTCACAAGATGAATTTGATAATATCGCCCCTTCCTCAGCTAAGAGTATGTTAAAAGTATCCTCCTTGTGCCCTTGTTACTCTGCTCAGTTGCACAGTTTTCACTACTTTTTGATACAGGCATTTCAGCCCTTTTTGTATTATCATGGCACAAGGGAAATATTTCACTGTGCCCAAGACCCTAACTGCATGGAAAGCCTATAGGAATTCTCACAGTGGGGCCATAGTGCCTGACCCATACCCTCAAGGTCTGCTGTACCTCAGGACGCAGCATTTGAATAGGGATTTGTGCATGAACCAGAACATAATAAATAAGAGCTAATTAGTGTAGAATCCAGGAAAGGGTAGGGGTGTTTCTCTGTATGATGGTATGGTTCTGATCACAATCTATGGTCCTCCAGGGCCAATTGGGGTGGTACATCAGGATCTGTATGCGGTTAATGGGAATATACCAGGTCCCTGGGGGTAGTAGGTGGCATGTGGGTGTTATTCCAGGTTCTATGATATATGATTCGTAGACAGGCTATCTGACACTTATGGCTTTATTATATGTATGACCAATGTGTATAACCAAAACAATAAAGGTCTGTACACCTTACAGGGGCCAGGTAGTGAATGTTGTGCCCTTTTCCTATCAAGATGCAGCCCAGCCCTAGCCAGATCTCACTTACTCTAGTGCTATGGATGTGCATCGTGCCAACCCCTGGGGTTTAAAATGTGCTGAATGGTAGGTATGATGTAGTAATGGCCCATATGATTCAGTCAATTGCTGTCATTGCATTATGCCTTATAATGGCAAATAATATGAACCCTGAGATATACTGCTGCCATTAAAGTGTCGAGTTTAATTGGAGTTGTGATCAATAACTAAAATCAAACAAGGGGAAGGGACTGTAAGTCCAGTTCAATAGATTATCCAAAAATGACAATGTGTAATAAAGGAGGAGTATACCAGTAAACATGCATAGAATACAAAGGGAAAATGTACTATTTTAAGGAATAATGGAACACTATGTTTCTCTTTTTGCCATTCATTACCCACATCATCCTATTTCTGACATCCTACATGTAGGTCTATCCAGTTTTCATTGAGCTGCTATTAAGGGGAGTCTAAGATGTGCATCCATCATTTCTGTATATGACACCTGTTCTACAGAAAACGTTTGCGAATGTGCAGCATATATCACTTCAGAGTCAACAGGTGGAATTTGGCATTCATCACATAGCCTGTTACCTGGGGCATTACAACTTTTGAGTCATTACTTCATTAATGATCTTTTGTCCATATACATGAAAGAACCTGACATTGAATGGCCTTGGTTCGATTATACTTGTAGTGATCTAGTTTTATATTGCCTTCATGAGATTGCTGTCCAAAGCCTGAACGCCTGTGCCCATTCGATTTCCATTGATTGGTGTATGGAAATGAGGGTTTTCTCACATGAAAGCTTTCACCTGCATATCGACAGACAATTTTTTTTATTCTGAGTAATGCACACTGGCTGTGCGGAAGTGTAATTTTTCACCCGGAAAGTGCATGCAAGCATGTATCTTGATCTAAGTGGTAAATTAATAGGTAGATTCCGACTGAGTAGTACAATGTATATGGGAATGTAGGTTTTGGCATCGGTGATATGTAAGAGGGAATTTTTACCAAAGTAGTATATCAAAATGTGAGCATTCCCCAGGGGAGTATGAATATGGTCTGTGAGTTTCCCCCAAGGTAGTCCTTGTTTTTACGTAAGTAGTATTTTGAAATGTGGGTGCTTAGATGAATTGTGATGGGAATGAAGATGGGAATGGTGAATTGTACGCGAGTAGTCTATGTTGAAAATGCTGAGTAGGTTATGTAAAACAGAATGTCAAAGTAAGCAAGAAACAACCAAGAAGCAAACCCAGCAACTTTCACAATGGCCATAATGGGATACAATTAACGTTTTTATCAGTAAAATTTCAAAGTTCTGGAAATCACATTTGTTACCACATTGAGCTAAAATGACCCCCAGTTTTTGCTGTGGGGGCCTTGTCCAAGGCTCACCTTTGCCATAATGGGAACTCTCTTGTGAGATGCAGTCAGCGGTAAAATAGGAAAGATAAATAAAGAACCATCAATGGAAGAGGAAGAAAATCCCTATCAAAGCGTTTTAAATCCTGCACTCAATTCCAAAAAGTCGCAGCTTAGTCTGTTGTGAAAGGATAATGTGGATGGAATGTCAGACCTTTGAATAAAAAACATTTTGGAACATTGATTACAGACATTGCTCTGCCTTCCAGTAGAAGAATATCCTTCGCTTTCTTTTCACCTTGTATACATTAACTAGTTTCCAATGAAGTGTGGATCCTCATTCCATAGAGATCATGAGACAGTGCCTGTTGTCTTTTATTTGTTTATTGCTTTGTTTTACAAATATCTTCACTGCGATTAAGTGAATATACCGACTTTGAACTTTATTCACTATGAGCAAAATAGGCCTTGACAAGGAAATGTGTCATTTTCACCAATATGAGGGGATAAAAGTATCTAAATCGGCTCCTGATTCCTATAGGTATTAGTATGTTATGGATGTGGTATTATTTTCAATGTAACACATATATATACTGGTAATGTTGAAAACATAATATTAAGAGCATTGGCGACTGGTCATTCGGCAAGACACAATTCGTCGATTGTCTGAGTTGATTATTGATCGTTGATTATTGATCGTTGATTATTGATCGTTGATTATTGATCGTTGATTATTGATCGTTGATTATTGATCGTTGATTATTGATAGTTGATTATTGATCGCATTGTTGTAGAGCCAATAGCTGTGCGCTTTGCAGAGCCCAGAGGCAGATATAATTGGTCTGTAAGTGAATAGGCCTAATTCCATTTCCTCGCCCATAATTTCAATAAAGCTACTCCGCCAGCACCCAGCTGTCTAATGATGCTAGAGACAATTACCATACACTAACCTGATTTTCCGTACTAAAGTGGCGTATTTCTGTCTTCAATGGACTCCTGTCTGAAGGAAAGAGGCCTTTAAGGTTAAAGCCTTGAGCGTAGAATCCCCCACTCCAAGTATGAACACAATGGTTTGAAGGGAATGATGGTAGATATTAGGTGAGTTGAAAAGACCTGGTTTTAGTAGAGATGCTGCGCTCTCTGTTATCTCAAGTAGAGACGCGAGTGTGGTTGTGACGATACTAAAACCATTATTGAAATACAGACTGTGCTCACAGTTGACGCTGTTGCCTGCCCACCTATGGTGGCTCCCTTGGGTACCCTATGGAGTAGGGCCTAAGGGTGGTCTTTAAGGTACGACCTGCTCCTGTTATTGCTCCAACGTGTAGAGCTCACAATGCCATGCGTGGTAAGAGCAGGCGGTCCCACACTACCGGTATGTGTGTTGAGGATGGTGGGCGGGCGTCAGAGGGATGAGGAGCATCATGTCTATAGGAATGTCTATTCAATCACTCCCTTCTCTCCTTTCCCTGTGTAGCCACAGTCACCTGATCCTGGATCTAATCCGAAAGGAAAGATCACTCTGTTCCAATTCTCCCTTTGCATGGGCCTACTGCTATCCAATCATTTATTCTGTCAGCTCTTGTCGCTGTGCTATCTGCGGCTGTTGGCTCTCACTGGAAGGGTAGAATTTCGGGGAACGCTCAAGTGGCGACGTCATTGTCGTCGTTATCGGCACAGCAGATGAGATTTGATCGCCCCTAGCTGGTGGCCAACGAGTGGCGCGTGGCTTTCTGGGGGAACGCAGCCACGCGCGTGGAACTATGGGGGAACGCTGCCGCGCTACTGCAGCGCCACCGCGTGGTGGCAGTGTTTGGTGATTTCTGAGGAGGATTCAACGAAATGATGGTGTCATGGGAATAGTGAGGGGGAAAATAAGGGTGTAGTATATGGGAGGGAGGTTTTTCCTGGTAGGGAAATTGTAGGCTGCGGAAGCGTTGGATTGCTGAAGTCTTGCTCAGAGGGATATCTGCTGAGGTCTTGCTGAGGCTGGGGACATTTACACCATATATAAACAAGGCATGGCTTATCATATACCATCTTTTTATTGCATGGCACCAGCTAGGCCAGTTCCCAAGCACCACACTATTCCATGAATTTAGTCCTCAGCTTATCATGCCTCAATCCTTCCAGAGAGATAAATAAAGTGGTTCCAATGGTACACGTCATGATTTATGAAATGGGTGAAGGGGAGGTGAGCTGGTATGTACCTCGTGGATTACATGGGGTATAAACAGGTCTCACCGTTAGGGACTAAACGGGAATTAGCCCATCCACCACTACCCGATCCCTCCCCTACCCCCCCCCCCCCCCACACACATACAAAAGCCACTGGAGGAACCACTGGAGGGATGTCCTGCACGCCAGGATGAGACAGGCTTCCAAATTAATCGGCGTAAAAGTCAGCTGAGCAGTCAAGGATGATCAATATGGGCGGGCCACTGACCCACCTCTTCCCTCCCTCCCTGCGTATCCATCATACACATATATATATAGCCTGGTCTATGGTCCTCTCGACATTTTATCCACTCAATCTTCCATTTTGTTCCTCGCTGCTCCTCCCCTATTGACAGGAGAAAAATTCAGGAAGATATATATTGCACACACTGCGTATACCACGACATATATACCATGGCACTGAGACATAAGTATGAAGTGTCCATGCTAAGCTCCCTTTGAGAAGGGCCTTAAAGTGCTACACAATCCACTTGCATTATGATGACTTTGGTCGTCTTGATGCACGAATGTAGCACTGCAAATAGCTTCATATTGATGCATCTAGGCATCGTGACATTAAGCCTACATGGCTGAAACAATTACCTGTTGGAACGATTGGCATGACAGCAAAACAGTGCGACAAGTTAATCTGTATAATATGGAATGTAGATCCACAAACCAGTATAGAAAGGCAAAATTGCCATCTATTTTGAAGAATATTAAAATAATGCCTCTTGCCAAATCTGACTCTCCAATACTGCTATATAAGTTATAGGCATAGTGATATAAATATGGTCATGACTGTAAACTACACTAGAGCTAACCCGGGTGTAACTCCATTACGTGTATAGTTGTAGTAAACGGGGCCCACTGCCATCAGCCATACCGTCACCTGCCTCTCCATCCGCTACTTAACCCTTTATGGACGACATGATGCACTATGTTAGTTAGCATGATGCATCAGCATGGTACAGGTGAACGGCTCACCAGTGCTGCCCCTTTATTCTCACGGAGTCCCACCATTATGTTAGCAGGATACGTGTAGGCCTAATACTATGCCTTGATAGAGCAGGAATGAGTAACTCTTTGTTTCTGCTCTGGTGAATAGAGTGAGGCATTCTTCTGTCATTAAAGGGTTAATGCCTCCGGATGCTGGGCTCAGCAGGGACTCTGTTGTCTGTCACCTGTGGGTAGGATGGGGGGGGGTCTACCCTGTACCTTGCTGTGCCTTAAGACAGGCACTGCCTCAATCTCCAGGCGGCAAGTATGCCTATATGGTTCCATGAATCTCTGCACCAAAATTACTTCACGCACTTGAAATGGGTGATTTCAAAGTCTTTAGACTGACATGTAGGCCTAGGCCAAGTTTTGGAGATCCCAACCAGGCATTTAGGCCGGCAGCCCTGCACTTTCTCTTCTGCTGGTCAGTTTTTGTGGGTTTTTTTTCGTAAAGACAATTTTATGGATTTAACCTTTTCAATATTAAGAAGTTGAAAATATATATGTCTCCCTAGAGTCTTGTGTTTTCCACAATCGTGCAGATTTTTAGGTTGGGTCACTGACGATGTGTAGCAGGTTTGATGGCGAGTGCTGCTGCCAATATAGCTACACGGTGTGCATTGCTTGCCTTTGTCAGGCTTTGTTGGGCCCACATAATAAGCAACCACTTTGTAGTCTGGCCCATGTTATAAATATTCCTTGTTAATGGCCACTAATGGAAACTGGAAAATGTAATGAACCCATAGGCAATATAACGTTGGTGTGTTGGGCAAGGTCCTTGTATCTATGATATGTACGTAAAAGGTATAGATGGTTGTGTGATTTACTTTACCATCCATTGGCTCAGTGCTTTAATCAATGTTTGTCTTATGATGACAGTTAGGCCCGTGTGCAATGATACATCCATGAATCAAAATGGCATGGCAGCATAATGTATTAAGGTACAATGTACCACTGAAAGGGTTACTGCTATTGATACTAAAATGTAGTTGTAAACTAATTGCATCTAGCAAAAGAACATCAGAAAAGAAGAGCTTAATCTCCACAGATTTCCTATCAGATACTATAGAACAAAGGGGGGAAGGGTAAAACATGTTCTTTGGGTATTAGTTCCCGCCCTTACATTAATCAGGCATCTTCCGAGCTTTCCTTCTGTAATACTATATGGACGCTGCGGTGCCGCGAAAGCAAAGGAAATAGTTGGAGACAAGACACAAACAACTTTGAATAGGTTATGTTGTACAAAGTCCACCAGTTGCTTCTTTTCGAGTTCTTGATGTGAAGGCTTGGATGAAAAAAAAAGTGATGTAAGGCCGCATGTGTGCGTGTGGTGGAATTAATCCTAATCTACCATCCCTGCTTCTAGGTTTTATACTGGGGGTACTGACTTTAATCAATGCAATGCAAAAAATCGCAATAACGTTTTCAACCATCAGCTTGTAACATCGATTACAATACTTTGTGATTTCTGTATAAGTTAGCAAAAGATTTTTTCTAGTTAGCTGTACAAAGTTCCTATAAAAGGCCTTGGGGTTCAATCCCTGCCAAGTTACCTATACATGTAGTGGAAATTTTATTTTATCATTTTGGTGTCTACTAGGACAACAATATTGGAGAGCGTGCTCCCTCCTATGAGGCTGTGCCTCCTTTTTCCAATGCACATCTCCTCCATAGTCATCATACCCAATCCTCGGCTTAGCCATTGGAATGGGTTCTGGCTGAGGGTTGTGTGTGAACAGCTCCACAGCAGCTCACAACTGGTTGTCCTCAGGGCTGATTGGGCCTGTAGTGAACACATCAGTATGCAGCCCAGGCCTCACCCCACTTCTCTATCCAGAACCTTCAGGCTAGTCTCAGGGGTACACAGGGTGACTAGAGGTAACCTTTAAGGGCCTTGTGCTTATATTGAGCCTTTTTATTGTCACAGCACACAAATGGAATCTTGATGAGTAACTCACAAGTGGCGCATCTATCCACCATGCAATCCATACAAGATGCCCTTCTCCTGAAGGATTGTCAGGATACACTAACATTGCATTAGCCACTTGATGGTGCTGCATTGGTGTTTTGTGCCAAAGAAAAGAATACAGACCTCTGTCTACTACACAGACCTCTGTCTACTACACAGACCTGTCTACTACACAGATCTCTGTCTACTACGCCGACCTCTGTCTACTACACAGATCTCTGTCTACTACACACACCTCTGTCTACTACACCGACCTCTGTTTACTACACAGACCTCTGTCTACTACACAGATCTGTCTACTACAGATACGTCTGTCTACTACACACACCTCTGTCTACTACACACACCTCTGTCTACTACACAGACCTCTGTCTACTACACACACCTCTGTCTACTACACAGACCTCTGTCTACTACACCGACCTCTGTCTACTACACAGACATCTGTCTACTACACACACCTGTCTACTACACAGACCTCTGTCTACTACACACACCTCTGTCTACTACACAGACCTCTCTCTACTACACAGACATCTGTCTACTACACAGACATCTGTCTACTACACACACCTCTGTCTACTACACACACCTCTGTCTACTACACAGACCTGTCTACTACACAGACCTCTGTCTGCTACACAGACCTCTGTCTACTACACAGACCTCTGTCTACTACACAGACCTCTGTCTACTACACCGACCTCTGTCTACTACACAGATCTCTGTCTACTACACCGACCTCTGTCTACTACACAGACCTCTGTCTACTACACACACCTCTGTCTACTACACACACCTCTGTCTACTACACACACCTCTGTCTACTACACAGATCTGTCTACTACACAGACCTCTGTCTACTACACAGACCTCTGTCTACTATACACACCTCTGTCTACTACACAGACCTGTCTACTACACACACCTCTGTCTACTACACAGACCTTTGTCTACTATTCAGTCCTTAAGGGTTAAGGAGGTTGTGTTAGCTGGGTAAGTGACTGATACAGCGTGAGGAGCTCTTCATGGGATATTAATCAAATGGCTATTCTCCCCAACAGCATTAGGCATATCACCTAAGAAATTACTGATCCTATTTGATACAATCAGTTACGATCAAAGGAACGGATATCGTGAGATTGGGGGGGGGGCACTCATGTAGCTTTAGGTACAGGGTCGACAGTATTTTACTTTACATTGTTTATCGATTTTTAAATCGTATAAGAATGGGTGTTGTTTCTAAATATGGGCTGATTCAAATTGGCAGATATTGGAAAAAAGGTATCTGTTCACTCCTGTTTATTACCTCTGTTTAATATCTCAGGTGACTCCTACCCACAGTTGACTAACATAGCATTCACGCCAGATGTTTCTAAATGACAATAGAGGCCCTGGCAATTGCCACTAGGGAAGTCATCTTTGTTCATTGTATAATATGTATTGAAACATGCACATTTGGAGAGACAACATCACTGTACCTAAGATGCGAACACAAGTATCAATTTCCTATATATGACCTAATCTGGTAATGGCATGCTATGACAGAATGGACACGGGTTGTACACAATGAGCATTTATTACCTGTGTTATCTTGCCATTCATTGTTGTGCATTTCGAAAATGTATAATGTCAAACTAAAACTAATCAATGAATAGATCCATGAATAGAAAATTGACCCAAGCCGATAGATTTTTCTGATTTAATGGCCACATCACACAGTTATTGTATATACACATCCCAGAGTTCATCATGACATTGTCCATAGACTTATCAAGATTTGAGGTTCAGAATGACATTGTTAAATGCGCTTTTATAAAGGCAGGTTACAATTCATATGGGCCTCCACATCAATAATCATTGCCCAAAACACTTTGTACTTCCCAAAGTGCATTTCTACTTTGTGTTTATAGCTGTCTTTCCTCCTTCTGTCGGAATGAATATCATCCTCTTGGTGTGTTCTGCTAAAAGTTGTAAGAACTTCTTAAACCCACCATTTCTATTCCTAATCGTCTTTCAGAGAAGCCAATCCCCGCACACAGTGAGGAAATTGAACATTATGGGATGAATCCAAAGTGGCATGAATGCCTCTCTAGAGTCCCTCCCTTATGTGTTACAATGTCTAGTCTAATACTGATATATTGTGCTTCACTGTTATGTAACTATGTGCATATGAATTAGATGAGTTTTGCTTTTTAGGCTTACACATTTTGAATGAAAAATTGTATTTCTCAATTTGCTAAGTTTGATGTTTTGCAGATTGTTTTTCAAACAATACCATGACTAACCATTTTATTGATTATAAGGTCATAAAGAAACATAAGGCGCGTTCCCACATTTCTTGCCCTCCTGTTTTTAAAGACCTGGATCCGCCACAGCTGAAATGGAGATATCCATCACACTACCTGAACATATAAAAGAAACCTTTTTTGTCCTTATCATAAGTGGAGGCTCCACTACTCGATTTTTGCAGAGAATCGCAGCTATTCTCCTGAAAGGAGACACAAACACAGCTTATATGGTGATATTCGTCATTCTTTCAATGTAGAAATTGCATGTTGACAGAGCCATTTGTTTATGTAGGGAATGGTTTGTAGGTGATCTCGGGCATGTTTTTGTTGACAAAAGATGTTTTTGTTTACTAAATCCTAATGTAAACATTGCAGACGTTCACACTGATGAGTCTGTGCAATTCAATATCGGACAGGTTTGATTTGTACAGTACAAGACCCTGCAAGCTGTGTGACTGCTGTGTTGTTATTTATATTTTGCTGTGTTGATGTTTATATTATATTGAACTCCCACCCAATCACAGAGTCTATACAGGACCTGGTTAGTTTGTAAATATGGCACACAAGGAGAGAGATCACCCATGAAATGACCCCTGAAATCTCATATTTACAATTTTGAATCTCATGTTTACAATCTAGGAATGTCAACATCCTATACCTTAGGCACTAAAGCAATAACATTTCATGAGAATGTTGCAAAAATTTGCGTAGTGGAACCTCCACTAATGAAATAGATCGGAACTAATAGTAATATAATTCGTCGTTGACTTAAGACCGTGTGTACATGTGGTTCATTGTATGAATCTAATATTCAAAGTCCCTTCTATTGCTAATGCTCATTCCACTATGATAAAAAGTAAAACTCTTCTGGATTAGACTAAGAATAATATAAGAAATGTTATCCACCCCATCAGCATTATCGTTACCTTTTGGAAGAAGTATTTTTCACCTTGATCTCTAGGCCTTTGTTGAAAGGATTATTTGGCTGACGATTCTATTCCCTTAACCTTCTGTAAGGGATTGTGGCCTTACGGACCTGGGGGTTCGGGTCTTACGATTCGGAAAGAAAGAGTAAGACAGGGTTTCAAGTGTATGCCAACGGTTAGATTTATTACTTAATGCACACTCACGGCTGCCGGATAGTATAGAAGGGGCAGCTAATAATGATTAATGGTGATCTACATTCTGCGGAGGCCAGAAGGGCCTCTGACGTAGCGGCTGAGCCCTGGGCTTTATATAAGGACCCAGGTGTTCGTCGTCAGATGTCCCCACAGACCCGGATCGGTGCTGCCACCTATCCGGAACCTGAGGAACGTCCGACGACTCGACTCACCCGCCACGTCAGACGGTACCGAACTCTATGGTTAAACAATACGTACCTCTACACCACTCCCCCAGACATTTAGGAGGGTGTTATAGTTATAGTAATATTACTAGGATAACATTTCTATATGTCTAAACTGTCAATGGGGTATTCAAGGTTCATTTATTATTATATGAAATATTTTAAGCCGAATGATCAAGCTCGCCTATAAGGCTCCCTTTACCAAACCTTTGGATCTGACAGAGCCAGGTATCTCTACCCAGCTCTGCCTCTCCTGGCCAGTGACCTCAGATTCACCTCCGGATCCTGGCCAGGGGTCATGACCTCGACCCCCACTAACCCTAGGTACAGGGTGGGAGTGCGCTCACACCCACCTCCGTTCCTAGCCAATCAGGGATCGAGCTGCTCCTCCAACAGGTGGCCAGCTCGACCCACCTTTAGGCAAGCCCCCTCCCCCCCTCCAGGGTGAGATGATGCAAGGCACGCCGGGTCTTGCCAATCCCTAAGCATGACGTCATGCTTCTCCCAAGACTGACGTCATGCCTACCCCGAGCTGCTCCTATATATATGAATACAGGACTAGCTTGGGATACTCTTATTCTTTACCTTCCTCTCTCCATACCTAGTCTCTATGACACACGGTGCCTCGGTATAGAGCCAGCTTGATCAGGTGGGGAGCATACACATTGTACATCACCATGCCAACATGTACCTGCCTAGCACTACAATAAAGTGGATTCATCAACTGTATTCTCTGGACTCCTGAGTTGCTCATGTTCATGACTTGTAACGGTCCGTCGACAATGGTGGAGAAACCCTCAGAAGATTCCATTGTTATCACCTCTCATGAGCCATGAATAAAAGTGAGACAACACCCAAAGAGCCAACTCCTGAACGTGCCATTACAACCCCGGGACGAGACACGACCCAAAACCAGCTAGCAGCAGCAGCAGCAGAAGCAGCACCAAATCAGGAACCCACCCAGAGAGACTCATCACCTGATGCACTGACTCTAGACCCAATATTGCCAGCATCTCTACAAAAATCAACACCTGTGAGTAAAACAAAAACCACCTTTTCACCTACTCATATTGGAGACAATACTGGAGGACAGACCAGCACACCAGTGGCATCGACCGCCCCAGAGTTAAATCTAACATTACCTGGCCTGTCTGCCTCTGACTCTCCATCTTTAAGACTTGCTGGAATACCAGGCAATACTACCACTTCACCTGTGTGCCACACACAGAGTCACCTAGAACTTGACTCCCACCTGGAAGCCAGGTCACCCCACCTACAAGCTGCTTTGGAAAGCATTCCCACTCACCCTGAGCAGCACAATACCGGTACTGGCCCATCTTCAACAAACTCCATAAACACCAGTCCTACTGACTTGACTTGGGACAACTATATAGTCCAAGAGCCAAATACACCTATACAGCTTGACGCTGATTATTGGGGAAACAAAATAAGGTCAGCTTTCGCCAGGTGGAAACTAGCACCAAGTCACACTGTAGGACGAGCTGTAGAGGTAAACCCCTGCAGTTTTCGGAGCAACCAATCTGAGGAATCCCCCTCAGCTTTCGCAGCCAGAATCAACAATCTGCTATATGAAGATTGGCCCAGCTCAAGACCACCCACTGACTGTTTTAGCACATACTACAATCCTTCTAACCCAGAAGGCATTGCCACTTCTGATAACATATCATCTGGCGCTAGCAGCAGGAATACATCATACTTTTCCCTGCCCCAACACACCCCTAGCCCCAGGAGAAGAGCCAGGTCCTGCTCACCCAGACCTAGAGGCAGACCTCCATATTACAGACTTAAAAGGTGCATAGATAACGCCATCAGGGGGAACATCAGAGCTACATCTGGTGTGTTCAATACAACGCTGCAAGCACCCAACAACACACTAACCAGCTCCAGCACATCAGAGGAAGATCCAGAGATAACCTTCCCACATCTCAACAGACATAAAAACACCAGAAATATGTCCTCTGCACAACCCCCACCAAATGACACCCAAGCTGTGACCAGAGATATCATAAGAGAGTGCACTGCAGCCGTCAGTGATACACTATCTAATGCACTAGCCGGTCACATCAGCCTTATCTCCACTGAAATCAGAAGGATTGGAGACAGCAATGCAGAACAGCTCTCCAAGGTGAATGACAGACTGGATACAATGGATACTTGGAAGTTAAATATAGAGCGCGGCATGACAGCTGTCCACAGATCTGCAGTAGAAAGGAGTGAAGCTACCCTACGGCAGACTGAAGCCATGACTGTGGAAATCTCTGACAGAATAGCCAGAAATCTTGACGACATGAAGTCAGACATCTTCACAATACTTGACCGGCAACAAACAGCGCCTCCTCCACCAACAAGCATATCCAACCCAGCAAACCCCCCTCAACGCCAACAACAACATGTTCTCCAACAGGGATTGAACAGAACAACTGATAGTTCAAACCCAACAGCCCTCACACCAGGAAACACCTTACTACCACCCTGCGCCTTTCAAAACAATACAGTCCGAGGTGCTACAGGTGCCACGCCCATTTCTCATCATCAGGGCCAAGACAGAATGAGTAGTGTCCCTTTCTCACACCAGATGGCAGCAGGCGCGCCGCCTCAGAGACCACCAGCCGCTGAAACAAACCTGAGCTCGGTCTACAGGGGTGTATACTACACACCTCAAGGGCAAAACCCCAGCCATCAGCCCATCCCTATGCAGACCCTGCTCTCACACACTCCAACAATGAGTGCTACAAGCCAACAACCAACACAACACTCAACCCCATACCCACAGGCACCTGCACACATCACTGGAAACATGGGCAACATGAGTCTAAATCATGACAAACTCACCTCAGTTCAAATGAGCTCCTTTAACAAACCGGAGCCTTTTGACAAACCATCTCCATACAGATCTGCCTCCAAATTCATAGCAGAGTTTAAATTCTGGATCAGGAATGTCCACGCCACTAGGCCAGACCTACATGCATCATGCATGTATACCTTCCTCAAAGGCAGAGCTGCTCAATGGTTCTACGCCAACATATTTGATAAGCCCATCATCTATGATGCTGAAGCTGTTTACACAGCTTTCCTGAAGCGTTTTGGCCAGCTTGACCCTGCAACTATCATTAAAGGGTACAGAACCAGAAAACAGCAACCAAAAGAGTCAGTGGAGGACTACATCTCAGACATGACTCTACTACTAGCCAACAGTAACCTGGATGAGTCTGTTCAGGTAGACTACCTGCTCAATGGCCTCAGACCAGAAATTAAAAATGTGGTTCTGTCCGACACTCCTGAGAAAATAGCTGATGTTGAACGTTTAGCACTCAAGCAGGAGCTGAACATAGAAGCAAATAGCATTGCCCAGGCCTCCAGCCACTCAGCAGACCTCTGCGCCATGGGCCACAACAACAGCTACAATAACAACAAGAACAACAACACGAAAAATAGCTATCAGAGATCCAGAAAAGACAACTACCAAAATAACAACCAAAAGAAGGAAGACAGACTCCCCAGTGGTAGCTATAACAAGCAATATGAAGCCAAGTACAGAAGTGGTTTTAACAATCAATCCGACCCCAACAATAGGAGGACCAGATTTAGAACCCCTTCTGGCGACAGGTCTGAGTCTTACAACAGAAAGTAACTACAGGAGATCTCAGTCCAGTGACAGCAACAGGAATGTATTTTTCATCCCTGTAGCCACCACCCCCACTGACAACAATCAGGTATCCTTCAAGAAACTCATGGTCCCCTCTGACTTCACCATCACTGACGACATATCTCAGGCCAAAAGGAAGCCCAGAGACAGAACCCCTGGCAGATACCCAAAAAGGGACTCAAACAAATACACCTCTGAGTCAGAAAGTGAAGCCAACCTCAATAATATGGACAGCAACCCAGAAGAGGATGACCATGAAGAGGATGACCACAATACAAACGACAATGAATAGGTTTCAGGGGAAGGCTACCTTGCACCTGGCAACCCCGCCCCCACCTCAGTGAAAAAGAAACCTGGAACGCCCCCCACAAGCCATCACCTTACTGGTGTTCACAGTGATGCAGAAATCAATTCACTACGGCCCCCTACCAGCAACAACAAAAGAAAATACCACCCAAAATTGGATTACAGCTCATCTTCAGACAGTGAGGACTGCTGCGAGGACGACAGCAGGAGGGTGTCCAGACTGCGACTCAGGATCAGAACAGATAAGTATGGGCAGCAAGGTAAGGTCTCTTACATTAATACTGATTTGACTAAGGGATCTGTGTTTGTCGATATAAATGACCATCTGTACAGAGCATTGATAGACTCAGGTGCCTCCCTATCCTTTATCAGCCAGAAAATGGCAGATAGAGTGTCAAACAGCCCCAACTTCCTCCATGGTAAAAGATCCAGACTGGTTGTACTCCTAGCAGACAAATCCTCAGTACAGGTAAACAACTCAATAACACTAAAATTCTTGATTCAGGGAGCAGAATTCTCTTGTAAATTCCATATCGTCCCCAAACTGAACCACCCACTCATCCTTGGCGTAAATTTTATGACCAAATACAAGGCCAGGCTCAGTTTTGGACCAAAACCCCCCATGGGGTACCCAATCAGACCTACTGAAGATTCAATCATCCCACCAAATTCCGAAGCAACCTTAAATGCCTTTGTAGCTGGGCCACAGGAAATTATTAACTCAACAGGCATCACTGAAAACATTGGTCTCAGATTACCAATACTGATCAAACATGCCTTGGTTAAACCCAAGACAGAATCAAAATTAATACCGGTAACTATGGCAAATCCAAATGATTTTCCCGTACCATTGAAAAGACATACCACCCTAGGTACCTTTAAGCTTTTTAACATTGAAAAAGCTGTGCCCATAGGTTCCCTTGACAACCAGCAACTTTCAAAAAAGGACAGCAGACCTGCCAAAGATCCTTTCCCAATTAATTGTGGGGATGATCCATTGCAACAGCTCCCTAAAAGCAACGAGCCTCTAAAGAATAAAATCTGTGAGCAGCTCAGTGACAAACAGAAGGAGCAAATCCGCAACATCGTTGAAGAAAACAGGCAGGCTTTTGTACTTAACGACAGTGCTATTGGTCTAAATGTAGAGAATGAGATCAAACTTGAACTGATCCCAGACTTCAAACCCTGTAACAGACCGTCATACAGAATGTCCCCACACAAGGAAATTTTTCAAAGAGAGCTCCTGGAGAAGCACCTGAAACAGGGTGTAATTGAAGAATGTACAAAACCTTGTGAGTGGAACTCTCCAGCCTTCTTGGTACCAAAACCCCAAGGCGACAGATCTGTAGCATCAGGGTGGAGAATTGTAGTGGACTACAGATGGGTTAATCAAAACCTCAAGTCTTTCTCATATTCCTTCCCTAGGGCAGATGATCTTATGCAGCAAATTGGTAGAACAGGCGCCAAGTTTTTCTCTAAACTGGATGTCTACAGTGCCTACCACCAGATCCCCCTAGCGGAAGAATCCAGACCAATCACCACCTTCTCTGCAAATGGAACCAGATACATGGCAAAAGTATTGTCTATGGGACTCAAAACATCAGGCTTATCCTTCATGAATGTTATGGAGCAGCTACTCATGAAATGTAAATACAGAAACGCTGTGGCCTATGTCGATGACGTGGCCATATACAGTCCCACCTGGGAGAGACATCTACAAGATCTAGATGAGGTACTCAAACTTTTCATAAAGGGAAATATCAAACTGAAATCTGAAAAATGTGAATTTGGCACAACCAAGATGGATTTCTTGGGTTTTTCTGTAGACCAGCATGGTGTGTCACCTTCCCCAGACAAAATCTGGCCAGTCAAAACCTTCCCACCACCTAAAAACATCCATGACCTTAGGTGTTTTAATGGTATGGCACAATTCTACAAAAGATTCATTAAGGGTTTTGCCCACATAATGAAGCCCCTCTACGATGCCACCAAGAGTGCTTTTGTATGGACCGCAGACTGTCAAAGAGCCTTTGAGAAAATCAAGGCCTCAATCTGCACTGAAGCCATCCTCAAATTCCCTGATTACAGGAAGCCCTTTGTGATTTTCACCGACTCAAGTAATTACAGCCTAGGAGCCGTGATCACTCAGGTTGATGAACATGGTTTCTACAGGCCAATAGAATTTGCAGGAAGAGGTTTGACCCCTCAAGAAACCAGATATGGTATAACAGACAAGGAACTCTTAGGCATTGTCTATGTTGTAAAGAAATTCCACCACTATGTGGATGGAACCCACTTCAAAGTGTACTCAGACCATACAGCCCTAGTCTCTCTTTTTAATAAAAAAGAGAACATCACAAATGGTAGATTGGCTAGATGGGTGGATACAGTCATGTCATATGATTTTGAAGTAAAATACCTGCAGGGCAGAGCCAATATTGTGGCTGATTTTCTCTCCAGGAGAAAATACCCACCAGGCTCTGATGATCCAGTGCCAATAAGATCAAAGGGACAGATCATCCTCCCCCCTAAGAAAGTGACTTTCTCTGATATCACCATGACCAAGGTTTTCAAATCAAATGCGCCAGTACCAAATAATCCGGTTTTAATGGGACCTCCCAGATCAATATTAAAGGGAGGAAGGATTTGGGGAAGTACAGGAAAATTACCAAGAGGAGTGGTTGCAAAGAAAAATAGCTCTGAAAGAATATATTCCGAAACACCCAAGGGATATTCAGAGCTGTGCGTCTTGACCAGGGCCCAGTCCTGGAACACACAAGACACACCCCCGACCATCGACCAATCAGAACCCAGCACCAAGCACACCAAGCCGACCCGACCTAAGGAGGTCAAAACCACCAAAACTAGGTCAAGGGGTCGACCCAGTGCGTCCAGGTCACCCAGGGTTTCAGTGAAGGCCGCCAACGCTAGAAGGGTCAAGTTATCCCAGAAGGTACTACCTATAGCTGAAAGCGCCATCACCAAAATTTGCAAACATCACTCCCTCACCCCATCAAGGGAAGCATTAATTGAGGCTCAACAAAAAGACATTTTTGCCTCATCCATGCTAAATTACATTGAAAAAGGTCAATTGCCACATGACTCTGGTTTAATAAATCAGATTTTAAGAAACCATGATCAGTTCATCATTCTTGACGAGGTACTTTTCAGGGTCACAGATACTGTAATGGGCCACTCATTGGATCCCACATTGCAAATCGTGATCCCAGAAATCTGGGCAGAGTCCCTCATTGAATCCACCCACTGCTCACCTCTAGGTGGCCACCTGGGTTCAGTGAAGACCTATGCAGCCATAAGGTCACGTTACTACTGGCGCTCAATGTTCAAACAGGTGTTTGATTTTTGTGGCACATGTCATGCATGCCTCACAACCAAAAAGAAGCCCAAAAATCTCAAAACACCTATGACCCTTCGTGAACCGGTACTGACTGCCTATTCCCATTTAACTATGGACACTATAGGCCCCTTCTCCAAGGCTGTAGATGGCTCACACTACATACATGTAGTGACGGACCATGCCACCAGGCATGTCACTGCATGGTCAACGGAGGAAAACACAAGCGCCATTGTGGCACTTGGATTCTTCCAAAGAGTCATTTGCATCCACGGTACACCATCAGTACTTAACACTGATAATGCCAAACAATTCACCTCAAAATTCTTCGCACTTTTCTGCAAGAAATTTGGCATTAAACATGTCACAGGGTCGGCACATTGGAGCAGATCACAAGCTCTATGTGAGCGCCAACACCAGACTATTGAATCCTCCCTGAGAGCCTTTGTGTCAAAATCACAAAAACACTGGTCTACCTTCTTACAGGCTGTAATTTTCAGCATGAACAATACAGTCTCCAGCGCTCTAGGTTACTCACCAAACCTTTTGGTATTTGGCAAACAATCTCACTTGCCAACAGAAGCAGCCCTAGCACTGGGCACATCACTAAGTGATGTGAAACAAAGGGAAGGTATGGCCCTACATTTGCTCAACCTCAGGGATGATATTCAATTGAAGGCAGCAGAAAACATGATCAAAGTGCACAAAAAGATGAAGGCGAAACATGATGCCTCAGCAGAACTTAGCACATACACCACAGGTCAGCTCGTGTATTTACACATTCCCAACCTGTTGGTAAAACATACAAGCAAAAAGCTGCAGCCTACCTACTCTGGCCCATATATCATCGTGAAAATGACCTCATCAGTAACTGCAATTGTCAAAAGATTGCAGGATGGCAAAGTTTTCAAAAAAGCAGTACATGTGTCCAGATTGAGAACACCAACATCCAGAGCCAGCGCCAAAGCCATAGTCAAAAGACTACAGACTGGCCCGGCTTTATCTCTCTACGACCCAGATTTGAACTTAACACCTTCTACCAATACCCCCACTCCCCCACCAAAAAGAAAGAGAGGGAGACCAGCCAAAAAGGGTATTGTCAGCTTCTCACCACCTAAAAAGGCTAAAAAGCGCCATCAGCAAAAATAAATACACAAACTACACACTCTCACACACCAAAAGCACATATATATATATTCTTGCACCGGCTTGATGGCTTGTCAGGACTCCTGTTAAATTCGGTATTCTTGCCACCGACACGCCTACTGTAGGAGCCCCTGTCTCCCATGCTCCAACCATGTTTGCACCTCTGTTTTTCTCAGATCCAGTAATGCAGGTGGAATACCATATTGATTAGCTGTAATCAACCACAGCCCCAATTTCACGCCAAGCTTCCACAAAGCAGGCCACCTGGTCAGAATTCAATCATAACCCTGACCTGCATCTACCAACCTTCTTGACCTAAAAATTCCAATTTTTAATCAATACATACCAGGCCTCGGCGCCGAGGCCACCAGAAATTTGCATACGGGGCAGGCCAGCCCCCACTGCATACATCCAATAAGATAAGGCCTAGCCTTTTAAGGGCAAGACACACCTACATGGGAGACCTGCAACTGAGGGTTAGCTTCCCTCAGGACCAGGTTTATAAGCCTTGACCCACCCCAAACCTTATCCATTCTCAACAATACACCACATCCAACCTCTTCCTGTTTTTCTGAGAGCAAGTGCCTGATTGAAGATAACCATGGCGAACAGGGCATGCAGCCAGCCCAGGTAGGCCTGTCTTAAGTGTCCATTTCAGTACATAGACCATCAGTCGTTCTTGTATTTGGTAATGACATATTTATTGTCATACTGCCCAGACTCCTCAATTCACCAATGGTAGTGTGAGCTCAGAGTATCTAGAAAAAGTTGAATGATCATCACTCTTCACTGCCCAATATTTGTGCCTGCTGAATCCTCCATCTCATGTGAACCTAACATCTCAGTACACTCAACCAACTTATTACACAGGTAGACTTACCCCGCAAAATTTCACTCTTTCCAACCACAGATTGGACACCATTGATTGCTGGACCATACATGACCTATTGGGTCCTGTGGGATTATTGGATGCTGATAGAGAAATCCTTGAATTAAGATCTCTCATCTGCCGGTATAGGAACTTGGTCCTGGGAATATCTCCCTGTGACGTGGCTTTCTACTTGACAAACCCTGCTGTGTTAAAGCAAATGGATTTAACCAATGATCGTGTTCAAACTGTCATAAAAACGGTACTTACTATGGTGTGCTCCGACACACCCACTAAACCTATCTGGGCGAGGTTTGACCAGCATGTGGCTAGTTACTTAGCCCTATTGAGCGCAAGGACGCTCCTGGCTTCAGAGAAGCCGCTAGCTAATCTGCCTAGACACTATACAAGTGTCGGCAGGAGTCTAGCAATAAAAAATTCGATAGATCTGGTTCTCCAACAGGCCATCTTTGAATGGTATTACTGGTCAGGCAGGTCCAGATATTTCCGGCTCCAAGTACCCGGCCTAGACTCACGCAGGGGTAAGCTACCAACACTCGCATATTATATTTTTATAATTTTTTTTAACACTTTACTAACCAATATTACACAAAGATACCCTTTACCCCACACCCCTTTTTTTTCCCCAAACCTGTTATCTCACCAATACCCCACACCTAACCACCCACACACAAACAAACACCCAGTGCAAGACCCCCCCCCCACACACACACACACACAAAACCGCTACTCCCTCATGTCTTTTCAAAAACCCTACATATTCTTTGAAAATTTTTTTTTTTTAGGGCTGCAGTCCTGATGACTACCCTAGCAGCAATCCTAGCCACAACTGTCGGATTGGTACACCAGGAATTTAACCAAAGGACCATCTTCAGACCAAATTTTGGAGTAATTTTCACAAAAATGGACCAACCCCTCCTCTCCAACTATATGGATTACCCACTAGTACTAAGCCTAAACCTGACCCTAGACCAGCCCCTCAGAAAACCAGACAATATCTCACCACTAGTGAAACCCAGCGCACCCCCATACATAACCCAAACAGCCACAAATTTGGATCACATGTTAGATAACCTTTTCTACAAATCACAAACCCTACTGAATGAGCTAATCAAGATGGTAAGCCCGCCCAGCATGAGATATCCAAGAAATGCCCCAGGACAGCCCATAGGAGATATCCTGAGAATCCTGGTAGGTTTGGGAACACAGCCTGAAATTGATATCCTAAATTCAGAGATGTCAGAATTGGATAAAAGATTCGCTACCAAAATGCATGTAGTTGAATTAGCCACACATTTCCTCTTAAATATGTCAGAATATAATTATCACACACTCACCGCTTTCTCAGAATTCCAAAATGACACAGATGATGCCTTATCACTGTTAGCAAACAAATTTCAAAATTTAGACTCAAACCTTTCTGACATTTTTCTGAATTTGGAATCACAAACCAAACAAGACACTTTCTACTCCATGCTATTTTCGGCCGCAAATTCACAAATAGAATCACTCATCGATCTCCATGATGACTTAAGCAACCTATTATCTGCTCTAAATTCACTCATGGAGGGCGAGCTACCCCTTACCCTCATTCCACACGACACATTAGAAATAGGACTGAATAACCTTTCAGACGCCCTCAGTAGCAACCACCCAGAAATAAATATTCTAAAATTACCGGTAGATTTCTACTACAAAAGGAAAGTTAGGGCCCAGTGGAATGATAATACCACATTACTTATAACCATACCGGTACCCATAGGCCTAGGGGAAAATACCTATTCTATATATAGAACAGAGACCTTCCCCATCCCTTTCGATACCTCCGACCCTCATTCAATAGGATACACCCTCTTACAAAAACTACCCCCATTTATAGCATTACCATCAACCCACTCACACTACATTGAGCTACAACAAGCCGACATGGACCTGTGTACATATGATACCTTTATCAGTTGTGACCTGCCCCTACCCTTGTTATCTCCCCTACACCCCACATGCTCCCTGTCACTACTGTTAGACACACCAGATGCAGTACACCACACATGCAGCTTTGCTGCACACATGTCCGCCCCCATCCCACGCTTAGTTAAGTCTATATCACATTCAGACTACCTGTTAATCACCAATGAATCACCCTCACTTATGCTATGTCCCAATGAAGGCCAAATTGAGCTTAAAAACGCAGCCTCTTCAGTAATATCAGTACCATGCATGTGCTCAATTAGAAATGCTGGAATGACAATGATAAATTCAAACCTTTTCTGCATACATAACACTACACTACAGCCCCTTGTTAGGATACCCATCAACCTCCCTCTATGGCGCCATTTTGGCAACCCACCAGCCAATGTTTCAGGCGTCACCATGACAACCATTCCCCAGACCCTAGATCTACCAAATTTTGAATACTTAAAACACCTCCACAACCAAAGATTATTGCCTATATTTAAAGAAGTAATCACCCTCAGGAAAGCCGCCCTAGGTTTGACCAAGTCAAAACCCTTCTTGTCAGTAAATACATTAATGCATCTTGGCTACCACCTGGAGTATTCCCCCTGGCTACATCTTCTGTCCCCGCTACTGGCCATCTTGTGTTGTGCAATCACGTGCCACGGTCAACTGCGCGTGACGAGACTGGCGCAGCTAGTCACCATGCACATTGCGCTGAAGACACCAACCATGGCGGACGCGGCAAAGTTGGACACACTAAGAAAGTTAGTGCTGAACATCAGCAGCTTGTGGCCGCCTCAGGCAACAACTTCGCCACATCCAGAGAGTGGCATGGAGGAATACCAGTCTCCATACCAGGCCGGCAGGTATGATACCATGTGGGCCTGGATCCTGGTTTTCCTGGCCTTATACCTGGCCTGCGCCTTGGCCAGGAGATGCTGGCGACACTGGCCCTACCTAACCAGGGTGGATGATATCACGGAGATGCCAAAATTCGTCCTCCAAATCCACTCAGAAGGTAGGACCTACGACTTCATCGTCGGCAGGATGATTTTCGGCAGAAACCTGTGGCCCTTTTCCATCATGGCACCCAAGGTGGCTAAGCCCCGGCTGACCAGCCCCTTCGGCCGCCACCTGGAAGTGGAGTGGAAGGGGGAAGTGACCTTCATAATCGCCGGGAAGATTAAGCAGGTTAAGTTGGAGCGTTACCCCAGATGCCCTCTGTTCTGGAGGCTACGACTCCACAAGGCTCTAACATCCAGCCCCCATGTCTTGACCCTGGTGATTAAGGAAAAGGGACAGCCGGACTTCCAGCTCTCACCATCAGACACTGTCCCAATGCCCCAGCTGTCACCACCCACAAGATATAGATCCTCCTTATGCCCCAAAATGGAAGTCCCCTCTACATCTAGGATTCTGGTAGAACTCACTAAGTTTACTAACCTAGAGCTACAACCGGGGTCAGACAAATATCTGTTTGACCCCACCACATCGGATGAAAGGCCCAAAAAGTCATCGCCCATCGGTAAGTTTATTTGTTTTTAATCTAGAAACCCACAACAAGCCACATGTGGGGATCATCAATTGGAAATCAGGCGGCAATTAAGCCACCTTGCACCCTGTTAAAATCATGTAAACAGACCCCAACCCCTTTCCATGAACGACCCACCGGATAGCCCCACCCTGGAGGAGATCACCTTTTATGTGGGGATAAGCCCATAAACAACACAGCCCGGCTACTCCGAGCCCAATACTTTACACCATCTTCCCACGGCCCCTAACCCAACCAAAAACCCAAACCCCATTACCCCCATCCAAATCATAATTCGTATAGGTCACCATCTTCAGCAGAGCACATGTGCACTGGCTAAAATCAAAACAAACCATGTTATCAGTATACCCGTAACCATAACAACGGGGGAACCACCCACTCTATTTATAGAACAGGTGTCCCCGCGCATTGATAGTGAACACCCGGCGAATTCAGCCACGGCACTGTTCCCCGATCCAGGAGATCATAGCAGAAAGAAAGCTCGGGCCCAGGCAGCGGCAAAGCAATCCGAGCTCACTATATCAACTCCCCTGAACCCCAGGAAGCCCAGCATCCCAACTGCCTATATGTGTTTAATTTCAAACTGGCTGAGAGGGCCTATTACATAATCTATGGTAGGTAAAATTTCGACTCACCATTCCAACATGGCCGAGTTTCGGTTCATGACGGAGACCACCGTCCCAACCCAGCGACTACCGGCCACCCCCACAATCATATAACTTTGGACCGTCCCGAGGCTATACCCGAATGTCAGTAGCGTTTGGAAGGTACCATCACACTTATGTGGGGATGGCAGGTAGCCTTTACACATACGCCGCAAAGACGCTTATGTGGGGATCGCCCCCCCCGCCCACCTAGCCTACCCTTTACCCCCCCTCCCCCCCGCCCCACACTGAACCCCCCAACCCCCGAAAGACGCCCAAAACACACCCACACACAGCCATCATTATCAACACTCAGCTAAAACAGCATGATAACCACAGCTAACCTAACCAACACAATAGATCGGCTTACATTAATGTTTATCGGTATTAGCACCGGTTGCAGCGTCTGGCCCGACCACTTTCGCGCCATACGCGGCAGCTCGGCGCCATCTTGGTTTCGTTCCAAACACCGAAACTGACGGACGTCACGGCCGTCACCATGACTACAATCGGTCATGTGACACCCGCACGTGGCATCTCTACCACAACAACAACATTAGCACATGTTCAGACTTTAACTTGCTCAGATCAAACTTACCTCAATAACCGTTGACCGCCCCGCCAGGAGGGATGATCAGCCATTGGATCTGCGTAATGCTGAAATACAAATTAAAAGTCATATTAAACCAAAGCTCCACGTTTTGAATAAGCAAATTCTCAAAAATTCAAAATCGCTCTTGAAGTCAGAAAATACTTACAATCCACCCGACATGGTGATGGTCAGGTGTAAAACCGTCCCGTTGGGCATGACCAGGTCCACCTCGAACACCTCCATCCTGGTTATGTAACATTATGACATCACAGACGGACGAGCGCCCCTTTTATAGCAGCCTGGATCAAAATTTTGTCGACACAAGACAAATTTCTTTTCCTTTTTCCTTCTTTTCCTTTTTTTTTCGACCCACCCCCCCATTCCGGACCAAAAACAAATTTTACTTCAATCAACCCAAACAAAATCCCTTTCAAGACAATCGAGACAGGTGAGAGTCGACCTGAGCAGGTCATACCTATATTTATTCCCCATAGCTTATCCGATTTCCTCGCCATTACGGTGCAGCACCAGCTCGCTACTACCACCTGGTGGAACTTAGATAAACTAATAATAGCGTCCCTGGATACAGGACCCGCGCTAAGCCAAGTGAATCAATTGAGCCCTGTGCTCAAGTTTTGTACATTCAAGAAATGATATTGACATCATGTCCTTCCTCCGTATTGACCGTGGTCTGCCTGCAACCCAAAACAAACAAACTATAGGTCCATGAACTAAATTATTTTTCCTAGTCACAACTACCGCCCCACAGCCATACAATACCAATGCTACTGTATTTTG
This sequence comes from Acholoe squamosa, assembly GCA_949317995.1. NCBI lineage: Eukaryota > Metazoa > Annelida > Polychaeta > Phyllodocida > Polynoidae > Acholoe > Acholoe squamosa. The sequence goes on from OX439040.1 coordinate 62,689,804, forward strand.
TTTCATGGTCGACACACAGACAAAATTAACCTTTTTGGTCAAATTCGGTATTTTTGTGGACCGCCTTGTGAACCATACAATGTTTTTCAGCCTGTTTCTAACGTCAGACACCCCTCTGTTTTTGTCTCTATCTGCAGGAGCACAGAAGAAGAAGAGCAAGGAAGGCAAGCGCAGCCTGGGAACAGATTCGCCTCCATCTACAGAACCAGGCCAAGCCCCTACAGCAGGTGGTGCCACAGCAGCTGGACCAACCGGACCAGCAAAAGAAATAGGAAACCCCACCAAGAAGATTTCCAAGCAGGCCCAATAGACCCAAGGCCCCCGAGCAACACCACCAGCCACCTAATAAGCCGCACCGGCAGGTCCTATACGCAAATAGGACTTGCAACCAACAGGCCTGGGACTCCAATTCCCCCAGGATATGCAGCTTGGAAGGACAGTTATTTCTCCCCCAAGCCTGTACACCCAACCATGCCAGCCACCTTAAACCTGTGTACCTTATGTATGGGCGGCCCAGGAAACTTTGCATGCCCCTGTGCTTATTATCAAAGCCAGGAACAAGCCACAGTACACAGTTCACCTTCCTTTACCACCTTCAGGCCCATCAACAGAAATTCAAAAAGACATTCATTCAAGCCTACACCACCACCAAGAAGCAACATGACATTAGACTCACCCCTTGATGACAGCAGCTCATCCTCCTCCTCCTCAACTTCCCCTGAGGTTGGAGACATGGCTTTTATGGAAGTCTCTTTCTGAAAATTTAGAATAGACTCCTTTGATGACGACTACAGCATGGAAGCCAAACAAAGGAGAAAGTCGGCTGCTGGAAAACATTTCTGTAGATCCCCTATGGAACACTACAATTTACCACCAAGCAGCATTGGCACAAAATTAAGAAAATATAAATACTAGGACTATATACACATATAATATGCATGAACTTTATATCTCCTTGATCTGACATTGTAGGGACACAATTTTTCCCACCCCCCACCCATGGGACTCCCAGAGTCACCACATGTTTACAAATTTATATGCTGATCCATTCTCAAGAAGTTGATATAAAGCGTTCAAATTTATTACTGTGAAAACTTTTAAACCTCATGTAAGTTTTTCCTTGATGCTAACCCACTCTGTGTGGATACTGAGTCAAATCAGAAACCTAGGTGCCACAGAGCCCCCCCCCCCCCCCAATAAGTTACCTTTTTCTCTAAAAAGGACCATACCTGTTTTTCAAGCCCAAAACAGTTTGCATTTGTATTTATGGGTTTTAGTCTTAGCCAGCGTGTTATATTTTTCCTTTGTATTTATTGTATTGCAAGATTACTGCCAATCGTCTAAAAACGACAAGACAGTTTTCAGAGTTTACATGTTTTCTATTGAGTTTAATGATGAATATTTGTCAACTAGTCAAACTCAAGTACACTTGCAGCAAGCCTCGTTGAATGAAAACGCGGTGGCTGCCCTGATTACCCAAGGCAGCACACGGCACAGAATATGACTGCTGCCCTAGTCAATATCCGACTATGTAGAGGATATATTTTTTGAAGCATGTATTTTTATATAAAACTTGTTAACCATGTACACTTGATCTCATTCAGTAACCGGTATATGTGACAAGAGTGTCACTGCTGTTTCTGCCCTGATTGCACAAGACAGGACATAGCAACCAGTATCACTGTTGCCACCAGGATTCTCGAAGTATTTCTCATCCATGTGTATTTTCTTGATTTGCATGTATCTCTAAGATTTTTATGGCAATCAGTACATAGTAGAGACTGTCACCACAACCTTGTGGGCTCGACTATATTTTGTATGTGTTTTTCCAACGAAACCTGCCTCACCATTGAGGATGTTATTGTTCTTAGAAGTAGATCTATACACACAGTTGATGATTCAAGAATGTAAGTTAAGACATTTATACCGGTATCAAGCCAAGTATACACAACGTTCACCAAGTTTTGAGTCACCTTGCAAAATTTCACCAAACCTTGAATGTACCAATGACGATTATAAGAACTTGTGCTATACCTTTTGCATTCACGTAGAATCGAATAGGAATGTGGGGATATGTCAATGGGGTATTCAAGGTTCATTTATTATTATATGAAATATTTTAAGCCGAATGATCAAGCTCGCCTATAAGGCTCCCTTTACCAAACCTTTGGATCTGACAGAGCCAGGTATCTCTACCCAGCTCTGCCTCTCCTGGCCAGTGACCTCAGATTCACCTCCGGATCCTGGCCAGGGGTCATGACCTCGACCCCCACTAACCCTAGGTACAGGGTGGGAGTGCGCTCACACCCACCTCCGTTCCTAGCCAATCAGGGATCGAGCTGCTCCTCCAACAGGTAGCCAGCTCGACCCACCTTTAGGCAAGCCCCCTCCCCCCCTCCAGGGTGAGATGATGCAAGGCACGCCGGGTCTTGCCAATCCCTAAGCATGACGTCATGCTTCTCCCAAGACTGACGTCATGCCTACCCCGAGCTGCTCCTATATATATGAATACAGGACTAGCTTGGGATACTCTTATTCTTTACCTTCCTCTCTCCATACCTAGTCTCTATGACACACGGTGCCTCGGTATAGAGCCAGCTTGATCAGGTGGGGAGCATACACATTGTACATCACCATGCCAACATGTACCTGCCTAGCACTACAATAAAGTGGATTCATCAACTGTATTCTCTTGACTCCTGAGTTGCTCATGTTCATGACTTGTAACGGTCCGTCGACAAAACCATTAGTAATAGAGGTACAACCATAGATATAACATTAACACCAAGTTAAATATGATTCGAATGTCATATACATATACTGATAGTGTATATAGTTACATAATAATAAATTGGATGTTGTAATATGATACGAATTACTTGAATGAATAACAGTTGTATGTATCGAAACTGTTAATTAGCTTATTATACCTTTAGGATAACATATCATGTTTACGGTATAAGAAATAGGACAAGTATCATCATTCGTATATATGTGATAGTAACAGTTATGTGTAACGGAACTGTTAATATTTAAATAAATCACATGATAACATCCGTATGTGTTTGTAGTTATTAATAACACATTTGATTATATAGTCTTGAAAAAGACTTTAAAAGTAACTACACTATCTAATGACATATAATCATGTATCATCATAACATGATATAACCATATGAATCCGTTAAGGATTCCGTGAGTAGTACTAGTAGAACCATTTGTATTATACACTTGAAAAGAAAAAAATCACGGTGTAGTAATGAATATAATAATATATATGATATCACCGTGTACCAAATAACCTCTATAACACCAGATATATTTATGATACAATATGTCTTGCAGGACAATAATATGTAAGTTCTGGTGTAGTTTATCGGATCTTATATTATTAATATGAACAGCAATTTGAGATCTGTACTAACAGATATGTATATACCCGTATCACAATATCTAGTAAGTTATGACCATAGTGTGGATATGCACATACAAATAACATTATAGAAAAATAGACATATGACATTATGTACAATATAAAAAATGGTAGATGCTGCTGGAGTCTTCTGCTGTAGTTTTCCGGATACTAGAAGGTAAGTGTGGTCAGCTAACCACGGGATGGACGTGCTAAAGTCTATGATTCCTGGTTATTAGAGTGAACACGGTAGATGAATTTGGGGCAGCTACCCACAATCCTCTGGAAGTGCTATAGTTCATAAGTATATCCGAATGGTGTAGCGTAGAAGTAAAGTGTAGATCCGGTTTTGTCAACAGTGTAGAATCGTAATCCATTTAAGTATTGTTGACATAAGTAAAAAGTCCAATATAGGCTGGTCCGGAAGTAGTAGTAACATGTATTATAAGTCCATTCGGGAGTATAGGTGAAATGTAGAGGTAAATCATAAAGTCCATCCTAGTATAGTGGTTAGCACAGATAGCAGCAGAAGTCTGGAACCGGCATCCGGATACGTCTGACAGCAGCAAGTCTACTATCGGATTGTTTGTAAGTGAAGTTCCTAATCCGAATAGACTATTCAGGGTATAATAAGAATTATACGGCCTGAATCATACAATGATGCTGGTCATAAAAGGAACCCGGAACACAAAGAACAGGTGTTCATATACTAATAAAAGACATTCGCAGACCTGTAGGGTTCCGCAAAGACTATATCTGGTTATTTAGTGGAGAGAAAAAAAAATTTTAGAAAATAACCCGTAGCATGCTTAGGCGGATTTCTTCGCATGCTTCTTCTTAAGAAGAGCTAGAGCCGACTCGGGAGTGCCGTCCCACTCGTCGAGATCGACTCCGAATACCCTCATGAACTTGGTGTTCAAGTTGGTATTCCGGGTAATTTCCTCTTTGACACGTTTCTCCAAGACGTGTACGTCCATAGCTGCCTTTTCTTGGGCAGCTGTGGCAGCCTCCTCCTGGGACTTTACATCGTCCCGAATGAGGGTCTCGAGGTGCTGCTTTTCAGCATCCGCAACCTCCTTCATGCACAACAGGGTATCATTAAGAAGACCCTGATGGAATTCTGTTGCCTTCTCACGGACACATTTCTCCCAGTGGGTGTAGCTGGCCTTCTGGACATCTGCTTCCCCCTGGCGAGACTTCTCGAACCAAACTTCCGCATTACCGGTTTTAATGGTAATGGCGTCTTTTGGTTTCTCTGGTGCAGCGACAGCCTTGGGGGGAGTCGATGCGGCCTGAGGACCACTTCCGGGTGTGGGACTCCCGGACACGCCTGCTGTTGGCATACAGTAGGTAGGAGGCTGGTTCTGCTTCAGCCCCATCTGCAGATAAAGGTTTAACTGCTCCGGGGTGAAGTTGGTTGGGAGGGCGGCTGGAGCGGATGCGGATCCAGCGGCAGCAGGTGCTGAGGTCTTCTTGGGAACAAGTCGACCACCCTTTCCAACGACCAAGGTCTGGCTCTCAGGTCCAGGTCCCTGGGTCAAGGACGGAAAGTTGCGGGGGTTAACTTTCCCAGGCTTTGATACGGCGCCAGCGTATCCGGCAGGTTCGGGTTTCTTGAACACAGGAGTGCCCTGAACCTGCTCATGGGGGTGCCGAGCCAGAGGAGACCTGGAGCGGTCATCTGCTCTGACTTTAGCAGTGGTGGTCTGACCATAACCGTTACCACCATGGTTCTGGTCTCTTCTGCTCCTTTCACAAGCTCTCTTTCCCTCCTTGCCGGATTCCTCGCATTTCTGCCAGAGAGACTCGTGCATGTCCAGCTTACCCTTTCCAGGAGTCAGGACTATCTTTGCGCGGAGTTTCGAATCCTTGGTCTTCGGAACCTCGCAGAGGACTTGGTCCCCTGGTCGGATCTTAGACCAAGCATCCTCGCTCAGACTGTCGAACTCCTTCATGAGTTCCTGATGAAGCTCCATGATACGCTTCCGAGCCCCATCCAAACCTTCTGCGTGGCATTTCTTCTGGTGCCTCGCCAGATCGCTACGTCGGTTATATTGAACCTTCGTAGTGCACTTCTTGCCCTTCTTACCATAACTCGGATCACAAATGTAAACCGGGTGATGGTGGAAGTGGGCCTCTACCAGATGCCTTTGGAACCGGGCTGGAGTACTCCAGGTCCGGACCGAGACATCACTCGCATCCTGGCAGATAGAGAAGGGACAGGACTTCTGGTCGTCACCGTACCACTTCTCAAGAGCCCAACGCAGCTTTCTCCTCTGGGTATAAGTGTAGTACCCTTCGGTGTGGTTTAGCATAAGCCACATCTTTCGATAGGCTTTGCTCGGATTGGGGTCCTTGTCCGAAAGACGCATCCAATCTTCATCATCTGACTCATTATTTTTATTGACTGAGTCCGGGCAGGCATATAGGGTAGAGCCGTCCTTTTTTACTCCGTAGGCACAGTCGGAGAAACACGTCGGAATTTGGGTTTTGAATCCGGATTTGGCGTTAGCCCATCGTTCGGCCTCTGTTTGAGTTGATGGGGTGGCCTTCTCATCATACTCAACCGGGGACTTGTGCACCGACTCCTCGTCTGACGCCTCTACCTCCATGGCAGTACTACCAGTGGCTGAGGTGCTGGCTTTCGGCTCGGCTCTAGCAGAATCCGGTAGATTCTTGAGCTTACGAGCAGCGGACCTCCTGTTCTTACTGACCTTCCAGTCTTCCTCCGGTTCCTGGGTTCCGGATGCGCTGGAGGTCGAGGCTTCTACCGGGGTGGTAGTACTGCCGGTGGCTGATGCAGAACCGGCTGTGCTTCGGGTGGCAAGCTTCAGGTCGGGGATAGGAGGTGCGGGTACTTCCGCTGCCCTCTTAGCCTCTTCCCGGGCCTCCTGTTCTGCAGTCATTCGGCGGACGAGAACCGTCCGAAGGGCTGCACTTCGGTTCATACCTGTTAGTGAATTGTTTTGGACATCCACTAACTCCTGCTCGGTTATGTAATAACCGTCGTCCCACTGTTCAAAGTTGGCAGCGGCTTCCCGAAACTCCTTCGTGGTCCGGTACTGGGGCCGGGTGGCACAAGGACGTGGGTAAGTCTGGCCCTCGGGTTCCGAGACGCAGCCTACCCAATCAATGTTCGTCACCTTGACGTTCCACAGAGTCTTATCCGGCTTCGGATATCCTCCGAGCAGGAAAGCTCTGTTGGCTTCGTACACTACTTCGCGGAAAGCAGCGTCCACCATGAGTCCCCGTTGGAACCACGGCCAGTCTCGGAGCCATTCGGGAGGCGTCCTATCCAGCTGTTCGGGGACCATGACGCCCTCGATAGCTATCCTCACCTTCGGGTCCAACCTAACTTGGTGTACCGTCAGCATAGGTCACTTGTGCCTGTAGTTCCGGGTGGACGTACAGGTAGCGACCATCATACTATGCAGGGAACGGGTCAGCCACTGCTGGCTTCCACTGGTCCTTCGGTCCGTCGACCTGTGCGGTCTCGGACCCAGTCGCTGCGGGTTCAGCACTCGTAGCCCCTCCGGATCCCTCGGGTGGGAGTGGAGACAACATTTTCTCTGGCTCATTCAGTGAGAATGAGGCCAGCTTCTCCTCGAACAAGCGATCCGTGGGTTCCTCCACGTCCATCATCTCGCTCTCTTCCTGTGTAACAGGTGACAAAGCTTCCAGAAAAGCTTCTGCGGACGGAGTCAGCTTATCCGGGTCACCGGATAGCTTGGCTGCAGCTACGGATTCCTCAGCCATGACTGGGGAATCACCCACGGGAGTAAACTACTCCTTTTTCTGGCTTTTACGGCGCCGGGGCCGACACAGACGGAGTCTGCCTACTAGGAGACAGACTCTGGAGGAGCAGCGAGGAGTTTGCTAGCCGGTAAAATCCAAGAAGGGAGCGAGCTCGACTGTCTTGGACGTTACCGAAAAACAATATGGTGACAGGCCAGCTTTCGTGACGTCATTTCCCCGCGGCTTGCGAGGTCACGAGAGGTCAGCCGAGACTGGACGCGGTGACGTCATGCGGAAACGCACGTGCTACAAACGGAACATCAACAAACTGATTGTTTTTAGGTAATTATCGCTCACGCCGATGACTCGTCTGGGGATTTAAGTGGAGATTATGGAAAGCTTAAGCAAATCCACCGGATTATCCGTCCACTACCCATTGGTACATCATGCGGCGGCGACAAATAAGCCTTTCGGGTCAGTCCGTTCCTCTAAATGTAAACATTACACCCGTTGTGTATACAGGTTAGGTCACTGCAGTCCTCTGGGCAATTCGAGGGCTGCGACGAACGTATCTCCCCTTCTCGGATAGTTCTTTATCGGACCTGACAGTCTGAAGAGCCTTTTCTAGGTGTTTCTTAGCCTTCGAGACACCTTTCCTCTTCTTTTTGTCTTCACCTGCCGAGACTTTTTTAACTCCCCCACGCTTAATCGGTGTTGGCGTGGGTGCCACTGATTCTGAACACTTCTTAGGCCTACCACGGCCTCGCTTCACTGTAGTGTTCTTTACCTGGTCTATTATACGATTCTGGTTCAGGATCTTTCCGGAACCTTCACCATACATTTCTGTGGAGGTCTCCCTCCCAGACCATTTCCTTAATCTAGCCACATTTGACTTATAAAGTCGACCAAGGTCAGATTTAATAATTACGGTACAATCACTGATAACTTGTGTTACCGTGAAGGGACCATCCCAATTAGACGCTAATTTTATGTGTCTAAGTGGTTCATGTAATCTGAGAATTCTGTCTCCGGATTGGAATTTCCGATGCTTTAGATCAGTATCATATCCAGCTTTCTGCCATTTGGCACTTTTCTCCAAATCAATTCGGACAGACTCATATGCTTTTTTAAATCTGTCTCTTAAACATTCCACGAAAACTACATGGCAAGGTAGTTCCGGGTCCATCCCTACGACTCCAAATACTAAGTCGGCAGGCATTATCAGATCCTCTCCGAATACTAGAAGGTTCGGGGTACAATTTGTACTTGAATGTACCGTACTGTTATAAGCATGTGTCACAAAGTGGCATTGCTCATCCCAGTCGTCCATATGTTCATTGACAAGTGACTTCAGAACTTGGATAAGGGTTCTATTGAACCTTTCCACCAATCCGTCGCTTTGTGGCCTATACGGGTTGGTTCTAGTCTTACAAATAGCTAAGTATTCGCACATACCCTGCCAGAGATTTGATTCGAATTCTCTGCCTTGGTCACTGTGTAGCATTAATGGTACACCGAAATTTAGTACCCAACCTTTTACAAAGGCTTCGGCACAAGTAATTGCTTTGTGGTCCGGTAGTGGAAATACTTTAGTGTATTTTGTGTAATAATCACACACTACCATCATACAGGTATTATCATTAGCGGTTGTATTCAATCCACTAATGATATCTACCCCAATTCTCGCGAATCTAACTCCGAAAAGTTCTTGGGATAGGGGAAGTTTGCCTATCCCGGGTCTGGGTTTGTTTTTACAGCAATCCGGACAGGTGGTTACCCATCTTTGCAAGTCTCTTGTCATGCCAGGCCAGTAGTATTTCTTGGAAAGTCGTGCTAACGAGCGTTTCCTTCCGAAATGACCACTGGTCCGATGTCCATGACAGAAGTACATAATGTCATGTCTCATGGCATGTGGTATCACCACTTGCATGAATTTCTCACCATTATTACATGGCTTCCAACTGTATAACACGCCTTTCCGGACTTCAAGCTCGGTCCATTGAGCAAGAAACCTTCTCATTTCTCGATTTCCAGAGAGACCTCAGGTCTAACTGGACGTATACCCTTTGGTACTAATTGCAGTAGCTGCGCAGTTATCGAGTCAGCTTCCTGGAAACGTCGTATGTGATCCATAGACCAATCCAGTATACTGGCAACTAGGGGTTCGAATGGTCTTCGAATCCCTGCTAACACTGCCCTATGAGCTCCACAATCAGTACAATCCGGATTATCACATTTCCGGATTGGTATTCGAGACAAAGCATCAGCATTTAAATGCTTCACTCCAGGTCTATGCTGAATCTGGTGATGTTCAAGCCCATATTCTGAAAGATGGGCTAACCATCGGCCTAACATTCCTTCAGCATCTCGGAAGTTCAGTAGCCATCTTAAAGAGGAGTGATCCGTACGTAATGTAAAGTTTGTTCCCCATAGAAAATGTTTGAACTTCTTGGTATATACGACTACTGCTAACAACTCTCTTTTGGTTGTGCAGTAATTGCGCTGAGTTTTGCTCAGTGTATTGCTGGCAAAGGCAATAGGTACCTCTCTCCCATTTTGGACTTGCGAGAGAGCTGCACCAATGCTATCATTACTAGCATCAGTATCCAGTATTAAATGATCCGTTTCATTCGGATATTGTAATACCGGAGTACTCGTGAACAGGTCTTTTAGCTTTTGAAAAGCAGATTCCTGTTCATGCGTCCAAGGAAATTTTTCCTTGGTACTTCCTGGAGTCCAGTTAGCTATTGCTTGTAATGGATAACTGACTCTAGAATAATTCGGAATAAATTCCCTATAATAGGAACAGAATCCTAAAAAGGACCTCACTTCTTTGGGTGTTTTAGGTCTATTCCAATTCATAACTGATTCGATTTTCTCCGGATCAGCTTTTATTCCTTCATCACTAATGATGTGGCCCAAATAATTTATGGACTTTCTAAACATGTGGCATTTCTTAGGTTTCAATTTGAGACCATTAGAGATAATACGTTCTTGTACCATTTTTAGGTTATTAGAACATTCTTCGAATGTTTTTCCGAAGACTATGACATCGTCAAGGTATACAAGACATCTTTTCTACAATAAATCATATAGGATTGTTTCCATCATTGCTTCAAATGTTGCTGGTGCATTGCACAAACCAAACGGCATTACGTTATATTGGAATAACCCAATATGACTCGAAAATGCAGTTTTCTCCATATCTGAAGGATTCATCCCCACTTGCCAGTAACCTGATTGCAAGTCTAGGGTACAAAACCAACTGTTTCCTCCTAAGGAGTCAATGGTTTCGTCTATTCTCGGTAATGGATACGAATTCTTTTTCTTTAATCCATTCAGCTTCCTGTAGTCTATGCAAAAGCGGATAGTACCGTCTTTCTTTGTTACCATACACACAGGACTACTCCATGGACTATTGGAAGGGACTATTACATCCTGTTCCAACATCTTGTTTATTTCCTCTTCAGCTACTCTCTTTTTCGCTAAAGGCAACCGTCTATACGGTATTTTAAAGGGTTCCGCATCTCCAGTATCTATTTTATGTACTACCTTATTTGTCGTACCTAGTTTCTCACCAGGTTTGGCAAAGGCAGTCCTATACTGACAGAGCAAATCATAGAACTCTTTCCGGTGTTCCGGATCTTATAATGAAGTTTCTTCATACAACTTGAGTAAGTCTTCCGAAATTTCATCATTTCCTGTTACCTTTTGTAAGTTTAACTTACTATCCGTTACTGTTTCCGAAAGGGTCACGTTTCCAAAAACTTGTCCCTTTTTCAAGTAGATAGTACTGTTTCCAGTATTGGAGACAGGTACTACCGACCAGGACGCATTTGCTACAATAGTGTCCACAGATATTAATCCGATACTTGACAGAGTAGCTACATCCGGTTCTATCACTGCAGGCTTATTGCGCATTGCAGGATCACTTCTTACTAGCACATCACAGGCTACTCCCGGAGGGATTCGCACAGTGTGTGCCACACTAGCCATACTGCTCACTTGTCTCAGTACACATCTAACCTTTACAGGATACGGGTATTTCACACTCAACACTCCTGATTGGGGTTCCAACACAACTCCATACAGGGATGCGAAATCCAACCCGAGTATCCCCTCATCTACTATATCCGCAACGGTGGCGCTCATGACATAGTCATGTACTCCATCCAATTGTAGCTTCACACAAGTTCTACCATACGTCTGCAAGGTACTGCCATCGGCCGTCTGAGCACTTCCTCCCGATTTGAGAGTATCATGTTCATCCGGTATAAGATCATAGAACCTCTTGGAGATACAGGAGTGGCTAGCTCCCGTATCCATGAGAAATTCGGCAGATCTTCCGTTAACAGTAAGGCAAACATACCACCGCCTTCCGTTTAAAACAGAGGGCATATCCTAGATGATCGGAACGTCATTGTTCACACCAGGAGTCGATCCACATCCTTTCAGGTATTCCAGACAAGGATGACCCGGGGGCAGGTGGGCACTACCAACCCTGGCTAACTCATAGCCGCCTGCCTCGTTACTGATATTGGGTTTCCCCTGTGCTTCCGTGGCACCTGTTATATTAGCTTCCCTAACCTTCCGGGTGTCTACAACCACCTCGGTGCTAGGCGAGTTTGCTACTACATGCGAACTATCATCACGGATGGTGATATCATGGCAAGATTTGTCACTGGGATCCCCTTCTTTGCCCATCGGGAGACCCCTCCTTAGTTTTCCTCTGTACTTATTCCAGAGACACCCTCCTGTCTACGAGGGACAGGTTTCTCAGCCATACATACGGGAGCGTAATGCCCCAGTTTCTGGCATCTGAAACATCTCCTTTGAGATTTCGCCGTAGAGGTTACATTGCCAGATTGAGTCGGTCCGGAAGCTGTTTTACCAGCAACGGATCCTCCCCTCCCTCTCGAATGTACCTTCCTATACCGCTTCTGTCGGTAATACTTTCCAGCTACCTGGACTGATCCAATATATTCTATGTTTTCATCGGAGACATATTCATCCCCCTCCTCAGCCTCATGCGAATCGACCGGGGCTAACTGGGAAGTTTCATATATCGGAGCAGGTGTACCTCCGTATTGAAACGGAGCTGCTCTTACCGGGTTAGGTCCTAGACCTACCAATCGTTTCTTCATGTCATGTCCATCAATTGATATGAACAGGTCACTGAAGGAAGTGTCATCCTTCCAAGAATCCCAAACTACTTGTTTGTGATCTGGATCCCGCAATCCATTGTAGAATTGCATAAACAACTCCTGTAGATAGCAGTCATCGTCATGAGCCCAATTCGGACGCGCTTTTGATAGCAAGTCCTGTAGCTCCAAACCAAAGACCTTGTGAGATTCTTTAGGTTTCTGTGTCCTTTTCTTGAAGCTTACCCATGGATCTTCTCTAACGATTGATCCGAATAGGTATGCGGCACATTCGACCAATTGATCATAGGTGCCGTATATTCCATATGCTGCTCTCCATTGATTGAGGGCTACTTTTCCACCTTTATTCAACCAACAGATCAAATACGGCAGAGCTTCTTCTTTTGTCCAGCCACTACAATTGACTTCGTCGACAAAAGCTTGATACCTATCCTTCCATGGATCATTGGAATCATATGGAGGGGGTATCCGTGCCTGTCTACGTGCCGGATTATTACATCCGCGTAGTCTGTCTGCTTCTCGCATGCTCCAGTTCATGACTTCCATGCCATCTGCTCCCTTTCGGTAGCAGTCAATGCCAAGGTTTTGAATACATTGGCTTCTATCAAAGATGGTTTGCATCCCTGCGTCTTGGAAAACGTCCATCATTAGGACCATTACCTTGACCCGAAGGTGGGTTCGGTAATCTTGGACCTGCTGGTGTACTGTGGCCGGGTTGGGAGAAATATGAAGGTGGTGTTAACATATGTCTCGGTGGTCCCGGTACTCTCGGTTGTGCTACGGGTGTATTATTGTTAGCTCCAGTAGCACTATTGTGAGTCGCTTTAATTTTATGACTCAAATCTGGTATTGGTGGTGCCGGACCTATTGTATCCAGCACAGGAGTTGCTGGTGTAGGTGCGTTTCCATTACCTGCGGTATTATCCGGTTTCTTATAGATTCCGGATACTACATTCTTATCAGCCCCGTCGTCTACGAATGGGTTGTATCTAATTGGAGTTGCATCCTTGGATGTTTTCCCCAACATTGTAGACACCACAGCTGGATCTATAGTACCTATAGTCAGTTGGGCGGCTTCTACGTATTTGTCTAAGGTTATTGCAGTAGTCTGCAATTCCTGAAGCTCATTCGTGAGTTTCTGTCTATCTTCCTCCAGTTGTTTATTGTAAGCTATAATGCCTACCCGGATGGTTTCATTGTCTTCAGCTTGTTTACTACACTGAAGTTTCAATTTCTCTAACTCGCTCTGATAATGGCATATTTCGGATTCGAATTTTGCCTTATCAAGACTTAGTTGTTCAGTCGTATCTATGTATGTTTGGATACGAATGTGTCTATTGTCATATTCTTTATTGAATGACTTTCTCATTTCCTGAAGTTTTAGTTCTTCATTTTCGAGTTCCTTCATGTACTCACTCCTTCTGGCTTCGAATTCACTTCGCATGCCAGTCAGGTCCTCTTCCAGCTGAAGTTTTTCATAGAATACTTCATCTTTAGCTTTGACCAAGGTATTTAGGTTCTCGTTCAAAGTTACATAAGTTTCATTTAACAACAGGACATCCGGTCGTTTAAATTCCTCACCTTCCGGTACCGCATAGGTTAAGTCGCCATCTATAGCGCTGTAATCTAATATTGGTAGTCCGGGTCTGGGTAATCTATAAGGTAGTTCTCCGAATGTTACCCTTTTTGGCATTGGTGCCGGATGTTCTGGATTAGTACTACCACCTCGAACATCGAATTAGTTAACTCGTCAACAAGTGATTGTTGGCCTATTAAGTTACCCTGTCTCTGTATGGACTGTTCACGTCGTACAGAGTCTGGTAGATTTTCCTCACTATCATTATAGTGGGGTTCGGGATCTCTCCAAGATGCAGATTCCGCATCTTGGGAGTTCGAATGGGTTTGGAGCACTAATGATCCATTGCCATTCTCCTGGGCAACCAATTGCCCTGCTGGGTTAGCTTCCGCGAGGCTATCTAACCCATATACTAGCCGTTCGGACGTTATAACGTCCGGGCTATACACCAGAATTAACTGGTCACGGCACCAGTGTAAGGGGTTGTGGCCTTACGGACCTGGGGGTTCGGGTCTTACGATTCGGAAAGAAAGAGTAAGACAGGGTTTCAAGTGTATGCCAACGGTTAGATTTATTACTTAATGCACACTCATGACTGCCGGATAGTATAGAAGGGGCAGCTAATAATGATTAATGGTGATCTACATTCTGCGGAGGCCAGAAGGGCCTCTGACGTAGCGGCTGAGCCCTGGGCTTTATATAAGGACCCAGGTGTTCGTCGTCAGATGTCCCCACACCCGGATCGGTGCTGCCACCTATCCGGAACCTGTGGAACGTCCGACGACTCGACTCACCCGCCACGTCAGACGGTACCCAACTCTATGGTTAAACAATACGTACCTCTACACTTCTAAGGATGACATTATGCACCAAAGTTTTATGTAAATTTGTCTGTATGATGCACCAACAAATGTCAGGAGTAACATTTATAACCTGCTGGTGTTGCAATAGTGCAACATGACAACTCTTATTATATCAATGCAATACTGGGTAGTCACCAAGGCTGCCCGCTTTAACCATTTAGAAATTGTGTGTTCAAAAATGCAGCCCCTCAAAGGTTACTCCTGTTGATTCAAAACAGGGGGCGGACATTCCTGTATGTTACCCATCAGATACTGTGGAGTAAAATGGAGAAGCGTTACAAAGTAAATGCTTTTTTATTGCACTAGCATCCCATACATCAAGTATTTCTCAGGTTCCATAGTGTAACTCTGCAAAAGCAGAGCTGTAATAAAGGACATAGGAGCAGACAAGACAAAGCCAGTTTGAAAGGGATGTATTTGTACAGAATCCATCAGAAGGGCTTCCTGTACAAGGTGTTGGGTGTCTGTGTGGGCGTGGTGGGCAGAAGGTTAGTTACTTTCACTGCCTCTATATTCTCTTTTTTCACTTTTAATGTTAACAATCCAATTAGATTGGCGTTGTTTTTGAGTGGGTGAGGTTACGTTATCACGGAGAAAATTTTATGTTGTCTAGGAGGAACGACAGATGTAAATGATAACAGTCATACACTATCTTGTAAGTAGTGTCATAAATTCATAGCCATTTTCTACTTGTTTCCATGTATTTTTTCTAGCAATAAAATCCAAACCCCCATTTTCGACCATCGCCAAGTTATGGTGATGTTTTATTACTTTGGTGTGCAGTGGAAAAGAGCAAAGGAATTTCCTCTAGTCTAGTTGCAGTTTCCTTTGCTTGATAAAGGAGTGCATCCTCTTTCTGCCCATGAAGTAAGCCTGGTTAAAAAAGAATAAGGGATACATGTACATTGACCTCCTCTTTTTAAAATGCACACCCTTCCTTTTATTCTCAAAAATTGGCTCCAACACTTGGATTATAACAGATCCTTCATGTGGTCATCAGGGGAGGGTTCTGTGTAGAGTCTGTGTGTGAACAGCTCCACAGCAGCTCACAACTGGTTCTCCTGGGTGCTGATTGGGCCTGTAGTGAGCACATCAGTATGCAACCCAAACCCTGAACTCACTACCCCATCCAGACCCCTCAGGCTGGTCTCAGGGTGCCTCCAGGGTGACTAGAGTTAACCTTTGAGTGTCACGCTGTGCTGAAATTTTTCACACCCGTTTGCCATCATAATGCATGAATGCAGCTATGGTGAGGAATTCGCTAGTGCTGCATTAGTGCGTCATGATAAGAAAAAAAAAACTAGGTCTTGAAAGGGTCTTGGGGCAATTGTTGATTTGTTAGTAAACTTTAAATGAGAAACATAGGTGGAAAATAAAGATAATATCCTATATTCTTAGGGATTTCGACAGGGCTAGTTGAAGTAAAAAAAACCAAAAAAACAACAACAAAAAAAAAAAAAAATATTCTTAGGGATTACGGTATTTAGGCCTCCAGCAGATTGTCAAGTCTGTACATTAACATGAATAGTCATTATTTCACCCACCATCTCTCATTTGTGATACTGATTGTTGAGTCGCCTGCAACATCAGAATTTAGACATTGATACCCATTCCCCATCACTACTTTATTTACTGACATTTAACTAATACATGTCTCTGGGTATCGTTTCCAATGATGGGCCATGAGCACGGTGCATACAACTGATTTGAGCTGGCATATAATTCGATGGGAAGACAAAAATACAGCTGTAATACACGTAGACACCTGAGTGCTCCTTGCTGGTCATCATCTCACTGATATGTTAAGCCATCTAAATGCTGCACAATAATTTGAATGCTACACCGCTAATTAATTTAATCTGATGTGTTTTATTGGTCGCCCATATGCATGAAGGCAGTCTCGGAGAGAAGGTATATGTATCATGCCTACCCTATGTGCAGCCCTTGAGGAGAGTATGTATGTGTATCATGCCTACCCTATGTGCAGCCCTTGAGGAGAGTATGTATGTGCATGCCTACCCTATGTGCAGCCCCTGAGGAGAGTATGTATGTGTATCATGCCTACCCTATGTGCAGCCCTTGAGGAGAGTATGTATGTGTATCATGCCTACCCTATGTGCAGCCCTTGAGGAGAGTATGTATGTGTATCATGCCTACCCTATGTGCAGCCCTTGAGGAGAGTATGTATGTGTATCATGCCTACCCTATGTGCAGCCCTTGAGGAGAGTATGTATGTGCATGCCTACCCTATGTGCAGCCCCTGAGGAGAGAATGTATGTGCATGCCTACCCTATGTGCAGCCCCTGAGGAGAGTATGTATGTGTATCATGCCTACCCTATGTGCAGCCCTTGAGGAGAGTATGTATGTGTATCATGCCTACCCTATGTGCAGCCCTTGAGGAGAGTATGTATGTGTATCATGCCTACCCTATGTGCAGCCCTTGAGGAGAGTATGTATGTGTATCATGCCTACCCTATGTGCAGCCCTTGAGGAGAGTATGTATGTGTATCATGCCTACCCTATGTGCAGCCCTTGAGGAGAGTATGTATGTGCATGCCTACCCTATGTGCAGCCCTTGAGGAGAGTATGTATGTGTATCATGCCTACCCTATGTGCAGCCCTTGAGGAGAGTATGTATGTGTATCATGCCTACCCTATGTGCAGCCCTTGAGGAGAGTATGTATGTGTATCATGCCTACCCTATGTGCAGCCCTTGAGGAGAGTATGTATGTGCATGCCTACCCTATGTGCAGCCCTTGAGGAGAGTATGTATGTGTATCATGCCTACCCTATGTGCAGCCCTTGAGGAGAGTATGTATGTTTATCATGCCTACCCTATGTGCAGCCCCTGAGGAGAGTATGTATGTGTATCATGCCTACCCTATGTGCAGCCCTTGAGGAGAGTATGTATGTGTATCATGCCTACCCTATGTGCAGCCCCTGAGGAGAGTATGTATGTGTATCATGCCTACCCTATGTGCAGCCCCTGAGGAGAGAATGTATGTGCATGCCTACCCTATGTGCAGCCCCTGAGGAGAGTATGTATGTGTATCATGCCTACCCTATGTGCAGCCCTTGAGGAGAGTATGTATGTGTATCATGCCTACCCTATGTGCAGCCCTTGAGGAGAGTATGTATGTGTATCATGCCTACCCTATGTGCAGCCCTTGAGGAGAGTATGTATGTGTATCATGCCTACCCTATGTGCAGCCCTTGAGGAGAGTATGTATGTGTATCATGCCTACCCTATGTGCAGCCCTTGAGGAGAGTATGTATGTGCATGCCTACCCTATGTGCAGCCCTTGAGGAGAGTATGTATGTGTATCATGCCTACCCTATGTGCAGCCCTTGAGGAGAGTATGTATGTGTATCATGCCTACCCTATGTGCAGCCCTTGAGGAGAGTATGTATGTGTATCATGCCTACCCTATGTGCAGCCCTTGAGGAGAGTATGTATGTGCATGCCTACCCTATGTGCAGCCCCTGAGGAGAGTATGTATGTGTATCATGCTTACCCTATGTGCAGCCCCTGAGGAGAGTATGTATGTGTATCATGCCTACCCTATGTGCAGCCCTTGAGGAGAGTATGTCCGTGTATCATGCCTACCCTATGTGCAGTACTTTAGGGTCGGTAGGTGATGCGATTGCTATATTTGCAAGCACTGCATTGATACCTCATGAAGAGGCTTAAAAAGACAGTTTGATTAATATGTGGTCCCTAAAGAGTGTGACATTACTTCTCAACGTGAATAGGATTACCCTGTTTGCCTGGTGTATCCTCCTGGTGATACACTGTAAGAAATTTCGTCGAAATGACAGTAAAAACCTTGTCCCAAAGTTGCTAGAGATCCATCGTTATTTTCATAGAGATCCCTTGTACCACAGTGTGTACAGTACTGCTTCATTGTAGAAACTACACCGTTTCAGTGCAATGAAATACAGTGGCTCAATGTTTAGTTTTATGAGGATCCTCAGTAGATTCAACAGTTAATTCTTAGATTGCATATTGTGCTATTTCTAATCGTGGGGAGGTATATTTTGAACAGTGTATTATAATTGTATTTCTCCTGTCTGCCAGGATAAATGTCATCCTCCTTAGACGTTCTACTGTTCTGCCCTAAACTGTGGGTCCTAAACCAATTCCTAATTGTCTTTTAGAGAAACTAATCCCCTTAGACACCTTGCAAGTCAAACATAATAATGGAATGAATACAAAGCAGTACGAGTGCCTCTATTTTTATTAACTCTCCCTTTTGTTGTCGTGGTTCATGAATGCAGCCCTGGTGAGTAACTCGCCAGTGCTGTATTGAAGCATCATGCTATCCCTGATGTTGATACAATCACATTCCCAATCATCGTCACCATCATGATGCAGTAATGAAATATGGGGAGTCACCTGCCACGGCTGCGTTAGTGCACAATTCAGACAAAAACCCGAATCAATGAACATGCTGCATCCTTAAAGGGTTAGACGCCTTCATACAGTGGGAATGTGGGAATCCCCGGTGTAACCCCCCAGTGCTGGCAGATTGTGCTTCTTCTGTGTCTGGGATTAGATCAGATCCTCCTGGTCCCTGGTGGTCTGTGATCCAATTCTTTATCTTTATACAACAAGCGTTATTCCAATACAATGCCAATATGATGTGTAGAAGTTCTCATATTACACATGCAGTGGGCGCGTTCAATATCGTTATGCTATTGTCTTCTTTTCCATACATACGCAGATACAAACTTATCTCTTTCTCCTATGTTATATAATAATATTGATTTGGTTTGCCCTTTTGGCATCTAAACTGGTGAATATAACCTTGGTGATGGACATACTCAGACTTACTCATGCATCATTCTATGCAGTTGATACATTCACAGTCAGCAAGGTCAACATAACACACTATCGTAGTATGTGCCGTCATAGGCTAACTCGCAATAATTGAACGTCGCTTTTTAACACTATGCTACCACTTAACGGTTTAGTCATTTGGGAACTACATAGATGCAATTGCGATATTAATATGTATGCCACCATATGGTTAATTCAATAAACCATACGTTAACCTAAGTGTGGGTCTAATTACCGTTGCTTGTAGCAGTGGAATACCAAATTGAATTAATTCTTAATGCCACTTTACAATACAAATTAGAATCGCTCCAAAAAGGGTGTCCAAAATAAACACAAGCTAAATATAATAGATAAGGCTGCAGAATGGGTCAGCATGTTAATTATATTAACTAGGATTTTGTATCGCTATCCTTTGCCCTAATATACATCACCTAACCTGCTGTCAATCTATGAAATCTAGAACAGTTCTCCCATCATCATAAGAAAAGACATGAGTAGAAGCTCTTTCAATGTACACAGTACCGGTGCCTCTCCATAATGCATTCTCCCATTAGACCTACCTTGGAGTTTCCACTTTATCAGAGTAGTGTTCCCAAAGGACAGTCTTCGACAAGTTGAAGCCAGGCAAAGGTCTCCCCCTTAGGGAGGCTCTGTATACACGAGAAGGCAGCCGTGTGTGGGATGAAGGAAGGGAAGAAGCAACCGACATTGTCCCATCTCCATGCCATCAGATGTTCTTCCTTTTTATCCACTTAATCTCACTGCAGATGCCTACTATGATATACCATTTTATTGTTCCATAAATTCTAACATATTTTGTATTAATCAAAGAAATATCTATGAAATTAATACATAGGTTGGTTCTAAGAGCTATAAGAGCGCTCAAACTTTGTATAAGAGCGTTCATGCCCCACTGCACACCAGCCACAGTCAGTTAGACTGAGTTTATGACATCAAAAGGTCCGACCTAATGGTTCACTGCACAATATAATAAAAATGAGGGTCTCAGTGTGCGACCTCATGGTTCAATGCACAAATTAATAACTTGTAAGTGAATGCAACCGGCCGTCACGGGTGCCTGAGCACCGCTGACGCCGTCATGAGTGTCTGAGCACTCTAAGGACTGAACAATGGGTTACATAAGCACGACGCCATAACCTTCCGGTCGCTCTAGCGTCGCTCCTGAGCGACCTAGGTCAAATATCAAAAATTCTATGGAAAGCCCATAATTAGACGGTCAGAATGAGCCCAAGATCAAGGCTGAACTCCCAGTATTAAGGAAGTTACGCCATGGAGACTGAATCGACCTCCGAGTGAGCTACAGACAAACCGGCGGGAGTTACGCGCCTATCCAGCGGGCATTATAATCTTGGCACATTCAGCTCTGCGCATGCCCAAAATGGCGGTTATACAAGCATAAACGGCCGAGATATGAGGGTCTAAAGATGCAGAACCGACCGAGACAATGGGGGCCATAGCGGCGTCCATGGGGGTCCTTTGTCCCCCTGTGACACTTGAAAGGGTCCCCTCAAACAATTGTAGAGTTAGGCAGATGCTGCTGGCTCCAGTCAGTCTGGAGGTGCTTTTCCAAGATTTGCTACAAATAGCCTGTCTGCACCTCCAGGAAGACATCACCAAGAACCGCTCTAGAGGTAACATCTCCAGTCATCTCCTGCTACCTGCTATACCACTGCACTATGGGGAAACTATGCTAGACAGGCATTGGTTTCCTACCATTAGTGGCCAGAGGCTATCTTCTTCAAGACTTCCACCAGAGGGTAAAGTTATCCATTATTACATTATTCCTCTAAGCAGCAGGTCAGGAGCTAGGTGTGGGAACCCACCTAGAAGTATGCTGGACACTGTATTATTAATACCTCACAGGTGGAGTGGAACTGAACATTGTACTTTATAAATTACTGTATGTTTACTGTATGTACAAATTACCTACATACTAACTACGGTATGATTGATATTTCTTACATGTTGCCTAAAGCTGAATAAACCAGTGACAACTGGAAATAACACTATTTTATATGAGCCTGATGTATTTACACTATATACCACTAGTCTTATGATATTTCTCATATGACAACTTGATCATGCCAAGCACTAGTATGACAAAGTGGTGGAGAACATCCTACTAAGATCCCATATCTCACAGGCTCATAAAATTTAAAGCTGGTAACACTACTAAATACAATCATGCACACAGTAAGTTAAAGCTGGTACCGCAACTGGGAACAATCTTGCACACAGTAAATTAAAGCTGGTACCGCATGCACACAGTTAGACCCCACTCCACCCACCCAGTGACCTTGACCTTGACACCATACCCACCAAGGTCACCAGTGAGATCTCCCACATAGCAGTGAGATCTCCCACATACCAGTGAGATCTCCCACATACCAGTGAGATCCCCCACACATCAATGAGATCTCCCACACATCAGTGAGATCTCCCACACATCAAAGAGATCTCCCACACATCAGTGAGATCTCCCACACATCAATGAGACCTCTCACACAACAGTAAGATCTCTCATATATCAGTGAGGTCGCCCAAAAACGTCAGTGAGGTCTCCCAAACGTCAGTGAGGTCTCCCAAACGTCAGTGAGGTCTCCCACACGTCAGTGAGGTCTCCCACACGTCAGAGAGGTCTCCCACACGTCAGTGAGGTCTCCCACACGTCAGTGAGGTCTCCCACACGTCAGTGAGGTCTCCCACACGTCAGTGAGGTCTCCCACACGTCAGTGAGGTCTCCCACACGTCAGTGAGGTCCACCACACACACATCAAAGCCTTATCAGTCAAGCTGGCAGAACAACACACAAAGACCTTACGTAGTCAGGGGCCTGTTGAAGAGGTCTCCCTCCCACCAAGATCTAGGAGGCCCGCAGGAGGCAAACCAGCCTCCAATACAACAGACCCACACTCAGTAGACCCCACACCACCCACCCTGTCTACTCAGGGAACAACCAGTTCTCAGGGATCCAACATTTCCCAGGGATCTCTACAGGACGCCCAACTCACGCTATCTACCTCAGGGGAAGAAGGATCTGTCTCAGGGGGTGGATCCACACCCTCATCTAGATCCTCCACCCCAGCTCCAGCCTTTGACAGCCACTCCTCCAGAGACACCTCCCCCACACCCTCCATCATGGACACCGATGAAGGCCCCCAACCTAATCAGACAGCTGAGAAGATAAGGGCCTATGAGAAGGCCATCCAAGATGCAGTTACTGCCCTAGAGACCAACAAGTCCCAGCAGGAGGAAAGGGAGAGGATCCTCAACCAACAACTGGCAGAGAGGAATGCAGCAATAGATGCTCAACAGAAGGCCATGGAAGATCAGCGGAAGTCCCTAGAGAGACAACAACAACAGATAGCAGATCTCATGAAGATGGTATCATCCCAGACCCCACAACCTCCCACACCTGCCATCACACCTGTTGTCACACCATCTGCCTCTGGATCCAAAGATGACATCATAATCTCCATGGTGTCCAACATGACCAAGCTCATAGACAATAAACAGCAGGACGACAGAAAGATCAGGATACATGAGGTAACAAAACCCAAAACCTTTTCACACCCATCACCACTCATGTCAACAGCATTATTCATTGATCACAAATTCCCAGAATATCTGAAGGATAAGTACAAAGTGACAGACAGTGACACCATGGTAACATATTTACCCAAGTACCTCGAAGGACAAGCACTAGCTTGGTTCGAATCCTTCAGGGAGAGTGCCACACCTGATATGTTGACATGGACCAATGTAGTGAAT
Source organism: Acholoe squamosa (assembly GCA_949317995.1). Taxonomy (NCBI): domain Eukaryota; kingdom Metazoa; phylum Annelida; class Polychaeta; order Phyllodocida; family Polynoidae; genus Acholoe; species Acholoe squamosa. Next base: position 62,713,185 of record OX439040.1, read on the forward strand.
AAATTAAAAGAGTATTTTGCTACTCGAGACAATATAATCTCAAGGACTGCACTCCGTGCACAAAAGATAGACGAACCTGTTCTAGACTATGCATGCCATCTCAGGAAAGTGTGTAATGCCCAACGCCAGAACGATGAAACCCTAAGCAAGGCATTTACCCAAGGCATGAGGCCCTGGATCTCTATAGCTCTTGAGAACAAGAAAATAGACTCTTTTGACCAAGCCCTAGACCTAGCCCTAGAGGTTGAGACCCAAGAGAGATCTAGGAAGGTAAGGGATGCAGAAACCAACCCACAGCCTACTAAGAAAAAGGTCCAGGAAATCAGCACTAGTTCAGATGAAGATGTTAACCTAATGTCTAGTGCCCATGTAAGGCAACAGGAAGCTAAGGTTGCATCAAGAGACCCTACCGGTAGATACAGAGGAAATAACTATGACCCCAACTACCAATCCAATAGAGGCAGAGGTAGAGGGGGCAACAACAACAACCGGGGGGGTCACAACAGTAGGAAAGACAACAGCTCTTCCAACTCCAACAATGGTAACTCTTCATACAGTGATAGGAGAGACAGAACCCCAAGTAATGGCAGATCCTATAATAATCAAGGATCCAACAGTAGGAGCCAGAGTCCACATAGGAACTACAACTCTGGATCCTACAACAACAGTGGATCCTACAACAACAGCCAGGGTTCAAACAACACTGGATCCTATAGTCAAGGATCCAACAGTAGGGGCCAGAGTCCACATAGGAACTACAACAGTGGATCCTACAACAACAATGGCGCCTACAACAACCAGAGATCCAACAACTCCGGTCAATACAGCAACTCTGGTCAATATAACCAGGGTTCCAACCCACGCCAGGAGGATTACAAACCTGACACAAGAGGTTACCAGGGGAACCAACAAAGTAACCCCCAAATACCACCTCATGTGATGGATCAAATCTCCAAACTCCTGGTGGCAAGCATCTCAACCACCCCACAGAACCAGGAAAACTAGGATGTCACAGTGCCGATGGGCCAGTGCACTGTGACACCCCAAATACAAACAATCAATCAGGATTAACAAAGATCCAACCAGAGACAATTGCTAGTGCCAATCTACCATCTAACAGACAGAGACGTCCATCAGTGATACACATCACCCCACCAGATTCATCATCAAAGGATACAGGTGAGAGTACCAAGCTTTCTATTGTACTTCTTCAAAATGGCTGTATCAATGCAAATCTATATGATGTTTCAGATGTACAATGTTTGGTTGATACAGGTGCTACTATCACCTGTGTCAGACAATCATTCCTCATGGATCTCCAAAAGAGATTCCATATCCAACTGAGGAAATCTAAAATCAACATCCACTTGGCAGATGGATCGGTGTGTCATGTTAGACATTCAGCTATGCTGAACTTTAGAATCCAAGGTGTCAGATTCCAATACCAATTTGCTGTAATACCCAACCTCACACAGCCCATTGTACTCGGCACAGATTTCTTAAGCACTACAAAATCTCAAATTGAATTTAATGTTGATCCTGAACAAATTCTCAAACCCATTAGGGCAGTGAGGGATTTTACCATCCCTCCATTCTCTGAACTTGCAGTATTGGGTAAGGTCACATCTACTCAATCACTGCAAGGGAAGACTGGAGTAGTAGATAACCTCCAAAGAAATAACAATGCCCCATATCTAGTTCAAAGGGCAGCAGTAACCCCCAGGGAAAATAACAAACATCCCCTAGTGTTACTCAACACCAGCAGGCGCCCACATAAAATCAGAAAGGGTGCCATCATAGCTCTATTTCAGGAAGTCAAGGAATCTGATTTAGAAAAACCTCAACAGGTGTCAGACACTACCCCACACACTGATCAATCCATCTCAGCCATACGGCCTGAGGATGTAACTCAATTCAGTGACACAGACTCAGACTGTGAGTCCACATATGCTGACCCTGAACCCAACTCAATCAGACTCTCTGAAATAGCTGCTATACATAGTGAGGCACATGACCTCGAGCCAGAATTGGAAGAGAATGTTCCACCAAAATCTGTGCTCACATCCAAAGATCAGCATGATAGATTAAAATCACTGCTGACCAAGTATGATGATGTATTTGTAGGGAAAGATGGAGACATTGGTGCCACACACCTGTATACACACTCAATACATGTAAAACCTGAGGCAGTACCATGTCATTTCCTACCTTATAGACAAACACCAGAAAAACAGGCCGCTATAGGGGAAGAGTGTGAAAGGCTAGTACAACAGGGCATTCTGAGAGAATGTGCCGAGGGCCCCTGGGCCTCCAGATCCTTTTTAGTACAAAAATCATCGGGAGGCCATCGGCTCGTCACAGATTTTCGTTATTTGAACCAGAACACGATAAATCAAGCCTTATCTACACCCCGGGCCGATGACACTCTAGACATGATAGGGTCACTCAGACCAAGAGTATTCAGTAAGCTAGATGCCCAACAGGGATTTTTTCAAATTCCTATAAGACAGGAGGATCAGCATAAAACCGCATTCATAGCAAACGACAAAAAATATGTCTATGAAAGGATGCCGATGGGTTTAGCGACGGCACCGGCGGGATTCTGCCATCTAGTCACATTAATTCTGAACAAACTCAAGTACAAATGTGCCCTACCATACCTAGATGACATATTGGTATTATCACCATCAATCGAACAACACTTCCATGACCTGGAAGACGTGTTCAACAGCCTAAGAGTTGGTAAACTCAAACTGAAGAAATCAAAATGTGAATACTTCATAGACAGAATAGACTTCTTGGGAATGAGAGTCACACCCATGGGACTGCAACCATCTCCCACAAAGGTGGAGTCAATCAAAACCTTCCCAACACCAAAATCAGTCAAAAATGTCAGATCCTTCACAGGCCTATGCCAATACTTCAAAAAGTTTATCAAAGGTTATGCCCAAATTGCTAGACCATTATATGATCTACAGACACATCTCAAAGCATTTGTCTGGACAGAAGAGGCAGATAATGCTTTCAAAACATTAAAGCATGCCCTCTGTACCAATGCTCTTCTCAGATATCCAAACTATGAGAAAGAGTTCAGTTTGGCAACTGATGCTTCCAATGTGAGTTTAGGAGCGGTACTCTCACAGAGAGATAATGAGGGAGTGCTCAGACCAGTAGCCTTTGCAGGTAGAACCCTCTCAAAACATGAGAGAAATTACAATACCACAGAGAGAGAACTACTGGGAGTAGTGTATGGAGTATTACACTTCAGACACTATCTAGAGACCAGACACTTCCAATTATACACAGACCATGCAGCCCTAATCCCACTATTAACCAATACAGGACTCACACATAGATGGGCCAGATGGGCTCTAGACATACAACAATTTTCATTCACCATCCAACACGTGAAAGGTGATGATAACACACCACCAGATGCTATGTCTAGAAGAGAATACCCAGACTCTGGACCCATGACTAACCCTCCACCCCCACCAAGGAGAGTTAGAGCAGCCAGTAGAACCAAGTTTGCAAAAGTAACAAAGAAAGTACCATTCAAAAGGGATGATCCACCCAACACCATTGAAAGGCCAGAGACACCCATTAGGGGTATCTTGAAGCAATCTACACACTATGTGTTTTGCCACTGTGAGAGAGAATACTCACAACTCTTTCCAGATAATGACTTCGAGCCTATTGAATTCTCATCACTCAATCAGATAGTGAAGGCAACTCCTAAGGAGCCACCCTTCACCCCACCTGACTCAGATGATGAAGATCCAGAAGACACAATATATGCTATTACTCAAGCAACTTCTAAATCAGTCAGATTCTTTGAACCTATGCAGGGAGAGGAAACATCAAACCATTTGTGTCCTATGACCACACGCTCAAAGACTAGAGAAATGATTCAGGAGGGCACACCAAAACCCCCCACACAATCACAAACTATTCTAAATGAGAAAAAGGTCACAGGAAACAAACCTACCAAAACCCCACCTGCCAGGAAAAATGTCACAAAAGACACTGCATCTACTAAGTCAAAGAACTCTGAGACAAAGAAGAATGACAAAAAGCAAATTGTGCCTTTAAAGAAAAAGGTTGCCACTCCCATTAAGGCGAAAATAGGCCCTCCAAAGGAGCCTACACACCAAAACAAGAGTGACACACCCCAACAAAAGGCACAAGATAGGCCAATAGTCGATGAAAAAGAAAAAGAAAGAGACAGAATAAAACAACATGTGCTAGATATAAATCAACTACTGGATCAGATTCCCGACACATCCATCTCAGGTACAAACCTTGGCTTGGAACAAAGAAAGGACAAGGACCTATTGCCCCTCATACAATATCTAGAGGATGGAACCTTGCCTGCACCAAAAGCACAAGGAAATAGAATCATCAACCAAGGCCAGACATACACCTTGGTAAATGGTACATTAGTCCATATATGCCCCATAAATTGGAGAAAAACCAATACTGTACCACTTCAAATTGTTATACCACAGCAATGGGTAACAAGTACACTACAGTATTTCCATGACTCACCTACCGGCGGCCATCTTGGTTCAAGTAGGATGCTGTCAGCACTCCGACCTAGGGTATATTGGAAGTCTATGCTAGCAGACACAACAAAATATGTTTCCACCTGCCACACATGCCTCACAGCAAAAAGGCAAGTACACTCACACAAAACACCAATGACAGTGAGAGAGTACATGACTTCACCAATGAAGTTCCTAAACCTAGACGCGGTGGGACCACTTCCCACAACTGCCAGGGGAAACAAACATATACAAGTCTGCATAGATTATGCTACCAGATATGCAACAGCTTGGGCTACTACTGACTTAAAAGCTGAGACAACAGCAGCAGAGTTCTACAAGAATATAATTTGTCATCATGGAACACCAGCCACTCTTCAAACAGACAATGGGACATGTTATACAGGTGCAAAGTTCACAAAGTTAACTAAACACCTCAAGATCAAACACAAATTCTCCTCACCATACAGGCCACAATCAAATGGGCTTGTAGAGAGATTCAATGCTAGCATAGGCACAGCACTCAGAGCATTCTGCTCAAAGCACCAAAACAATTGGGATTCATTTATTGAACCCATAACTTTTGCATTAAACAACACTGAATCCCAAACCACAGGATTCACCCCTTTCTTCCTACTCCATGGAAGAAACCCAGCCACCCCAATGGACTTAGGGCTGGGAATACAGGAAGACATATCCACAGTAGCAGACCACGTAGCCAACATGATAACAAATCAAGATACCTCTAGGAGGAAAGCTATAGAAAGGGTCGCCAAGCTACAAAAGGAAAGAAAGGATAGATATGATAAGAAACTTACACCACAGGAAATCAAGGTCACCGACATGGTGTACCTAAACATACCAAGAATCCTGACCAATACAGAGTGTAAGAAACTTCAACCCCTTTTTATGGGACCATATGTTGTAGTAGATAGACCTAGTTTGACAAGTGCCAAACTCAAAAACTTGGACACCAATCTATTGGTGGCCAGACCAGTGCACATAGACAGACTGAAAAAGGTTGTGGCTGTCAGAAACAATGAATTTGCACACAGGCTTATTCCACATGAGGCCAAATACTACAGCAAAATTGTAAGGAACAAAAATGATATCACCCTTACAAGAGAAACCACAGGCATAGGCCCTATCAAGCCTAGGCCTGCACACCACATACTAAGAAAGACATCTAGGTGTGGTGCAGTTTCAAGAAATTAGAAGCAGGATTGAGATACCAAAAGACATAAGATTTTCAAAATGTATTACAAATTCTCTTCAGCCACACATAAGACATGTGTGACTGATAATGAATTACTATGTATATAAAGCCAATCAAATTTGTAAATATATCAGTAGGTTATTGCCTCTGAAAGGGTCAAAGACTGGGACCCCCCAAGTAAAGCAGACATGAAGTCTAAGAAGAGTAAGGGTAACACAATGGAGTGTCTGAAGCCTAATCCCCACATGAAAGAGCGCGCTATGCCAACACAGCAGTCTATAGAGATCAATTGACCTTATAAGCTACACTCAGACAACTGTCTAGACGGTCATGAATGGCTGTCCTGGATGACAGGAGGAGCTAATTACCAGTACACAGATTACACAATAGAACCCCTCAGTTGCAGACACTGGAGATTAGGTACATGACTCCAGAGAAACAATACCAGGCCCACAATGGATGTGGGTAGGGTAGGCTACATAAGAAGCACTGTGGACCATAGCCCACCATCAGTCTTCATCCAGCTGCAGTCTGGAACACAAGTCTACAGGACCCCACTTGGGAATTAGCCAGCCCACTTCTCCATTAGGAGAGACTGCACTAGGATAAAGAACACACCTACTTCACCTTCAACCTGACCTTACCATTTACTGGTCAACCTCTATAGACTCACCGGACATATTGCCAAGACAGCTCAATCTTGCAAAGGTACAGTTTGAACCACTTCATTTAAAGTGTTACACCATACACTTAGACTTTACCAGCACCAAATCACTACAAATTTGACAAGACTTTAAACAGCAAACTTGCTTTACACAAGCACCATGGGGACACTGAGAGTTTCACCCATACTGCTAACTATGCTGTTATTATATACTATTGAACCACTTACTGCAGGTTATACACCTGTGGTGAGACAAAACATAGGAGTAGTATTCAAACCTAGCCCTCAACCATTGGTCAATGGACATACAACCACAACACTGTTGTTAGCTATTCCCTACAAGATACCTCGGGCACCCGTTACCCAAGGATCCATAAGGGATAGAATACTCCATTTGACCACTCCTACTCTACAAGATCATACCTCTGGCCAAATTATCCAACAAGCTAAGGAGCTAGACACCTTGCTGGAAATTGCAGACAAGGAGATAAATGAAACACTAGCCTCCATCAAATTGTTCTTATCCAACCCCATAAACACATTGGACAAGGCCAAAAGAGAGGCCATACTGGGTTTTCTAGCACCCCTGTTTCGCGGTGTGCTAGGTCTAGCCACAGTAGAAGATGTAAACCAAGTAATGGGACAGCTCAAGAACATAGATGAAATACTAAGAAAATTTGCTAAACAGGATCAGGAAGCAGCTAATCTCATTGAAAAGATCACAGACAGACAAGATAAGTTTGTCAAAGCATACATCCAAGATAAGAAGGTACTGGACAGCACAATCAACACCATAGGTGACACCGTCAACCTGTGGGCCTCTAACATGTCCAGGTCACTTGACTCATATTCAAGGCACGAGAAAACTCAAAGGGAGAAAATGCAAGTATTAAATGATGCACTAATTATCATAGCAGCAAGAATGAATACAGTTCAATCACTGCAAAGGACAAATGCAGCCCTGAGGATGCTATCATCAGGGATCCTAACCCCTGATATAGTACCACCCTCAGACCTTGCTAGATACCTAATTGACATTAATAACAAACTTAGGATTACACACCCTGGAGCACAAGTCGCAATTAATGACTTAGATTTCTATTATTCACAGAAGCTGACCTCATACACTTACTCAGCTCACCATATATATATTCATCTGGACATTATAATACAATCTACCACCTCAACCTTCAAACTGTACCAAATGATTACATCACCCATGCCTATAGACACACAGGAGACCCCCACCAGAGGAGTCACCAAATTACAAACCACAACTGAGTTTCTAGCAGTATCTTACGACGAATCATTATTCATCGAATTGGACTCAGCAGATATGCAGGCATGTGAAGGTACTACAGTAAAGGTATGCAGAGATGTAAATGGTAGAATCTATAAACACAGGCCTACATGCCCTGTAGCCATTTTTACTAACCAGGCTCAACAGATTAAGGAACATTGCAAGTTTACAGTTTCACCACTGCAAGCACCTACCACCCATGCTATTTCCATTTCTGAAGATGAGTATCTGGTCACTACTAATGAACCCCATTACTTTATCAACTGCCATGGTAAAACGTCTGAAACTCGGAAGGCCCAGTCCTACTCAATCATAGGTGTACCCTGTGGGTGCACGATCAGTGTAGGAGAATTTTCTCTTCCAAACACAAGGTTGCCCTGTAACTCAACCTTATCATTTCATTACATTCTCAAGACAATTAATTTACCATTCATGGCAGCACTTAACAAAATTTCTGAAACCAAACCAGATGAAAGAGAGAATCTTCCAAATTTCCCAGTAGTAAACCTTTCTAGAACCTTAGAAAAACTACAGGAAAATCCAATCATGGATGATATTACTCAACTAAATTTAGAGCCCTTTGCTAAAACAGTATTAAAAGATGCCTCCAACCTTAATAAGGAAATGGAAACGCGCTACGAGGAATCATACCTACGTCGAGTTACAGAGCATCCGATCTTCCAAAGCCTAGCACTCATCCTAGGGATATCAGCTCACATTTTTATAGTATACATACTACTCAAATTATACAGACTAGGAGGGACTGTAGCCTACCTGCCTACAGCCAAAGCATTCAGACTAGTCACCGAGCTGCCCCTACACAAATTGCTCCCAGATAAGAATCCTACCAAACTAACCCCTACAGAGGAAACCCACACCCCCTTCCTCACAATTCAGGAAACCCACACCCTGATAATTGCTATATTATTCACCCTGACCATCTACTCAGCCTACAGAATAATGAAGTACCTTAAGAAATTTGCACAGACACACTGTGGAAAGAAAAATGTGGCCAAGCGCACAAACCCCACAATATATTTTAAAATATATTGTGGAGACTCAAACTTCGCGCTACCCTTGAGGCCAATACCACATGAATTTGATGAGATTAAATCAGCAGCTGCCCCTACCTATAAGGATATAGTGGTTAAAACCTTCCCACTACCTAAGGCTATATTTACCTGGAATGGACCAGCAGTTATAACAACACAGAGAGGAGAATTTGCTTATCACCTCCCTCAGGTGATACACCTACCTTGGCGCACTAGGTTCAGTACTATACCAGCCCTTAAAAACAAAGGACTGTACTACTCCATGCTTCTCCAGAATGATTGTGGCACCAGCCCGGTGACCATGACAGCACTGGAAAATACAACAGATATAATTATTGACGAACAACAGGAGGAGACCGCAAGGTCAAACATGCAGACTATTGCTAATTTTCTAAACCACCAGCCCTCCCCGGTGACTGTGGAAACAGCCTAGACTGCCCACAGCCTAGGCTGCCCCCAGTCCACCACCAGGAGACAACACATCAGAGACAGTATTCAGAACTTTTCGGACAATTTGCCGGCCCTGAAAAGGGCCTTTGGGATGGCGGGTTTTTACACCCTAGGTTTCAGTCAGTCGGGATCCTACCACAGATCCTCGGGTTCAACATCAATGGGAGAGTCCGGGGCCGAGTCCGAGCCATACATATGGCCGTGATCCTGCTCCCACTCAGCGAGCCGGGCCTCCAGCATCCCCAGTCCATACTCGGCAGCCGTGGATGGATTCCCGGATGCCGCAAGATCGAGGAGGGATGCCGCCAACAAATAATCCCATAGCACTCGCTCCCGCGGCCCTAGGTTATAATCCATGGGCCAGAAACCCATACTGCCCAAGGCCCTAGTCAGAAGGGCCACAGTGGCCCCCCGACGCAAGGCTGAGCCCAGGAAATAATGGCAGGAGTAATTACAGACCATCACATCACCATGCTCTATGATCTCTTTGTAGTTACTCACTATGTACCCATAATGGATGGTCTGGTTAGACTCAACCAGGGCCCTAGCTGGACTCCCCACCTCCATCACCTGGGGGACAGGCAGAGCAAAGAGAGCTTGTAGGTGGGCCATGGTACTACAGCAGTGACTTCCAGAGAGGAACTGATGCTCCAATACCAGCCACACACTCCTTAAATGGACACACACACACCCCCCCCCCACCCTGAACTGTCCACTGACACCAAGCTAGGCACTGCCACAGACACATGCCAAAATCTGGCACCTAACACCTCAAGTGCCACCACTGCATGAGCACACCAGGGAGGAGACTCACATCTCACTCCTGACACACCTCCACTGTCAATGAAATTATCAAAGTATTAAAAAAAAAAAATTATATACACAGCCACTTGTTGATGTATAATATGAAAATCTATGGTATTCTCACAAAATCAATGATTAATGCGCGCATATACGCGCAAAATTGCGAAATTGCAAATTACAAATTGTAAAATTGTACAAATCTAACATTAATATACATGAATGCAGGTAGATAACTAAGACAGTTTTTGTACCCACTAGCACTTGTATACTATGCCAAGGTTTACTTAAAGTAACACACTTTAGGTATCCAAGAAAATTGTTGGAAAAATGAATGAAAAAAAAAAAAAAAAAAAAAAAAAAATTGTTGAGAAAATTGTTGACATAAAACATGTTTACTTAAGATACTTACCAAATAAATCTCTTTCAGGGACACATACTCAAAAGGCTAGGGGAAAAGTCAATTAAGCAGCGGCCCACTGCCGAAATTGCCAATTAATACACCCATATAGCAAAATCAATGAGTAACTCAGAGACAAACAAGCCTATTGTACATGAAGTACTTTGTTTTTCCGGCCCTCGGAAAAATTTGTCTCAAATCCCATAAATTGAATAGTGTAATCTAGATTGTACGTTTGTACCCAATTTGCACACAAAATTGTATGTTTGCAAACCAGATTGTACGCTTGTACCCAATTTGCACACTAAAATTGTATGTTGCACACCAGATTGTACGCTTGTACCCAATTTGCACACTAAAATTGTATGTTTGCACACCAGATTGTACGCTTGTACCCAATTTGCACACAAAAATTGTATTTTTGCACACTAGATTGTAAGTTGTATCCAATTTACATTTGAATTATATGTTGCACATTATACTGTATGTCTGTACCCAATTCATACACTGAAGTCAGATTTTTAGAAAACCAACATTTCTATGTGTATCCAAGCTGTACGCAAAATTATATTTGTACATACAGAAACTATCAATTGAACGCAAAATTATACATTGGCATACTAAAATTGCCAAATGCACGCGAAATTATATATTTGCACACTAAAATTGCCAAATATACGCGAAAATTATATATTTGCACACTCAAAATTGCCAAATGTACGCGAAATTATATATTTGCACACTAAAATTGCCAAATATACGCGAAAATTATATATTTGCACACTTAAATTGCCAAATGTACGCAAAAATTATATATTTGCATACTGAAATTGTCAATTGAACGCAATTACACGCGAAATTGTAAATTTGCACACTGAAATTGTCATTTATGTTCAATTTGCACGCTAAATTGAATATTAAATGCCAAAATTGCACACTATTTGCCAAATTATATGTTGTACATAAAAATGGAAAATTGTACCCAAAATTGATGTTACATAAGCAAATAAGCTCTGGTATAGTAAGATATAGAAACTCGGAAATGTACTTATACCCAGGAGAAAATTGTTTATACTGACAAAGCTCTACCACAAAAATTGCATTTGAAGCACTCCCCATTACTTCAAATCCTCTTACAAAACAGTATATAACTCCAAAAATAAGGTAAAAATTGTATAAATTGTACATTCCCTCGGCGAAATGACGGAGTTTCGCATTCTTTCGGGGGAGAGGGAGTATTCTATGATATACCATTTTATTGTTCCATAAATTCTAACATATTTTGTATTAATCAAAGAAATATCTATGAAATTAATACATAGGTTGGTTCTAAGAGCTATAAGAGCGCTCAAACTTTGTATAAGAGCGTTCATGCCCCACTGCACACCAGCCACAGTCAGTTAGACTGAGTTTATGACATCAAAAGGTCCGACCTAATGGTTCACTGCACAATATAATAAAAATGAGGGTCTCAGTGTGCGACCTCATGGTTCAATGCACAAATTAATAACTTGTAAGTGAATGCAACCGGCCGTCACGGGTGCCTGAGCACCGCTGACGCCGTCATGAGTGTCTGAGCACTCTAAGGACTGAACAATGGGTTACATAAGCACGACGCCATAACCTTCCGGTCGCTCTAGCGTCGCTCCTGAGCGACCTAGGTCAAATATCAAAAATTCTATGGAAAGCCCATAATTAGACGGTCAGAATGAGCCCAAGATCAAGGCTGAACTCCCAGTATTAAGGAAGTTACGCCATGGAGACTGAATCGACCTCCGAGTGAGCTACAGACAAACCGGCGGGAGTTACGCGCCTATCCAGCGGGCATTATAATCTTGGCACATTCAGCTCTGCGCATGCCCAAAATGGCGGTTATACAAGCATAAACGGCCGAGATATGAGGGTCTAAAGATGCAGAACCGACCGAGACAATGGGGGCCATAGCGGCGTCCATAGGGGTCCTTTGTCCCCCTGTGACACTTGAAAGGGTCCCCTCAAACAATTGTAGAGTTAGGCAGATGCTGCTGGCTCCAGTCAGTCTGGAGGTGCTTTTCCAAGATTTGCTACAAATAGCCTGTCTGCACCTCCAGGAAGACATCACCAAGAACCGCTCTAGAGGTAACATCTCCAGTCATCTCCTGCTACCTGCTATACCACTGCACTATGGGGAAACTATGCTAGACAGGCATTGGTTTCCTACCATTAGTGGCCAGAGGCTATCTTCTTCAAGACTTCCACCAGAGGGTAAAGTTATCCATTATTACATTATTCCTCTAAGCAGCAGGTCAGGAGCTAGGTGTGGGAACCCACCTAGAAGTATGCTGGACACTGTATTATTAATACCTCACAGGTGGAGTGGAACTGAACATTGTACTTTATAAATTACTGTATGTTTACTGTATGTACAAATTACCTACATACTAACTACGGTATGATTGATATTTCTTACATGTTGCCTAAAGCTGAATAAACCAGTGACAACTGGAAATAACACTATTTTATATGAGCCTGATGTATTTACACTATATACCACTAGTCTTATGATATTTCTCATATGACAACTTGATCATGCCAAGCACTAGTATGACACTACCCACCACCCCATCATCCTGTGGACCTGAAAGAAACCGGTCATAGTGCTAGACTCCTCTGTTGTTTGGGCATTGAACTACGTGTATTTGGATGTAGGCCTACTAGTCTGTATTTATCTCAGAATGTTCCTGTATAAACTCATACACATTTCCTTCTCTAAATGTACTAAACCAACACGGCACTATAGATTGTTTACACTATCACTAATACTCAGTGCTACATAGAATCCCTCACACTACCTGGCAGATTTAAGGAAATTAGACTCTAAGTATTATCTTAAAGAGCCTCTGGTTAGTATAAAGTCCATTTAGACTGCATCGTTTATTGATGGATATCACCTGTTAATGCATGATAATAAAGAGCGATGTACACGTACATAGCTTTTAATTGATATCATTTATGTGGTCCCTAAGACGCTCAACAAAGTAACGGGTCTGACATAGGGTGCAACTAGCATTGTTGCCTTACATTGTTCCCATTTAATATGGCGTTGCTACTTACATGTCAATTTATAGGGCCAATGTCCATTTCACAAGAGCACGACTAGATAAAAGCTTTCCACTTATAGATAGCTAGAATATTGCCCTTCTGCGAAGTCAGTACTTTGTATCCCTGACTACAGTTGTCTGTTGAAGGTTATGATAACAGACAAAAGGCCTTCCATGTGGGAAGGCTTAATATGTGTAGGCAGCTGTCTAATACTAGCAAAGGAGGTGAATAAATTCTTTGAAAGTCTATTGGACACCTAGTCAGTCTATCAGGTGTTTAGTGCTTGTCCCTTTGTTGACAGGATAGTTATACTACATGTACTCACTTTTCCCCCCATTTACATTTGTACTACTCACAGCTCACCAGTCACTTATACTACTCACAGCTCACCAGTCAGTAATCCCCATATATTTTTACATATACTACTCACAGCTCACCAGTCACTAATCCCCATTTACATATACTACTCACAGCTCACCAGTCACTAATCCCCATTTACATATACTACACACAGCTCACCAGTCACTTATTCCCATTTACATATTCTACTCACAGCTCACTATTTCTAATTTACATATGCTACTCAAATTTTACCAGTCAGTGTTCCCAATTTATCATATACTACTCACAGTTTCCCAGTCACTATTTCCACTTCAGTTATACTACTGTGAGTTTACCAGTCAGTGTTCCCAATTTATCATATACTACTCACAGTTTCCCAGTCACTATTTCCACTTCAGTTATACTACTGTGAGTTTACCAGTTAGTGTTCCCAATAAATACAAAGTACACCGGGTGCACCGTTGGCAAGGAGAACAATGGACTTCAAACCTTTTACAAGTACATTACATACAGCCTCCAGTTACAGCTGGTGATAATACTATAGGACAGTCGCGAAAACAGTGCTTAACACAGCTTTATAGCCTATAAGGTTGTCTGAGATACTCCTGTGTTATATATCGCTTACAGCCCTGTCCTCGTACTATAACCCCTTCGTATATCCCCCAAATAAAGAGGCCCTATATGATGTACAACCATGGCCCTGATCTAACAGGTCTAACCTCTCCCTCTACATGCACAGTGCCTTTAATTCCTCTCCCTACAGATGACCTTCATAGACTGTAGAGTCTTCACTTAAGATACCAGACAAGGCTTCCCTGAGGACAGTCTGCTACAAGTTGGTGCCAGACAAAGGACCTGCGCTTTGGGAGGCCGTATTTGAGAAGGCAGTTGTCTCCTAGGTGGAGTCGTGGCTGGAATTTAGAATAGCCCCTTCATACCCCTGTACACTGCAAAAATGGTGTTTAGATCCCAAACACAATTCTCAGAGCATTCCTGTAGCGTATTTGTAATCGCATTAAGAACCTAAAAGTATGAGCTCCAAAAGAATGATATCCACTCCAAACAATGCTGATATCCACCCAAATTGTGCAGATATCTACCAAAAGCCTGCTGCTATGCAGGGATATCAGAACGGGAATATCCAGAAAATGCACAGTTAGACGCACAATCGTGTAATAAATTACCAATAGCACTTAAAGCTGCATTGTGATTCACGTATACACTGGGCTAGACATGCATAGGAAAACGCGAGGGCAAATTAGGTAAATTCGAGTATATCGGAGTCAAATTGGCCCCTAGATGTCCACCTGAATTTGCCATATCATCACTCCGTGACTTGTAATCAAATACCTACAGGCATCTGAGTCACATAATGCCCTAAGGCCTTATCGATAGCCTGGCCCCGCCTTACCTCTGCAACAATCCATAATTCTCCCCAACGGAGAGGACATCCAATGCCTCCCCCGATAGGGCCTATATTAGGATCTGAGGAATGGGGATCTCCAGTTGCAGATACCAATAAAAATACTCCTTGGAGAAAATAAGGAAGAAAAAAACACTATATGACATTATCCTATCGCTTGACGAAAGAAGAATCTAAAGGTACCCTCAGTATATCCATGTATGACAGTATATCAAGGTTTAAGTATGTATACATTTTGATGAACAAGATACAGACTTCCTCTTTAATTATTCCTCTAATACACTATGTATGATACACTGTTTTTTTTTTTCTTGCACACTAATTGTAAAGGTCTGGAGGTTGACAGAAAGATTTTATTCAACACCCTTTTCTCAGTGGAATATCTATATATTTGAAATGTTCCAGTGTAGCAAAAAGAAAGCTACACATTACTTTACTCCCTGCTAGAATAAGAAGGAAAGAAGAACAGAGTTATTGAACTTGTGCCTGTCAGTCCCTGAGAAGCTGTAACAATGCAGAGATATTGAAAAGACCTCACCTCCCTCTAAGGTCATCTCCACAGCATCCTCCCCTTTTTGTGTGCTCACGGAATGTATTGACGACTTCCTTTTTCCCTTTTCTCTCTAGGCCGGAAGTGACCCTCGACCTTCTGGGCGAAGACCACGTGGTGCTGGGACGCTTGCTCTACGCACTAGGAATGATAGTCTACTCTGCTGCGCATGCGCCGGTGAGGTTTTAAGTAAATCCCTGAGTGATGTATTAGGGTGTCGCCACCAGAGTGAAGGCTGATTTATAGATGCGGCCGTCTCTGGTGGGCTAATATGTGAGGCCTACTGTCTGAGACACTGGGGATTGGTCATTCATTGTCAGATGGGGAACTTGCTTAGGCGTGTGTGTAGGGGGGGGGGGATAACAAACCCTATTCAGGGCTAGTAGACGAAAGCAAAATATATGATAATTGTACTGACTCATCAGCAAACCATTTTCTATTTCTTTTAGCCAAAACATGTGATTCTTCCTTGTATAGTGCTGAAAGTTTTATAAGCACACCAAGGGGGGGGGGGGTCCTGTTCTGAGAAAATCCACACCCCTCCTCCCTTCAGGCAATAACTGACTTTCCCCTCTGGTATGTGTCAGATACAGCTGCACCTAATATCTATGGTCTCACATAGGGACACAGTGCCTCCTTTTTATATAGACCTGACAGAAACGTTAATGAACTGGGATCTAGGAATAGGGTACACTCCCAGACCACCACCAGTGCAATATTATCTAGTGAATACTGAAGGAAATGACATTCTACTCTACGCACATTAGGGAGGCACAATTGTATACAGGTGTAAGCCATTGCCTAGAGTAGAGAAGTTGCAAAAAGATGGATAAATAGGGATTATAGATAGTGCTGTTTTTTTAAAAACTATTTGAGTGTCATAATGCGTTTTGAGCATTTTGTTAGCAGTAAGGTGGTATGGAAGTGCAAAGGAGTGTAGGGGGAGGCGTTTATGTAGTCAGTTAACTTCAATGACAGACTTGGGCCCAATGTCAATGAAATACAATTTCCTTACCTAGATATTTTCCTAAATAACTTAAACGGTATTACTTTACCGCAGGTTGTCAGACAGATGGGTTCAGCCATGATGGAGTTTGTATGGATGGTACGATTTCACCCCCAGCCGTAAGTACACACTAAATAATTTTTTTAGACAGCCCCTGTCATTTTATTTATTTTTCGTCATGATGCATTGATTAGGAAAATACTTTACAGTAATAGTGAGTATCCTATGGAGCTGATACACCCCGGGTGATACACTCTTGAAGGTTGGGCATGCATGATGCACCAATGCAGTGTTGGCAAGTTTCTTCTATGCACTGCATTTGTGCATCATGACGACAAGAGACATAAACCTGGATACATTATGCAGCCCAAAAGGGTTAAACCTGTTAAGGCCACACCAAAAAAATGAGTTGGTCTACGGATTTCCCTCTTCATATTTTCAAGAATGCAAATTTTTTTTCTTTGAAAAAAATCTTGTCTACGGATTTCACTCGCTTCACTTTCTGAGAGTTTTCTCTTTGTAGCGTTTGGTAAATTTTTTTAAAAATCAAAATTTTGCTCGTGCCTCGTTTTTCAAGGAGGAAATCCATTGGACAACAAAAAATTCTTAAAAAATTTCGCTCACTCGCACCATTTTTTCAAAACGAAAATCCATAGACCGACTTATTTTTTAAGGTGTGGCCTAAAGGCAGCAAGATTGGTTAAGGCACTAATGACAATGCCTCCTTTATATGTCGATGTGATCAATGAATGTATCAAAACCACTACACCGTTGTGTATAGTACAACCACTCCCTAATAATATAGTTTATTACATGTTATTGCTATAAAAAAATAAACAAAAGAAAAAGAAAAGAGGCTGCTGTTCAGTAGAGAAAAAACAACACGAGAAGGGACATTCAGAGATGTTTTCTTCTTTTCTTTCACACTATGAACTTGAAGATCATCGGCTAAGAGAAACCATGAATAAAGATGTAGGGAAATTTCTGAAGCTCCCTTGGTGACGCGTTATGAAGTGGGGGGGGGGGGAGGATGAAAGAGCACTGCTGCCACCTGCAGGAGGCATTTTGTACTGACTGCCTATGTAATGAAACATGCTCTACATGAATTTGCCTGAATACTTTTTATCATTATTTTTTTTTGTAGAAAAAACAGTAATATTGAAACTTCATTTAAGCTAACCCTTTGAAAATAGAAATAACTTCGCAGGTTTAAAGAGAAAACGTAAACATTTTAGGGACTCTAGGTTCAACGTTGTGCCAACGTGTATGAAAAATAAGTTCAATCTGTACTGGTACCTTCCTCGGAGTCCCTTAAATGTTAGACCATATCTCGAAGATGGGGCTATATTTTTTTTAGGTCTTGGCTTGTGATTTAAATACAGCCTCTATCTTGTACGTATTTTGATGCTGTTGATATAATTGTGTTTGAAAAAAAACTATGACAATTGATAAATGCGTCGCTATGATTTTTTCCCCAGATCTGTCCGGCAAGCTGCACTATTTGCTGTCTCTATGGTAATTTTGGCGTTGCCGGGTTTCACCCTCGTAACTGACCTTCATCAAGAAACTGTGGAAACCAAAACGTGGCTAGAGGGTACTTGATTTTTTTTTTCTGTGAAGTTATTAATTTGACGAATTCCGATTTGTCGTTGGAGATGGCAAGGAAACAGTAGTAGAGTCATTTTTGAAAATGGTGTAGGAGCTAATCGTAAATTTTCTGTAGAAACATATTCAGGTTGACCCTAAATTGCATGTGCCACTGCCGGTATAATTCCCTCTGGGTGCTCCTGCAGTCCAGACGGTGTTATACAGTGTCATACTCTCGTAGTCATTGCAAGGCAGTGGTACAGTCATGCCTCCAGTCAATTTCTTTGACTTATAGTATGTTCTGAAGTACTAATCCTTTTTATAACAGGGTTTTATGTCGGGAGAGAAATACACCCTAACCCATCTTTGATAAAGTGTTCCTAGCGCAGAAATTCAATTTCTCACCCCCACAGGTGTTGTTCAAAATGATGTGGACAAGGAATGCCAAAAGATGGCGCTTCAGGCGTTGGTGCTCCTAGAGAATGTGTGTAAACAGGTAACGATTTGAAAGTCTATTTTTCTTTTCTTTAATTATAGATTTCATCCAATATACTTCAAAATGAATTAGAATATTGGTTTATTCCCTATATTCGAACCTATCATGTACCGTTTTTGGTCTGTATAAGATCTGGAGCGCTCATTTCAAGCCGTCTATACCCTAGCCCTTATTGAAGACTCAGATTTAAATTTTCAATACCCCATATCCCTTGAGGTAGTCTATTGACAACTTCTCAAAAGCGCTATTTGCATCATAAGGTGCATCTTTAAATGGGTTACAGAGAATACAATAATCTATCAATAATTACAAGAGTCCCATAGCTGTATATATCTCGTCTTTATTCACCTTCTTCTCATGATAATAACAATACTTTCAGGAGTTTGGCGGTCTTAGCGAAAGCAGTCGGTGAAAAAAAATGCCACGGGGGATGGAGACCAGGCAATGATATCATGTTAAGCATCACTATTCTCATCTGAAGACCATCAGATTACATTAAATAAACTTTCACCCTCCAGCGATATTATGTGTGTTCTTGTTTCCTTTCAATCAATCTATGTACAGTTTGTAAAACAGTCCCCTGTAGTATAATGAATGATAGGAATCTATCCTTGGTCTAAGGGATTAGTTGTGTCCATCGTAGAACTTTTCCAGGAAGTTGGCTGGTTTTGGGATGTGTGTATCATTGAAGTATCGCATGACGTGTGTCTTCTGCTTCCAGATTTGCAGGGTTTCTACCAGTTCCATTTGTCCCTGGAAATAGATTAAAAGTGGACAAAAAATTAGTTTCAAACTAAATCTAATTCTGACTTCATTAAATAGGATATGTTTAATTGTTAAGATCTCTTTTCTTTGCATTCCAATTATGCATTGCTGTGAAGGGGTGATATCTAGAAATTGATAAAATATGTCCTTTTAAAAGACACACTCTTTGCTAAATACTTCAAGTACACATGCACTGCATATAATACTATCCGAATACAAATCTATAAATGTGTGAAGGTACAATAATGAAAGCATTACTATCCTGAAATGTCTTACATGCATAATTATATTCTGACAGACAAAAGTTACCTTGATAACAAGAAGGTCAATAGCCCTCAAGTCCTGTATGCGGTTGTTCTTTTGGAACATTTCTCGGAGCTTGTCCTGATACTGCTTTTTCGTCAAAGGGAGATCATAGTTGAGCACTGTAACGAAACAGGATAAATATGTCTGTAACAGGTGCATTCCAAATACTACATGTTTATTTATAAGACACGCCCATTTCTCATTGGAATATGTATAACCCTATTATAAATTATTGGCCCTACCCTAACTTTCAGAGATATCAGTTGGGTATGGACTCAACCTCTGAAAATGATTGGCCATTAGCACAGCACCCATTCCCCCCAATGCATTGTGCTAAAAGCACCCATCTTGTCTTCATTTCAACCTGTTCCCCTCACTCAAAACCATTAAAATCATATCTAGAATAGATGGTCATAGAAAGGGAATTAAGAACACTGCATGCCAATCAGCAGCTAGCTTAGATTCATGTCCTCTGAAATGAGATTTCAGATATCCTCTGATATCTGAAAGGTGGTTTGTAGAGAAAAGGCTAGAGGGTAGCATAAGGCATGCTTAATTCCACCTGCTGAAGCCTGGACTATGCTCAGCCTTAAAGGCTCCCTAGAAGTAGAAAGGGAAGGTTGTAAGTGTATCCATGATTAATGTAATTCTCTCTATCCAAATTATGACCTGTTGGAAGTAAGGAAGAAGCCTCTAAGATGTCTGATTTTAGGAAAGTTTGAACATCTAAAAATAGACAGACTTTTTTTGGTCGGATTCTCCAAAAATCCTGTCGGCCAGAGGCAAAAAAATAAAAATTCTTTTTTTTCTAATTTGCCAAAAATCTCATCGCTGGACCCGTAATCCTAGTTATTAGAATAAAATGGACTTACATGAACACGAAAGTTTTATTTAGGCCTAAGCGTAGCATACCAGTATTCTATTCTCTTTCATACCTATTTTCTAATACCATAATTGCATTTCATAGTCTAAAATAGCATAAGTTAACAGTATTATCTTTTTTTCATACATATTTTTCTATAAGGCCACCCTTAAAATTATGCTCGTTTCCTGTCCAGAGGCCTGGTGGATTTTTTTGTGAGAATCGGAAATTTTTTTTTTGTCCATCAGCATAATAATATATGTTTCCAATCACTCAATCTTAGAGTGAGTGAGTGAGTAATAGAGGTTTAACGCCATTTCGACAGCTAAGGTCATATTCATGGCGAGAACTACATTACGCCAATTAAACAGTTATATATTAGGGCAAATTTGCTTCCCCAAGACCTACGCCGCCTTTACCTACAGTTAACAACCTGTCATAGGTTGGTATACTCAGGTCAAATGGATATCATCCCACAAACTGGCACAAGGGCTACGTATGCCCCCACAATAAGGCAGGCTCATCCTAAACTGACTAGCCTCATTAACTCACCGCCCTATCAAATGATAGCTCAATGGAATGCCCTTCCAGCTCACCTTAGGTGGGTAGTGGCCAAAGCGGATTTCAATACCCTATAAGGAAAGGATTATACTCTTATTTTCATAAAAAATGGAACAATCAGGAGCATAAACTGTTATATGATGGTACATCTATTCTGACCTAAGGATATAGGGACAAAGAAAGTATGTACCTCCTGCCCAGCTTCAAGCTCACAACCCCACCTTGACTAGACTGCCTTTGGTGAAGAGCCAGCCTGAGCTGACTCCTATCCTCAGCAGTTCTGGCACTCTTTAATACTGTGCCCCTCTCTATGTTAAAAGGACATGAACTAAACATATTGTACAATGGGAAAGATGTAACCGGCTGCCTAGTAGTTAGATGCAATGCTTACCCTGTCTTTGTCTAAAGTGCTGTCCTCATGATTTCTGTGGTGTTATGTAACTGTTTTTACTGCAACAGCATAACCAAGTAAGATTGGAGGGTGTGGATGAAGGAGACTCACATAAAGACTTGCTGATAAAGGGGACTCGGTCCCACACCCTTCTCCCCCTGGTTACTTAACGGCAGACCGGAGATAAACCGAGTTTTGTAAACCAGGTTAAAATAAAACTGTTTCAAAAAAAAAAAAAAAACACAATTTCACAGAGGAATGTGTCAGTGCCCACGCATATGTGCACAGCACACATCCTGAGGGGATAGGAAAGAGGAGAAATAGACCCTTTTAAGTGGGCTAGGGAGGCCCGCTCAATCTTAGAACATGATGGCAAATTCATGCCGTCTCTGCTTACGATGTTCATGACAAATTAAAATATTTTCCTAAAAAAAAAGTAATAGTGCACCCCCTCCTCTTTGGGCCCCACCCTGGTGTAAAATCAGTCAAATGAAGTGTAAGAATCAAGGTTTTGGGGGTGCGCTTAATAGAATTAATTCTTCTAATGAGATTTTGAGCATCTAACAATTAATTTTCCGCACATGTACACTTTATCAGAACGAATATTGTAGTTGCATTTCATAATCTCAAATGTATCAATGGAGTTTCAGAAGATTTTGGAGTATTTCAAATATTTACAGATTGTTCTGCTACCCACTGCACTACAATATACAATTTATGTCAGTCCTAGCCAATACATCAGTAACATGACAGGCCAGCCTATGCACTACCGGTAGTGAGCGATCAGCCACTGACCCACAGACTTTGATAGAAACTGGGTCTCTAAATCTCCTACCAAAAACACCAGACTTCAACTATGAACTTGACTTGAATGATTTGAACAATTTCAACCTGCCTAATGAAATCGAATATAGCAGAGAGCTGCCAGTCTGTTGCTACACTACTACTGTGATCTGCCTACCTAGATAGGCATAGGACTAAACTGCATTTCAACTGCATTCTTCTGCAGGAATACTCCAAAATGAGATCCCCCCCCCCCCCGAAAATACCCAAAAAATGAAGGCAAGTGCCCCTCCCCTTGAGAATACCCGAAAATGTCATGGTGCGAGATTCACACTTGTGTTCGTTGAATATACTTGGATTGTACTGTAAATTCCCGGTCATAAGCCCGATTTTTTTTCTATTTTGGGCCCAAACCGGCTTCTAAATTTTAAAGTCCCCCCCGGCTTATGACCTTTTTTCTTTTTTACTATAGAATAAAGAGAAAATGGTAAAAATTTGACCCCAAAACCCGCTTTTAGGATTTCCCTGAACTCACCCCCCGGCTTATGACCGGGGCCGGCTTATGACCGGGGATTTACGGTAGTTAGAAAGGCCCTCTGCCTGGTTCAGACGAACACTGGACACCTCTCGGAAGCCGGCATTGGGACATCTCAGAAGCAGGACATTTTGGGTGAATATAAAACCATGATAATATTCCCGCTTTTTATAGAATTTGAATCGTGGATGGCAACAGAATCATTCTAAATCATTAAAATGATGATTCAGAATAGTCATCTGCTTCCGAGATGACTTGCTTCTGAAATGGCTGCTTCCGACGTGTCCAGTCACTGTTCAGACCCAATCAGGGGATCCATATCAAGAACCCCAACCCTATGGTTTGCTCTTCAAGTGAGGTGCAAGTCTTTGTGCTTCAACAAACTTGTCACAGTAATCTCTCCACCCCTGATGTGAAGAAAATACTCAATATACAATATCTGTACCACAAATTCGGAGTCACACTCATACCCAGCGGCTCCTGGTTGTGGGCAGGGAGACTGGAACATGCCACAGATCACTCATTTTTTATCGACGATATTCTACGCCTTTTAAGTTGAAATAAATTTGTCAATTTTGGATTTGAATAATAGGGCGGGACTAAATATCACAGATCTTTAGAAACATAAAAATCATATGCCCCCTGAACAGTACTAAACTTGGATGTACAGGTGGATTATTTTGGTTTTATCGAGGGATTTGGAAACTGGTGCTGAGCATCTGTTTGTCAACAGGGCCAGGAGTACTGTGGACTTTGCGGGTACCACTGATGTTTTATGGATTCTAACGTTATTTGTGCAAACTCATCATTTTGGTGTGTGTGTTTTTTTTCAGCTTCTAAGATATGTCAGGGTCAATCTTGTAATTTGTCCAGATCCAATGATATACTATTTTACCATTTATATGGGGGTATCATCAGTATGGTCTAGGCCTACAATGCCCTAGGCATCTATTGAAACAAGTAATTAACAAGCAGTTTGACATAATTGTTTTTTGAAAATATATGAGCTCTACAGACTTGCCCTCTATCTGATGGAATAGCCCCATAAGTCCAGTATCTAAAAAACTACATCCTAGGCTATCAGGGTACTACCGGTAGTAGCCTAGCAGGTAGCTGTATGCAGCTGTCACTAGAGTAACGAAGTCAGCCAAACCACGGGACCCGTGCATTGTATCTGTCACCATGCTAAATACCGTAAACTCCCGCGTATAAGACGCGCTGCGCGTATAAGACGCACCCCAAACTCAGCACATGCATTTTCACGTAAAAGACGCACCTCTTAGGTACCAATTTTGTAAATTCAATACATTTCTATTGTAAAATTACCCCTCGTATAAGACGCACCCCCAACTTCAGAAAGTCCTATAAGACGCACCAGCATTTTGTTTAGCATAGAGGACGCGTCTTATACGCGGGAGTTTACGGTAGGTATTTTTAAAATGAGGATTTCAAAACTTCTCTTTGTCAGATTTTTATATGGGTGGTATGTGTGTAAAGGGAAAGATCTCATCTATCTGATGGTGTGTAAATAAATCATCTCTCATTTCATCTCATTATGTCAACAGGGGTAGACACTAACTTTTCCAAAAAAAGAAATAAAGGTATTTCTCATTAAGTCACAACATAACTTAGCAGAGACGGCCAGATTCCTGCTGATTTCCACTTTGCAATGATATATTACATGCCTATACTCCTATGAATTGACTTTTATAGATGTCTCTCAGTGAACTTCTGTGGGCCATCCCGGGCCCACAGGAAGGTAATTCTTGAGAAAACTATGGGCCAACAGCCAAAACTACGGGCCAATGGCTCCTGGGCCAGTGTTAGTGTCTAACCCTGGTCAACACCTATGGATGTTCAAGCAAAAAGCAGATTCTGTCAAGCCACTTTGCATGAGTAGGCTAAGTAACCATACTACTTCTTTCAAAACTGAAGAATAATGGTCTTATATCTAAAGCTAGAAATGGTTCAGCATAATATCTATATGACTAACACTTAGACTAACATTTTGATGGGTTTTGTATAAATATTGACTAACTATTAAGAGCTGGCCAGTCTCACAAACATATACAACTTTGGACCAATTTTACTAAAAAAAATAATTGATAAAGAAGCTAACAACCAACAGGGCTATTCTACAATGTCTTTTTAGTCAAACCATACAGCTATAGTGCTGCGATTTTCTACGATTTTTAATCTACTGGATCTATACCCGGTACTACTAAAATTTACAAAAGTGAAATAATCAAATAATATTAATTATGATTTCAACTTGAATTTTAAAATACTTACTACCATACTCTATTAAATGATTGCCACTCAGATATGCCAATCTCATAAAATTCAGCTTTAGGGAGTGGTCATTATTTATCAACAGGGGGGTGGTGGGTTTGAGGGGGGGGCATAAAATTTTCAGACCCCTCCTGAGGGGGGGGGGCTAAAAAAATTTGACCCCTCTTGGGGGGGGGGGTCTAAAAAAATTCTCTGCACCTCCGGCGTGGCGCAAAGAATTTTGACTGCCGTCGACGGGGGCGTAAAAAAATTCCGCGCATCCACAGGAAAACCCACCACCCCCCTGTTAATAAATAATGACCTCTCCCTTAATATGGTGTAATTGGATATCAGATAGGCCTTTCCAATCAGAACTTATCAGTTATTATGTGCAAGGATGTCAAGACGCCCTGTGCGCAGTGGATGTTTTATTGGCTGTGTTATCTGTATATTTGGTGATCAGTGCAGTGTGGAGAATAGCAGAAAGATTTCTACATTGCTGATGTATAAATTGGTATAAAAATGGTTCTAGTAGGCATATTAATTTGATTTAAAAAGCTATGAATTCCATTTTTTAAACCCTTGCACTTCATAAACAATTTGTCTAAATCCGGGTAAGTCCCGGTTTTTGGCTGACTTCGCTAATTAGTCTAGTCTAGACTAGAGTCTACAGTGACACTTGTCAGTCCTGTGTCAGGCTGTGACCTGAATGACCTTGTCAATTTGCAATAAATTACAGCAATAACGAAGCCATGACTTACTTATATAAGGGATCTGACGATACCACGCTTTATATAAATTCAGGACTCGTCTCCTAGCCTCTGTACGATCCGTAGAAAGGATCGGTTTTACTTGGCGAGCCGCCGAAGACACTATTTTCGACGCCATGTTTCTTGCAGGCCCGCTGGTCCCCGGCAAGACTGAAAGAATTGTACAAGAATTGTATGCGGTACGTCGGTAACAAGTTTATGATATTTAGTCCCGCACAAATTGCAGTAAAATATGACAAGGAAAACTATGACAGGCACTCTTACATGACATATCTATACCATATGATAAATTAGTATTGTTACATACATATCTGTCAATTATATACATTTATGTGAAGAAAAACGCTGAAAAGAATAGCCTCGCACCCAAAAAGTCAATTTTAAAATGGCGGTAGCAGAAGCCGACACGCGTGATCCCTATCTCTCTTGTAAAGTGTGATTTCTTTATTGTTGGCCCATTACAGGTGTTGAATTTCTGCAGGCAGTTGGTATATTCTAATATCCATCGGAATTATCCAAAATGGTAGGTGTTTTGGTTGTTGATTTTCTACACGAAGCTTTCATGTGTCAAAAAGTGCAAGTGACAGCTGCACAGGCCACAGGCACAGTGCACTGCACTGGTTTCAACCAGCCAGGTGCAGGGTTGCCGTCCCACTCTCTGTTCCTTTGCAGCCTATCTGGTTTGTCCTCTCTTCAGGCCGAGAGTAGATCTTCACACGAGTTTCACCCAGGGATGGAAGTCTTCCAGGGTTTTCACTGATTTCAGGGATTTTCAGGACCCGTATTCATACGGACGAAAATCAAGCTAAGCCTACTTAGTAAGGGAAAGCTGTCTGCAGTCCGTTGCAGTCAGTTGTAAGAATGGCTCGATCCTTATGTTTGGTCAAAGTCCTCAATCAAAAACAATATAAAATAATAAAGAGAAGGTTAAATGATGCACATATTCAGAAATACAACTACCGTAGTACATTGATAACCCAGAGAATACTGCCAAGTGTAGAACATTACTGCACTACCCAATGTAAAGGATTGAAGTAGTGAATGTGTTTGGGTTGATGAAATTTATTGTTGGTTAAGGTTTAATCAATTTTATGAGTCATTGTCTATCACAGTATGACCATTATAAGGTCATTTATCACTTATAGTGTAAGGCCTTTAGGGAGTGGTCATTATTTATCAACAGGGGGGGGTGCAACTTGCAATTTTTTACGCCCCCCCCTCGACGGCAGTAAAAAAAATTTGCGCCCCCCCCCCGCGCCGGAGGCGCAGAGAGTTTTCGCGCCCCCTCTTTGATCTATAGTAGCGCGCGGGCTTTTTTGCTAAAAAGAGGGTAAATTTTTTTAGCCCCCCCTCAAGAGGGGTCAAATTTTTTTAGCCCCCCCTCGAGAGGGGTCAGAATTTTTTACGCCCCCCCCTCAAACCCACCACCCCCCCCCCCGTTGATAATAAATGACCACTCCCTTATTTATGGCCTACATAGAAATGATTAGTGATATATGATTATGATACAATAAAAGAAACAGGATAATTAAAATATGAACCTGATGAGTGATAGTGAATGAATAAATATCATTATTATGTGAGAGATAAAACCATGACTTATAAAATTACCGTAGTACAGAATGAGATGAAAAGTTTACACATTAATAACCCATTGGTGTGGGAGAGTGGGAAAGAAGAGGTATGAGTCTGTGACAGTTGAATTGAAAACTAATGACAGGTAGAAGATGTATGCGTTTACACGTTTGTGAACCGGAAGTGGAACCTGAACACCGGGCGGCAGCAATGCCCTCAAATGCGTCTAACCAACGCATGTGACAACCTTTACTGCACTACCGAATGTAAGGGATTGAAATAGTGAATGTGTTTGGGTTGATAAAATTTATTGTTGGTTTAATAAATTTTATGAGTCATTGTCTATCACAGTATGACCATTATAAGGTCATTTACCACTTATAGTGTAAGGCCAAAAGCCAAAGAGTAGTGTTTTGAGTTTTGTGTTCATGGGTTCAATTTAAGTGCATTGGCAAGAGTCCTACTGACTTTTTCCGTCGATTTTACTCTAATATTTCCCTTGTGGGCGTCTGAACACCAGTCACCAAATACTTTCACATCCATCTCAGTGCAGCCACCGTCATACGCTTCTGTGGCGGCTGCAATCCTGAGGGAGTGAAGGGAGAATTTCTTGGGTGGGACGCCAAGATGCTTCAGTGCGTCTTGCCAGGTTTTTTCTACACATGTGACTGGAATTGGGGTCCTGTCTTGGAGATTCATCATAAACGGCTCTGCATGGTGCCTTGTAGGGAGGAGCCTTATCATATGTCTTATGGCCGTTACCGGGCACCATTAGCTTTAAATTGTTGTTTTTAATATTTCCCCTGGTCAGAATACATTTAAACTTCAGAAACAATTGGTTCACTAATTGAAGATAACTCACTGCAAGTTTAGTGAGGGTTTTATGAGTAGAACTGGTAGTAATTATTTTGGAAAGTTGGGGGTGTAGGTTGTGAAAAATGCAATGGGGTAATGTCAAACTAATGAATTCAAAACTCATTCTATCTACAACTACAACTATGAGAGGTTGAGCTGTAACTAGACACCTCAGAAGCAGGGACAGGTCGGAAGCAGACATTTCGTAAGCAAGTCATCTCGGAAGCAATCAATTTTTCTATATACATATGTTATTTTAAATGAAAACTTCACACATTTATTGACAATCTAAACAAATAGGGTTATTTTGGAGAATTCTATTTGGTTGGCCTTAAATTTACGCACCTATGCGATGTGAATTTGACATGCATGATCATTAAAAAAACCTATGCATCTTAATGAGTGCCAAAACATCAGATTTTCCCGCAAAAACGCCCATAAAGGGTATGATCCATGAATTACATGATGTACCGTAATCTCCCGCGTAGAAGACGTGCTGCGCATATAAGACGCACCCCAAACTCAGCACATGCATTTTCGCGTATAAGACACACATTTTAAGGCTGAAATTTGTAAGATAAGTACATTTCTATAGTAAAATTACCCCTCGTATAAGACGCACCCCAAACTTGAGGAAATCCTATAAGACCCAGTAGGGATTTGTTTGGCGTAGAGGACGCGTCTTATACGCGAGAGATTACGGTACCAAAAAAATAGGGTTAGTAGCGTTACCTGAACACAAAACTTTTTTCTATGCCTTATGGTACATATGATTATAGTGTAACGCACCCTTAGATGTCATCTTTCATTAACATGTTGATTTCGTCGATTCACAGGCATCGGACGTAGCATCACTGAGGGCTCTTGAGGCTCTTATGACAGAGTTCTTCGCAGTAACAACAACAAATGAACGCAAACGAGAAATAGGTGAATGATTGTTTCCTTCCTGTTGATTACCGTAGCAATTTTTGGTGGGGGTTCTTTGCCATCTGTTAGGAAACGTTCACTTCATTGGGATTAAAGTAATGCAAATGATACAATACTCTAAAGGCTATCCTATCACCGTTTTGTCCCTTTTTTCCATCAGAGAGCATATTTGACCGCAGATGTGAAGATGGAATGCATTTTCTTAGAATATAAAATTATGAACAATACAGCATGTATACTGCGGATGTACAATGGACATTAACAACGTGTTTACTTAACATTTCAGAGGAACTTTTGAACAACTTCAGTCAACAGCGAGATGCATGGAAACACAGTCTCTACTTTATGTCTCATACATCCAATGAATATGTAATGATGTACTGCATGACCATGTTGGAGGTAGGATATATATTCGCCTATTTCAACTTTTCAGATATTTAAATTTGTATAAATTTTCAGTCAGTAAGAAAAAAAAAACAAAACAAAAATCAAACACATGAAATATCAAAGATAAAGTAGTTGTCTAGTTATATTCGCTTATTCTTATTAGTGTATTAATATTCATAAGTTTGTGATGTGAATCACAGCTACCCGGTAATATTTAAAGAATTCCCAATCACAAAAATACAGCTTAATTTTCTGCCTGTTGGAGAGGCGGCAAGTAAAGAAGGGATTTGTATTGGGATGGGATTCGGGGATGGGATGGGAAGCATTTTCCCTAGGGTAACTGAACACTTATATTTCCTTTTCACTATAGAAAGAACTAAGTACAATGTATTACATTCTGGCTAATCTCTGACAGAACCTGATAAATCGTCAGTGGGTGGGACTGCCGGGTGAGGACAAGATGGAGATTCGCGGAACGTTAAACCGATTCCTGCTCAGTCACCATGAGACTGTCGCCACCTTCATCCGCAACAAACTTGTGAAGCTTGTCGTAGACATAGGGCGGCTGGATTGGCCTCACTTTTACCCTGACTTCTTCTCTTCAATTCTCCAGGTATTTATCAACAAGGACTTGTTTAAGGTTTTAGGGAGGGATAACACTATACTAGAGAAAGTTTCGTGGATTTTGCAAAAATGTAGTGTGCAAACGTTGAAAAAAAAAAACATATCAATATTTCTAACATCTATTAATGGATAACCGTCAATTTCACTTCGCACACAGAGACTTTTAATGCAGGGGGAACTTATTCTAAAATTTTTGAGGTTTGTTTCTTTCATTTCAGCTTGTACAGCAAAATTCTACAGCATCACTGGGGCTGATCCTTCTCCTTACAACATCAGAGGAACTGGCCTGTCCCCGCGAGGACCTCAGTGTAGCACGGAAAGAGGAGTTACACAGGCTACTTCTTCAACAAGTCCCCACAGTACTAAACATACTCAACAGTAGGTTATCCCATGTCTATCTTGTAATTTGTAGTGCATGTTGTTAATAGTAGTAGGCTCTGTAAACCATAAAAGTGATTTCATCTATTGTCTTTTCATGTAAAAATTATGTGATATTATTATGCTACATTATACTAATAAAGCCTGATCTGCTTTCTACAGATATGCTAGACTCAATCCTGGAAAAACATCAGAATTTGGTGACCGCCACCCCACCACCCTCTCCAACACATGGTCAGTCAGCGGGCTCACCTGCTCGCACACCGATGTCACTCATATCTACCTCACCCATTCAGTCCAGTAAGTAAGCCAACTATAAACTGATATATACACTGTCATTGATTGTAAAGGATGAACAATTTCTACCTGAACAAAAGAATTCTGATGATTTTAAGAACCATTTAGTTCCCTATGCGATGAAAATGAACTTTATTGGAAGTGTTCTTTACTATTTTCCATATTCACTACAGTTATTAGATTTTCGAAAACAAATAATAATTTGATGAAAAAAAAATCCATCCCTTGTTGCAGATTCATTCCTCAGTCAGATGTTCAAGTCACCCAACAGTCGAGTTCCTACTGAGTCGCTCCCACCATTGGACACAGCTTCCCACCAGCAGTCGGTTCTCATCCTAAACTGCCTGGCACATCTCTTCAGCTGGATCCCACTCTCCACCACCATCACTCCCACCCTCCTCTCCACCATCTTCCACTTTGCTGGTTTTGGCTGTGAAGTGAACACATCCCATGGTACATCAATGTCCGCAGCGGCCAACTCTAGTTTCTCAGCGGGGAGCCGCTCACAGTCGCTTGGAGTTTTAGCCATGTGCTGCATCAATGAGTTGCTCTCCAAGAACTGTGTGCCAGTCGAGTTTGAGGACTTCTTGTTACAAATGTTCCAACAAACTTTCTATCTACTGCAGCGCCTTACCAAGGACAGTGCCACAGGTACATCGGGGAACCGGCTGACTGATATTGAGGATAGGTAAGTCAGAAAACGGTCTATTATTTACATGTGAAAACAGTGCATGTGACAAAAATTCAGTATTTTGTGAGATTTTCAATGTGAGCTCAATTGTCCTTATGCTAATGATTTAAATGCACCAGAACACCTGTATATCATTTAGCACCAGTTTTAGATTTATCATAAGATGCCATAATGATTTTCCTAGAGGCGTTTCTCAGGGATGTTTCCCAAAAGCAGAGCCTTTTACACCTAACATCATGAGAACAAAACTTACATGTAAAAGTCCTTAAGTTTCTTGTCATATAATATACATAAGTTACACACTCTTTTCTTACAGTTATGTTGCAAAGTTCACCGAGTTCCTGAGGTTGTTTGTTAGTATACACCTGCGTAGGTTTGAAGACAACCTACAGTTTCCCATGTTGGATTTCTTAGCCCTGCTCTTTAAGTATACCTTCAAACAACCCTCATCTGAAGGCTTCTTCAACTGCCTCGACATCTGGAGCATATTCCTAGACTACCTCAGCACAAAGCTAACGACACGACAAACCGACGGTGTCGCCTCGCTAGAAAGGTCAGTTAAAGTTTTGAGTTGTAAAGACATAGGTTGTTTTTTTTCTAGTATGTAATGTGTTATTGCCGTTCATTCTTAAGAATGAACGGCTATAGGAGGGGACCCATTCTTAAATACAAGCTCTCATAGTGGTGCTTCCTCGCTCTCCATGTATAATCCTCTCATAGGTACAGTATTGACTATGCCTATACCTGGATTAAAATCTGCAAATCAGTCAAGCATAGAAGTGGTGGCAGTGGTGGTGTTGGTGGACCTGTTATTGTAGACCCTGGGGACAGTGGTGGTAGCCCTGGACACCAGGCAGAGCCATGGTATATAGTATATAGAGCCCCCCCCCCCCCCCCCACCTCTGAATGGTGGTGGTGGCTGTGCTTCTGGGGTGGCCCCATACGTGCCTGGCACCACCTCCCCCAGCACCATGTGGTTCTCTTCTGCTGGTGGTGCGTTTCTCAGCACCACTGACTATTAACCCACTAAAGGCCACCTACATGTGTATTTATGTATACATGTACACATAAGTATGATGCACTTTTTTAGGAGTTTTAAGTGGCATGATGAATTGATGCGCATTTAAACCTTTATGGATGGCATGATGCATTGATGCACACTTAGACCTTTATGGATAGCATGATGTATTGATGCACACTTAACCCCTTAGGGATGTATTGATGCACACTTAACCCTTTATAGATGGCATGATGCATTGATGCACACTTAACCCTTTAGGGATAGCATGATACATTGATGCACACTTAACCCCTTAGGGATGTATTGATGCACACTTAACCCTTTATAGATGGCATGATGCATTGATGCACACTTAACCTTTAGGGATAGCATGATGCATTGATGCACAATTAAACCTTTATGGATGGCATGATGCATTGGTGCACACTTAGACCTTTATGGATAGCATGATGCATTGATTCACACTTAACCCTTTATAGATGGCATGATGCATTGATGCACACTTAACCCTTTATGAATGGCATGATGCATTGATGCACAGTTAACCCTTTATAGATGTATTGATGCACACTTAACCCTTTGTAGATTGCATGATGCATCGATGCACTCTTAACCTTTTATGGATGTATTGATGCACACTTAACCCTTTGTAGATTGCATGATGCATTGATGCACACTTAACCTTTAGGGATAGCATGATGCATTGATGCACAATTAAACCTTTATGGGTGGCATGATGCATTGGTGCACACTTAGACCTTTATGGATAGCATGATGCATTGATTCACACTTAACCCTTTATAGATGGCATGATGCATTGATGCACACTTAACCCTTAATGAATGGCATGATGCATTGATGCACACTTAACCCTTTATAGATGTATTGATGCACACTTAACCCTTTGTAGATTGCATGATGCATCGATGCACTCTTAACCCTTTATGGATGTATTGATGCACACTTAACCCTTTGTAGATTGCATGATGCATTGATGCACACTTAACCCTTTATGGATATCATGATGCATTGGTGCACACTTAGACCTTTATGGATAGCATGATGTATTGATGCACACTTAACCCCGTTAGGGATAGCATGATGCATTGATGTACACTTAACCCTTTATAGATGGCATGATGCATTGATGCACACTTAACCCTTCATGAATAGCATGATGCATTGATGCACACTTAACCCTTCATGAATAGCATGATGCATTGATGCACACTTAACCCTTTAGGGATGTATTGATGCACACTTAACCCTTTATAGATGGCATGATGCATTGATGCACACTTAACCCTTGAGGGATTGCATGATGCATTGATGCACACTTAACCCTTTATAGATTGCATGATGCATTGATGCACATTTAACCCTTCATGGGTGGCATGATACATTGATTTACACTTAACCCTTTAGGGATGGCATGATGCATTGGTGCACACTTAACCCTTTATGGATGGCATGATGCATTGATGCACAATTAACCCTTTATGGGTGACCTGCTACATTGATGCACACTTTAAGCATTATAATTAACCATGACAAAATAAATCACCACGGCTATGCCGTGCTTAACTGATTTCCTTAATCCATCAAATACACGCCTCCTAGTTGTTTTCCATGTGTGTCGGCCATCTTTGTTTTAGGAAACACAGGGATCCAGCTCATATATTGTCAATTTTAATCTTCAAAAGTTATCAGATGGATGTTAGTGACCATTGGGACACCTCAACTAGCTAATTTTATTGTTCTCCATATATGTCGGCCATCTTTGTTTTAGGAAACACAGAGATCCAGGCCATATATGGTCAACTTCGATCTTCAAAAGTTATCAGATGGATGTTAGTGACCATTGGGACACCTCAAGTACCTAATTTTATTGTTTTCCATGTGTATCGGCCATCTTGGTTTTCGGAAACACAGGGCTCCAGGTTATATGTGGTCAATTTTGATCTTCAAAAGTTATAGATGGATGTTAGTGACCATTGGGACACCTCAACTACCCAATTTTGTTGTTTTCCATGTGTGTCGGCCATCTTTGTTTTAGGAAACACAGGGATCCAGGTCATACATGGTCAATTTTGATCTTAAAAAAAAGTTATAGATGGATGTTAGTGACCATTGGGACACCTCAACTACCCAATTTTATTGTTTTCCATGTGTGTCGGCCATCTTTGTTTTAGGAAACACAGGGATCCAGGTCATATGTGGTCAATTTTGATCTTCAAAAGTTATCAGATGGATGTTAGTGACCATTAGGAGACCTCAACTACCCAATTTTGTTGTTTTCCATGTGTGTCGGCCATCTTTGTTTTTAGGAAACACAGGGATCCAGGTCATACATGGTCAATTTTGATCTTAAAAAAAAAGTTATAGATGGATGTTAGTGACCATTGGGACACCTCAACTACCCAATTTTATTGTTTTCCATGCGTGTCGGCCATCTTTGTTTTAGGAAACACAGGGATCCAGGTCATATGTGGTCAATTTTGATCTTCAAAAGTTATCAGATGGATGTTAGTGACCATTGAAAGACCTCAACTACCTAATTCTATTTTTTTCAATATGTGTCAGCCATCTTTGTTTTAGAAAACACAGGGATCCAGGCCATATATGGTCAACTTTGATCTTCAAAAATTATCAGATGGATGTTAGTGACCATTGGGAAACCTCAACTACCCAATTTTATTGTTTTCCATGTGTGTCGGCCATCTTGGTTTTAGGAAACACAGGGATCTAGGTCATATGTGGTCAATTTTGATCTTCAAAAGATATCAGATGGATGTTAGTGGCCATTGGGACACCTCAACTACCTAATTCTATTGTTTTCCTTGTGTGTCTGCCATCTTGGTTTTAGGAAACACAGGGATCCAGGTCATATGTGGTCAATTTTAATCTTCAAAAGATATCAGATGGATGTTAGTGACCATTGGGACACCTCAACTACCTAATTCTATTGTTTTCCTTGTGTGTCGGCCATCTTGGTTTTAGGAAACACAGGGATCCAGGTCATATGTGGTCAATTTCGATCTTGAAATGTTATCAGATGGATGTTAGTGACCATTGAAAGACCTCAACTACCTAATTCTATTGTTCTCCATATGTGTCGGCCATCTTTGTTTTAGGAAACACAGGGGTCCAGGTCATATATGGTCAACTTCGATCTTCAAAAGTTATCAGATGGATGTTAGTGACCATTGGAAGACCTCAACTACCTTATTCTTTTGTTTTCCTTGTGTGTCGGCCATCTTGGTTTCAGGATCACAGGGATCCAGGTCATATGTGGTCAATTTTGATCTTCAAAAGTTATGAGATGGATGTTAGTGACCATTGAAAGACCTCAACTACCTAATTCTATTGTTTTTCATATGTGTCGGCCATCTTGGTTTTAGAAAACACAGGGATCCAGCTCAAATATGGTCAATTTTGATCTTTCAAAGTTATGAGGTGGATGTTAGTAGTCATTGGGATACCTCAACTACCTAATTCTATTGTTTTCCATATGTGTCATCCATCTTGGTTTTCGGAAACACAGGGGTCCAGGTCATATATGGTCAATTTTGATCTTCAAAAGATATCAGATGGATGTTAGTGACCATTTGGACACCTCAACTACCCAATTTTATTGTTTTCCATGTGTGTCGGCCATCTTGGTTTTAGGAAACACAGGGATCCAGGTCATATGTGGTCAATTTTGATCTTCAAAAGTTATCAGATGGATGTTAGTGACCATTGGGACACCTCAACTACCTAATTCTTTTGTTTTCCTTGTGTGTCGGCCATCTTGGTTTCAGGAATCACAGGGATCCAGGTCATATGTGGTCAATTTTGATCTTCAAAAGTTATCAGATGGATGTTAGTGACCATTGGGACACCTCAACTACCTAATTCTTTTGTTTTCCTTGTGTGTCGGCCATCTTGGTTTCAGGAATCACAGGGATCCAGGTCATATGTGGTCAATTTTGATCTTCAAAAGTTATCAGATGGATGTTAGTGACCATTGGGACACCTCAACTACCTAATTCTTTTGTTTTCCTTGTGTGTCAGCCATCTTGGTTTCAGGAATCACAGGGATCCAGGTCATATGTGATCAATTTTGATCTTCAAAAGTTATCAGATGGATGTTAGTGACCATTGTGACACCACCACCACCAATACCACCACCACACTACTCCCAACCCTCACACACATTACTTATTTGCATATTTTAATCCAGGCATAGGTTTACTCCATACTATAGCAATGGGACAGGATTTTACATGGAGAGCGAGGAAGCACCACAATCAGAGCATATATTTAAGTATAGGTCCATTCCAAAGGCCATAGAGTTCATATATAATGATCTTTTTTCCTTGGATCATAATAGGAATATGCACGGCATTACAGCATTGCTGTGTTTACTTTCCTGAAAGTATGTTATAGATTAATAAATTGCAAAACACACAACATATGAAGGGCTTTTATATTCTGTATTAAAATAATATTTGTTCTGAAAATTTTGATCTAAGATCATATTAAAAATGTTGTAAATCAATTCTATACTTCTTAGAACATGATATGAATATGCACGGCATTACAGCTTTGCTGTGTTTACTTTGCCGAAAATATGGGATAAATTTCTAATCTGGGAAACGCACTGCAATTTAACTGCTTTTAGAATTGATATTAAACTCAGAATTGATCGTCAAATTTAAATATGAAATCCTAATATCTTGATCATAGATGACAGATCCTAAATTCAATCCTCTCAATTGCATCCTTAACACGGGCCTCTTGATCATAGATCTTAGATCCTAAATTTTCAATTGAATCCTTAACATAATCTCCTAACCATTGACCCCTTGTAATGTTATTATATATTTTAGGGAATTTATATTGATCAGGAATTGAAGTATTTAAGTGTTAGAATTTTGCATAGTCACCAGTGGTTGCCCTCTGAAATATAGGTAAAAAGAACCAATTAGCTAGAAGCATCGATAAGGGTAGGAAGAGGGTGCAACATGTCTAAAATACTAAAACACTTCAAGTGTAGGTTATGTGTACCAGGCGGTTACAATTGGCTAGAGTATCGGGGTGACGCTGTCACTTTGTACCACCTTTTTCTAGTTAGGGAAACTCCGAAAGGGTATGATCCAGGAACGTGAACCGAAGGGAGAGGCAACAGTTGGACACCCACCCAAACAATGTGCCCATGGAGATGCAGTAGAATGTCGTAAACATACATTGTTTGACTCCTACCATTTATCACTCACATGAATCTCTGTTTCAGTTATAAAGAAGCCCTAGTCACGCTCGTCGTAAACGTCCTACAGAAACTTCAGTTCCGTTTTAACCATTCACAGCTAGTCGAGTTGGATGACGAAACACTAGATGATGATGTATGTACTCCTCAGTTCATGTATATGAAATATTTTGTAGGCAATTCAGTCAATGTCATCTGTCCCAATAACGCTATGAAAGAACCTTTTTTACATGATGTATAATAGACTTGTAAATGTTATAATAGTGACCCGTATCTACAAAATACACTAAAAGTCACTATTCTTCTATTTGCCATGTCCGCACTATCAAGCAGCAAATGATACTTTACACCATACCATAAAACATATGGGAGATGAACATGCATATTGATTGCATACAGATACAGCCCCCTTAAACCTGAAATGATTCTTCGTTTTCTAGGAGGAGACCGAATGGCAACATTTTCTTCGTCAGTGTCTTGAAACAGTTGCAAAAGTTGCTGAGCTGCTACCTGAAGAAATCTTCAAACGAGTTGTGAGTGTCACTATTTGTCACACCTACATATCTATAGATATTAATGTCTCAATGAATTTAGACCTTCTGCAAGCAATTTCAATTCAATATTATAATATTTGTTTACATTTTGATATTTCCATCTTATAAATTATTTATTCATTTTGATTTCCAGTATCAACCATTCCAAGAGAATCTGGACATGTATATGGGACTGGAGCCTTACATGTCCACCTCCCCTGATGGTGTCATCACCCTTAATATTGCCAGTGAGAACCAGTGCCGGAGACTACACTGCTCACTGCGGGACTTGTCGTCACTTCTCCAAGCCTTAGGCCGCCTCGCTGAGCACTTCATTGGGGAGAAATTCATGGACCACTTCGCTGATGCGCATATGCTTATGGAAAGGTGGGTGGTGGCCAATCATGTTTATAACAGTAGGTTTTTCGTGATGACAAATTTATACAGGGGAGGATTCCCTCCCATGTTCCTGTTTTACCTTTTAGAACTTTACTTTCCTAGCCCTTCTTGTAAGGGGTCTATGAATTTCCTTTTTTGCCTCTCTTACCCCTCATCCATTCCAGGGCTCCTTTAGCCTGGTCTGCCAGGTACATGAGCAGGCACAGACATATATCTATATTCAACTGATGTCTAGTGCATTCTGTGGTAGCGGTAAAAATGATGTAAACAACCATTACATACTCGCTCAATAATGCCTTATTCAGGTTGATAGCTGCGTGTGCGTATGGAACAAAGACCAAGCTGTATCGCGCACAATCTGTAGCAGGGGAGGTACTCCAGGCTGACTTTATCGAAGTGTGAGTATTTCAACAACTTAATTATATCCAAAAAAGAATTATACATCTCTCTAGTTCTATTCAAACTAATATTGAAGGTTGTTGAATTAACAATGTCGTGACATTTCAGCCATTATAGTGCAGGTAAAACTGTATTGCTGAGTATAAAAGACTAAGTGCATGTAAATGTAGAGTACTATTGAAACTCCTATAGATATATGTAGATGGTCAGCAGATTCAAAGCACGTGTAAGATTTGATGGGGTCCAACTATTAATGCATCAGGAAAACCTCCAATTTCCTCCAATATAGATATCATTCCTCAAATATACACCTCTTATAAAATTGTAACTGTATACCGGATAAAGTAATTATCATGTTACATGTACTAAAATATGGATTTCTTCTGTAGACATGCACAAGCCTTAGCGACAATAAAGGCCAATGCCAGCTGGTTAGCTCAATTCTACGCTGAGTCGCTCTCCCACCCCGAGCAGCAACAGAAGTGTGCGGTCATGATATCCTCTCTAGTCGACACTCTTATTCCACTCTTCAAAGAAGATGTAAGCACAAAACTTTTTTTTGCACCCTAAAGAAAGCATTTTCATGCTAAATAATTCTTAATACTTTATGTTTATTGCCACACTAAACTTGAAAAAGAAATGATATGAACAAAGCTATAGGACTACCCTCTTTTATGGATGTATCTCACTTGCAAGAAAAGAAGTTTTAGGTACAGTGACCGTACACAGTAAGAAAAAAAAGATTACTTAAAAGATGGCTGATATTAAGCCGGCCTTTATGAAGTCATTTACTACAAAATTTTAAATACATTGCGTCACTGACATCATTAGTAGCGGTATCGCCAGAATTATGAACATTCTTTATCAAGCTATTATATCAATCTCGCTTTCTGCAGGTACCAGCTAAGGTGGCTCACTCGGCGGCACACCTGCTGCTGTCTCTCACCACCACCGTCCGTGCCTCATTCCTGCTACAACTCAACCCTATACAACAACTATACACCGACGTGGGACGTGGGGCCCTCAGCTCCCACTCCAACCAGGTTAGTTTATAGGGGTCCCATCATGATAGTACAGATGTTTTGGTCACGTACCAACCCCAACATACTGGACTTCCGGAAGCCTTGTTGCCTATAGAGCCTGTTGAGTTTCCTGAAACCGTAGCACTTTCTCGCCTCCTTTCGCGGAAACAGTTGAGTTCCGGTGACATCGCCCACGCATTTCATGTTTATTTACACCCATTATTACAAAATAACAGCATATATCTAGACCCTGCAGCAATTATATATGAATAAATGGTGGTTTCTTTATTGATATCAATCAGTAATTCATGTACAGGAAGGAAATTGAAGCTTTTATGACAATCTCCAATCTGACTGAAATGCGTGGGCGACTTCACCGGAACTCAACCGTTTCCGCGAAAGTAGGCGAGAAAGTGATACGGTTTCAGGAACCTCAACAGGCTCTATTCCTTACCGTTGCAATAGTTCCAAATCTACCTACTCTGAAACACATTCCCTTCATTGGCGATCAATAGGGTTCATCAATACGAATCCATTGATGTTCTTGGTTAGTCAATACGACCAATATTTCAATATTTACAGCCATATTGGTAAACATTCCTGTACAAATCTATTACGGAATGCTCGCGGAAATGACGGGAACAACCAGGATTAGTAAGATGCGCCATGTAATGTATTGATTACGCGACTCTGATTGGTCTGGACGAAAAGCAATGATTTGTTTACAGAGGGCGCCACCACACACCCACGGCAGACATAGTTTGGAGGTGAATAACAAAGCAGTGCTCACCACTGGCAGGCTATGGGACCAATTGTGAGGGTGGAGAAAATATAAGTTTTTTTCAAGTTCCTTTCAATCAAAACACTTGAAACTTCTAGCGAGTGACCTTTAGATGTTGGTGGATATTGGGTGTGAATATGAATTAATTTGACTGAGAATATTTTGAGAGAATGAATTTTAAAATTATTACTCCAGTGCACCTCTTCTCTGCCTATCCCGCAAGGCCAGAATCCAAAGTTTAATGATTTCAAAATGGTGCTTCTCCTCATAACACCTAAATTAAACTTTCAGCGAGTCATCATCCATTATAAAACTAATGATTTGTGAAGTTTGAATTCAATCTGTTAAGGTAAACTATCAAAAATAACAATTTAACCCAATGGTTAGTGCCAGCCTTGCAGCTCCCTTATGGGATTCCTGTGCGAGGATTCACCTCCATAAAATGGAGGTGGTACCAGTTGCAACAAGGTATAGCCAACTTTTACCTCATTTAGCTTGATTTTCGTCCAGACGACATTCCATGTATATTTATGTACTGGCACAATCATGGTGGGTCCAGAAGGTTCCCTATTCACATGGCACGAGTGGGCCTTTAAATTTCTTCAGATACTATCTATGCATACAGATTGGCAGTATTCTTTAACTATGAATAAATAATTCATAACTTCAATTGATATGCTATATATTCGCATATTACACAACAATACAAAGATCACACTGTGTTTACGTTCTATCAATTCAAAAAAAGACATCACAAGTAAATAAAAGCAATATACCCGGGGTCCTATCTTGATGGCAGATATTCAAATAGCGTACATATGTCTCTATGAAAAATAGGAAAATATTACTCATATTTCTGCCTTTATTGGAAAAAGGCTCCTTCTGGTCCGTGCAAAATGAAACATAATCTTCTACCAAGCTCTTGC
The DNA here is from genome assembly GCA_949317995.1 of Acholoe squamosa. Lineage (NCBI taxonomy): Eukaryota > Metazoa > Annelida > Polychaeta > Phyllodocida > Polynoidae > Acholoe > Acholoe squamosa. The sequence continues at coordinate 62,755,407 of OX439040.1, forward strand.
CAGGGGAAGATTATTCCAGGCTCTTTCAGCTTTATAGGCAACACTTCTTCTTGTGATCTGCTTTTTAGCAGTCACATATTTCAAAAGCAGGCCCTCATTTGCATGTGTGGCTCTTACTGGGGTTATTGTATTGCCTGGTATTCTAGACTTTTTGTAAGCAAACTTGTGATGTACGTCTGTCCTCTCGGTAATTTGTATCTGTTAATCTATGGATTGTTACAGTAGAAGTACATATATAAAGGCAAGGGGCATATTTCATTTCATTATTTTTTATTTTGTTGTAAATTTTACCTTGTGCCTTGGTACCTGATTTTCACATTCCTTGCAAAAACAATAGCTATTAGCTTGCATATTATCCTCTAAAAATTCCCTCCAAATGGGGCTTGGAGGGTCAACAAATTCCGCCCCGGCTTATGTACTGATCAGCCTGGTCCAAAGAGTACCAAAAGCAGGACACAGGCTTCCCTAGCCCACTTAAAAGGGTCTATATCTCCTCTTTCCTATCCCCTCAGGATGTGTGTGGTGCACATATGCGCGGGCACTGACACATTCCTCTGTTAAATTATCAACCTGTGAAGCACGAGATAGCCACTTAGTGCCGCTAAAGTGCTGTAAAACACAAATCAATCAATCAATCAATCCTCTAAAAAAAAGTAATTAATTTGCTCATCGAATTCGGCTTTCCCACTGCAGGTCCAGTTATTAGTCTACCGGTCGCTGTCACTACATCTCCTGCTGCCCTGGCCCAACCACTCAGAGAGTGAGCAGGGGTGGGCCATGCGTGCTTCAAACCACAACAGCCTTATCAAACAACTCACCGCCAACTACGCACAGATCAAGGACATCTCACACCTAGCTGATAACAAGGCTCTACAAGAAGAAGGTGATTATTTTTTGTGATATTTTACATGTATTATATACCAAAAACTCTTTGTGTAAAGCCGTGACCATATATACTGTAAAACCCCGCTCATAAGCCGACCCCAGTCATAAGCTAAATGTTATAAGCCGATTTTGATGCATAAATTTCCCTAATTTCTCTTTGATCTATTGTAATAAAACCCCGCTCATAAGCCGAGGGTAGAGTTAAGGGGAAATTTAGAAGCCAGTTTTGGTCAAAAATAGAAAAAAAAATCCGGCTTATGACCAGGGTTTTGCGGTATGTGTAAAATAAGAATAGCTACTATGCCTTATGGGGTTTCTAAACTCTCATAAAGGAGAGGCTTGGCTTGCAAATGCAGTGTCACTGCACTGTGCCGACAGTTTATTCACAGCACTGCATTGATGCCTCATGACAAAAATGAAGATTTAAGTAATACAGCATCTTGCCACCAAAAAAAAGTCTCCCTATCAAAACCCTCTCCTGTTCCACCCTATATAGTGAAGCCGGTGTTGAAGCGGACGTTGGCGATCCTGACAGACCTGGTGGAGCAGGTGTCGGTGCTGGGCGTTACTAAAAGTAAACAGATGTGTTACCAGTCCATGCAGGAGGCAGTCAACAGTACCCTCTTTGTGCTACCCATCTTTATCAACCAACCAGGTAAATACACAGAGACACTTTTACTGGTACATTTGTAGGAATTCCCATGATTTAGAGAATTACCCAAATATTCTGTATACTGTTATTCACTTATCGAAAACGCATTGATTATGGGCTTCCCTAGCCCACTTTGGGCTTCCCTAGCCCACTTAAAAGGGTCTACTTCTCATAGAGAAAATGAGCTACAGAGTAAACACTAGTTATCATACATTATGTTTAGATGTGATGGAGGACATCCTGGGTTTCTTCCTGGCCCTCCTACAAGGACTAAAGACTCAAATGGGGATGGGTTTCACGGAACAGACGCTGCAGGCCTTCCTCTCCCTGTACACAAGGTAAAACCTGAAACAGTTTGGTTCCCTTAAACGGTTATGAATGAGAAATCACAGGACCAATTACTGGCCAAGATATAGAACAATGTCTTTGGCAGAAATAGATCACTTGAATATTAGAAATAATTTGAAAAGTTCGGAAAAGATCGGTAAATGACTTAAAATTTCAGTACACATTTTTTTTATTGAGGTCTGATTGGTTAATACTTCCCTTATTCAATTTCTGTATTCTTAGAGAACAATTAGCAGACACGATATTACATGATGGAGGTGCAGGACATAAAGTTATAGACAAGTGAGTAGACTGGTGTGTTTTTTTCTATAAGTAAACGTCATAATGTACTAGTGCAGTACTGACGAGTGACTGCGAGCTCTGCATTGGTACCACCACATATATGACGAAATTAACGCAAACCTCTTGGCATCATGCGACTCATAAAAGTGCTGAACACTATCATGCACCAGAGTAAAATTGGGATGTTAAAGAATAACTTAACTTAAGTTCTCCGTACTGTCTTGTTCCTTGCAGTATATCTGGCCACATTTCATTTCAGATTTTTAATGATCTTTGAAGTCATTGTGCGCGAGCCGGGATCAGCATTCAAGACGTTTCTACCAGGGATCATCACAATTTGTATGGAGCAGATCTACCCTATTGTAGCAGAGGTATGTGGGCACCACACACCTTCTCAACCGAACTGTTTAACCTGTGTATCATAGATTTATAGGATGGATGTGCAGTTTAGATATTGTACCTAGGCCATGTATACCAGGTACACTATGGTATTGCCTAATAATCTCATCTATATCATGTTGCAGCAAGTGTAGTGATAGAGTAAAGAAATTTGATACCTGTTCTTGAAATGACCGCAATCTTTGTTCGTCTTAACACAGCGTCCGTCTCCGGACATCAAGGCTACATTGTACCGGTTACTGTTTGAGCTGCTCCAGAACAACTGGTGCTACTTCTTCAAGGGTAACGTGCTTGCCAAACTAAACGCACAGAACGAGGAGGTCTACAACCAGCAACACTTTGTTGCCATTATGCAGGTAAGGAAAAGGCTTTTTTCTTTTTTTTTTAGTTCAAAAGGTTTAAATTGACAGTGATACATGGGAGTAACATTCTTCCAGTAGATAACTTGAAATGGTTGTTTTTGCAACTTTTATCTCTATAAGATATTTGTGATTTGCACTTTTCTTGGTGTACAAACAGACACCTTTATTTTCTTTTTATATCAATGTAAAATTGGATAGAGGTTGACACTGAATATTGTAACATGGCTATAAATTTTGAATTGTATACATCGGTTTGCTCTGTGATCCTAAGATGATGTCATTTCTTTCCCTAGGCATTTGGCCAGTCATTCCTTCAGCCGGATATTGATGTGTTCAGACAAAACCTCGAGTCATTGGAAAACCTCAACTCTAAATGGAAGCTATATCACAAAGTAAGGCAACTCTTTCCTGAATAGATTTTACTAAAAAAATGGATTCTTTGAAATAGATTGATCTTGAATAAGTATACACCACCCAGTTATATGTAATCCCTGTTGTGTCATAGCCATTCTATGCAAGTGAATGTAATAAAATAATCAAATATAGACGTGAGCATATGGCGGATTTGTTTGACCAAGCTCTATGAATCTTAACAAATTGAAACAGCTAATGATTTTTTTATTTTTATTGAAACACCAATTTATTTTCTCCCAACAGAAAATCTTTAGGGAGATGATGTTGATGCAGTTCCTGAACGTGCTCCTCCAGGCCTTGCTTCACAAGTCACATGATCTCCTGGCCGAGGAGATCGGAATCACTGCATACAACATGGCCGCTGTTGACTTTGACGCCTTCTACGGGAGCTTCATTACGCAATTCTTAACAAGCTGTGAGGGCCTCGACCAGAGCCAGCGTATGATTCTTGGCTCCAATTTCAAAATGGACAAGGTGAGATTTATTCCTCAAAATTTATTTCATAAGCTAGTATCAGAGTTCTTTGGACGCCTTGATAGTGTTCTTTGGAGAGGTTAGACTAAGGGGCACAAATGCAATGTTTGTTTGACATCAAAGCTTGAACAAATGAAATTTAATAATGATTTGATAATGTTAGCTTGTCCTTACACATCATAATAAATGTATACTGATTAATTTGCAGGATCTTCCTTCCTTCACACAAAGCATTCACCGGTTTGCCAATGATCTCCGCTATTACCGGCTATGTAACAACAGTCTACCCGAGGGATCAGTCAAGTTGTGAGCCCTGCCCCCACCCAACCTGTTATCATATCTTATCTCACCTCAGGTTTTTAGGGGCAGGCAGATACCAAGTAGGCTATACCTTAGCATACCTATTCAACACATGTATAATGCCGGTGAATATTGATATGGAAATTACTGTGAAAACTAGTCTTATTTATATTGAAAGTAAGGCTTGGTTTTATCAGTCATTGTCTCATCATCGTTTATTATTACAGCTATATATTCTTGGTGATTCCAAAGATAATCTGTAAATGTACATGTAATTATTGTTAAATGAGATGTAAATATAATTTGTTTTTAGTCTGATTAGAGCCATGTTGGGTTTCAGTGTGTAAAAGTGGGCTGTCTGCTTTGTCTTTGAAATGACCATTTAAAATGTTGACCATCTATTAAAGGACACATGATCCAGATTCTTGTGTCTTCATGATGCACCAATATAGTATTGGCGAGTAACTCGCCACCACTTCATTTGCGCATCACACTAGCCCATTGAGAGTGTATCAACCCTGGAGGCCAGCATGATGCATGAGTTACTCACCGGCACTTCACTACAACATTACAAGTATACATGAGGCCCTGCTGCTCTTGAAGGGTTCATCATAGTCAGTAAAGAAATTTACACATGTGTACATAAAAAAAACAGTATATATACTCATGGAAATACAATACCAGCATTGTTTTAGGGAGGTAACATGTGCACATACATGCACTATGGCTATCTATACCCAACCTCAGGTCCGGTTTCATATGCCGGTATATAATGTTGCAGCGCTTTTCAATGCCGCTTCTTGGGGGATGATTCTGCTTTACCCTTGCACAAACGAAAGGTGGCTCCATTATGACTGAACGGGTTGTACATCTAAAATGTCTCATTTGACATCGCTTCAATCAAGTATATCTTTAAAATCTTTCATTTACAAATCCAACTTTTTTTAAGGATGAATGTTTGTTTGTATTTTTGTGGGTTTTTTGTCAGGATGGTGGGGTCATTTTTGTCGTGTGCCCTCTTGTTAGGGAACTATGTTGTATTCAGTGGCCTGGGAGACTATACTAACAGTGAAATATTTAGTTATCTTTTATAAAACTTTTCTAACGGTCTACATGTGTGCTTAAGAATGTTGATAATGTATCCTCAGATTGGCTCAATAATCTGTAATCTTAAATCTCAACCTATTACAAAGAAATCTCTGAAACTTAAATAAGGTGTGTTAATGATTGTTGTGTTTCCAAGTTAAAAGCTCCAGACTTTGTTTGATATGCGATACTGGTGTATTTGGATGGAATCAAATGGGGCTTAAATATCGCAATAGTATAGAATTTAAATTCATCTGCTGATTAGATGAGAGAAGTTGTACTTGATGCTTCAGTACATGTATTAAGGTTGAACTACTCAAGTCTTGTTCATGTAGCATTATGATGAGCAAAAGTTATTCAAACACAAGTCCCCAAAACTTTCAATCTGATGATAGATATAACTAAAAGCCATTGTCGTGATACAGGATGTTTCACGTTCTATTAACAGTCAAAGCTAATCATACGCTTTATTTAATAACATATCTATCAATTTGAGTTGTGTCTGCCGGGCTAGAAATTTAGTGAATTCATGACTCGCAGCTAGCGCTACCTGCAAAGTCACAGTTGCATCTTTTGGTTTTGATGTGATGCATACAAGGTACCGAGAAGATGTTACAATAATGAAGAATTGCACTCTCGCCTTAGTTTGGGTCTGGTCTAATAGTTCCTGTGCATTTCAAATTTTCAAGATCAGAATTTACTTGGTTTCTTGTCAAGTAGTGTGTCATACAGTATACCTCTTTAAAGTTCACGTCCCTTTGTTGTTATGAGACATCCAATTCAGTGCTGGCAAGCACCAATGCAAACTTTTGACCTTTCTGGTGTTTATTAACCCCGAACATAGGGCTGGAGACCCATTTCTGCGGTTACATTTGCGCGTCGTGGTGACAGATATCCACAGTGGATTTCAGAATTTGCAAACCTGTATTTCTGTTCTGTCCTTGTCTCAACGTCAAGTGTAAACAGAATTGCAAGCAAGTACCAAGGGGGTAGGGATAATTTGTCTTTTCTAGCCGAATGCTATATTGACCAGTCTAGCACTTAGTCTTTTTTTCTAGTAACCATTGTTTATATGTTCAAATTTGTTGCTAAGGACATTTGCCACAGGCACAGGGTTTGACCTATTAATGTTTCTGCGATATAGTGTCGATAGCGTTCAAACTGCCTACGATATAGCTTAGCATGGATAAATATGCCTATTAGTATATATTTGTATTAACATTTAGATGCTTATTGTACTACGCTTTACAAGGGTTCTGTCATTTTCACAGGCAGGTGATTTTATAGAATTAATAAAACAATGTAGAATGATAGAATACGAGGCTCTAAGCCAAGTTAAAAGCTCCAAACTTTGTGAAATGGGGATATCTTAATTGAATATGTGCAATATGATGATGTTAGGGAAAAGAGTTGTAGTAGGTGAAACTGACGTTTATATATAGGAAAAACATAATTTTAAGAGCATTTATTTATCTAACCGCGTGTATAAATGTACATAGAACTCATTGTGTGCAAAATGGTTGTGTACAAATATCTTTATTCACACATCACACTAATAATACTGCTTAATATTTCATTTTTGTTCCTTATTTGGGAATAGAGTGTGTTTTGTACAAAAGGTACTCTAGCTGGCCAAATCAAGACCAAGTTTGATGATTCTGAAAATTACAGCATTCCCCACAGATTATTAGGACCTATCCTGAATTAAGGAATTCACAAATGATAAAAGGTATGAAATAAATCGTCTTAACATTCCGCTGTACCTACCTAACACAACTACAAACACTGTACACTATTGTTAATAATATACAGGTGCTTAGATAATGTATGCATTTTGTGATGATGAGTAAAGGGTAAACACTGAATTCAGTAGTATATATGTAGCAGAATCTATATTTTAAGTAGTCTATTTTTGCCGAATGACACCTGTTGTTTTACTCTGTGTGAAGCCAAAACTTATACCATATTGGCCTGTACAAGCGTCAGTTCTTTTACTAGTACCGTAATCTCTCGCGTAGAAGACGCGGTGCGCATAGAAGACGCACCCCCAACTCAAGAAAGGCTGGTTCGCATATAGGATGCACCGCTTAGGGGTGATTTTTGTAAATTCAGAACTGTTCTATAGTAAAAGACCCCGCGTATAAGACGCACCCCCTTCTTGGGGAAAACCTATAAGACGCACCTGGCCTTTGTTTGGCGTATAAGACGCATCTTATATGCAGGAGATTACGGTACCTCAATTAGCGCTGGATGTAAGGTGGAATTGAAATGTGGAAAATGCGCTACAAACTACCACAAAACCCCCCATATCAAGCGCACCCAAATGTTGGGAGAATGAAGCCCTACTTGAAAAGGTTCATTTTCCTTACTATAGTTTATACAACACCAATTGCAAGCAGTTCATGAATGTCATATAAGATGCACCAAGGTATGAAATGGTCTATAAACAGCAGCTTATATGCAGGGTTTTGCGGTAGTTTTGAATACGCACTGGCCTTATATGAGGACCAAGGCACCGCCTTGTTAATATCAAAGCGCCCCAGAGTTATGCTGGCCACTATGGTATAATAGAGAGTATGAGATGGTGAACAAGGAGCCAGAAATGCTGTTAATGTCATATATACTGGTTTTCTTGTTCTTGCCACTTATTAAGTTGGAGGACTGATGTATGGTGCCCTTCCCATCTGGCAAGAACGGTGTGTAAGAGTTATTGCCAACCGGTGTGTCTGCCATTATTTATTTCGCTGGGCGTGGTGATTCCCACTGATAAGATGCATCATGATGGGTACCGTGTGTCCCCATATGCATAACATCACTACGGCATCATGGTTATTCTTATCAGTGCTTATTGCCGTTACTAGCACAAGTCTATATATGCATATAAACCCTTCTTTATTGGCATACTCTCAAGGAGTTGTTCTCAAACTTGATTAAACTATGCAGCATAAATGGCAAATCCAGTGATGTATTAAGGCAGTACCGCCTCTCCAGACTCCTCTCTATGTTGCAACAATGGTCAGTGTGGAAATGTCTCCAGAAAAAGGATTGTCCTTTCATTTCTTTCTCTTTTTTTGGAAGAGTTAAATGTCCGCCTACGAATAAGGTAATCCTAAATAGGATGAGGAAAAAGCATTCTTGGATACCTACAATATTCTGTACCATTCCAATATATGGAAAAAGTATTATATCTTCATGCAACTTACTTAATTGTTTCCATTTTTTAATACTTGTGCCAAGCTTAAAGCATGTTAAGAATGTTTTTTTAAAAAAGATGAGGTCACATTTGCATATAAATACATCATGGCCTATGCCCTCCGCTGATCAATGTGATACACAAATCTTTATGTAATATAAAGTCATGGACTTTGTAAATAAAAGGACATTGTTTCTAGGTATAATCCACCATTATCTGTTTTGATTTGAAAATTGCAGGCAGTTTATGTACCGATGTACCCTGCATATAAGGTGCATCTTAAATGCAAAACCAACCCCAACAATGGGGCAATTTGAAAGCTACCATGCTATACCGTATCGTCGTGTTTTGGCGTCAGGATTTGAATAATTGCCTGTCTCAAAGAGACCATTGAATATATATATATATATATATATATATATATATATATATATATATACACACATATATATACACACATATATATACACACATATATATACACACATATATATACACACATATATATACACACATATATATACACACATATATATACACACATATATATACACACATATATATACACACATATATATACACACATATATATACACACATATATATACACACATATATATACACACATATATATACACACATATATATACACACATATATATACACACATATATATACACACATATATATACACACATATATATACACACATATATATACACACATATATATACACACATATATATACACACATATATATACACACATATATATACACACATATATATACACACATATATATACACACATATATATACACACATATATATACACACATATATATATATATATACATATATATATATACATATATATATATATATATATATATATGTATTCCATGGAGCACGAAAGCTAGATTTCAAATGAGCGCCTCTCTTCTATAAGGGCCGCGGTTCATGCCCATCCAAATCTATAAGTGCCAGGGCGTTTGTTCACGACAATACGATACCTAAGATGAAGTAGCTGTAATCAAAGGCAAGTAACATGACATGCATTGGAGAGGAACACAATGACAATCAGTAAAGATATGTAAATTCAGATATATTGATTTGTATATCGACTTGGATAAGAATTCCTAGCATCAAAATTTCCATGCCATAAGTGTAAGCACTGCCATTGAAATGAGTATGAATAGAGACCCTTGTGGGACTGCAGATGCAGAATCTGCCTTTTCATCTTGCACCACAGCAAAGATCCTTGCGGGTGCGCCACTCCCATTCTCAAAAGGCAGTGCTGCAACATAAACAGTTGCACCCTTAGGGGGAAGTAGACCGATATTGTTTACGTTCTCAACTCCAAACCGACCTCTGCTGAGGAGAGCTATGTGTGCTTCATGGTTGATGCTCTGGCCAGCATCAAAAGACATGCGGTCAGAGCCAATACCTCGTATGTTGCGGTTCTCAATCAGCCATTCAATGCTCTTGCTGCTGAAGCCTGGAAAGTGCAGAGAGGTAGCATCGTGTGGAGTGGCTGTCCCTAGGTAGGCTTTGTGGTCCCAGTAGTGCTGCAAAATACAAACAGTGATTCAAATATTTTGTTTGTTTTCTTTTACGCTGATACTATTGAGTATGGGTAAAATCCCAGCCTATTGCCCAAACATACCATAATCTCTCGCGTATAAGACGCGTCTTCTACGCCAAACAAAAGGCTGGTGCATCTTATAGCTTTCTCTCAAGTTGGGGGTGCATCTTATACGAGGGGTTATTTTACTATAGAAAAGTACTAATCTTACAGAATTCAGTCTTCAGAGGTGGGTCTTATATGTGAAACAGCCATTGGCTAGTTAGGGGTGTGTCTTCTATGTGCACTGCGTCTTCTACGCGAGAGATTACGGTAGTTCCCGTAGGTCAGGGAAATAGAGTGATCGGGGAAAATAAGGGGATATTTATGAAAATCTGGCCATATAATTCACTTGTATTTGTTTTACACAAGTCTCCCCTGAGGGCACTCAAAGATTATTTCCAATGAGGGCGGTTTTTTTTTCTCTAAAAGTTTTGATTTACTATCAATATCATAGCTTACCTGGCTTATAATTGATGTTCTTGATAAGACCTTTGGTATAGATTTAAGATTAAATGTTGGTATGTCATGCTCTGTGGCGTCATAATTTGGTCACGAAAATACAACATTTTTGGTCTGGAGAAAGTCAGGGGATTTCATTCCGATAGCCAGATGGTGCTGCCATCCAGGGGAGAGAGCCAGAAGCTCCAGTCAGGTAGTTCTGGTTTCTGCCACTTGGTGGTGTTAGGTTCTGCCAGACCTAATAGCTCATGAGTTGCTCCACAACATAGTCCCTGTCCAAATGCACCCTATTTCTTGTATGTTAATGTAAGCAAATGAAACTTGTTGACTATTGTACATCCATGTATAATGACTTGATTAATAGTTAAAACATGATATATAGTTCCTGAAGTTAATGGTTCATTGAGTAAGGGGAACTACTTGCATGGTATCATTACGCCTGGCAGCCATGATTGAGCAAGCCACAACAACAACCAAATGATGTGAATTTTTTGAAAGAATCCCACTGCCAAGACCTGTATAAAGCTGCAGCAAGGGGGTGTGGATGGGGGGTCCCCCATGTCACATGTTGATTTTAAGAAATGGTCATGTCACATGTCACTTGGATCCCCATGTCCCATGTCACCTCTAAGAACCTATCATGTCCCATGTCGATTTTAAGAAAGCACCTATGTCATGTCACTAATATTTTGCCTCATGTCACTAAGGCCCATGTCACATGTCGATTTTAAGAAATGGCCATGTCACCATGTCGAATTTGGTGGTCCACACGCATCAGCAAGGTAAGAATCTAAGAGATGAAACATTTAAGATTTATTTGACTGTTTTTGATGTATGATGGTTAATGTATCAGTGTAAATTTGAGCATATGAAAACATGGCAAGCCAAGCATCATGTATGCCAGTATTGAACAAAGGGTTTGGCCATTCAGAATATGTAAAGACATCTTCACTGTTGTTTGGTGTACTACAAGTTATTATATATGCATTATGAAAATACTCAGAGTGTGTAGTTCAAGAGTTTGCCACCAGGTGATTGTGTTGATTCATATCGTGAGTTCAGAGATATATGTATGCCATCTCTGCTATGGTAAATAAGGCTAAGCATGTCATTATTTACTGGTATTATCACTCAAGTAACTGGTATGATTTTGTGTCTGACCACAATTTATCGGTAATTTTGCTATTGTTATTGAGCAATATTTTGCCTATTTTGGTGTCTCAAAAATGAGTATTTTTGAGTATTTACATGGATATTTGTATCATTTTAAGAAAAGAATTTGTGATATTTAAGGTACAAATTTATGATAAATGTAGCCTTAAGGCTGTATTTTATTGGACATGATAAGCCTAAATTTGGGAAATATTTCTATGACAAAAATTGGTATTTTTTAGGCTGAATATTTGAGAGAATATTTGCTATTTTCTATGAATATTTCTGAGCAAGTCTGTTATCCAGTTATTGGATTAAGAGAGGTTTGTGTAAGCATAAAGATGATCATTTGTGTATTTTCTATATATTCTATGGAAAATTGTGACTGCTGTGTATTTTAGAGATTCATCATTTCTCTTTATAGTTTTCACGGTGTTTACGTAACAATAAACATCAGTTATCAACCAAAGACTATGTTTGCCCTTCCTTATATACCGGTCAAGGCCTACAGGTTTCATTACCTACCTTAGCCCCATCAGAATTGATGAATACAATCGATCTGTTTTCCATCCGTCCATTGGTTTCTTCAAATTCTGTAAAATATCAGAACCGAAGGGGTAATTATAACATTTGATATACTGGTGATTAAAAAAAAGAAATCAACGGAGAAAAAATAATAATGATAAACAAGACTACATATTAGAGAGTTGTTTTTTCCTTTCACATATGGATCGTTTTTTTGAGGAGGACCTGTTTTGGTTGGAGATGAAATATTCCACCTGTTTACAAAATAGAAATGCAAAACACAAATATATATATATATATATATATATATATATATATATATATATATATATATATATATATATATATATATATATATATATATATGTGTGTGTGTGTGTGTGTGTATATATATATATGTATATATATATATGTATATATATATATATATATATATATATATATATATATATTATATGTCAAGTCTCACTTTGTATATCTTGTACTGTGAGGAGGTAGTCCCTGTCCGTCCTTGCCCCTGCAGTGACATCGATGACCACTGCAGGCCCTACCAGATCTTCAGCAGGAATCTCATTTATGTGGATGCCCGTCTCCCATGTGTGGACTGGGGCATCTACATGTGTACCTGTATGTTCACTGAATGACACATCATTAGCCTCTACCCTGGAATTAAAGCACAATGCAATTATTGATATAATAACCGAGAGGCATATCTATATAGATTAAATTGGCAAGAACTTGTCTGCATTAATTGGTCTGCTTGCTGACCCTAGCAGACGTTTTTTTTTATTAGCTACATGGGTATATAAGTTCAGCCAATGAGACCATAAAAATACGTTTATATCAATGTATGTACTAAAAGAATATTTTATTTTGAACCACTTTTGTGTTAGGTTACACAATTTTAACTACCGTAAATTCTCCCGTATAAGCCTCATCCCTGGTATAAGCCGCACCCTGAGTTTGAAAGGAGGCTATGAGGTACAACTGGGGCTTAAAAATTGACAGTTTAGTACTGTTCTATGGTGTAAAAAACCCCTCATATAAGCCGCACCCCTTCTTTTGGCTGATACTATAAGCCCACATTTGATTTGGATTCTGGTATAAGCCGCGGCTTATACGAGAGAATTTACGGTAATAGGAAAATGATAACCATAACACAAAACATATGCTTTTATTTCCTAACACTAATGTTCAACAACGTTTTTGGACATAAGAAAATTGTCCTTTACAAACCATTTACTCAAACCCTTTCCAAATATTCCCAAAAGTTCGAAATGTGTATTTTGGCCTATAGTGGGCACACCCCCCCCCCTCCCAGAGGGCAGGATTGTGCCATCTAGTCATGGATAAAGATACGAGGAGGATTAGGGGGTAAGGGTTGGGAGCATGCGGTGGTGGGGGGTCAGATAGATAGAGAGCTTCTGTGAACATCTGCCACGGGCATCTGTCTCTTTAGCAATATAGAGATTCTAAGCTGCAGGCCAGGGCTGCAGGCTATGTATCTGTTACAATGCAATGCAAATATAAGAGCCCCGTAAACCAAACCAATGGAATCGTCAATGTAAAAAGAAAAGAAAAGGAAACAGGCTACATACCACATGCCTCCCAAAGCATCCTGATTGCCCTTGATGACTGACTCCAGTTTGAAGTCCTTAAACAGCTGGTAATGTGAAGACTGAGAATTGAGTGTGTGAGTGAGATCTATGAGCTTACTCTGCACTGAGCTGCTCAATATAAGGACCAGGCTAAGGGTACACAGTGATAAACACATGGTTCTTATTAGATATATAATGCTATTAAGCTACCAATGGAATATGATGCTTGTGTGTGAGTGACCCGGGTTGAGGGGTCATATGCTACCCCAACTTACTGTTACCAGAGAGCTTGGGTACTTCACTACCACACTCTTTGCTGTTACAGAGAGACCTTACTGCACCCCTGGACTATGGCCTCTAAAATCAGAGCAACTCACACTCACAGTGAGTCACTCACACACTGGGAGTATTCGGGGTATCTGGGGTGCACCTAGTCTTGTAACATGACCATTTACCACAAGGGGGTATGGGTCATGGTAATAGCAACTGTCTGTGAGCTCCAGTTGGCTGGCTATAAATATCTCAGAATATTCCCATTGGCTGCAGCTGAAGGTCATGACCTAGGTCATGACCTATTTAGCTGGTACTGGCTGGTCTTGTTCTGACCACAGTTAGTCAGGACCAGCAAAATCCCACTTCCGGAGGGGTTTCCATCCGGAAGTGATGTCATTCAATCCATCATGGTGCTGCTGTTACCTAGACCTACACTACCAGTAGCAAGCCTGTGCCGCCTTAGTAGCGTGGGGCGGGACTAGACTAGGGTGCACCTAGATAGGCCTACTACCCAGCCACCACCCAGTGGTCGGCCCTGGATGTGATTTATATAAATATTTATACCTACCAATGGCCCACCCCGACCCACAGAGGTTATAGGGCTCTTAATCCACAAGGTAGACCCAAAAGTAGAACTATTCGTGCAGTATTACATGTATATGTCACAAAGGTGCCATCTAATCACAGACGCATGTCTGCAGCTGTGTAGAAATGTACAAATGACGTCCATCTCTTAGTCTGGAGAACGTGCAGATATTTGTATGTAAAACAATTACATTTCTCACATGTATGAGCAGATAAGAAATCTAATCTGTCCAAATGCACGGGCGTGTCTCTTTCAGAGGCTAATGGAGTCCATAGTCCATAGCCTCTCTTTCATTAGCCATGACGTTTCTCCATAAGCCATTGTCCTCATAATGTATTTGCAAGAAAAAGAAGAAGTATAGCCATGGTGGGTTTTATCAGTGTTTATCGTCATCACTTGTGCCCCTCGCTGCCTTGATTATGATCGCTGAAATGATTAACGTGGTTCAATAGGTCACTGCAGATCGTTTGGTAATAAGGGCAGAAATATATTTTGGAAGAAAAGAAATCTAGAATTAGTTTGCAGTCCAAAGTTTGAAGCATGTATAAAATATTCGTTTCTGATTGTGGTGTATGCAATTCTCTATTCAGAAAGCCATTGTCCTAGATAAGCAGATAAAACCTCAAGGTAGTACATGTAGTCTGTACTTGAATAACCTAAGGTAATGTGTCAGCATCCAGTGCCCTTCTGCTGGTCATGGAGCACTTGGCTGATAAAGAGAAAATATACACATCAGGTGCCAGGGCTATACCCCCTGCTTCTGCTTTGACAGACACCACTATCCACCACTGTCCCGTCCTCACCAGCCAATATAAACCAAGACCAGCTGATGTTCTTGTGCGATCAGCATACACTGATATACCCTGCATGCCCCTACATATGCAATGGTTACGTTTACGGGTTTAGGATAGGCATATTTTCTTATAATAATTATACCTTGCTCAAAGTGTGTTGTGAATGTTGTAAATGGATGAGGTCACATTTGCGTCAGTGGATCGTGGCCTACATCCTTTTGTGATCAATGTGATACACAAATCTCCACTCCATGTGCGACAGAATAATGGAAATGTCATGTAGTTTCATGGAATCAGTCAAGATCTCAGATGAAATATCATCTGTAACATATTCAATGAAATACCACTCAAGAATTATAGGAGAATACATTCTATTCAGATGCAGCATCTGGGATAGATTGTGGCACTTATTGCACATGTATCAAATATTGCGAGAGAAAAATATTTAGATTCATGCAAGGAACTTGAGATAAATGGCCATAGAAATGAGCATGCGTACAGATAGATCCTTGTGGAACTCCAGATGCAGAGGCTGTCACCTCATCCTGCACCACAGCAAAGATCCTTGCAGGTGAACCACTCCCATTCTCAAAAGGCAGTGCTGCAACATAAACAGTTGCACCCATAGGGGGAAGCAGATGAATGCTATTAGTGTTCTCGATACCAAACTGCTGCTGAGCAGAGCAATGTGTCCGGCAATGTGTGTTGGCTGGGTGTGAGTGTCACCAATGTCAAAAGACATGCGGTCAGAGCCAATACCTCATATGTTGCAGTTCTCTATCAGCCACTCAACACTCTCAGCACTAAAGCCAGGGAAGTGCAGAGTGGCAGTCCCTAGGTAGGCTTTGTGGTCCCAGTAGTCCTGTGAAACACACAATAAGAAGGGCAATCAAACTATTACATTACCATACTTCAATTCCAATGGGCAAAAATGCATCTCTAACATTTGGGAACGTTCAAAGAGCTCTGCCTCTCCACGAGGCATGTATGCATTAACCCATTGGCAAAATGCATACTACCAAGTGGCCATCTACATCTCCAAAATGTACTAACCTTATTTCAAATCTTTAAGATTAAGATAATGGTCGTTATAGAGGGTTACAGGATATTTAGTTAGATTCTATAGATCACCTATCTTGGCCCCACCACTATTGATGAACACAAATGATCTGTTTGTCATGCGCCCATTGACCTCTTCAAATTCTGTAAAATAAACAAATGGGCTCATGTTTTTGACATATATCAACTTCCACTGTTACTGAGATAATTTTAATTTAGAATTGCCTTTTTTTAATGTAACGAATACATTCTGAACTGGGTGATGTGCGTATACTCTGTGCTTACCTTAAATAATGTCATTTACATGTACCATGTACAGAAAAAAAGCAATCCAATGAAATAATACAAATTGTTAAGTCCTTCACAGGATATCCTGGACAGAGAGTGCATAGTCCCTGTTTGTTCTTGCTCCTGCAGTGATATCGATGACCACAGTAGGCCCTACCAGATCTTCAGCAGGAATCTCCTTCTGTGAGTGCGTATTGGTTAGTTTGCTGTATTGCTGTAGTATTGTTAGCACTCACAGTCTATGAGTTAGAGGTCCTCGATATTTTTGTTTTTGCTCTATCTAAGTCATTGAATTACATTTTGGTTCACTTCTTGTGCTTTAGTGTGCTATGGTGCCATATCTCATTGCATGCAAAGATATAGACGTATATTGACATGTATTTTTAGCCATATCTGTCCAGATTTCCTCTCAATTTCCTTCATTTCACCCTTTATCATATACAGCCATTGTAAAACCATGTCGCTTTTTCTTTTCCCTCTAGTGCTTTTATTTCTTATTTTCTACTTTAAATCCTCCTAATGCATGTGAGTTGAATATTGGGGACAACCATAGGATTTGATAAATTCCCACATTTAATGTGCTTTTGAAGACGTTAAAATGGACATCCTCGAAATTTTAGTTTAACAATGGTGTATCCTTTTCCCTAAACATGTATGTGGATTATCAAGGCAAAAGGATCCTGTATGCCGCCTCACTGATGTCCCTTTTGCCTTGTTGATCTTCAGTGTGAGTAGTATATAGGGGCAAACTCATCGCATAGGAACAGCTACTGAAATCGATTTGACCTGCTTACAAACCAGAAGTGACCTTTTGACCTCGACCTCTCTACCAATCAGAAGCCAGCATTTACCGGAAGTGAGGTCATGACCTCATTTCTCGAGCTCTGATTGGCTGAGAGGTGGTTGCCATGGCAACCGTCAAAAATAAAAAAACTGTGTTGTCATGGCAGCACCTAGCGGATATTATTGGAACTACACTGTATGCCTGTGGGTGTTCCATACCTCCACAATACCCACAGGAATCATCCAATGTAGCGACCTTCGTACCAGTTGTGTATTCCAGATGATATTTTTTTACTCTTAATTAGGCCTAAAAAAAAGCTTGTGTTTCTGTTTGCCCTACCTAATTTGAGAAATTCACCCTACCTAGACATTTTTTCTCATATTTGAACTTTTTTTTTCTTTTTTTAAACTTAGTCCACACATGATTTTGATCTGTACTTTAATAGGTCTATCTTACAACGAGCATCTAAATATGACTGAGCTCAAATAAAGGGAAATGGAAGTTCAAAGCATATGAAAGTCATTTCACAATCTGTAGCAGTGTCTGATCAATTGTACAAACTAGGCCTATTAGAGTGCTTCCAGAATAACCCCTAAATAGTATTCATCAACAACAAAGTTTTTTGGGAACCAGCGTAGCCTGGTACCAAAACTTTTTCACAAAAATATTCATCAACAATCATCGCATTGTTAAAGATTGGGATTACGCTCTGTATTCTGCACTGGTAACAATGCCTTACTGAATACTGCTTGTACACTTGGTATGAACTCTGGCATATAAACAATGGCTCAAATGTCAAGGTGGGCTTCGGCCATTTTAATCTGAATAATTGGATTGCAGGCTTTCACAGCCAAGCTGCAGGTCCCTTGCAGAAAAAAATATTATTTTCAGCTTTATATCTTGTTAATCCCATTGGCTGTAACCAAGAAAAAAATCTCACTGTCAGATCCATAATCTAAATACCGTAAATTCCCTTGTATAAGCCGTACCCTTGTATGAGCCACCCCATAAGTTTGTGGAAAAAAAATTGAAAATGGTATAACATTTTTCCTTATGAATGGATCTTCAAAATTCAAAAATCTATGGGAACCTAGGGGGCCTCCATATCCGTCTATGGTGCTGGAACAATTGGGAAAATATAGGGAATTTGTATGTACCTTACCCCTGCCCCCACCCTTACTCTATCCTCATGGGTTTGGTTCTGGTACTAGCTGCGGCTTATACTAGAGAATTTATGGTAATTCTATATAAAAGGCTTATAGGAATGCTCCAAACAAAGGCTGTGGCTTAAGGATGGGAGTAGTATATACATGCAAACTGAGCGCAATGGATTAGCTACTAACTAGGTCATGACCTACTGGTAGACCGGAAGTGACCTAGTTTCAACCAATCAGAGGGCTGGATTTGACAGGAAGTGACGTCATAAGGTCATGACCTAGTTTTTTCGACCAATCAGAGAGCTGGATTCCATTTGACCTAGTGACCTGACCTAGTTACATAAATTAAAAGAATTGCGCAATACCTAGAGCTGACCTACTTGCAAACCGGAAGTGACCTACTAACCTACTTGCAAAAACGTATGACCTACGTATGAGGGTGCATTGCGCAATGCTTGTAAGAATTTACACAATGTTCTGATGCAATACTTTTATGGATTTACGCAATACTTATGACTCATGCATTAAAATAAAACACAACTCATTTATTTCACATAACAGATTATATTTGTTTATTAGACACAATATTTACAGATGAAGACAGATTTTCCATTTCCGGGGCGTGCACATATACTACAAAAACATTTGTTGTGTGTGAATTTACTTGCTTGATACCAGCTTTGGCCAGTGAGACTAGTTTTCCATGTGTTGTGGAAACAATAACTGTTAAGTTTGGCTATGTTAGATATAGCATGCTCGAACAAAGCCTGGGCCAGGAAGTAAGTTTGACTGTTTTTGGGTCCAGGTAAAAGACCAGATAAAAAACCATCCTTAAAGTTTACCTCAAAGGAGAAATGATTTTTCACTCCAGGTATACTTAAGGCATGAAGTTCCAGAGAGACCTGCAGACATGTGAAACAAATAGTTTTAGCAATAGCAGATACTTCCAGTTTACAATTACACTGACAAAACACTCCTACTATGGGATTACATTCTAACTCTTGGAGAGTAAGAGCAAACTTTCTTACACTTCCTAAAGTGTACCTTGTGTAGTGTCTTGAGCAGCCAGGTTCAGTGTGCAATTGATATACTCCTATACACCAATCATGCATTATCAAGTTAACTTTTTTCACTCGACAATAGTACATGCAGTTTCTGTAGGCGTCCCAAAAAGCTGAAGAGAAATATTTGTACATTTTAACACTAGTTATACAGTGGTCAACAGTGTCTGGTTCAGCTCCTCTAAAATAACCAATGTTTTCTGCAGGTATTATTTCCCAAAAGAAATTCTCTGAACATCCACATGCTACAGAACTTATATCATTGTCAGGTGTTATAGAAGAAGCTTGATTATATGAAGCAACACTTTGTAAAACTGGACGCATGTAATAGTCATAAGGTGGAGTTTCTGTGGTTTGCTCCACAAGCATAGCTTCTAAACTTTCCATGTTAAAATGGTTGCTTAAATCTAACCAGATACTAATAATCTGGTGAACGTGACGCTATGAGTTAAGAAATCTGGTACCACTTTTTTTTCTGTTCCAACTTAATTTCTTCAGCGCCGGATTTTTTATTTTTTGTCGTGAACATGTACAGCGTTCACTTTTGTGAAAAGTTTTTTTTTTATTTTTGGGTGATACAGTTCACTTTTCTTACTTTTTTATTAGTTTTTTTTCATGATACAGTACACATTTTTTTTACCTTTGTTTTTTATTTGAAAAATGTTCATTTGAACAAAAAATATTTTCCAGTTTAACACTGTTTTCTATGGAAAAAAATGTTCATTTGAACAAATGTTCGTTTGAACAATTGTTCAAATGAACATTTTCCAGTTTAACACTGTTTTCTATGGGGAAAAATGTTCATTTGAACAAATGTTCGTTTGAACAATTGTTCAAATGAACATTTTCCATTTTAACACTGTTTTCTATGGGGAAAAATGTTCATTTGAACAAATGTTCGTTTGAACAATTGTTCAAATGAACATTTTCCATTTTAACACTGTTTTCTATGGGGAAAAATGTTCATTTGAACAAATGTTCGTTTGAACAATTTTTCAAATGAACATTTTCCATTTTAACACTGTTTTCTATGAAGGAAATTTGTTCATTTGAACAATTTGTTTAAAAAGTGAAACTGGAAGTGAAACTAGAAAAAGAAACCATTTTTCATATAGAAAGGGGTAGGGTGCTTACACCGTCTTCACATACTTGTCTCTTTATGTACTGATAGGTTAGACCTTGTTTCCTTTGAGAGTAAGTCGTAACGCTGTGGTTAACTACTTTAAATCCTTTGTTGACTACCGTGACAACATTTTCACTGTCCAGTACTTCTTTGTACTTGTCAGTGGTCAGGGGGTTTTGTTTTTGAATTACACCTTTGCAACTCATTTTAACGGGCACATTTACTCCTGTGCCTATGTAACATTTGGAGTTCAAGGCAGTCATTTCGTCACCTTCCCACTCCACTTTGAATAACCCGGGGGTTCTCTTGTCAAACGCCAGACGGCTCTTACAACATGGTTGAGGCAGCCACAGCTCACCCAATACTTTGGTCTGAACATAGGTCTCTCTGTGGTGACTGTTGTCACATGATTCAGAGGGCAACCATTTGTGACGTTCTCTGAAGAAAGCTTCACGTTTTTCAGGAATAATTACGTCTTCTATTTTCTCTGCACTTAAAGCAAAGTAAAAACTGTCAGTGTCCATTTCACACATTTCAAAATCTTTCTCGTCTATGTATTCAAGGAGAAAGTCGTAATAGAAAGCCAACATTTTAAGTTTGGCATATTGGTATACCATGAACCCTATTTGAACTGGGAGATCGTAGGTGATGGAGGTGGGCAAACAGGACAGTTCTACCGTGTTGTCACTTATGTCTTGCACATCTTGCACTGACCAGTGCATGGCCAAACGTCTTGCCTTAGAGGGGTGAAGATACTTTGTTTGAACAAAGTTTTGTTTGTTGCATATGGTTTTTCCGTATGAACCATTTCCCAAAAGTTTGTACAGATCTGACAAAATCTTACAGTCTATATTTTCGTCGCCCTTCCTCCTAGCTTTGGTTACTTCGTCCATGAAGGGTAAAAAAGTCTGTTCTGGAGTGTATTCTACGAGAAGGTGTACTGTCGTAACTACCAAACCTTTCTCCAGGTACCACTTCAAGAGAGGAGTTCCCAACAAAATTCCCTCTGCGTGGTAGCTGCCTATAAGTTGGCGTTGCGGTTGTTTTAGCTTACCTGCTGCTTCCAGGTAACGTTTCATATGTTCACCTACGTCTTTTTTTCCTACTAAACAGTTTTTGAAAATAGGTGTCATTTCACTGAATTTTTCTTTCAAGTATTCAGGTGTTTCTATGTCTACCTGGATAAGTCCAAAAGTTGTTCCTTTAGAAACCCCTCTCAGTATTTCATCCTGACTTTTTCTGCCTTGGCACAACGGTCTTTTAATTTCCCATTCACTTTTTGTTTCTCTGCACAAGTTTTCAGTTTTTTCTTTCAACCACATACACTCATACTTTTCCTCTACTTGGTAACCTAACGACTGAAGATATAGGGTAGTCAAAATGGTATTTTGGTTTTTTTCTTCTAACCATGCCTTTCCATTGGGGTCTCTCAAAACTGATTTAGTGAGGTGACATATGTGACCATGCCAGTAGCACCCGTGAAACTGGTATACTTTTTTTGAAGCTGGATTATAACCGTCCACTTTTATTTTCCTTGAACCCAATACTACTTCCCCGTAGTTGTATTGGTGTAATATCTTGACTTTGTCTGTCACAGTTTTGTATCGCAACCATTCTGTGGCTGAGTAGCTAATTTGTTGACTGCAAACAGCTTGAAAATCGTTTTCTTTCCTGCGCACCACATAATAACCTGTGCAGTGCTCTTCACCCATGCACTTGAGGTACAAGCTGTTAGCATCTACCCCTACTATGTGTCTGCATACTTTGCTTTGTGGCCCGTATTTTTTTTGTCTTATTCTTGTTTCTCCACTTTTGTGATGTCTGTGAAAAATAATAGAGGGACCCCCTACTAAGTTGCGTCTGAGCAAGGAGTGAACATCCTTTTCTTTCTCACCAAAAAGAATGTAAGGAGTGGCATTAGGTGCAGTGTTGTTGAAAAGAAACTTCAAGGTTAAACCTGGCAAAGTTAAACCGTCTTTGAACATGTCTACCCCACGATCTATAAAAAATTTTGTGTGCTCGTTTATGGCTAAAACAAAGGGTTTAACATCCAGGTTGTTGTAATATATCAAGTAGTCCTTCATAGTTTTCATTTTGTTTTCTTTCCAGACCTTTTTACATTCAAGATAATCTTCTTTGCTTATTCCACCACCCGACAAAGAACTGTAGAAGCAGTGGCGTGGAGGAAGAGCTTTGTTGTTCAGTTTTCTTATGTTGTCCATCCACTCGTAGGGAAAAAAACCTTTTTCAGCTTTCCCTTTTAGAAAGGCTTTCAGGTAGTTTGCGTAGGAATAACCTGGTGCCAAATAGTTAAACATGTCAAGGAAAAGAAGATGGTCTGTGTACACTGCTATGTACTTGTTGCATTTTTTTATGGTTTTCATTTCTGTTTTGTCTGTGTCTATAAAAAAAGAATGAAATTCCTTTTTTATCAAATTAATGTCATACTTTCCAGAGTTGAATCCTAGAACAGGGACTCTTTCTATGTAGGTAAGAAGTTTTTCCTTCACTTCAAGAACATGGGAGATTTTTTTTGGGGGATTTTTTTTGTTCTTTGCTGGAAAAACTTTGCTAGCTTTATGTTCTAGTTCCTTTTGTTTTTCTTCTAGAGAGTCTAGTTCGTCTAAAACATCTCTAAAATTCTCTTTCACCTGTTCTCCTGTCAACTGCCCCAAGTTGTTTATGTGTTCCAACACATTTTTAACCAAAGGATCGTCGTCCCTGTTGGAATTTCTGACAAAACACACTGGTTCTGTATGCCCAGGAAAATCAGAAGCTACACTGGCAGAAAGGGGTATGTGAGTTTTTTCTATCACAGTGTTAGCATTTTCTGGGGACGAATTTTCAGGTTGGACGAAATAGCTTTCAAAGTCAAAAACAATTTTATAGGGGTATATTTTTTTCTCAGGTGAACAAACTATTCCCAGTTCCTCTAAAACTTGAAAAACTGTTTTGGATGGATTGTATGCTCCACCTTTGTACCTGAAGCTGACTTTGGTGCAATCTTTTTTCACCCCATTGTGTTGTTTCAAAAGGAAGCTACGAGTGAAAACTTTATGACACTTTTCACAGGGGTACATTTTACCATACAGTCCCATGTTAGTTATTAAACTTACATGGTTTCTGTGTAAGTTCAAGTTCATGATTTTTTTGGATGAACACATGTTTGACCTTATAATTTTAGGTCGTCCCTTTCTTTTACCAAAAGAGGGAAGGTAAAAGATTCTTATGTTAACTTCAAACTTTTTTTCTAACCTGTCTAAATCTCTTATGTTAACACCCTCAAAAGTCTCCTTGTTCACCCCTGGATAGGCTTCAAGGAAAAGCTCTTGAGTTTTTTCTAAAGATTCATACAGGAAGAAAGACAGACATCTAAAGAAACACAAGTTGTCCTTGTACGCCCTTTTGGTTTTAGGGTCTCTGTGAAAGTGTTGCATTCCTCTTTGTCTTAAACCTGGTGGAACAGTTTTCATTTTACCTAAAAGATATTCTCCTCCCGTAGCCCTTATCAGTGTGATGTTGGCGTTCACGTTGCCTATTACAGTCCATTTAGTAGAGGGTCTTTGAGTGTCTTCTTTAATGTTGTTTTCTATTAAATCTAAACACTCTGCAAAGTCTTTGTCGTCCCTTATAAAAATGTAAGGGTCTCTATGACTTTCACTGTCATAGAACAAAGACGAGTTGTTGGCAGAAGCATGAAAGTACATGACTTTCTCTTCTTCTTCTTCCTCCTTAGAGGAAGACAACAACCTTCCAAAAGAGACAGCCACTTTGTAAGCCATAACTTGATTTCTATGAATAGAGGTAAGCGCCTCTATTACCTGTTTGGATCCCAAGTCTTTGTTGAAACTTGTCATTCTGACGTTGAAAATGGACTGAAGCTTACCAAGCACAGCCAAACCTGAAGCTATGGACTTGAAGTTGTCACGGTAACTGCTTTTATGCAAAGAATTTTTTTCTATTTCTTTTGGAAGTTCTAAGCTGTCGGAAAAAGTTTCTCTTCTACAAGAATCTGAGTTACATAAAGTTTTTCCACTGTTTTCTACAGTAACCAAACGTGGAGGTCTAGGGGTGTTACACATTGGACAGTTGACGGTGTAAAGTTGTTTTACCTTTTTGGGCGGCATTTTTTTTTTAAGGTTTTCTTTTTCTTGTTTCACTTTATGTTCTATATACAAACTTATAACTAAAACCTAACCTAAGTATACATGGAGTACATATGGAACTTAAACCTACGCTGGGCTATGTTGACTAAAAACGGAGTACATCTAAATCTAACTACAAATTAGCTGATATACATGATAATGTAAAAGCACTGAACAAGGAGCTGTTGACCAGACACTATACAAAGTTGACCACTTACCCAGAGTAGAAATCGGTGGTTTCGTCTAGGAAGGGACCAACTCGTGATTTTATGTCCTCCAGAATGAAGGGGGACACAGTGTGTCCGCAGTGTGTGGCTGAGGGGGGCATTCTGAAGCTGGAAGACACCGAGGCATTCATTTCCTCCACGTAGCTGGTTGTTCCTATGTGAACTTTAGGAGTTCCCTTGTACAAGTTTACCAGGACCATAGCCCGGCCTCCACTGGGGTCGGTGCAGTCTTGGTTCAAGGACAACAAAAGATTATCCACCTTCCTCTCTCCAAGGGCAGCTAGGCGGTGTAATTCCTTGTACTTTCCTAGGATGCACTCTATCTGGTCCACTAAGTTCCTGAATTCACGCGCCTCTAGGTTCAAGCACCGCTCGTAAGGTTTGTCCAGGTAGGTTCTCAAGCATACACCCCTGATGCTAGGTTCCCTGTATATTTCTATGCAGGCGTTGTTATCCCCTTCCGGATAAAAAACTTGGTTGGGGGCAGGTGACTTTTCTTGGAAACCAAATCGAGCAGGCCACTTTTTTACCACCAAAGGCACTGACCTGAAGCCCACAAGCTTGCTGGAAGAACTGGGGGCAGTGCCCTCCCCAAACTTTTGCCTGTGTGACTTGTCTTTAGGAGAAGGAACACCTGGGACAGAACCAATTGGCTCGGCACCATAGGATGAAGTCGCTGAGGAAACTGAAGCAGGGGTAGAGACAGGGGTTTTCTTGTGGTAGGCGCGCTTCTGTCTTTTTTTCTTAGGCTCCCCTTCTCTCTCACTGGAACAGTTTCTTTTTTCCGGCGGGCTTTTAAGAAGTAGCTCCTCTACCGGAACCGGGAGAGAGTACAGAGGAGAAGGGCCGGTTAAATCTATAACCTCTACCTGCGAATACCCCCCCGCGGTGAGCAGGTGAAGGTGTCCCTTGTGTTAAGTCCACCACTTCTATGGGTTTAACTGCCGGTGATGAGGTTGTAAGGTCTATAACCTTTATTGGACTGACCTGGGGAGAAGGTTCCTCCGGAGTCACGGGTGAGTAAGAGGCGGACGTAGGTGCTTCAGTGGGGGGTTGGTAGTTCAAAGGTGCCGGGGGATTGATGTATTCCCTGATGTCAAAATCGCCGTCGCCAGCTTCCTGAGGAGAGCGATCCCGGACGCGATCCAGGAAATCAGTGATTTCGCCATGAAGAGCTGCAAGAGCGGCTTCCTGTTCTCCTGCATCAGGCACTTCAGTTGGAAGCCGAGCAGGAGTTGCAGGTGGTTTATCAGGTGAGGCTGGAGAGGTAGGAGGAGGGGCGATGCCCGACGCCTTTTCCTCTGTCTGTTTAGAAGTAGTAAAAGTTAGTGGAGCCAGTTTTTTAGCTCCTCCTCTCCTGACACTAAGTCCCGTCTTCATGCGACCAGGCATTGTTCTCCTTGAAGATGAAAGGGTGGCAGGGCTGGAAGGTGCAGGAGCAGGACGGCGAACAGCAGACAAACGTCAGAAAAGGTTTGATGAAGATCGAGCAGCTCAAGTCTACTTTATAGTAACTATCCTGATACGATGCTGGGACGTTCCCTTGTCGTTCAGATAACGTACAACCACGTCCATGAGTCGTAGATAACCGTGCTTTTCCATTCATAGTATGTTTTACACTTAGTCAGTGTTGTTTTGGAAAAAAGTAAAAAGCTTAACTCAAATAAAAAACGTGATAACGTTCAGTCAACGTTCAGGGTGAGGCTTGTAAAACGAGTCTTGTTGTTACCATTCTGTAATTAACGCAGACCATTCGTCATTTATCAGAACTAGCTTCTCTCAAGCAGACATGGCTAACTTTTGTCCTTTGCCTTTGTCTTTGACCGTAGGTCACAAAAGGCGTCAGGAGGTGTTTATTTCAGACATCAGGAGGGGCGTAGAAGAAGGTAAGGTGTGGGCTGTGTGGAAATTCTGTCCTGAAAATTTGAACAGGGATCTTTACATCCCTCCTAACTGTAACTTCAAACAATGCTTTCTGCACAACCAAACCACTGCATTGGTTCCTGGTGGACCCTCTGTGAAAAAACTTATCTCAGAAAATGGGGAAAGTTTTTTTTCAGGTGTTCTTTTGGGACATGGTGCCATGGTACACTTGATGTCTAGACATTCCATTTCCTCTGGAAGTTCAAAGAAATTCATTTCAGACAGACAAAAACCCTTTTTTCTAAGGGATCAACCTTTGGGGGGAGGGCCTGGTAATTCAGTTTTCATCGATTCTACTATGGTGAAGGCTTTAATTAAAGCCACTTTACTTCACCCAGACAAAATTACACACTCTTTAGGTTCAAAAATTTTCTATGAAAGAGGTTTCAGGACAGAAATTGGACACAATTACCATGGATGCTGTCATGTTGTGAGAGTTATTACTGAAATAACTACCTCCCATGAAAAAGGTCAGCTGAAGGTGGTAACAGCCTACCCCGTATCTAATTTTTGGTCCTCCTAATAAAACTGAACAAAAATAAACGATGATCCTCCGGGTAAGGCCCCTGGGCCAAACCCACCCTTCCACATGTTTTCCCCTCTTTTCAGAACGCTCAGGCACTGACCCTGACGTTTGTTTCGTCCTTGAGCAATAAATCATTTCAGGAAAGTGCGATAAGGAAAGACTGACAGGTTTCCTATAAAGGTTAAACGGGGACTAAACCATCGTTATTTGACACGACAACCTTCGACCTACTATGTCGCGTTACTCCCTGCAGCGTGTATTAGAACAACGTCACCCCGACGACACTCAAGTTCTGACATACGTGAGGGAAAGAAATGAAATTATATGTTGCTCTTCGATTTGTTTCAGGTACGTGTGCAAATACTTGAAAGAATGTGTTCTTCACCGGAAAAAATTATACTTAGTTTTTTCTTCAGTGCAATCAAGTTTTACATCCAAAGACAGAAAAACCTTGAGGAAAATGGTTTTGAGTCATAACTTGTCGAAATTTTCAGCGGTGGAAACCTTGGGTTATGCCCTAAAGCATGGAAGAAAGGGAAAGGGCCCACTGAAAAACCCCTTCCATTTGGAAGCATTGAAAGCGGCAGAAGAGCATCACGCCAAAGAAAATCCCCGCCTACTTAACCAGCGTCTTCATTTCTTCATGTCTATTTTGGAACTTCTAGCTGAGTGCTTAGAAACCAAAACTTTGTTTTCCTCCTGCCCCATATTTCACATCCCATCATCGTCCCTGGATCGTTTCAGTGTAGAGGAGAAAGAAAAAGTTTGGTTTTATCTGGCTATGTGGTGCACCCAGCTTATCTCCCTTACTCACTGTTTTCACCACAATCAGCTCGCTTTACACTCAACGTCATAACAAATTTAAACGAACGAAGAACGATGTAACATGCTTACCTAAACAGGGGGAAGGGAATGGGAGAGATATATAGAATAGGATAGAATAGGGTAGGATAATATAGGGTAGGGTAGGGTAGGGTAGGGTAGGGTAGGAAAGGGTGGGGTTGGGTTTAAAAAACTATGGGGTGGGGGGGTGGGGGCACCCCTCAAGTATGGGGGGTTTGGGGCTTGTTGGCCCGGGCTGGCCGCCCAAAATAACCCACCTAACCCACCCACCCACCCACCCACCTAAACCACCTACCCACCTACCCTACCCTACCCTACCCTACCCTACCCTATATAAGTCAACTGTATGCTTTCTAGCCTGTCATAACCTACCTGCCTTCCTACCTGCCTACCTTACTTGCTCAACACCTTTTATTTTGGACGCTATGGAGTTTCACCTTTCGGACGAGTTGTTATTCAAGGTCAGTGAAAAAATATCTGAAAAAGACTACCCTCGATTAGGGGTTTACTTAGGACTCAGACTAAGTTTAATGGATTACATGGAGAAAATACCGTCTCTTAGTTCTATGGGGAGAGAAATGCTTATTTCATGGAGCAGAAAGAACGTGCGTTGCAAGTGGATGGTATTGAGACATGCATTAAGTGACATAGGTCGTTACGATCTAACTGATTATTGTAGATGGTACATGGGATATTACAACGTAGTGGACCATTGTGAAATTCCTCCAGAACAGTGGAAAGTTGATACTTTGTTCGTCAACCTGGCAGACAAGTTCGAAATGCTTGACTGGAGGAAACTGGGAACTCAACTTGGATTGAGCGACCACGAGCTTAACCTGATATCCACCCCTGTTCCAGGGAAAAAAGGTGTCACAAATCCTGTATTCGAAGTTCTGATGGTTTGGAAATATAGAGAAATATCTCATCCAAGCTGCCTAATAGCCAGTCTATACAACATGGGACTTTCTGATGTAGCTCTTTACGTGGAAGGTTTGAACAAGGGTTCTACTGGTTTAAAAGAGGACGAGGTTGCTCCTTTGGTCACTTTGGTTTAAGATATCGTCCAACATGGATCACAAGGAAAAGGAGATCATTTTTGACCCACGTCTACAAAGCCCCTTCACAATGATCATAGCTGGACCTACTTCTTGTGGGAAAAGTCAACTTGTTTTCAAGTTGATTAAAGGTGTAGACGAGCTTGTTACTCCAAAAATACACGACATATACTACTGCTACAGTCAATGGCAAGATGGATTCGACGAAATGGCGAAGTTGGGGGTTAAGTTTAACAAAGGTCTTCTTTCAGAAGACTTTTTGTTCGAGGATGAAAGAGACGTAACTAAACATGGACTGGTCGTAATAGACGATCTCATGGATCCCGAGTACGTTCCCACCATAATGAAACTTTTCACTGTGGGCTCTCACCATCGCAGTTTAAGTGTAATTTTTGTTACTCAAAACTTGTTTTTCAACAATCCTGCCTTCAGAACCTTGAGCTTAAATGCACACTACCTAGTTGTTTTTAAAAACCCTAGAGACATGAGTCAGATAGGGCACATAAGCAAACAGGCCTTTCCAGGACAGAAATCCTTTTTGACGGAGGTATATAACTCAGAAACCAAAGAGAAACATTCATACATCCTATTGGACTTTAAGCAGAGCACACCTAACGAGCTTAGGGTAAGAAACAGCATAACAACTCCTTGGAACACCTTGGTTTTCATTCCTCAAGCTTCAGCTTCGAAAAGAAAAAGATAGAATGGTGACCAAAAGATCTCCTTCTGGAGGAAAATTTAAAACAATTAGGAAACATTACCACTTGTTGAAACACATATCCAAGTGTTCCTCGGCAGAGTGTTCCCACATTATCAAAGGTCTCAGCGATGAGGTCATTAGGTTGATGAGTCAAATTTGCGTCAACGTAATGAACAAAAACCTGTTGCGTAACGAGTCCGATGCAGTCAAACGTTTATCACCCTACAAGAAAGAACTCAAGTCAGTCACAAGGCACAAGGCTACCGTTAAGCAGAAGAGGAAAACCTTTGAGCAAAAGGGTGGATTTTTGGGAACCATTTTGGGCCTCGCCTTACCCCTGATAACAGGTCTCATAGGAGCACGTCGATAAAAAATCATGTCTTATTCAAGGATGGCCCTCGTAAGGGCGGATCTTGTTCCCCGAGAAAAAAAACCTTCTTTTGTTAGTCCTTCCTCTCCTCCCCAGCCTGGACCTAGTGTTCAAGACCAGTACTACAGCACTCAACTTTTAAGAGAAGGTTTAACTCCTGATTCCAGCCTGGTTCAAGTCCTGAACCACCTTCAAAGTAAAGCACATGAGGTGCTTAACTCTCCTAACCTCAAACTGAAGGAAAAGTTAAGGCAGTACAATCAACTTATGATAAAGTCGGGAATTTTAACTAAAAAAGCCAAGGCCTTAGGACAACGTAGGGAAGGTCCCTATCCTGGTCGAGCAGTAGGACAAGGCCCTGCAGGAGCAGCAGCAGCAGCAGCAGCTGGGGGTGTAAACAATTCTTTAGAAGACACCGACGACGGCGACGACGATGATGACCACACTTTCACAGAGACTAGAGACGATCCACCACTTCCTGACGATTCAGACGGAGACAGTGTAGACGAGTTCAAAGGGGCGGAAGCCTTTAAACCTCGTGCAAGAGACAACACAGAGGGTATGGACGCCGACATAAAAGAAAGAATACCTGCAAGTTACAGAACGACTGCTAAAAATCTCTACAGAGAATTATCTCGTCACGGAAGTCAAATTTTGAATTGGAACAGAGACGGAGAAATATATGTCAACGGGGAACGTGTGCCTGGAACTGACATAACAGATTTGTTAGCTTTTGCTGCCCGACCAAAGTCTTTGAAAAAGGACCAACCTAAAGGAAGTCAGGTTTTCATGAGAGCAGTTAAAAGGCTGAACCCCACCTTAAAATTTGTCAAAAACAAGTCGGCTTTTGCAGGGCACAGTCCTTCCTTTGCTGCCAGTCCCTTGAAAAGAGCTTCCCCTATCAAGAAGAGGAAAGTAAGTCAAAAAGGAACTGGACGTAAGTTTATATGGCGCACAAGGCTTTGAAAAAAGATGTCCTCAGGTTTTACACAGATCCTAAACAACCTGGAAGTTTCACCAGCGTATCTAAACTTCAACGTCATCACTTCAAGAAAACAAAGAAAAAAAACATAGAACAAGCTTTGGAAGATGTAGACGCTTACACCAGACACAAACCTTACAAGAGAAGATTTCCAAGAAGAAAAACACAAACATGGGGGATAGACAAACAGTGGCAACTTGACCTCATAGACATGCGAGAATTTTCAAAGAAAAACAAAGGATACCAGTACATTCTAGCGGGAATAGATGTTTTTTCA
This sequence comes from Acholoe squamosa, assembly GCA_949317995.1. Classification (NCBI taxonomy): domain Eukaryota; kingdom Metazoa; phylum Annelida; class Polychaeta; order Phyllodocida; family Polynoidae; genus Acholoe; species Acholoe squamosa. The sequence goes on from OX439040.1 coordinate 62,787,335, forward strand.
AGGTATGGTTTTGGACAACCTGTGAAAAGTAAGAGAGCTGATGACGTGACAGAGGCTTTCAAAAAAATGAGCAAAGAAAGAAAACCTCAACAAATTCAAACTGACAAGGGCAAAGAGTTTGTCAACAAAATTTTCAAAAAACACTGTGAAGATCAAAAAATCAATTTTTTCACAGGAGAGAACGACGACGTGAAGTGTGCCTTAGCCGAAAGATTCAACTCTACTTTACAAGGAAAAATGTGGAGATGTTTCTCTCATTTCAATAACTACAAATGGGTTGACTTGCTGCCCGACTTGGTTAAGTCCTACAATTTAACTTACCACAAATCCTTAGGAGCTGCCCCTTCAGACATAAATAAAGACAACTCTGAAGTCTTGTTCTACAGGTTGTACGATCAACCTCAAAAGAAAAAAGTTCCTGTCCTTCAGTTGAAGAGAAAAAATCAAGTGCGAATGTTGAAAACAAAGAAAACATTTAACAGAGGGTACGAACCTAACTGGACTGAGGAAATATACACAGTCGACAACATTTCGCCCAAAGGGTACCACCTGAAAGATCTCCTTGGAGAAGAGATAAAAGGAAGCTTCTACGAAGCTGAAGTTCAGAAGGTGCAAGTCCGTCACGGAAGACGCTACAACATAGAAAAAATAGTAAAATACAGAGGAAAAGGCAAGAAAAGAGAAGCCTTGATCAAGTGGAAGGGTTATGGAGACAAGTTTAACTCTTGGGAACCTGTCAAGAACATAAGCAAATGGCGTTTACCTTAACTTTACCTAGTAACTCATCTATGAACGTTTTTCCTGACAACACTTTAACTAGTTACAATACAATTTTGGCAGAATACATTAACTCTCCTACTCAGTTAGAGTGTGCTCTTCAAGAAATAACCTGTCCTACCACGTGGTACAACGTCAAAGAAGAACCCATTCTCTTGGTACAGGGAGAAAACGACCTGACAAACAACCTCCGCTCTGTAGTAGCTTTATTGAACAAACGCAGAAGAGAATTTTTTCCTCTGGAAAAACCAGGAGCCCATAGTGTCTTCAGTAGAGCTTCAAGCTCTACATCAAATTTATCAGCCCAATCTGCTTTGAAGAGAGGAGTAAAAATAACAAAAAACCTACGTCATGTCAACCCTGTGGGATCGACTGAAACCATTCCTCCTGCTGGTCCTGCAAGTGAAAGTCCACCAACTCCTGCTGCTGCGACTGAGACGCCATCTGGAGGATTCACTTCTAACCAACCCACGCCAGAGAAGGAGGAAAAGGAAGAGAAGGAGGCTGAGGGGGAGCGTGACACGGCAGGCAGAGAGAAAAGGGAAATATCGTCGGCTGTGGCTGAAGTGATGTCTATGGATGACAGGGAAAAAAGGTCTCTTTCTTTTTTTGAAGAAAAGGCCGTTTTCACAGACTCTGCTAATGTTTCTCCGCTCTCTCCCAGTCAGTTACAGGCTGTGAAAATATGTACACGCTTCAAGGAAATTAGCAGATACCTGTCTAAGTATTACTTCAAGGAAGGTAGCATCTACAATATGTTTGCCTTAGAAGGTGTGAACCTGGAAAGCAACTCAGAGTTGATAGGATACTTGAACAGGACCATAAATAAACTACAGAGCATGTTGGTGAGAAAACTAAGAAACTACAGGAAAAACAACAAAGCCACCGTGTTTCACTACAACAAATACACAATGAAAAGTGTAGTTTCCTTGCCTCCTGGTGTGGTCATGCAACTCCCAGAAAACTTAGGGAAACAATTAGGTTTTGACGGAAGTGTTTTCCTAAGTGGAAAAACACAAAGCCCCTACGTGATAGACCTTCAGTACAAAAGTCGATGTGCTTTCGTGTACTCTGACATAGTCAAGCACAGTCTTGTGGGTGACTCTAAAGCACCCCTTCTGAGGCAAATCAACATAAATCGCTACAACGGTGACATGCAGACCATAAGTTTCCAGAACTTGATATATCTGCCAGTCACTAAAACCACCTTCAGACAGATAGGGATATACTTAAGAGACAAGACTGGGGAACCTATACCATTTGAAAGCGGATCAGTGTCGGTGGTACTTGCCTTCAGACCTCTTCAAGGATAGGAGTATATTACCATGCTTCACTACTATGGAACACCTCCATACCTGGCCCCTAGGGGTCAGTACGCTGAATACTACAGAAAATCACAGTTTGGGAACGGTGCTTTACCAGCGTACGGTGGCAGGGGGAGACAAAGAGGGCACGGACTTGGTTCGTTAATAGGTGGTTTACTGAGAGGAGCTGTTCCCCTCTTAAGTAAAATAGGACGCTCAGCTGCCAAATCTGCAGGCAAAGCCTTGCTTACTACAGGAGCTGGAGTCTTGTCCGACGTGGTAACAGGAAAAAACTTCAAGAAAAGTGTAGTTAGGAGAAGTAAAGCTACAGGGAAGAACTTACTCAAAAGGGCTGCTTCTTCTGCTCAAGGATACATAAAAGGTACATCTGAACCTCCTCCAGTCAAACGACGAGCAACCGGCAAGCGCGGAGGACGTAAGGGGCAACGCGGCAGAGGCAGAGGACAAGCTAGAGGAAGGACCTTGTTCTAGTCATGAGTCTCCTTCATCCCAAGGGTCAGGTATGTGCAGTAGGTGAACTAGACCTACACGCCTTGCCTGTCACTCAAAAGGACATATTAAAATGTCAAAAAATAACCAAAACTACCAACAATGCCCTGACTCCACACACTGAATCATTTGACTTCACCTTCGAACCAAGCAACCTGTACACAGACCTCTCAGAAACTGAGCTGTACATGGAACTGGAAGCCGTGGCGGCAGACGGAACAACTCACCTTGCCGTAGGCATAGAAGCTGCTCCAGTCAACAACTTGGCACACGCTCTCTTTGCTTCCTGCCAGTTGCTGATAAATGGGGAGAAAGTCACCGGCAACAATGAAGACTATGGTCTCAAGGCCTACATTTTGGACACAATTTGTTGCAACAAAGAAGACAAAGAGACTCGGTTGAAAGGGTGTCAAAAGTACATGAAAGACACCTGTGGTCACATGGAAGCCAGAGCGGGCGAAAATGCTGGATGGACGGCACGGAGAGCAGAGTTCAGTGCCCGCAACAAGCATGCCTTAGTAATGAAGCCGCACCTGGATTTAATTAAACAGTGCAAGGTGCTGCCTCCGAACTGTGAAATCAAGTTCATATTCGAAAAAAATCAGCCCAATTACTACATGATGCAAGCAGCCGATCAAAACTACTGGGTCAAAATCACCAAAGCTGAAATGACACTTCTCCAAAAATGTGTCGAAGACGAGGTGGTGAAAACTCACGTCAGCAGTGTCAGGAATCCACATTGGGGCCCTTTCAACTATCACATAGCCAGGTGTAAAGTAACTAAACACACTTTGGACGGTGGCTCACAAGACTACAGTTGGACTCAACCTGACACTACTCAGATCCCCACCAGGATAGTCTTGTGTATGATAAAGGAAACAGCAGCTGCTGGGACTAAGACAGAAAATCCTTTCAACTGCAGGCATTTCAACGTGAAGGAAATATGCGTGAGATATGACGATCAAAAGTTTGAGTTGAAGACCGACTTCGAAACAGGCAACTGCATCAGAGCCTACAGTCAAATGTTCATAGACAGTGGGCTGTCGGCTTTGGGGCAAGACTGTGGCATAACTTTGGAAGATTTCAAAGATGGATATTCCTTCTTTGTTTTCGACCTCACCCCAGACAGAGCACCTGAAGACAGTCGTATAAATCTCATCAAGCAAGGAAAGCTGGGCATTTCCCTTAGGTTTGCCGCCCCGACTACTCACGCCATATCTGCCGTCTTGTGTTCCTTCTACGACAACAACATCCAACTAACGGCTGACTGTCTTCCTGTCACAGACTACCACATGAACTGAGAAAAAAATGAGAACTTCAGACATAACAGGTGCACTGGGAAACCATCCACACACAAGGCGTTTCTACCTGGGAACTTTTGCCAGTAATCAATGTCCTAAAAAACCAATTCCCTCTACATGTTTCGTCAGTAACACAGATCCAAGCTCTAAACCTGGTCAGCACTGGGTGGCATTTTACGTTTCTCATAACGGGAATGTATTCTACTTTGATCCCTATGGCTTACCTCCGTTTACTATATATCACCAGAGGTTCATGCAAAAGTCGTCAGATGGTCACGGGTCGTTCAGCAGAAAACAAGTGCAAAACTTTTACGCTAAAACGTGTGGAGCCCACTGCATTAACTTCCTCATAGAAACATGTCGGACCAAGGATCCACACCACACTGTGAAAAGGTTTTCTCAGGTCCCCTTCAACTTAATGGACAAAATAGTCAGGCCCTTCCTGAGAAAAAGAGAGAAGAAGAGGCAATGAATTTCGAGATGAGTCCAGAAGAAGTAGCAGTCAAAGCAGACGTGAGCAATCTTTTGGTGAAAGGAAAAGTTAAACGTGAACTGGACGTGATAGACGGGCTTCAGAGCACGGCGGAAGTTATAGACAAGATTCTCATCATCATGGCCGAGTTAATGGACAAAGTGGTAGCCCTGGAGGAGAACGACATAGGAAGAAAGGCCTTGAAGGATTTAATGGAGAGAATGCGGGCCTTAGAGGACCGTAGTCAAAGTCCTACTCCAGCCAAGACCGGGTGCAGTTGGTACTGCAACAAGAATTCATTTTCCATATAATATCCATGTACTCTGCTTGCAAAGCATATCTGATTATAATGATTCATACCTAGCATGTACTCTGATAGGAAGAAAAAAAATAAAAAGATTGAATTTAAAAAAACCGAGTTGTGTCTTTGTTGCATTTAATCTCATATCAAAATAGTGAGTCATAAGTATTGCGTAAATTCATAGGAACATTGCATCAGAAAATGAGTCATGGTTATTGTGTAATTTCTTTCAAGGATTGCACAATACACCCTCATACGTAGGTCATACGTTTTTGCAAGTAGGTTAGTAGGTCACTTCCGGTTTGTAAGTAGGTCAGCTCTAGGTATTGCACAATTCTTTTAATTTATGCATCTAGGTCAGGTCACTAGGTCAAATGGAATCCAGCTCTCTGATTGGTCGAAAAAACTAGGTCATGACCTTATGACGTCACTTCCTGTCAAATCCAGCCCTCTGATTGGCTGAAACTAGGTCACTTCCGGTCTACCAGTAGGTCATGACCTAGTTAGTAGCTAATCCATTGCGCTCAGTTTGCATGTATATACTACTGATGGGTATCTAACACATTAGAACAGCACTCTAAACTTTTGATTTATATGCCCAATTCGTGGCTTATAGTTCCTTCCACTCATGGTGCGGATTATAATTATGCAGGTGTGGCCTTCAAGCAAGAATTTAGGGTAGTTATTCCTCCTCGACCAGATCTCTGTTAGGATGGAGTGTAAGACACTTTATAAGGTGTCAAGATTTTATATACACACAGTGCCACTCTACCGTTGGCATTTCGCATGAGAATAGTCAACCTATCGATTGTACACAGGGTGCCAAACATAAGTCACAGCTTTAACTGGAAACCCAAGGCCATATATATGTCCTCTAGGATGTCCCTAAACCCAGGGTGCACCTTTTATGTGGGATATAACTGAATTTAAATTCTATTAGACAGCTTACAATCAACCCCCAGGTTTGCCCTAGAGACTTATATGAAAGTCACGCTTTGCCTAATATGCGACAATGCCTTACTGAAAAAAAAATTTATGAAAAAGAAAAAGGTTTTTTTGGAGCCAGAAACACAACATTTTTTTTTGCCTAAACATCATTTTACATGGCACACAATTAAAAAAACAGTTTCCATCAGCATGTTGAAAACTAGTAGTCTACATCCCACCCTGTTTGCATGCTGCACCACTGCCATTGCCATCTGTCCTCCAGGATCAAAAGACAAGTGTGAAATTCATCCTTACCTCTAGTCCCACCACAACCCCCCCCCCCCACAACAACAACAACAACCACCGGACACTGGTCCGTGCTTGTATAATAAACATTTCTTTGCTTTTATGTTTGAGCTAATATGAACGGTGGTAAAAGCAGGCATGCGCCTAACCAGGCGTGATAGAGCATTATTTCACTCACTCATAATAACACACCGTTAAAAACAATAAACCCTTGCATTTTGCATATCACCATGTACAAATTAGCAGTTTACATGTTGTTTACATGTTACAAGCTGTTCACCACCATCTGTGCTACATGCTCCAGGAGATGCATACCCAATGGTACCTGTGTTCCAGGATCAAAGCCAGTTTTCGGATTTTACCCCCCCTACCTTTAGTCTTACTCAATCATAACATTCTTCCACCACAACCTTTTTGCAATGTTAAGTCTATGGTGCCCGCTGCATATTTTACCGCTATGTTAACTCTATGGCGACCCCTCCGTGTATGTCAACTTTATGGTGTCAGCTCCGTACTGCACGCTATGGTTATGGTAAGGTTATTAAAAAACGTTTTCCATCAACATGTTGAAAACTAGTTGTTAGTTTTCACCCTGTTTGCATGCTGCACCACTGGCATTGACACCTTTTCCTCCAGGAACAATAAAAAAGACAGATGTTGGATTTATTTTTTTATTTTTACCAAACTACAAGCGTAAAAAAAGTGATGGATTTTACCACCTGCTTCCCGGCTCACTCATCATCATCATAACATTTTCCCACCACACCATCACACCGTTAAGCTCCCATATCATCATGTTTAAATTAGCAGTTTTACACCCTGTTTACATGTAACACACTGTCCACGCCACCTGAACTACATGCTCTAGGATCAAAAGCAGCAGCAGCGGCAGCAGCATGCACCACTAGCACCACCAGCATGCAGCAGCAGCAGCAGCGCCACCACCACCACCACTCCACAAACACACACGCATGTATAACATACACACACCCCCTACCCTAAGCTACTTATAACCCCTACCTACCTCTACCTACCTACTCACTTTACCTACCTACCTACCTACCTACCTACCTAACCTACCTAACCTACAACAATGGTAAAAAGCAAAATATCCCACAGATTTCACACTGTTTAAAAAACAGGTGAAAATGATAGGAGTTGCTTTAGGAATTCAAATGGACACCCTACACTATCTTACCCGTGAAGACAATCCCGCTCAGCATTATGGAAGGTCCATGCAGCTTCATTTGACTGACGTGGAACTTACCACTTTGTCCACACTCATCTCAAAACTAGCTGATGCTCGTAAACCTTTTGGAAGTTTTAGTGGACGTCCTACATGGACTCGATTTAAAAAAGGCAAGCTGTTACGGAGGAATCATTAAAAGCGGTGGAAAAGACCACATAAAAAAAAGAGGAGGATATTGTAGTCAATTTATTTTAAAACGGCCTACTGCTGCTGCTGGCCACCGCCGCTGGTTAAAAGAGATCAATTGTCACCCATTTGTTTAACGACTGCAGCGCAGGATGAACATGAAGGACGAGGAGAATGTGGACATGGAGCATGACACAGGAGCAGCGCCAACTCGTTAGATACTGGCAATGATGCCTTCACACAAGTGTTCTTTTAGTGTGATTTAGGAGCTTGTAGTGTTTTAGTGTGATTTAGAAGAACTCGATAGAGGCACTTTTTGCTGATCCCAAGACCGGATCAACTGTGACGTCATGCTTGTATGTGACAATGATTCTGCATGCAGACCGTAACAGATGGGGTACGGACCTCCTCGCTATCTATTAGGGTGAAGCATACTTATATACCCATTAGCTATGTAGAACCCACGAATAAGATGTGCGCTAAAGTGGAAAAATAGAAAGCGAACGATCTAAACCATCTGTTGTATCTTGTCAAATTTATTCTATTGCTACAAGCTGTGATTTTTCATTTTTGAAATAAAATAGGGACTATAAGCCACTTTTTCCCACATAAACGTGATGCTATGTGCTTAGGCGGTTGGTGTTTCTTAAAATCGCAAAGTGGCGGCACCTAGTGAAAAGCAGATGCACTAACGCTGTTTACACACACAGGCGGTCCACAACCACCACCACTCACTAAGTTGCTACACCACCTAACCCACCTACCCCCCCTGCCCGAGTTGGGGTCATTTGGTGGAATGTATGTACACAGTTAATTGGAAAGTTTCTAGGGGTGAAGGGATTAGGGACCAACCCCCTGCCCGCTTAAGTTTTATCCAAACAAGCCATGTTGATGAAATATTTAAGTACTTTTTCTACAAGATGACCCTTGGATCCCCCATATGATGGCTCCTGGGGTCATTTTGGTAGAAAATGTGGATGACTCTTGGGTCATTAGGTAGGAAATTTAGACAGACCAAGAAGATAACTAACAATGTTTCTATTCAATTTAGGCCCTATTTTGTTTCATTGTGCACTGATTGGAGATTTACACATGCCTGTAAACAATCATGTTTTCATTATGACAAGAGCTCTTCTTCACCATTGAGAGTGCTGTTAGTTTTATATTACTGGTACTCATCTTAAGCATAGATTGTGGGATTGTGTCCATCAGTTCTGTCCATTATAGTCAAATCAGGTGTTATCTTGATGTTGTACAAATGTTTTATTTTCCCAAACCTAATAAAAATATTGCAAATGTTGAAAATATGTTTCTTTTTGTCGAGTGGGTAGGTTAGGCCTATGTATGGGACAGGTGGGACAGAAATATATATGGAGTCTTTCAACTCTCAACACCTCTCAAAGACTTTCCATTAGAGGTATTATCATTCTGCTTTTTGGCATTAGATTTCTACAAGTGTTCTCTATGTAAGCCACTATTTAGATATTAACCTACCGGGGTACTTCTGGTTGCCTGTGCTGTACAGGGAACAGGTCTGGGAACAGGGCAGGTCAGGTGGGACCATATCATAAGGCTGAGATGGGGGCTGTGAAGGCCAGCAAAAGGCTGATGGGACTTGTAGCCATGTGGATGGTAGACAAAATTTTGTATGGGACCTGCATACGGATGCCTAATTAATGTATGACCTATGAAATTTAAGGTATTTATGTGTACAATTCAGATCAATTCTGATGAATACGTTCCTTTATAAATAAGTTTGAATTCGGCACCATAATCCTTGGATCGACTAAACCCAGCTATAAGCAGTTCCAATAATATCCACTAGGTGTCAGGTGATTATGTGACGTTGCCATGTCAACAACACATGTGGACAGATGAGGGGAAAAGGATCCTCTGAGGTTAGATATGGAATTTAAAATTGATCTTATCAGCTTTAAAATGAGGTATAACACTTGTAGATAGTCCGTCTAGTCTTGGAGGTATTGCTTCACAAAAATGGAATGACATGACTGTATCAATAAAGCCAATAAGCTCTATTATTCATTGTTTTAATTAAATCAGGCATCTAATTAGCATAATGATTTGAATAATCAATTAAAACTGACCATCTCTTTCCATACATTTTGACATAGCTTTGGATCTAGAAATGCTTTTTTCAGTGTATGAAACTCGATGAACCATTCTATCAGTTGACATTATTTTTTTTCTATTTGGAATACAACTTTGGTTGCCATGGCAACATATTTCTCTGAAAACCCTTATTTATGCCTTGTTTTGGATTCAAAACATTCCATTTACATTCCAAATATACAGGGAGTGCCAGGTAAAAGAACGTTTTTTGATAAAACCACCTTTTTCTATGTAAACTAGTGGCTTCGCCACTAGAGTCTCGGGCAGTAATATCAGTATCATAATAGAAATATCTCTGCATGTTTCCTCGGGGGAACTGAACCCTGTATCTACGGCAAACTTTCCCAACAATGAACAACGGAGTTGCTAAGCAATGCGATGTTGCTTAGTGACGTGATGTTGCCAAGTGACGTGACCCTGACCTTTTACCCAATCCACTTCTCTCGGACATTCAAGATTTCCTGAATATCTTGGGAACTATTTGTCAGATCTTAATGTATGACCCTTAAAATGGAAGGTATTTATGTGTACAATCCAGATCAATTCTGATTGAATACGTTCCTTTATAAATAAGTTTGAATTCGGCACCATTATCCTTGGATCGAGATCCAATATGACCGAAAATGCAAAAAAAAAATAGCCTGACGAGTTTGAGGTTAGAAGTTATTGTTTTCAATGCAATCATCTTAAGTTGAGTTAAGTGTATCATGTCATTTTGTTGATAGGAAGAAGCAATATTAAAAATGGGCCCCTCAAAATATTATTATCCAGGAAATTTTGAAGAAAAATCGAGTTAATTTTGATGAAAGTACATAGTTTTATCTAGCCTCTTTTGGTTTATCTGTTCCTGGCAAGCACTCAAGATAATTCTAATGGGGTGGGCACCAACAACGAACCAATGCCTTTTTATATATAGGGTAAAAAGTACATAAAAACTATTTTTGGTCTATTTTTCACATTGTTAGCCTTTGTAGCTTCCCTAGTGGCCAAATCCAGTACTAAAAATCCTGCAGGGAAGGGCCTTTCCCCTCATCTGCCCACACATCTTGTTTATTTTTGACGGTTGCAATGACAACCACCTCTCAGGCAATCAGAGCTCGAAAAACAAGGTCACATGCCCATATATGGTCATGGGCGTGGCTTCTGGTCAAATGCTGGCTTCTGATTGGTCGAGAGGTTGAGGTCAAAAGGTCATTTCCGGTTCGAAAGTAGATCAAATTGATTTCAGTAGCTGTCCCTATGTGCTGAGTTTGCCCCTATATACTACTATTGTGAATAGGAGAATTCCTATAGTTAAGTAGTGTGATGTACGGGTCTAGTGCCTTGATCAGATCTGTCATAGTGCGAACTGCCCGTTCGGCCTCACCTTTATCGGAAGGGTGACCCGGTGAGCTAGTGATATGTAAGAAGCCATAGTTGATTGCGAATTCTCTGAATTTTCGGCTAACAAACTGTTGTCCATTGTTGGAGCAGACTACTAGCGGTATGCCGTGACCTGTGATGCTCTGGAAGGGTTGAAGGAACGCGTTGTTCAAGGTAGTTCGAGGTAGTTCGGGTTTTTGACCCGGCAGTGATGGCATTTCTGAATCAACTCCTATACAACAGTGCTGCATCCGGGCCACCACATGCTGTCGCGAGCTAGTTGACGACACTTAGTGATACCCTGGTGCCCCTCACGGAGTTTCTTCAGGATGTCTGGATGCAGAGAAGAGGGTATGACAATACGAGTGCCCATCAGCAGAAGATTATCCAGGATGTTGAGATCGGCCTGGAAGGGGAGATATTTCTTAGCGATCCCTTTTACCTGTAAGCAGTCTGGCCAACCATCGCGCACATATGTCGCGACCACACTACATATGTCGTCTTCCCACTGGTGTTGACGGATTTGCTCCAGACGTTGATCAGAGGCTGGGTGTGACTTGCGTACGAAGTTGACGTACAAAGTAGTGTCCTCCTGGAACTTGAGGTCTGCCTCTGTGGGGTCTCTACCTGCCCGGGACAGGGTGTCGGCTGTGTACAACTCTTTGCCCGCATGTGCACAATATTATAGTCGAACCACATGAGTCTCATACGGAACCGCTGGGTCCTCGGTGTGAGGAGATCTAGATCTTTCGATCCCAGTAGCGGTATAAGTGGTTTGTGGTCCGTTTCCAACATGAACTCTCTCCCAATTAGGTAGTTTCGAAACTTTTCATAGCTCCAAGTACTGGAGAGAGCCTCCTTTTCGATCTGGGCGTAGCGTCATTCTTTCTCAGAGTGAGAGGCATAAGCAATGGGACGCCATTGAGAACTGTGTTTCTGCATCAATACGGTCCCGAGGCCATATGAAGACGAGTCGGCAGATACCTTGGTCTCATGTTCTGGTTTGTAGAGTGCAAACCTAGTGTTGCTGAGTAGTTCCTAGATGTTGTTGAATGCCTTCTGTTGAGCTGGTCCCCAAAACCATTCGGTCTTGGTACTGAGGAGTTCACATAGTGGCTGAATGACTGTAGGTAGGTCAGGAGTGAACTTCCTGAGGTGGTTCACCATACCGATGAATCAGCAAAGTTCTGTTACATCTGCAGGAATGCTCATCTCCCTGATAGCTGATACTTTTTCTGGATCGGCCTTGATGCCTTCACTGGACACTATCTGTCCCAGGAAGCTGATGGAAGACTGCTTGAAAGTGCACTGGTCCTTGTTGAGTGATATACCTGCAGCCGCAAGTCTGCTGAGTGTAGCCTGGAGTCGCTCGTCATGCTCGGCTTTGTCCTTTCCTGACACCACGATGTCGTCCATCAGACACACAACTCCTGGAAGTCCGGCGATGATGTTGGACTCTTGTTTCTGATAGAACTCGGGTGCAGAGGTTATTCCGAAAGGCAATCGGTTGTATGTGAACCGGCCATGCGTAGTGATGAACGTAGTGAGCAGACGAGACTCTTTGTCGAGTTCGACCTGATGGAAGCCGCTGTTGGCATCGAGTTTGGAGAATACTTTCGCGTCTTCGATCTGCCCGAGTACATAATCGACTGATGGCAACCCGTTCCTGGGTCGCTTGACCGCTTGGTTGAGTTCAGTGAGATTGACACGCAGTCAATGTCACGGTTGGCCTTTGGAACTACCACGACTGGTGCACACCAATCGGTTGGCTCCTGGATCTGAGTAATTATGCCAAGGCTCTGTAGCCATTCCAGTTCCTTTCCTACCTTCTCGTGCATCACAATGGATACACGACGTGGAGATGCTACTTCGTAAGGCTGTGCATTTTCTCGGAGTTGGATCTTGTAGCTTTTCTTTAGTTTGCCAAGTCCGTTGAATAATGTATAACTGTTCCGTGTACTGAGAGACTGCACATGTAAACATCACCAAACCGAGGGCAGTTGACGATCTGTAACTGAGGAGGTTGGAAGCATTCTGTATCATGTAGATTGGTTCTTTAATCTAGTTACTGCCATGTTCGATTTCTGCGTTGAAGTATCTGAGAGTGGAGAATTGTCCCTGTTTGGCACCCCGGAACACGCAGTCAGAGGCAAGTAGCTTTCCGGAGGTGAACTTCTACGCATATAGCTGACTGACGATAAGAGTTGCTTCCGCCCCATTGTTGATCTGCATTGGAGTGGAGACACCATTTATGATGACGTCGGTAACCTTCTTCGACACCAGTCCCTGAGTTGTGTCGACCGAACGAAGGAAGGTCTCCTGAGTTTGTAGCACTTCCGGGTGGATTTCACACCAGCCACATCGTTCAAACCTTCATAAAGTGACCCTTATTCTGGCAGTTATGGCACATGGAGTTCCTTAATGGACATCGGCAAGGGTCGTGAGGAGTACCACCGCAGTACAGGCACTTGCCCGATTGCGTCAATTGTGGTCGTGCCGATGTCTTCCTCTTAGCGAATGCTGTGGAGGGTTGAGCGGATTGCCCTGACTTATTCTTGGGACAATGCTTGTTCACCGCCAGAGTAGCCGTCATACCACTAGCGGTGCCACTAATCTCTGATGACTCTTTGAGTGCGGACTCATCACAGTGAGCCCTGTCAAGGAAGTTCTTGAGTTGTATCGCCCCGTGAGTGCGCAGTGTCCTACGCCGGAGTTCCACATTAGTGGTGCAGTTGAGTGATAATCAGAAGTTCCTCAATCTCCTGAACCGTCTTTTGTCATGTCCAGCGAGTCCATGATATCCCGCATGTGATAATAGAAGATGTCCATGGTCTCATCCTTCTCCTGTTTTGTGTGATATAGTCTGTGGAGTAGAGCAAACGAAGTTTTGCCTGGGCAAAAATATTTAGTGAGTGCTTCACTTGCCAACTTATAGCTTTTATTTGCCACACCATTGTTGTCTAGTTTTTTCTGAGTTGTTCTGAGGTACATGTAGTAGAATAGATTGGCAAATTTTCCCTGATTCTCTTGCCCTACTGTGAATTTCTGGAGAGCAAACATAGCCTCCAACCCCTCCTGCCAATCTTCCCATTTTGTTGATATATCCGCTGTTTCTCATTAAACATGGAATAAAAGGGAATTTCACCGGAAGCACCACCAAAACCGGCACCAGCACTGGCACCGGGTGGAGCAGCAGCTTCCTCATTATCACCCATGATGAGTCTGACTCCAAGATTTTTCGAGTTTGAGCCAAAATATTGGGTGGATGTTAAGAGTTATTGAGTCCTAACATCAAATTGCAGAGTTCAAACTGGCACTAAATGGTTTAGGTGGCACTGTAGAGTGTAGTTAGGTGTAGAGTCAGTGAGTCCTACAGAGTTTAGTGTTGACAACAATAGTGATAAGCTGGCTTAACACATAAATGACTGCCAATTGAGTGACCAACAACCACTGGCAAGATTAGTGAGCTGCTAACTTGACAAGCTTATTTGAATGGACTAGGACAGACCATGTGGCTAGCCCAGAGACTTGGCAAATACAGGGTCAAAACATCAGTTTGAGTCGGTGTTTTTAACTTATCTGTACTTGTTATTGATGTCCAGTTGTCCAGTTGTCTGCCGCTTTCACCATAAAGGATTATGGACACCAGTGTTGTGTTAAATGCATCATTTATATTGCTTGCGTTTTACATCTTAGTCATAATTTCATGCTGGTTGAATGCAGGGAGAGATAGATGCGAGATTGCTAAAAACTCTACTCATAGATTTAATATGGAGCGCGCTGCATACAACAGCGCAACTGCAAATACCGGGTCATATTCTACAGTAATGTTCTCAACATTTGTAAAGCCTGAAGATTCATTAGCAAAACGTTCATTTCCATGTTAAGATTAATATCTAAAATGAATACTAGCACTTACCGACCAGTAGTAAGATGGCCATGGTGGGCAGTGCCTATTGGTTCAGCCTTCTGCTACCCATGGTCACAGAAAGGCAAACTGCCAGCTAGAATGCTACTTCCTTTACACTTTTAAGGCTTAATATTGTTAGTCAATGGACTTTGTCCATTTGTCAGCATAATGCATGGGTGCAGATATGGTGAGTCTATACTCACCACTGCTGTATTCATATGCATCAGGCTAGCCCCATATGAGGTTGTTATACTCCTGAATGGGTGGCAAGATGTAGGATTACAATGCTAATGAGTTTAAGATTAGTTAGTGCCAAGTTGATGTCTAGCAACAGAGGAACATGAACCATAAGGCATTGTCAGCCCTTGGACACTCATTTACCCATTGTCAACACTGTAGGGAAGCTTTTCTTTAAATCCAACAGGGAAAACACCACTCTGTGGGGCATTTTTTTTATTATCCCTTTGGTCACCAGGGGGCCATTTTAGGGACAAAAGGAGTCCATAATAATATGATTTTAGCTTTGGGCTAATGCTGGATGCAGAATGCATGGGTTCAATAGAAATAGTAGACCTAATGAAAAGGTACCCTACCTGTAATAGTTGTCTTGGGGGCTGTGTACAAATGATGTCATGCATTTTTGGACCATTTCTGACCTCCCCCTTGTCATGTTTCGTCATACAACACTTGACCCCCCCCTCAGCATGACATCATGCAGAGAGATACCCCCGCCCCCAAGTGCATGAATAGTGAAGGCCTATAGGCTATAAACAAATTGAGGTTATGCAATGCTGTATTATCGCCCACGCACTGGCAGAATTCCGGTCCAGGGTCATTGGACAGACCAGGTCACATGACTGACCCACTTATGGTAATAAGCAGGAACCCCTTCCCAAACAGAGTGTATTATGGGAAACCTCAATAGGGCCTATGGTTCAAAGGGACATATAGTGGGTGCGAATTTGCAATAAAGGATAAGATACATACAAAGTGAAAAAAGAACTGTCAGCTTATATAAAGACAAATTCAAATTCAAAATTCAAATTCATAATGTATGGGTCTCTATATGCAGGATGTACCATTTCTGTGCCTTATAGTTATACACGGAATACTATGGTAGTGATCATACACAAGTATTTCCTGTGACAAAAGGGCTTAAAAACTGTCTAGATCAATAGTCCAATACAGTTAATAGTCTGCCTTCTTTACAGCGAAAGCTGTACACTTGTCAGCGAAGAGAAAATCGAGAACAGTTTTTACTGTAATCTCCCGTGTATAAGCCACGTCTTATAGGGGGGGGGGTTTAGTTCTCATTGGATCCACAAGGGGGACACCAAGACCTTTCTTTTGATATCTTACATGCCCCCTTGGTGATAATGGGACAAAATGGGGCCCAGGAGGGCCCAAGGTGGCCCAAGCTACCCATAGGTTTTTGAATTTTGAAAATTCATTCAGTAGAACCAAAGTTATGAATTTTTCATTTTTTTGAGAATTTTCCAAAACTCTAGGTGGGCCTTATAGGCGGGCTACGCCTTGTACGCCGGAGATTATGGTATTAAGGATCATATAGTTCAAGAGCTTGAATGTATTGATATATTGAATGTATTGATTTAATCTGTAACTTGAACCATATACAAGTGTACGAGAAATAGGTTTCAGCGAAGAGAAAATCGAGAGTTCCAATCATAGTTCCAATTTATGATCTTACAAAGCAATCGAGTCACCTCGGCATTTTACTGTAGAATCTGCAACGAAGATGAGTCCGATAGAGTTCCATTCAGACAAAGATGTGAAGAGCAAGTTTGGGGGGAGGTCCCCTTTACATCTCCCCAAGCATCCCCTCAGTGAAAATAGCAACAGGGTGGTGGAGAGCTCCAGGGGAGTGCTCGTTATTTATCAACAGTGGGATTCCGGGGGGGGGGGGATTGGGGGAGGAGCAAAATAATTTTGACACCTCAAGGAGGGGGGGGGGGAATATCACACCTTTACCCTTTTAAAAAGAAGCCTGTGGAATACTATGAAGGCAGCAGCAGTTCAGGGGTATTTTAAATCCTGAGGGCAGCAGTGGCCCTTTTCAAAAAGGGTTAAATTGGTATAGGTAGGATAGAGTAGTAGTGCCCCCTTATAGTGGCCTGGACATCACCTTGATTTTACACTGACATTGATGGCAGTGACACTCATTGAGCGAGATGTCTGAGGAATGCATGCAAGTAGGGCCTATAGGTAATTAAATTTATGTCAGATGAATGTGTAACCGTCACCATTGGAAAAGTCCAATCCCAACCGGGACTCGAACCCGGGTCCTTCGGGTACCAAGTGAATGCTCTGACTGCTGAGCTGTCGGGACGGTGCTTCATCCAAGGTGAGGTATACGTGTGGATCACGGTAGGGTAGGAGAGAGTCAGAGTACAGTGGTTCCACCTGTTTTACTAGATGAACCTACGCTGCTACAAATGCATTAAACCTCCCTACCTTTACAAATCTTTTTACAAAAGTTTTTGATCTTGCCAAAACCAAAGCACATTGTGATTTCTTGATGACATGATGTCATGCAACCCATGACCCCCCTCCCCCCACTTGTCATGCTTGGTCATGGCAAGTGGGACCCCCCTCCCCCTCCTGCATGACGTCATTTGTACACAGCCCCTTGGTGTAGGGTACAGGAGAAGAAGGATGTGTCTTGTAGTACAGGTGAAGCAGGTGCCTCACAGATAGGCGTCCTACAGGTATGCATGTCCAGGTCATAATGATAGCAGAACCAGAACACGGTGACCACCACCCTTAGTACCTGAGTAACACCCTGCCAACTCTATTCACCTATAGGTCCACATAGAGAATGGGCTGGGAGGGGAATGATGAGCTCCTCTTTTCCTTCCCTCTCGCCCTCCCCTAAGCCTATTTGCGTGTCCGGTTTACCAGCTCCTCCATGTTGGTCATCAATATACCAATAAGGGGTTGGGTTAGTGGATCTTTATGGCAAATTGTTGTCGTCCACCCCCAGATTTACCAAGCTATTGTTTTATATGCGCTATGCCCTACCGCACCAATGCCCTGAGAATTATGAGACTGATGAAACATTCATTTTAACAGTGTTCATTTTTTTATTATTATTTTTTTTTGCAAACCAAAAGGGTGAACTTATATCACAATATTATAATTGATCTCCTACTGGTCTATTCTCATCCAACAACCCTCACTCTTCTCGGTGGAAGGAAGACCATTTCCTGTTAATGGCTAAAGATCGTTACACCTGTTTCCCACATAGATTTTCATTATATTCATAAATCGAGGACTGCACCACAAGCTATAATGTTGAAATTCCCTAAATGAAAATCAATTTTTATCTGTCTCTCTCCCTCTCTCTAGCTGAGTCTTTTTTCGTCCCTGCTCATCTATGCATCTATGGTCAATATAGTTAGGGGATATGACACTTATTGACGCACGCGTGGGTGTAAGTCCAAGATAGATGCTAAGATCTACGAGCCGTCATGCTCGTTGATCTATATGGATGGATTTTAGTGGACTGGTGAAGGTTTATTGGGTTTTGCCCCCACCCCACTAAGGGACTCTTTTTTCAAAATGCCCCCCCCCGCCATATCTATCAAGCAACCCCCACCCACCTTGCAATAAATAAGCAAATGTCCATGACCAGGGAATAAATTTGCATCGTATTCACTGAGGTGAGGCTGTCCATATTCAACGACGCCTTATGGACATTTGCATTTATGTCATGGCCTAGGGGGTTATTTTGCCTTTAAATAAAGAAAAACAGCTCAGATCTGTTCAAAATCCAAGATGGCGGACACCCATTGAATACAAACACATTGTATTCAATGCCCCCCATTGAATACGGCAGTTCTAGTACTAATCTATAGTGACGTTCGTGTCAACCATGACATTAATGACGCGTCCCTGTGGTACGAAGCCTAGGGGAAACATGGCTATGATACTGCCTTTCGGAAGTATGACAGTGGACTCCACTTTCATACTGATTCAGCCAACCATGATAAGGGTAGGGGTACATACAGTACCATAACCAGCAATGGATATGCAGTATGGTAATACATATGTGGTGGTCCCGCGTCGTCTTCGAGGTACCTTCATGGTCCTCGTGGGCGACATCGAGAGCACCTCTATTACACGACGCCTGGGGGCGCTGGAGTCCAGCGCCACGTCACCACTTGGTCACGTGGCCCTCGACTCCGGTGTACAACGGCCTTCCTCAGGGTCAGTCCAGCCCCGACTGACCATCGTGAGCGATGGTTGGCGGCTGCCCGGCTACCATATTCTAATACTCCTCTGTGCTGCTGCACAGAGGAGGTGTATGTGGAATATCAACTGTAGACACTAGAAGGTGTAGTGTCGAACTTGTTATAGAGTTCAAACTCTGCCACCTGTAACTGTGATCGAGAACAGCTGATGCCTATGTGTTATTAGACAATAAAGTTTTAACTGGAACCTGAATAGTTGTTCTTCGTTGTTTATGAAAAGATTCGATTGAACATCGAGGGGTAGAACACTACACATACATCTATATTGCGACTGAGAAAGTAAAGAAAAGACTAGTAATCGTATTGAATGAAAAAGATTCCGACAAACTTAGTACCACATATGCTAGCAGAAGGGCAGGGAGCAGGGTGATGCATTTGATGAAGCTGTTGCAACCATGTATTTAATTATGGTACTAAAGTATACCTTTTCAATTCATCAAGTAGAATCCCTCAGTTGTATTATTTAATGTTAATTTTGAAGGAAAATATAGTAGTGTCACATGGACATAAATGGGAGGCATTTGTTTGTAGATGACCAATGCTGTACAGTCAATACTGTGATGTATTTGACCAACTGTGACGTTATGCACTGTACAACATAGGTCAGATTCCTGCCCTTAAATATAGAGCAGTTCAATTCTATAACAGTCCACGTTACTATATGTATATATATATATATATATCAAAACGGTGAGTGTGTATGTCCATCATCATAAGCTAAAGTTTTATTAGCAGGAAGGATTAAATACCCACACAAATTAGGAAACTATAACTATACAACAAAAGAATTATAGATCAAAAGAACACGGACATGATTTAACTATAGAAGTGAATGGCAAAACTATGGCGATCAAGTGTGCAAGGAATAAATTCTAAAGCAAATTTGGCCAAAAAAAAACAACATGAAAATATCTGTCTATAATTCTGAATTTCAGCATCCACTTAGAATTGCCCCCATAGGACACTATAGGAAAAGAATTGATCCAAAATGTTCCAAAATGACTTTGCTAGAGCAAGGACAAAATTTCCTAGGACCTCTACTTCATAAACTGTGAGTGCTTACAATACCACAGCTCCATAGCAAACTAACCATACACACTCACAGAACTATGTAAACCATAATCCTTCTACTTAATATAAAACCTACCAAATAAAGTCATGATGAAAACAGAATGGTGTTTTTTTTAAACTTTAGCCATTTAGTGCTTAAATACGCATGAACAACTATTGTATGTTACGAGTTGATACTGTTAATAGTGAAATAGTTCATTGAAAACAGTGAGGTTCCCACGATCATCAGCACTCATAAACAGAGATCTATGTATCAGCACTTGATTGTCCAATCTAACCATCGCTACATTGTATTTACATTAGCTATATAAGCTCATTTCAAAATAAAGACCTTTTTTTTCCTGCAGAATGCACCAACTCATTTTGCATCATCTAAATTTGCAAATACCATTGAGGGCTAGCATCGACTATAGTCGACACCAAGGTGGGCCTAGCGTCGACACCATAGTAGGCCTAGTTTTGAAATGCTGAAGGTATATTATGGAAAGTTAATTCCGTCATGGCAGGCCTGACTGCGCACCTCCAGCATGACATCATTTGTGGATGGCCCCTCCCCCAGATCTACAAGGACCACCTTGGTATTCTTAGTGTCACGCAACACACTACACCATGCCAGCAAGTTATACTGGATCTCATGTCAGATTACCAACATGAACATGGCTTGGTCAACGCCCAGAACTTCATACATATAGGGTGGCCAATTGCCCGGGCAGTTAAAAGGTACAATCATGTGGCCAATTCTCATGAGACTAGCCAAAATCTTTTCACTAAATCCACAACTTTTGTTCATCACACTATGGGAGTTATGAGTTTGGAGGGGGAGGGGCAAGTCGTGCTTCAAAATCTGTTTTCTCCAGAGGCTATTCATCATAATTATACAGTCTACGTAGTCCAAAATAATTGTACATGTGCGCACTTTTCTTTTGTGACATTTTGTCAAGCCCAGCAGAATCGAACATTTTTGTACACAATAGTGTAACATGAAATATTTCGTCTGTGAAAATTACTGTAATACTTGGCACATTTATAAGGCGACCGACATATGTAAAAAATGGCGTGTGAATTCACCCCAACTACAAAGCACCCTTAACCCAGGAGCAGCTTATAATGATAATTTGAAGAGGTTAGTTTTGTGTGTAAGCCACACCATGGACACCCCCACTTAAAAAAAAGGCACCAGGATACTTCTAATCCCACGACAACGTTCCAAGGATATTTCTAACTCTCCAGAATTTCCCGGGATACTACCAATACTACATTCCACAGGAACTTCTAATTCACTGATCCACTAGAATCAATTTTATTGGTGTAGCATCGAGTAATAGCAAACAAGAGGACAGGGTCACTGCAAGTTAGTTTTTAATATCTTTATTTCTTATTACTTTTCACTTGATACAAGTGTCCACTACATGTACGGCAAGGTAAGACAGATGTCCTATAATATGCGTTCATAATATGGACAAACCTAACCAAATAACACACAAGCCATAAATGCTTTTTTTGAACCAATATTTGATCTCAGATGAGATAGAAAAATGCGATTCATATTTACATAGAAAAAAGCACACGTTTGTGTTTCCTTTTTCTTTTTGGAATATTCTGTTCAAAAGTGGTCCCAATAAAAGTCACTTTATGGAACAAATATTTCTGATCTTCATTTTTGCCTCTTTGCAATAAGAGCTCACTGAGTAATGGATTTTGATGAAGTGGGACAATTATGATAGGAAATAATTCATGATATCACAATTTTCAGAGAATGATAAAGGGGTGTCCAATTTCGAGAAATGCATTATGAACGTCCTTTTTTCGCGTGATTAAGCAACCAGTGCACTACCATGATCTACTTGACACGATTAAGATTACAAGATCTGAAGACGTCTAAACTACCGGATAAATGATCATCAGCGCTTTTCCTCCATGGTGTTGACTCGGGGCATCTGCGCATTATTTCGGTAGCATGCTGAACGCTTCACAACATGGAGCTTTAGTTAATGCTGAGGACCTCAATCTCGAAGATGAGTGTGGCATTGGGAGTGATCGTGAATTGGTTAAGGAAAGCTTTGAACAAGTGCAGAGAGTGGATACATCGGGCCATATTGATGATAAAGCATTGAATACACTGAGTGAAGGATTAGTTCTATGCAGTATTGCTGCCTCGTGTAATAATCAAACGAACAAGTCTTAGAAAATAAAAGGGGGAAAAAAAACACTCAATTTGGAGTAATTGGAGTGGATCAACCCCATAGAGCGAAAAAGAATCGATGAATGGGGGTCTTGCAAGGATTGCATTCATAAATGACTACGTAAATGAACACGTAAAGCCTAACTGCACTGTGAGGCACTGGGCCTGGAGGCCTAAAAAGGTGGCGTCTCAGGTAACATGCAGTTGATATTAGGTAGGCTATGTCAGATTAAAAAAGAAAACATCATTAAAAGCTACAAAGAGGCAGGATGCCTGGCCGTGACAAATGGGCCACTAAAACGGCCCAAAAACATGCAATTTTTGAATAAAAATTTCTAGGGTCAGCCCTTTTTAGTAGGTAAGGTCGGGTGACCTGAATCTAACACATAATTTTTTTTTGCTAAGTGTTATATGATTACATGAAATAATAGCACCTATTAACTCTGACTTGTCTAACCATGCCATTCTACCAACACAACCAACATGTAATGGTGTATGATTTTCTTCTATTTTCTTTTGAAAAAGGATATCCCCATGCTGGGAAGCCACGTGCACCATAGCCCTTGTCGCCCCTGACGGTGAGCTTACCGACCTCTCCCTGACGCATGGTCAGGCAGCCCTTGTCCCAACCTGCAAATAAATGGGTAAAACCAGTTAATCATTTTTACAATCATTAATTTTATTGGGTGTTATTTATGTTTTCACAAGGTGTAATGATGTTTTCTTTTTTAATCTGACATAGCATCATAATGAATTTTAGGAGCGGTAAAATCCAAAAAGGCTGGCATAATGAACCAAAGCAGGGCTGGTGAATTATGAGTCAGCAGTACATTGGGGTATCATGACGTCAAAGGAATGTGAACCTGGAGACATAATGTGGCCCTTAAATGGTGAGGGGCTGATGCATTTATGTAACCCCCTGAGTGGTATCGTGCCACCCGTCAGGAATGTATACCCCTATAGGCTCTGTGATCCCAAGCATGGTCTATATCTACAACATCCAGTTGCATACTTACCGTAGATGTCATTACTTTCTCTTTCCATAGTAGTCGGTAAAAAGGGTATTTCAAACCCAGATCTTTCAAATTTGAGGTTAACTGGCAACTACCATAATCTCCCGCGTAGAAGACGTGGTGCGCGTATAGGACGCACCCCCTTCTTGGGGGAAGCATTTTTGCGTATAAGACGCACATTTTAAGGATGGAATTTGCAAGATTAGTACATTTCTATAGAAAAATTACCCCTCCTATAAGACGCCCCCCAACTTGAGAGAAAGCTATAAGACTCCCCAGCATTTTGTTTGGCGTAGAGGACGCGTCTTATACGCGGGAGTTTACGGTATTACACCTTAATCATGAGACCTCTTACGACAGCTATTGCTTTCCACATATATCTAGACCTAATAGCCATAACATACCATCTATATTTTGATTACTATTTCTTGCCAACAAGGTAAATACCCCCCCCCCCAACACACACAAAAAAGAGAGAAAAAAAGAAGAAAAACAAACAAACAAAGACACCATTAACCTAAGGTGAGACATTAATATAGAACTTATATCTTTACTAATAGGCCTAGCTAAAACAAATGTTTTTATATGGCTCATCATGATAGACACACAGGCATGGGAAGAGGCAAAACTGGCACACTACTTATAATGTGTCAGGACATAGCATCAACTTACCTTCAATAACCTGTCCAACCCCACACTGGAAGGTGAATGGCTGCTGTCCAGGGTCCTTAGTACTGAATGGTAAAAGGATACATTTTTTTTTTAATTACTAGGGTGCACTGGAACACATACTCCTCCCTGGAAGAGAAAAATGTGAATATTGCCATGCCCCTTGCCCATTCCTTCGGGAAAAGCATGATAAAAGAAGGAAGGGGTAAAAACATGCATGATGTCACTCAAGGGCGGTCTCAGTCAGCAATGAGGGGTAGTTGCCGGGAGGTCGCCGTGTCTATCAAAAAAGAAGGGAACTGGGCCTGAAACAAGGATCAGTTCGTCGCTTCTGTGCAACAAGGTTGTAACTCCATCCGGGCCAACATAAATGTAAAAGGTACTGTACAGGTCCATGGTGACTCACAGTGTGTAGGGTGTTCACTTCGCACTTACAGGACACAGACAATCAGCTATTTTGCTCTCTCCTCAGACTAATCTTCCATTTATAGGCATTTACCTTCAATAAGCAACACCTGGGAAGCAACATGAAGATGTTATACTAAATGGAAAGCTATGGTTTTTATACTACACATA
The DNA here is from genome assembly GCA_949317995.1 of Acholoe squamosa. NCBI lineage: Eukaryota > Metazoa > Annelida > Polychaeta > Phyllodocida > Polynoidae > Acholoe > Acholoe squamosa. Next base: position 62,811,792 of record OX439040.1, read on the forward strand.
CCTGTCATTGTCCAAAAGTTTTATGATACAGTAGTAAAATCATGGCTTTATATCAATGAGTAAGTGAGAAGTGACCACTTTGAGCTGGGGTAAACTGGGCAAATCAATCCAGGGTTGATTGCATTAACCTAGTCTCTATGAGTGGCTGTCTTGGGGACTGCCACTGATCACTCCATAAGGATTTATGGAGTGAAATAGTGGCTCACATATAAGGAAAGGGGTTTCTGCAATCCTTTGACTGAGTTTGATACTTCAAGGTATGCCAAATGGGGCTCACACCAAATAAGAGATGAGCACATTTTCAAATATTTGATACCAGTGATTCTGTATGTTAGCTCACCTACTTTAGGTTCCAAAAACCCTGACTCACTAAGCACTCTCAAGCTCCAAGCAGTTTCTGTAATTGATAACCATGGAAAATGACTGCTACTACTTGACATGAGATATTATACTGTGAAAAGCTAGATGGAAAGACAGTGACATGGAAAGGGACTGGAAATACAGAATTCTTTACTAGGGCTACTCCAGGTTTTACCATTGAGTGATCTCAGTTTCAATTTGCCAATATTGAGTCTAGCATTAATCTGCTCTGATATAGGGCTACATTATCATCTGTGTTGTATTTTAATCAGAGCACAAATCTATCCTTAGAAGTGCCAAAACACCCTTATTGCCTAGGAAAATGGAAGTGTGGCAGATTACATTTGAATGTAATGTGCCTCGAGAATCTCCTGTTCAAAACTCAAAATGATTGGACAAGAAAAAGTCAGCATTTTATATCATAGTAAGATTGATACCCCCAATGTTCCCAAATACTGCACTGTGTGTACCTTTTAGTATAGCGCAAGTAGGCCTCTCTCAGTGTAGAGCCTGCTCAGGGTGCACACACAGGGCCCTCCCCCACATTCACAGAAACCTGACTGCAAGTCTAGACCACTCTCTATGGTGAGTTTGTCTGTCCCAAAATCCTTGTGAGTCACCAGAGATGTCAGTTGGGTATGGGCTCAACCTCTGAAATTTTTGGGTCTTAGCAAAGCACCCATTTCCCTCAATTTATTATACTAAAAGCACCCATCGCATCTTCATTTCAACCTGTTCCCCTCATTAAAAACCTTTAAAACCATCTCTAGATTGGATGGTGATAGAAAAACAATTAAAAGACTGCATTTGAATTTCAGCCAATCAGAAGCCAGCTTAGATTCATGTAATCTGAAATGAGATTTCAGAGATCCTCTGATCTCTGAAAGGTGGTTTGTCTAGAAAAGGCTAGAGGGCAGCACAAGGCATGTTTAATTTCACCTGCTGAAGCCTGGACTGTGCTCAGCCTTATGCTCCATCGAAATAGAAAGGGCATGTTGTAAGGGTATCTATGATTAATTTTATTCCCTCTATCTATATTATGACCACAAGATGGAAGAAGCCTCTGAGATGTCTGACTTTTGGGAAAGTTTGAACATCTGAAAATAGACATACCACTGAAGGTCTGACATCTCTGACTGTGACAGGCAAAGTCTGTAGGAAAAATTCTCTTAAGTAAGTAAGTAATGGATGTTTAACGCCATTTCGACAGCTAAGGTCATATTCATGGCGAGAACGACATTACACAATTTCACAGAGGGATGTGTCAGTGCCCACGCATATGTGCACCACACACATCCTGAGGGGATAGGAAAGAGGAGAAATAGATCCTTTTAAGTGGGCTAGGGAGGCCCGAAAAAATTCTCTTAAAAAAAAAAAAAAAAAAAAAAAAGAACTAGTGATGATAGAATTACAATTCTTTCAGTTTTGTATTTCTCAGGATTCCCTTAATTCATTCTGGTTGAAAATAGAAGGTTTTCTCCATTTTCTAAAAATAGATTGAATGCCCTACAGTGTGAGCTGCCTCATGGGGGTACAATCCTGGGGTACAATCCATTAATGTCAACCAAGATGCAGTTACAACCAAGTTGCACTGAGGCGACCATTTATCGGAAATGACTTTCCATTTTCATAGTGAAAATGCTTCGGGAAAAGGCTTGTACCGGTAAATGCATTAAGGTATTTTATAAAACTGGACTTTGTACCTATTCTGAAATAGGTATGTGAAAATCAGTGCTGCTGTGAGCGCGGACGTCGTCACATAAAAGTGTGCCTGTTTTTGGGGCTTGGTGCAGGGGTACCTCTCAGTTATAGCATTATATGTAATGTTAATATGGGCATAACAGTGTATCTTTGATTTTTACCAGCAAGAAAACAAAATTAGGTCAAGGTATAATTAAAATCTCAAATACTACATGAAGGAACTTATAGACAGTAACGAAACCATATAGAACAGAAAGAGCATCATCTAAACCCCTTACATACCAAATTTCAAAGAAATCTATCGATGAACAAGAGAGATATATGATATGCAGGATTTAATAATTAATAATTTTCCCCAAATTTCAGCCATTTTCCTTACTTTTTTTCGTTAAAAAAAAATCATAATTCCAGTTCTATACATCATAGAAACTTCGGCATAACATCATTATGTCCGCAATGTTACTGGCTTTCAGAATATATGAATTTTGGTAGGGTAAAGGTGATTTAAAATTCAGTAAAATATCATGGTTAAACTGTTTATTTGTTCCTGGTAATACATTGTTCAGTCATACTGGTCAACCCAAGGTACACCAGGGGTGAGCGAAGCTAGTTGCACCCAACATTACTATAACCAAATACTCATTTACACACAGATACAGTATCTTTTGCTTCAAATGAATTCATTGTAAATTGATAAAACGTGGGTAGGCTTCCATCCTGATAGCATATACATATAGGCTATATTATATGCTGTTGTATTCGAATATTTTCTGTACCGGAACCGTTTCTCTAGACTATAATTAGGCACAGTCATAAAGCCCCATACTGCAAGGGTACCCCCTGCCGCGAAATGTGTGAACTACTTACCACATATGGGAATTTTCTATGACATCATACCTAGCATCATCCTGACCTTGTTTAAAAATGCACAGGCATGGCTAGGGTACCAATGGAAAGCTATTGATTCAAGGATTCTAATGGTGCCAAAATTTTAAAGATCAGGTAGGGGGGAAAGTTGAATTGTAGGAGGAATTGAAAAATGTATTTTTTCAGAGCTTTGGTTCACACACTTTTACTGGTTGGTTCGCACTATTGAGGCCATAAATTGATCCTGCTCATCAAGACAAATCCATTGATGGGTCATTTGTAGCTGAGAGCCAAGGGACTCTCTTAAAAATTTTGGGTCAAAAATTTTGGACACATGACACCGGAGACCAAAAATTTAGCTCTGACCTTGGCCTTAAATAAAATTGACCTTAAATGACCTGAAAATAAGGTCACCTGGGCTGGTAGGGTATTTGATACACATTTATAGTATTTAAGCATACTTATATTACTAGGTAAATTTGGTTGTCTCTTTAAATGTAGGTAGAATTTAGGTCTCGCTGAAAAGTGACCTTTGAAGTTGACCTTAAATGACCTTGTCTGACAAAAGGTCACAGGTGAGCTAGATCGACCGGGCATCCAACACTCATCATTACATTTTTTATTTGAAGGAAATTGGTTAAAAATTGATAAAATGAGAACAGAAAAATGTGTTTTCACCACCAGGCAGTTATCTGTCAGCGGTCACAACGTCCTAGGCTATATGCTTCACTATGCCTATGGGATAATGCCGGGCAGAATTCTCAGACGACATAATTGTCATTTTCTCAGAAACTAAACAAGATATTGATTTGAAATTTTCACTGAATATCTATTTCAATTAGATCTATCCAGCCATAACATCAGTTTACACATCTAATGTATTTGAAAATTTTGTGACTGTGCCTACTATTATTCTGTAGATCTAATAATTTTCCCACTCACCTCCAGAATTTCTTTGGGGGATCTGCCAGAGACCCGGTGCAGTGCACGGTGATTTTATTTCCGCTCTGTACTTGGGGACCAGTTCCTTGCCTCAAAATTTCCTTTGTCACTCCGTCACACACTGGCTCAACCATGATGTCTTCTTGGTGAGTTAAACTCGTCAAAATATGGGAAAATGACAGTGAATAATGTTTAACAGTTCTTCCCACGAGCTGACTAGCGCGAAAAGGGCGGAAGCGGAAATGGGGGCAAAAAGATTGTGCTGCCCTCTGGTGATTTGGCGGCGAAGTGAACTATCAGTACTCCACCCTGATACCAGGTGGCGTCAAAAATTATCACAAGTGACCACAACCAAAACAGCAGTGAAACAGGTACATTTAGTGTTATTTGGTGAGTTTGTGATGTTAACTAGCATTGTTTTAGCATAGGCTACGGTTGTAAAACATTGGAGCATCTGTTGGAATCATCAGCTGTCCATAGACTGGATTCAAAGGCCTGTCCTCGCCCCAGTAAACGACCACCACAGCAACCCTGTAATAAGCTGTATGATCATTGTTTAATATGATTGTATCATGTACATGTGTACCCGGTATCACTACTAAAGACCAGTATCACCCATAGATAGCGAAGTCAGCAAAAAATCAGGACTTGAACCGAATTTCACAAAACATTTATCAAAAGAAAGGGCATAAAAATTGGAATTCATATCCTTTTGAATCAAGTTGATACGATCAGTAGAACCATTTTTATGCAACTTTATTTATTGGAAATGTAAAAATCTTTCTGTCACTCAACATCCTGCACTTACAGTCAAATGTACAGATAACACTGACTATAAAACATGCACTGCACGGTGGGCATTCTGAATGGAAAGCCTAGGCCGATCTACTAACCAATTACACCTCCTTAAAGCTGAATATTAGCAGATTAATATATGTGAGGGGCATTGAAGTACTAGATGTGAAAGTATTTTAGATTTCAAAATAAATAGAGAGAACTAAACGACCGTGGTGTACGAGGTGGCCGATCCACCACGAGGGGGGTGCCTCCCCCTTGGGCTAACCCCCTCGGGAGATTACGGTAGGTTCTTTTAGCTTCCTTAGCAAATATTTTTTTTGGGAAAATGGGTGCAAAGATGTGCAAGTTCTCAAACTGCTCAGCCTTTCAAAATCATTCAATAATGAGCAAAATCCCCTCAAAATGTAGGTCTGTGTGTTGGTAATACAGATATTATATTTTATCTCAAGTTGAATACGAGAGCCCCATAGGCTTAACCAAGAAACTCTGTATCACACCCCACAGTGTGATAACCCTTCCCCGTATCACACTCCCTGGGAAAACATCCAAAACGGTCAAATAACTGATGATAAAATCAATTCTAATGCCAAATAAATCGAATTTTGAACATATCTGGCTAAATTAACTTGAGATAAATACAAAGGAGCACTTGAATTGGTCAGCACTGAGGGTTATCACACTCGGCTTCGCCTCGTGTGATAACCCTCAGTGCTGACCAATTCTCGTGCACCTTTGTCTATGGATCCTTTCTAGTTTAGTGCAGAAAAGCAGTAAACATGTATTTTTACAAGAAGTTGGTTGGCTTACCAGGTGCCTACTCATGATGGTCTGACAGAATCTAGATATTACCCAACAATCTGAAGGTGTAAATGTGATGAAAAACAATAGTGAATGCTATATTTACCCATCATTAGATAGATGAGATCTTCCCTTTTACACATATACCACCCATGTATTATTCTGAACAATAGAGGCCCAGGAATCTTGATTTTAAAATTGCCCATTTAGCACTGTGGCAGATGTAATACAGGGGTCCCGTGGTTTGGCTGACTTCGCTACCATAGAAGCCAGTCTGGTTTGAGGGTGGGGGGGGGGGGTAAAAATTGCTGACTTTAGTCTTTAGGTAGCTTAGGACCTAAACTCTCATCTCTGTACCGACGGCGGTACAAAGATGAGAGTTTATACTAGATTTCTAAGCTAAAAGATCTATGCAGAATGAAACAACATTGAGCTTTATCGCTCTGGAATACATGATTTATTGAATATATAGTCAGAACTGCCTCTAATGTGTGCAGAAGCATCTAACCTAACTGACAGAACCACTTTAGAGTTTTTAGATTTCTCTTCAATGGTCATTGTGGCACAATTTATGCCAAAATTAGGTAAAGATACATCAATTCTGAGCCACAAAATAGGAATTATTGCATTTTGGGTGGATTTCTTACCTTTTGCTATGATATTTCAATGGGTGAGAATTCTTATCGTTTTTCAGGTCTGAAATCTGTTGAGCAATTTTTGAGTAACTACAAATTATAAATAGATTTTAATTCTCCTGCAAACATACAAAGTTAAACATTAAGTATAATGAATATGAATGTTTTTTTTGTAGATATAATAAACATTAATTGAGGGAAAAATGAATAAATCTACCGAACGGTGAGGACAAATGTTTTGTAAATTTCTGAATTATTTTTTAATGTAAACCATCACCTAAATCTTCAATAGCTTTTTCAATCAACCTGGATATTTACTCATATTAAGCCCTAGAGTCTGCTCTTTACAATGGTATATGATATGTGGATATAGATTAAGAAATTAGGCTTTTGTATGGAGGATTATGAAACTTTGACAAAAAAAAAGTTTTCAATGTTGTTTCATACTGCATAAGGAGTTGTCATTTTCTAACAACAGGGGAGGGGTTGTGGTATTGGGGATAAGGTCATATAAATTCAGACTCCTCTCAGACCCCTATCTAGCACGAAGGGGGAGGGGCAAAGAACTTTTGACCCCTCCCAGGACCCAGGGAGAGGGCAAAAAAAAATTTGACACGCCCGCCTGAAAATCCACCACCCCTCCCCTGTTTTTAAAAAAATTACCACCACTTATCCTCTTTTGATAGCACAAAAAAAAAGCCTGTGCGCTACTATAGATAAAAGAGGAGTGTGAAAATGGCCCATGCCTCTGGTGTGGGGGGTCCATACAAAATTTTGGTTGTAGTTGTAGTCGAGGGGTTAACCCCCCCCCCCCTCCCTCCCTGTTGATAAATACGGTACCAGTACATGGCCCACAATCAATTAGCTTTTGGAGAGCATAAAGCTGATGCTGTACCTCTCTGACCAGTATAAAACAGACATGTACATCTGGAGGTCAAGTTACTGTTCAAGACTGTATTGTGTAAACTTATTTCCAAGAGTAATTATTGCTTCTATCTAAGCAATCATGATTGAACATTATATGTCAATGCAACATATCATTGTTTCATTATCACATGATGTATTTGTAAGGATGGCCTTAGCCTCCCATTGGTGTCTCAGATTAAGTTAGTAGGTATATGTCAATTCTACAGACTATTTTACAGGATATTCCTGGTATGCCTTTGCTGCGCCTTATTTGCCAAAGAGTGTCTGGGCCTGTCACTATCACTTGTCGGTCTGCTTCCTCGACAAATCCAAAGTGGTGTCTCCAAGCCAGGCGAGGGCTCAGCACATCGGGCAGTGGCGAGTCATCAGACCACGATCATGATGATGCTCGCTTCAACAGGCGCTCAGCCGCCAACTTTGACACAATTGGTTCTTGGAACCAGCGGATGGAGATGAAACTTGATCTCGAACAGAGTATCAAAGTGGGCAAACTAGTGCCACGGCTCTCCATAGCCAATGTCGGTGTCACATCCTTGGTGGGACGGCGGAAGGAAAATGAAGACCGGTTTCGGTTTGTTCAGTTGACACCAGATATAGTGATGTTTGCTGTGTATGATGGACACGGGGGGTCATTAGCGGCTGATTATACGAGCGAGCACATGACACGACACATCAAGTTCTGGTTAGAGCGGGGTGAGAGAAACCTCCAGGATGTGCTTAAGAAGTCGTTTGTGGATGTTAATAATGCCTTCACACGCCACTTGTACTACAAGTATATTGGTGAGTTACTTTCTGTTTTTTTATTCCTTAATCTACTTTGAAAATGTTGTCATGTAGATCATATATTTTGACATGTTAATCACGCCCCCGCTATATGATTTGATTGGACTTGATATCTAGTTCATAAGGAGAGTAAATCTGATATGATGAATTAATAAAACTCCCTTATGCTTGCTCTGATAAAATTTTCTCATATAAGTTGTTCGGTATTACAGTTCGCTCCCAAGCTACAGAGCCAGAGGATGGCAGAAAAGGTTGTCCTTTTGATAATTTAAGATTTGCATCATTTATATTCGTAAGCATGGGCAGATTCGTTGATATGGTGGGTGGCTTCCATAAAGGATGTATGCATATTTTCTCCGGAACCCCCCCCCCCCCTCCTGATGAAGTTCTTGTACAACAAAGTAAAAAAGTGTATGTACACACCCCAATCCTAGTGCGTACATCCTTTATGGAAGCCCCCTTGATTGAGCTGGTAATCTATTCCTGAAGCACCGTTTCCCTCAAGTTCCTCTTGCCTTGATCAAGCACTGACTGTTTATATATAGGGTATATTTGCTTCTTTGTGCTAATAGGGTTTGAAATTTGGAAAGGTTATTATTAGAACCCAATTAGGTTATCCCCCTTTCTCCCACAAGTTAAAGCTAATAAAGAATTACATTACATTACATTGACGGGAAGATGGATTGGAATTGTTCTTACGTCAAATTTAGGGCGTAAATAATTATGACTGTTCTACATGATTTCAACACCAACTTGTTAATTAGCTGATGAACTCCTTCATATCTAAAATATTTACAAATATCAATATCCCTTCTTTATCAAACATGAATTTTTCAATTCTCTCATATCACAGGGGATGACCATGCCATGAAGTCTGGTACTACAGCAACTGTGTGTCTGCTCCGTAACAGTGTGGAGTTAGTTGTAGGGTGGGTAGGTGACAGTCGAGCCCTCATGTGTCGAAGGGGAAAAGTTGTACGCCTAACAAAAGACCACAAGCCCCAAGACAAAGTTGAGCAAGACCGTATACTGGCTGCAAATGGAACAATCACAGAGGCAGGCGATGGCCACCTCCGGGTAGCGGGGAAGTTAGACATGACGCGCAGTATTGGTGACGTAGAGTTGAAGTCTATCGGTGTGACGGCTGAGCCACAGACTCGTTCCATTGAGGTGAGTATTGGCTTCATCCACCCAGTTCACTAGTGCACTGTGGTCTTAGGTGCGACTTTCCCACCAAATTTAGAAGTCTTTTCTTTATCTTAAGCAGTAGTCTTTTTTTAAAAATTTAATTTGTCAAGTTTAGACCACATTCGTGAGTAAAGAGCTGTTTAATACATTAAGCCTCATTCTTATCATGAAGCATTTATAATAAAATGTTTTGTAGTATTAGGCAGGGGAATAAGTTTTCAAAATTTTGCCTGATTTGAGATCGTCATCAATTCGACATGCCTATAGATTTGTCCAAGTTCAATATGTTGATAAAGGTTTTGTACTGTTCCAAAGTGAATTCTGAATTTTTAAATGTTCAGAATTTCTCAGGCACCTGACGTGCACCATGAATATGTAAAGGGGTTTGATTTACACGGAAGAGGGGTGTGCCCCCTCCTTTTTGTCTGTATCTCAAGGCTTTGTTTAGGTTATACATTTTCAAATACATGCCTGTGTGATTATTAGGGTATTTTGTAAAACATCTCATAGTTACAGGGATATAATGCAATATTTGAAAAAAAAAGATAATGATGAAATGACAGTAAATTAATTTCATTTCAGGTCGGTCATGGTAAAGATGCTTTCCTGATCATGACCACGGATGGCGTCAACTATGTATTAAACGACCAGGAGATCATCAACATCATCTGTACGTTTGAGAATGTTAAAGACGCAGCCCAATTTATCACCGACCAGGCGCTCTGCTACGGGTCTGAAGACAACTGTACCGCCATCATCGTACCGTTCGGGGCTTGGGGGAGATATGCCGAGTCAGCGAACACTGTCCAGTTCTCATTTGGCCGTAATATAATTGGCAGGCGCTACAGTTAGTTGTTACAATTATGTAATTTTGTAAATAATTGGTTTTGTTTGCTGCCACATTGTGGTTATTGTTTACCGTAGTAACAGATCAAGAGTTGCTCAGTTGTTAGTATTATAAATAGTCTATATAGAGGTACCCAGTGCAAAGGATGAATCCTCGAACATGCACGTTTGTTGTCTCAAGTCAAAAGATGTTATCAAAAAATCTTTCAATGCCGCCTTTGCTCATGGTAGTGATTTAAAGATTAGGAATTATACCCTCTGTCACATCAAATACAAACCAGGCAAACCAGGTTTCCTTTATCATTAACCTCCGAAGTATTCTGACTTAAATGTTTTAAAAATAGAGGCACTGTGAGAAAATTAAAAGTTTAAGTCATATGGTATAATATCAAGATCAAAACAGTTAGGTTAGTCAGAAAAGCACAAAAGAAACTGTTTTACAGAAAATAGTATTGATTTTGTTTTAGTTAACCCTTGAAGGAAATGATATTTTGTATATGGCTACAAGGCTTACTATCAAGCTCATGTGATTAGTTCGTATGGCACATGCTGTCTGCTACTGTACATCCTAAGGATATCTGTAAATAATGTTTTTTAATAAGAAGGGCTAATAATTAAATCAACCTTTTCTCAGTAAAAAACCTACACTGACGGTAGTCACTAGCATTTAGTCCAGATGCTTCCTACCCCCTCCCCCACATTTGCATTTGTCAAGGTGCTTATACAGATGTGTTTATAACAGTTGTGTTATCATATTTGTAAATAACGTTTGTTTGTAATTTCTGTTGCCTTCTAAGGGCAGCACTGTGCATCATTACATTATACATAACGCACAACCTTGTGTATAAGCCGCACCCCCAACATTAAAAAAGCTACAAGCCACACCTGGGGCTTGACAATTTTAGTTTTAATTTCTGTTCTATAGTATCCAAACCCCTCGTATAAGCCGCACCCTGAGTTCAGGCTGGTCCTATAAGCCAAACCAAGGTTTTGAAATAGTCTATAAGCCGCGGGGTTTACGAGTAAACTATGTTTTTACTTTTATGATTCATAAATGCAGCCATTGCCTGTAAATTCAACTTGCCAGCGCTACGTAAATACATCATGCTGGTTCTTTGGGGTCGATTCACTCCCTGGCCTTCCCTAGCCCACTTAAACGGGTCTATTTCTCCTCTGTCCTATCTATCCCCTCGGCATGTGTGTGGTGCACATATGCGCGAGCACTGACACATTCCTCTGTGAAATTTTGTAATGTAGTTCTCGCCATGAATATGACCATAGCTGTCGAAATGGGGTTAAACATCTATTACTCACTCACTCACTCACTCACTCACTCACTCACTCACTCACTCACTCACTCACTCACTCACTCACTCACTCACTCGATTCACTCCTAAAGAGTCAGCAAGTTACTTAACAGTGCAGTGTTGTATTGGTGCATCATGATGGAAAGATAAGCATGAATCTGGCGGCACCGTGCTATGCTTTAAGGGTTAAATCAAGGTCTATTCGCACAATAACAGCATTTATGCTTAAAAATGGAGATCTAATATCACTGCTAAAACTCGAACCATTTCCCATTTTTAGCTGTGTCTACGTTTAGCATTACCAAAGATGTGATATTCAAAATGACCTTGAAAGGTCTTCATAACATCATACATGTATATAGGGCAGGTAACCTTCTGACTGGTATATGTGAAAATAAAAGTCATTTAGTTGTGATATACGTAATAAGATTGCACAAAATACGGGTAATTTAAATGTAATTGTTTTTTTTTTAAATCATCACGCACACCCAATATACCAGTACAAGCTTTGATAAGTGAGTTTACCTCATTCGACATGATAAACGCTGCCCCCCTCCCCCAATGGTTAAGCACCTATAAGACTTTCTTGAGACTGGAAATAGGCAATGAATTCTGAATTTTCGAAACAGTAAATTTTCTCGGTTACTGATTGAAAAATGATTTCATATTTCTGACGTCCTGATGTGCATCATACCAAAACTCTGAGTGTATCAGCCCACATGGGGTCGGCATGATGCATGAATGCAGTCCTGGTGAGTTCACTCACCTATAAGCTCTTATTCATGCATCACAACGAAAAATTTGTGCACTTGGCAGCTCTGTAATGGCTAATAAAGACTGTATGCTGAGAAAATGGCTACATTGTGGTATAATAAGATTTTAGATAAGGACTTAATTCTTTTACCCCTGGCATGGGATCAGAACCATTGTTATTACAATCAAGGACAGCCTAGTGATTTTACCCCTTACGGGCCGCCAATGCAGGAGTGCATCATAGGACGTCACGATTCACCGAAAAAGTGTTAGCGAGTCTGCTCACCAGCACTTCATTGGTGCCGTTGTATCAATCCTGTAGAATCGACATGCTGCATTCATGCACTGACCACTCCTGGTGGTTTTAGACGATCTGTAATTTTGTTAATGTGATGCATGAATACATGAGTGATAAATTATTCTGGTGCACCCTTTATCATACTGACCCTGGAGGATTGATATACTACTGCACCAAATGATATACAGTGCCATCTACATACTCGCGGATGTGGCATTAGTTCACATGTCAACAAATCAGTGAACTTGATGCGTTAAAGCATCACCCGGTCCTTTCGGGATTAATAATAAAATTATGATGTAAGATATCTCCCCATCTTTGTGAGGAAAATGCTCTATAAACTAAAGTTTTGTTTTCTGTCGAGTACTGGACCCAAGTACTAGATTGTACAGTGTGCTTTAGTGTGTAATTTATACAGTGTTTAACGAATATAAAAGTTAAGAGTTTTTGCTATTAAACAAATGAAATAAAAGAACAATGGCATTGGTGTTATAAATGTTTTAGCTTTCAGCGGGGTTTGGGGCAAATATGTCACCCGATTTCAGCGAAGATTCAAAACGTTCAACCCTTGTGACTGCTTGTATAGGGGGTGTGGATGGGGGGTCCCCCATGTCAAATGTCGATTTTAAAAAATGGTCATGTTCCCATGTCAATTTTAAGAAATGGTCATGTCACCATGTCCATTTTAAGAAATTGTTCATGTCACCATGTCAATTTTAAGAAATTGTTCATGTCCCATGTCACTAAGCCTGAAATAGCCCATGTCGCCATGTCAATTTTAGTGGTCCACACCCACTGTATATCTAGGTTGTGCCATTTAATCCACTTAACCTGACTGTTTGGTTCAGCACCACTACTTTTTAAAGGACCATAGCTTGCATATATGAGGAGATAAAATAACGTGTGCATCGCAACAGGGGTGGATCGCCCACCCGGGATCGCCCATCACCAACGCTTCAGCCCAGTGCACTAATGCCCTGTACCCTTTAATTATTACCCATGGCCAGTCGGAAGAAAAACGTTTTGTTTTACGTAAAAAGACACAACATTTCTGTTTCAATGAACGTTTTCGGATGTAGGAAACATGTGTCTTAGAACGCCCCCCCCCTTCACTTAAATCATTTTAGGCGTTGAGAAGTGATTGATACAAATATATACGTTTTTTTGCCCGGTCCCAACGAGCATGATGCATCAATATCTGTACTGAACAGAAATACATCTCTCTCTCTCTCTCTCTCTCTCTCTCTATATATATATATATATATATATATATATATGGGACTATATACACCCGTGTATATATATATAATTAATATGTGCAGCGGTTGGTACTACTTCTCCTCCAGGGAGCGCATGTATATGTATGACGTCACGGAAAACAATTAGCGCCTATATAAGCTGCGGGATCCAAATTAACCGTCAGTTGGCGTGTATCCTTCGAGCGGCACACACCACGCTGGGTGGTGCCGGAAATTTTAACATTATTCTTTGTTTTTTCGTATAACTACGGTACAATACCCTGCAATATGGGTAGGAAATCGACGGATGGTGCTAATGCCAAGCCTGGAAATAAGAAAACTACAAAGAATACGAGGAATAAGGCCAACTCTAGGACTCCGAGCAGCTCTAACCCAAGTATGGTTGACCCGGTGTCACCTACCCCAAAAGCTTCGGGAGTTAATTTGGGCTTATCTGCTGACCAGACGTTCATCAATCTGGAGGAAAGGACTACGGTAATGGAGGACCAGCTTGCTGATATCAAAGATCTACTGGAGATCATAGCAGCTAAACAGAGCAATCCGGTAGAAGGGGCGTGTCGAGCGGACTCACGTGGTGATATTTTGACGCAAGATTCCAAAGGCGCTGTAACCAAGCAACGGGGGAGACGTAGGCAGCGCTCACCTAGTGACCGGGGAGGCCATGACGACAGGAATCCAAGATGGCGGCGGGACCGTTCACCTTTGTCGGATTCGGATAAAGATTCATTGTTTTCAAGAAGTTCCTCTACTGATACTACCCATTCTACACGGAAAAGACATCGGGGTGAGTTCGATCAGAAGAATTATCTAGAGAAAAATTCTAAGATTGATTGTATTGAGCGGTTAATGTTGATAAATGTACGCCTTGCTAAAGACAAGTATGAGGAAGGCGGGGATATTTTCCATTTGCTTGGCCATCTTGAAATGTTAATCGAAAAGTCGAGTACAAAAATCTATACAGTTGCGGCTTTATCCAAGTATGATAAGTCTGTAAAAGATAGAGCGAACAAGAACGGGTTGAAAGCATTCGAGAGAGTAGACAACTCTGATATTCTTAGATATTTATCTTACGACGGGACCGTTCAGGCCCAGAAAGGACAGGTGGCAAAGCCCAAATCTTTCAAATCTAGGTCAGCTCGTACTTGTTTTGCTTTTAATAGAGCTGAAGGTTGTAGGGAGGACCCCTGTAAATACCGTCACGTTTGTGATGTGTGTGGCTCCCCTAGCCATGGCAAGGATAAATGCCAAAAGAACAAAAAGGATTAGTGTGCTCTTAGGCAGGGTCCTACTTTAAAATCTGAAAATTTGATGCCTGATTTTAATTTAGTATCTACGGTAGACCCGCCTAAGCCCCCCGTTTCTATCATTCCGGGTGAAAATGTTAATAATGATAATGTAAATACTTATAATTCTTGTGACTTGTCAAAGAATTTATTTATTTCTCATAGTTGCCCGGTACAGGGCGAGGTTGAACCACTTTTTATGGTGGATTGTTTAAATAGACCCAGCATCAGGGTTTATGATAGTTGTGTAAATGGTATATGTATGTGTGAGCACTTCATTTATGGTAGAAGGGCTCAGATACTCCCGTGTCGACTAGCTAGCTTTCTTAGGCAGTCTGACTTTATTAATATCAATCAGGTTGAGTCTGATTTTCTATGGTGTGGTTTTACTGAGGGGTTCAAAATAGTTGACCCAGAGTGTGATACAACATATGATTGTAAAAATTATAAGTCTATTACAGAAGGTAAATTTTATACCGAAATGTGTGATAAAATTAAGGATGAGCTAGCTAAAGGCTTGGTAACGAAGACGGTCGATAAGCCTAGGTGCATTCATTCTTTAGGTGGTGTGGAAAAATCCAATGGTAGATTGAGACCTATCACTGACTGCAGCATGCCAGCGGATATTTCTATTAATAATTTCATGAACACAACGTCCAAAAGCTTCTCGTATAACTCTATTAACACTGTTACTTGTCAACTTGATAAGAACGACTTTATGTGTGTGGTAGACTTGAAATCTGCTTATAGAAGTATTAATGTTTATGGTCCACATGTGGGCTATCAGGGTTTCAGGTGGAATTTTGGTAATGGAGATGAGTTTTTTGAGAGTAATCGTTTGACATTTGGTCTAAAGTGTGCTCCATATATATTTAGTAGGATATCTGATTTGTTGACTACTATTGCTAAATTTTATGGTGTAGATAGGATAGTAAACTACCTAGATGATTTTATTATCATAGCTCAGACTGAAGAGGAATGTTTACGTAAGAGAAATATCCTCATTGAGTGTATGGAATATTTAGGGTTCGTTGTGTCGAAAGAGAAGGTGACGGAGCCCAGCCAGGTGTGTATTTTTCTGGGTATAACCATTGATTCTAGGTGTATGGAGTTGTCGCTGCCGCAGAAGAAGCTAGATAAAATGAGCCTAGCAATAGACGAGTGTTTGGGTAAAAAATTCGTATCTAAGAAGACATTGCAGAAGATTGGTGGTTTGATGTCTTTCTGTTCCCAGGTAGTACGTGGTGGCAGAACTTTCAGCAGGAGATTGTTCGATCTTTGTGCTAAGGCTAGGAAAAGGGTGTTATTAAACTTAATGAGGAAACCCAAAATGACCTACTGTGGTGGAGGGATTTTTGTAGAATTTTCAATTGTAGAAATATCATTCTAAATGATAATGAATGTACCCCTATGTATTCCGACTCCTCTGTTCAGGGCTTTGGGGCCTGGTTTGATAAAGACTATTTTTATGGTACTTGGAATGACTCTAACCCTATGGTAGACTGTACAGGTCATTTTGTTCAGGCCCCTAGGCTTGATAATCTCAAACTTCACCATAGAAATATAAATGTTTACGAGCTTTATCCAGTGATGGTAGGTCTTAAGCGCTGGGTTAAAAAGTTTTCCAATACCAGAGTTCATTGCATTACGGACAACATGCAAGTCTTGGCTATGTTGAATACCGGTAGGTCCAAGAATAAGTTGTGTATGTCCTGGTTGAGAGAAATTTTTTGGCTATGTTTTATACATAACATTGAAATATATTCAACATATATTAGATCTGAGGAAAATGTTTTAGCTGACCATTTGTCTAGGCTGAATTACAGAGGTGTCCCACAGAAATGTAAAAAGGTTTTAACTGAATATAACATGTGCTGTTATGATTCCAGACCTGAGGGAGCTAGAGCGGAGAAGGAGAAGGTTTTTGTACAGGGGCGTGGCTGAGTCCACACGTAAGGTTCGCAAACAGCAATTTAGCAGGTACAAAAAATTTTGTAAGAAATTTAATTTCATTCCCCTACCTTGTTCTCCTTCTCAGGCTTCGTTGTATAGTGTATATTTATCAGATAAAATGAAACCTATATCTGTTAGGAACTATTTGTCGGCAGTGTGGTATTATCAGAAATTAAAAGGTTATTCTGATTATAGTAATAATTTTATTGTAAAAAAGACACTGGATGGTATGGAACGTAATTATAAATGTTCTTCTATTAAAACATATCCTTTAACTCCCAGTGATATGTTAAATATCAAATCTAATCTGGATTTGTCCGTGTATGAGGATGTAGTCTTCTGGTCAGCTATCTTATTGTGTTACCGAGGTGTATTCAGGGTGGGTCATGTAGTGGACTCCCCTCATAACCTTAAATCTAAAATGTGTCTTTGTCTGGTGACTGTATTCGCATTGATGATAAATCCTCCAAGACTGACCAATTTGGTAGGAAACCTTACGTGGTATATTTAAAGCATAATGATTATTCTGATCTTTGGCCAGCTAGGTATTTGGAAATTTGTAAGGGTTCTAAAAATAGATTATTGTTCACTATATGTAACAAACCGTTGACTTATAACTATGTTAATACCAGGTTGAAGGCTATTGCTATAAAATGTGATATTTCCCACAAAGTTTCAACTCATTCACTCCGACATGGTGGGGTGACTCTGTTAAAAGTTTCTGGTTTAAAGGTCGATGATATTAAAAAGAGAGCAAATTGGAAGTCTAATGTTGTATATAATTATTTACATGATTCAAAACAGGATTTATTAGCTCTAGATGTGATGTTATAGTGTGGAATGGAGTATCCATTGTGTTTGGCGGTTTTTTGGCATGTACAGAATTTATATTGACTAAGTCAATTCTCACCAAACCCATTGTCTCCTTCCTTATTCCACTTGTGATATTATTAATATTATTATGATATTTATTATTATTATTATATTCCCTAGCGAACATAATTAACTTATGGGACTATATACACCCGTGTATATATATATAATTAATATGTGCAGCGGTTGGTACTACTTCTCCTCCAGGGAGCGCATGTATATGTATGACGTCACGGAAAACAATTAGCGCCTATATAAGCTGCGGGATCCAAATTAACCGTCAGTTGGCGTGTATCCTTCGAGCGGCACACACCACGCTGGGTGGTGCCGGAAATTTTAACTTTTAAATCTTTGTTATATTGTATATATTGTATTTATATTGTTATATTGTATAACTGTATTATTGTATTACTGTATTGAATTATTGTCTTGTTAATAAAGGCATGTACAGAATTGATATTGACTAAGTCAATTCTCACCAAACCCATTGTCTCCTTCCTTATTCCACTTGTGATATTATTAATATTATTATGATATTTATTATTATTATTATATTCCCTAGCGAACATAGTTAACTTATATATATATATATATATATATATATATATATATATATATATATATATATATATATATATATATATATGCCTCAACCTGTAGGTTTAATACAACCTGAAGTGTCATGATGCACAAATAGAATGCCACACCCCAATAGGGCTCAGTACTGAGGCCTAGTAGGTCCGCCATTGCTTTTGATGGGTACCAGGTATTACATAATGTACCCAAAAAATTTGCAGTGAATACAGGGACTTATCTGATTGGTCAATAATGCAACCTGGGTCAACCCTATACTTTGGAATCATCGTGACTGTAAAGGAACACCAAGCTGATATACTACCAGGGACCGGGAGAGGGACTGAATCAGTTTCAAATATTTCTAGCAAACTTTTCTTGGGGCAAAGAAAAAAAATCGATGCCAAAGATCTATTTTGGGGGCCCGTTGGGTATATATGATTTCATAACGTTGTCTCTAGTTGGTTGACAAATTCTTTCAGTTTTGAAAAGTTAAGAATATCCTGAATATCGTCAGCGGTTCTTGGCGCGCCCTTCAGAGAACCTGCCGTCCCTAAAGGTCATGGTTTGGTATATCGATCTATGGAACAGTGCATTCTATCATCAGTTTAGCCACTTAAAAGCAATAGGAAATGGCAATTGCAATTGCAGGGATACAGAGGAATTCTAACCAGAGAAAAAACATAGAACTTGAAAGAAAAAATATCAAAACAGAAGAAAAACAACAATTGGACACCTAGTGGATACAGCAAACGTACAAAAAAAGGAAAAGATTAAGAAAAAAAGAAACAAGAAAAACAAAACAACAACAAACAAGCACAACAAAACCAAAACTTACACACTGCAAACGGAGTTCATGGGAACAGTTTATTACTGAATAGAGAGCTATTGGTAGTATGGAAGATTTGTATAAAATGCATGCTTTTGTAATACAAGTACACAATTTATTTCTTTTTATATATTAGTGTCCAGAATGCCCAGCAACAGAGATTTGCTGCCTAACAACCATGTGTATAAGGCACATCCCAAAACTTGACCCCATGCTATGAGGTATCCCCCTACTCAGTCCCACTGCATGTCTATGAGCATGGGGCAAGAAGAGTGGGTGAAGCTTTCTTGAGGTGATACCAACTACGCTAGCTAGACCAGTACATTGAATTGAGGGAATTCGGTCGTGGGAGGGAAATACAGGTAATCTGAAGCTAAAATTGGAGTGGCAAACCTGTACTCTCTCTTGTGTTCAAGTTAGGTATTGTATGACAGAAGTTGTCGTTTTGTGCTCAGAGGCAGATGACCATATCGTCGTATTAAGGAGTGGTCATTATTTATCAACAGGGGGAGGGGGTTTGAGTGGGGGGCGTAAAATTTTTAGACCTCTCCTGGGGGGGGGGCATAAAAGAAATTTGGTCCCTCTGGGGGGGGGGGCGTACAAAATTTACCCTTTTTCAGCAAAAAAAAAAAAAAAAACGCGTCCTACTATAGATTTAAAGAGGGGAGCGAAATTCCTTCAGTGGGAAAATATGATGTACCACTCCATAAAAAAACCCTGATTATTATAGGCCACTGAAATTGATTCCGATCAAAACATGAGTGAAAGATTGAAGAGGGGGGAATCTTTTTAACTAAAATACGTTGGCTATAGGCCATATAGATCAGCTGGTGTGGTTTAAATATGAGTAACAGATGCATTTGATTTCGTTTTTCCAGGCTAAAAGTCTAAGGGTTTTCAAAGTGTATGAAAATTCACGACAGCTCTTTCAGATAACTACATCATCGACTCAATAAGCTCTGGATCAATAGAGGATATGCCAACACACGACTGTTTTATGTCATTTTCATTATCAAGGAATCCCTTAGTATATGGTCAATAGGGGCTCAAAAATGAAAGTATTATAGCCTTTAATGACTCCTTGCAAAATGAAACGAGTTGAGGCAGCAGTCCTCCTGGGGGGGGGGGGGTATTATGGTGCTCTTTTATAGTAAAATGGCAAGCCACTAACCCAACGCCTAAAAAGTTTATTATAAATCCACATTTATTGTAACCAAGTTAGAGTATAGAAATGGAAATATCATTTTCCATTCTCTAAATGTATTTACTATAATCAAGATATATTCAACCGCATTTGTTGTATCCTATAGCTAGTTTCTCTGGATGAGGTAAATTACAGGCTTGAATGCACACTTTAAAATAACACCATTTCATTGCATGACTGCATTGCTATTTTAACAGAAGCATCTTAGACTCCCCATAAGCCTGTCTAGAATACCCCTAGAATAGCCCTCCATAAATAGTACTTCATTGTAGCAAACAGAGCACATCGTTACTGAGAGCCTTCTACCCTTACTGAGTCCCCACACCTCCCTGCCTGCAGTCACCTGCAATGATCAACAGACCATGGTGGGATAGTAGACCTGCACCCGCGTATAAATACATCACTATACTCCATCCAATACTAAAGTTCAAGCCCCAGGTGCGCAGGAGGGAATATGTAAAGTGGGTTCACGTTGGAGCAAAAAGCGTGCTTAGTATCCTTGGTTGGAGAATGGTAAAAGCCCCAAAAGTGTGACACTCTAGTTAAAGACAACAATAAGTATAATAGAAAAAAAGTTAATTTTAAGGCAAGGGGTGTGGTTGGGCCTTCCCTCCCACAGACCCCCCCCCCCCTTTCCCCTCTACTGAATCATGATACATAATTATAGGCCAAAAATAGAGTGGGATATAATCCCTCATTAATGGGTGCTCCATTGTGATGTCAACCATCATTGATACGAATAAAGTGGAGGCATTTTCCTTTTCCCATGATTGGAAAGGAGTTAATAAAAATATTTTATGGGTTGTGAGTGCAATCTTCTGGAGGGGTGTGGTTATTTAACAAGACAACGTTTTCGATGGGGCATTGATATGCTGGAATTCGCCTATAATGAATCTATAAAATCAAAAAGCATTATGAAATGTAAAGAGCGGAAAATATGACCTTTTCTATTCAGAGGTAAGAACTAAAATATCCAATTGGATAGTTTCTTCACTCATGCAGGGAGGGAGGGGGGTTGTGAAAAATGTTCGATTTCTGTGACCATGCACTAGACACTTCCCTTTTGTTGAAGTGCTGGTGAGTCTATATTATGCCATGGACAAAGATGGTATGTAGTATGTTTGCCTAAGATCATGCCAACCCTCGTGAATGTATCCACCCGATAGGGTCAGCATGATGCATGAATGCAGCCCTTGCGAGATACTTTTCAGGGCTGCATTCATGCATCATGACGACCAGTTGGCATGATGCATTAAAACACTATCGACCTCCAAAGGGTTAAAGCACTGTGCTGCCATTAAAGGGTTAATCTATGTTACCCCACACTTATGTTATTAAGGACTTTTGAGACTTTGTGGGGCTACCTTAGAAACATGCTTGTAGGCTACATCTAAAAAGAAAAAAAAACTAAATAGCAAGGATGTTTCTTTCCATACAAGACAAAAATTTGAAAAGAAGACATCAATCTTGTAAATGATTACCTAAAACAAGCTTAAAAGAAACAAAAAGAAAAAGAAAAACGAAAAAAAAAAAACAACAAAACTATCACCTTATCACATAAGCTCTTTATGATGATATTGAAATTAGAGGGCACCAAAAGTACTCCTTAGTCCGTGTTACTCTGTTGTGATGATACATGAATTCAGCGATGGTGAGTCTCCTCACTTCTAAGCTACAACACTGTGCTGTCCTAAAGCCCAAGCTCCACTAGGCGGCATGAGGCGTCAGCGGCACAGGTTTGGGGTATCCTTTCTACTCTAAGTACAGGAACGCAGCGTTTCGCGTCAGTGTCGTGGCAATTTCGCGCCTCATGCCGCCTAGTGGAGCTCGGGCATATGGGAGAGGTCATTATTTATCAACAGGGGGTGGGGTGGTAGTAGTACGGGCATGGATGCCTGAAAACTTTTATGGCGCCCTTGAAGATGTTCAAAAAAATTTTGGACCCCAAAAATTGTCCAAAAATAGGGAGTGCGCCCCCTCCTTTTGGGCCGCGCCCCCCCTTTTCCAAATCCTTGATCTGTCACTGTGCAGTGCAGACCTTTTTTCTCAAAAGAGGGTAAATTTGTTGTGCCCCCCCTCAAGAGGGGTCAAACGTTTTTACGCCCCCCTCCTTAGGAGGGGTCAAAGTTTTTACTGGATCTGCACCCCCTATATGCATTGTGTCGCAGCCTGCGGTGTGGATGACGTTTAGGAAGACACACGGAGATGGTTAGCCTTGTACAGGTGTATTATAAGTAGTCACAGATATAGCCTCATCTATTCCCACCCAGCCACCACCAGGAGTCCCACATCCACAGCCTCATATACACGTCTAACCAGTGAGAATGGTCAAAGGATAACATTACTTACTCTCTACTAGTCCAGGACATTTCAGGTAAGTTCTACAACCATTATATAAGACTATCATATATACCTGAAGCCATATGGAGTGTATATTGTATTATGTGTAGTATGATAGACACTCACCGTAGGCCCAGGTAGATACAGCCATGAAGAGTATGGAGCTTTCCACACCCCTCCGCCTTACCTATGACAAGAAGCCTTCTTCCCTGGCTCTAGGCTCCATAATTAGAATAGTACATCCGACAGACTCAGTATGGACCTCCACTTTGAGGCATCATGTACTGGGCATAATAGTATGCTAAATTTTGAGAATCCAGAGCTGGCCCCAATTTTGTGATGTGATATGTGAGTCCTTATGGTAGGCCCCATAGATACCAGTTGTATCAACGTGGTATAATCATAAGTACAGGGTAAGAAAACTTACATCAAGTTCATTAACGCAGAGGGTATATAGAACTTACCGAGGTAATTACTAAATGTATGGATCAACAGGGGAAAAGGAACCTCGAATGTAACCCCTCACATATTTCCCTTTCCCCTTGTTTATCCATATACGTAACGTAGGTGTATGAGTAAATTTTCAGAGCACATATAAACTGCTACATCAAGGGTACATGCATTTGAATAACATGGATTCTCAGAGGTATATCATATAAATGAGGTAAAGTGTCCGGGAGGATTATAGAATGAACGGACGGGGCAATTAATTCTATTATAAATGTCATGAAAATATCTCCCAGTGGGTTGAACTTCAGTACAGAAAGTCAACATATTTTCATAAAAAAAACCCAACATTTTTACCCAAAAGGAAGGAGGGCCCCTCCCAGTGCCGACCTCTACCTCACATAGAACGTGGGTCATATTAAATAAATGCATTGTGGGGTTTTATACACCACCTCCCTAAGTTATACAACCACCCACTGGCCCATGGCTAGCACATGGATAGTGAATTCATACATAATAACAAGCGTATTAATGTAGACCTTGATGAACTGGATTAGGAAATGACCGAATTCCTCGTCATCATCTGTCATCCTTTAAACATCTGGTGGCCAAAAAGTACCGTATATAGCAGCAATGAAGTCTAAATACAATCACGGGTTAAGGGAAACAAACCGAAATTGCATGAAGATACCCGATCGTATGTGAAAGAAATAAAAAGGGGAAAAAGAGAAATATACAGCAGAAAATCCAAATTATCAGTTTCTCTTTGATAATCAATATATACTGTTCTTAAACTAGGCACTGTATATTATATTGTCATCAAAATATATATTGCCTCTGTAGAGAAGGCTAGTCTTCATGATTATGCACCATAGACATACATATAGGAGAAGGATGAGGCATGAGCTATACAGAGTCCATTGAGCGCAGGTAGGCCATTTTAATGGATTATTCTACGTGTGCCATCAAGGTATCTAAAGGTATCAGGGCACATTTATCTTGATGAACTTCAAATTGTTCCTCTCTAAATTGAAAATCATTGGAACCTTTAGAATTGATATGTATATATATCCGATCGGTCATTATCATACCAGTATACCACATGCGATGACGCACAATGGTAGGTGATATGCAGTGACAGTATACTTTATACAGAAACCAGGCCAGTCCCTGTCACAGTGCACTATGAATTGAATTGAATTTATTGCACGGAATTTCAAGGGGACGTTTTTTCTGCACACACATTTGTTACAGTATCGGTGTTCAGGGATGTGGCAGGTCCAATGGTAGAGGGACAGGTCCGTGTTAAATTAAAAGTTCAACAAATCATATAGCATAAAGTAGCATAATAGAATTCAGTGTTAATATAATACAGCTCAAATGGCAGTGCAGTTAGGTTATTTCCAACGTTAGAGCAGATGCAAAATAATGCAGCCAATCAGCGATGTAGGTATGTGTTCACAGCATGCTTAAAGCGCCTTTTAGTGGGGAGATGCTGGGTCTCATGGTCGAGCGCATCCTATAAAGATACACCCCAATAGTAGGGGGAATTTTGGTAAAAACTAGTTTTGGCTCTATGCTTTGCAAATTTGATTTTTCTGTCACTCCTGGTGCGTACCTCACGTTGTGCCTCAGCCTCGCCATTATACAAAATTTACCGCCATATATATTGTTCTTATTCGAGGAAATTACCTGGTGTATTTTCAATATTTCATGTTGTATACAAGTGGCAAATTCTGATTTGATGTAGGCCAACTATTATGTTCCCAGTATGAGAATAGTACCCCATGAGTAATGAAGGAAATCCCGCACCGCCCCCAAACCTCCTACCATCATCATTGCCTTCTACTCCCACCCTCTTCATCCAATATCTCTCTGTACCATATGGCATTGGTAGTGGATCACTGTTAACTAACTTATTTCTACCATTACTCTATTTCAACTATCCTATTATTTCTTTTGGATGTCTATCTGCATGACAAAATTGTGATATATTTATGTAACCTCCAGGATTATGTGTGTCAAGAGTTATTGTGGAAAAAAATGTTCAGCAGCCACGTAAAATCATGCAAATGATGTGCTGAAGCTGGAACAAAAACCAAGAAGAAAAAAAGTGTGGTTGGGAATGGTGGTGGTGGGGGGGGGGGGGATCTGGCCAGGGAATCTGGCCACTTGTGACTGTTATTTCTTGGCATTTCTGAATGATTTGGCTCGAGGAATGCTTTCGATTTTGTCCAAGGTTGTGCTGGGGGCCATCAAGCCCATGAGACATAAGGGCATATGTATGAAATCCCAATGTCATAAATATTTGTCTGATGCACCTATAGGTAACAAAGACAACCTCCAAAACCTGACACTGGAAAATTAGAAACTTATTACAGGAGAAGGCTTTGGATGATAACTAACTTGATAGATAAAGGGTATTGGTATTAGTTTACATTGATGGGTTTTGCTAGGTAGGAGTTTGATAAAATAGAGACATTTGAGACATAGACCTCTGGTACGTTTCGGTCCGACAAATGCCGCCTTTCATGCAAGTTTTTGTAAATAGGGGTACTCTGGAGGTGGTCCTTACAAGTAAATTGTAATACAAAATATCGAGGCAGAATGGCTTTATACCAGGGACTTCAAGTATTGGTAGGCCCTAAACGCACAGGCCCTTTGCTAGTATAGGTATTTTAACTTCCTTCTGGAACAAATGAAAAAAAAATAATGAAAAATACAACAAAACAGCAGTATACCTAGTATAATGTCTAAGAGATAATGAGTGACCTAGACACACTCGACAACGTAGTTGTAAAGGGAGCTACGCGCCTCTGTCCAAATTTAATCCTTTTTCCTAGTACAGGCCGCTATTTGTAGTTCCAGATAACATAATAATTATTTTAATTTTGCAGCTGATTTGGCTAGCTCCATCAGATCTTGTTTCCATTGGTTTGGTTGGGTTTTAAAACTTTTGAAAATAAAGTATACAGAGGGGACTTGTGTAAATAAGCTTGGTAAAAACTTAAACACATTAGATATCACCTGGTATCAAGCTAGAATATCTTCTAATGACCAAACTACATAGATGTTCCATAACATTATAGTCAGGAATATGCGCTACTGATGACACTTTGTCTTTGCATCACTTGGTAAGGGACAAGTCATTAATTCCAGGTGGGGGGGGGGGAGCTTGTTAGATATAGGGGGGTCATTTTGAAAAAGAGCCTATTTGTGGGGGGGGGGGCAAAACTCTATAAAACTTCAAACCTTCATACTGGGAGGGTCAAAACTAAATACGGGCAATTCAAATACCCACACGTGTATCCGATTTTTGCAGGGATCATTTTGCATTATCAGTTCTTAGTTGGGGGGGGGGGTGGTCGCAATCATTTTTGTCATAGTGGAGGGGGGGGGGTCAGAAAATATCTGCTGATCCGCCAAAATCCATCAAGCTCTCCCCTTAGCTGGCAATAAGAGACTCGTCCCTAAATGTGAATTTAACAGTGACTAGCTCCATTCTGAAACACGCAACGCCACCATTTCATTTCAGAGAGTGGCCACTCCTTGTACTCCTCAATGAATTGGGGGGGGGGGGGGTAGGGGATATATTTATCTACATGTTTTTGTATGTGTGTCAGGGAGGGGGTGGTCACCCCTCCAACCGAAGTGCCAGGGCTTTAGAAGAAGGTTTCACGGCATACTCATGCAGAGATCCACCAAACCAACCCCCTTAATGTTGTCCACTGACCACTTTCTTTGATTCTCTTACTCGCAGGAAACTAATGTCACACATATAGGTTTAATGAACAGTGTATACAGATTTCACATCATCTAGACGAGCTAAAACAGCCATTTATTCAAACTTATTTACGCTTCAGTAAAAATGCATTGAATGGGGGCTGTTTTGTTTGCTATTTTAAGGCCGAAAGGCACACAGATTGTGTTCATACATAGACTACATACACATGCAGTGACCACACGGTGTGGACAAGTCCAGTACATGGCCGGCTTTATAAAACCAGGGGGAATGGGCACTATTCATTCTGTCTCTCATTAAACGTTTTTACTTATGTTGCTTTTCTACCCCAGTCCAGAAGAGGAGGGTTTGCATCTTTCCAGGTAATTTCGCCAGTGGAGGCCCTGAGGCCTGGCTCCCACTAAGTCACACGTCTACATATTAATCACTTGGCCACAGCTATTTCTGTATGATGTAGTATATAATGTGTATTTTTACACACATTCCTGCACAGTATACGTCTTCTACTCTAATACCCGCTCTAATACACCCACCTCCACCCTGTTACACCCGGCACTCACCAGGTGGGATAGGCTGGTCAGGTGGGCAGGGATAGACTGGTCAGTTAGGAAGGGATAGACATGTCAGGTAGGCAGGGATAGACTGGTCAGGTAGGCAGGGATAGACTGGTCAGGTGGGCAGGGATATACTGGTCAGGTGGGCAGGGATGGATCTAGGGATAGACTGGCTAGGTGGGCAGGGATGGACTGGTCAGGTGGGCAGGGATGGATCCAGGGATAGACTGGCTAGGTGGGCAGGGATGGACTGGTCAGGTGGGCAGGGATGGATCCAGGGATAGACTGGCTAGGTGGGCAGGGATGGACTGGTCAGGTGGGCAGGGATGGATCCAGGGATAGACTGGCTAGGTGGGCAGGGATGGACTGGTCAGGTGGGCAGGGATATACCTTAGGTTATACTGGGCAGGTGGGCAGGAATAGACCTGCGTGGTGAAACACACTCATCTGGTGGAGTCATCTGGTTGAGTCTTCCCAGCCTTTCATTCATGCATCGTGAAGAAAAAGGGACATCATGATGTAGTTATTGAAATTTGAGAACAGTGACCCTTGGTATTGTTATTATTATTTTATTGCACGGAATCGTCCAGAGGGGACGTTTTTCTGCGCACACATTTGGTACAGTACAGTTGTTCAGGGATGTGGCATGTGTGTCCTTGGTTGATAGAACAATTCCAATGCTTGTGTAACAACATAAGGGTAACAAAGGGAACACAACTTATAAGTAGATGAGATAAATTCAGAATAAATCATTTCTGCATGCTCTGTAAGAAGGAGGTTATGGCCAGGTGTTCATATTAAATTTGGATCCTGAAATGGTTCAGCTATAAGACCAATAAGCTGCCAGATGGATTTACCATCGTAGAAATTTATCTATAGCATGTTTGAAATGTCGCCTAGTTGGTAGGCGTTGTGTTTCATGGTCTAGCGTATCCCAGAGAGTGACACCCCGATAGTAAGGTGACTTCTGGTAGAAGCTAGTTTTAGCTCTCCTTTTAGCGAATTCTATTTTCCTATCCCCCCTCGTTCTTACCTCGCGTTGAGCTAGAGCCTCTCCACTGACAGATTTTTTCCACATTAGGAGTAATAGTTGTATTTTTCTCCTATGCTCCAGCAGGTCTTTTTGACATTGTCTATGAAGGTCAATAATGCTTATTTGCCTGATGCCAACACTCAAGCAGACACGCAGGGCATGGTTTTGCAAACGCTGCAGTTTAACCAGATCTTGTGCATGAGCACTTCCAGTATAAAATGAACAGTACTCTATGCTCAGTAGAATCATGACCTTGTACACACGCAGACTAATGTCCCTAGACATGCACTTTTGTAACTTACTTAACTTATACACTTTATTGCCGAGTGATTTTTTAACTTTTGACATGTGCAGGTTCAGGCTTAGGTGACTGTCCAATTCCACACCTAAATAGGTGTAGCTTTGGCAGTTGGGGAGTCGTACTCCATTCAAAAGGATATTGAGGTCACCTGTATTTGCGAGTTTATTTTTGCTGCCAAAGAACATAGTCATGCTTTTAGTTGGGTTAACTGTCATGTAATTCCCATTACACCAAAGCCCCACCCTATTCATGTCCTCCTGAAGAAGTAGTTGAGCCACCATTGAGTCTGTATGGGAAGCATATATAACCACATCATCTGCATACATGGTGAAACGGCAATGTTGTATACAGGTCGCTAGGTCATTAATAAACAGAATAAACAACAAGGGGCCGATCACAGAGCCCTGAGGTACCCCAAAAGGGATTGTGCAGATAGCCTGCCATTAGCCAAGGTACTGTGTGATCTATGGGCAAGATATTCCATGAGCCATTTCTTCAGTTTCCGATGAATATTTAATTGGCAGATTTTGAACATTAGAGTGGGGTGATGGACGGAATCAAAAGCCTTGCAGTAATCTAAATAGCAAGCAGCAGTGACAAGGCCATCATCCCTAGCATCATAGAGATCCTTAACCACATTGAAGACAGCATCGCTGGTACCCTTTCCGGGACGAAAACCAAATTGCGTGTTACAGAGTATTGCGTTCTGTTCGAGGTGGTCAGAAAGGACCCTATGGATAAGTTTTTCAAGTAGTTTCCCTGGCAAGGGCAGCAAAGTTATAGGGCGCCAGTTCTTGATATTTCTCAGGTTTCCCTTTTTTGGGATTGGTATTAAGGTTCCAAGTGACCATGCTTCGGGAAAGGTGCCTTCATTAACAGAGTTCTTAACAAGAAATACGGTTGTGACCGCGTAAAAAAACGCCTCCCGCCGTTAATGTCGGTATACCAGTGTTTGATGACATGTCTCATAAAAGCAGACATAAAGAAGATTTCACAATTATCAATTTCTCTATTCAGTAATTTTGTATTGTGAGACCTCATCACATGGGGCAAATGAAATCATCATAGCGCACTCCTGTACTGCTTCGCGGTACCGCCGCTACGCGGCGTGGGAGGCGCTAAAAAATGGTAGTTAGTTCATTAGTGAGAAAGGAGAGGGCATCCTTTAATACCCGGCTGTTTATACCATGGAGACCACATGATTTATCTATGTTAATGGCTTTAACTAATTTTGAGACCGCTTCTACATTTATAAATGAGGCAATGTCTAAATCATCTTCCCCGTCAACAGGACCCAGATCAGGTTCAGGCAGATCAATGCCATTTACTGGTAATACACTAAACAGGTCGTTACCGATATTGGCAAAGTAATCATTAATATACCTAGATGTATTCTCTATGGGAATGATCTCCCCCGTTAAATCATTTGTCAACTGAATTGTTAGATTTTTATTGATTGGGTTAACTAATTCGTTAATCTCCCGCCAGAATTTTATGGGGTCGCCTTTGGATTCCTCCAGCATGTGAAGAACAAAGGAACATTGACCATTCTCGAGCTGACGCTGGATCCTGTTTCTCATTTTACGGGCAGCCTTTAATAAGTCAGGGTTTTTGGTTATTTTGTGCTCATAAAGCGACATCTGACGATCATTAATTAATTCTATAGTTTCATCACATACCCATGGTTTTCTTTCTTTTTTAACAGTAAAGGTTTTGTAAGGGCAGCAGTCATCAAGATACTTAATTAGAGCATTATAAATAAAGTTCCACTGAATACAAGGGTCACTGGTATTATGAAAATCAGACCAGTCTATATCACATAGGTATTCCAACATGTCGGACTTGTCATAGTTCCTATAAGATCTGCCTGTAAAGGTAATAGGACCATTGACCTCTTTGGGCTTTTTCCTACACGCTAGAACAGGATAATGATCAGCAATCAGGCAGCAGAGAGGCTTACATAAACTTACAACATCACAGTTTGAGATAATGTGATCTATACATGTTCCTCTGACTATTGTCTCGTTGGGCCTAGTAATCTCGTCAGAGTGGTGTTTCATGCTGAATTCCCTACATAAATCAAACAGCTCCTTCGAGGCATGACAATTTCTATCTCTGGTATTAATATTTAGGTCACCGACCAGCCACAGCTCAAATCTCACCCTATCCGTACGCTCTAGGATTTCTCTGAGTTTTTCAATGAACACATCAACATCTTTGTTCGGCGCTCGGTATACATTAAGAATTAGCATGTTTCTATAGGTTGGTTTTTCTATCTGGAGGGCTTGTACTTCAATACAGTCATGCATGATGTGCAGGTCTTGTCGGACTAGGCAATATGAACTGAAGTATTCACTCACATAGGTCAATAGCCCTCCACCGGTCCTTTCTACGCGGTCTAATCTAAATATGGTTTTACCTGGCCAGTAAAACAAAGCATTGTCTTTAGCATCATTCCCCCAAGCTTCTCCTATGCATAAAACATCACAATCAAGACTCAGCTTGATACCCAGGAGCTTTTTCTTAATTAGGCTACGTGCATTGCAAGTGATAATTTTGATGCCTTTTAAGCTATTAATAAATTGTTCGGTATTAATCAAGTTGGGTCTTCTAGGGGCTGGGTTCATGGCGAGTATAAGGAATATACCCCGAGTTATGTCACCAGGGGTATAATAGACAAGGGCCGAGGGAGAAACTCGACCTGGGCCAATGCCCAGAGGAGGGGGGGGGGTAGCGAGTCTCCTTCAAATGATGCTGGGGCTCCGCAACCTCACAACATTGTGGAAGAAGATAAAGTGAGATAGGGCCGTGGGACCATAATCAAGCATGATTGAACGCACGCCTGTAATGGATTGTAACATGTAGTGAAGTGGATTACAGTGAGCCATGTAAGTGTTCGCCCCTGACAGATCAAGCAGGGTAAAGCAGGTCTTAGGCCCCTGATTGGGATTATCAACAGGCATTCAGATATCAGATAGAGTCAGTGTCTAGCAGGAATAGACCGTATTAGAATGTTTCACTCTGCGGCTTCCTTGTAGGGGGCATCTGTCAGCAAAGAGTCAGATTGGTTTGGTCCTACCTTAGCTGCAGGTTCTATCATGTGATATGAGATCCGACATTACTGGGTGTTTCAGGCCGCCGTAGAGATGGACCGCATGGTTGGAGCACAGGAGATGAGCAGCAGATGGGGCTCAGCGGACATCATGAGGTCATCTGGTGATACATCAGGGTAGTCAAGGTAGTGCTTGGGGTCACATTGAACAGTAGGCAGGCAGTATCCGGTCTGGTAGGGTATATAAGAAAGTTAATTAGTACCATAGCCTTGTAAGGCCAGGCCACAGTAAGTAAGGTCAAACATGCTAAGGAGTATGATAGTGGGTTAGTGCACCATTTACAGGTCAACAGTCAGATAATTAAGTATAGCCGGACTGACTTACCCAAATTTCAGCCAATTTGTAGGGCTACAGGAGGAGTCCTAGTAAGGACAGTTTCGCTGCCACCACTCCAAGCGTAGACCTACTTGGTGCGGCATTAGACTGTTCTTAGCCATGCAATTGCCCAGATTATGTCCAATTGAGCGCTTTGTGTCATCGCAAGGGTGAGTGCCGTCATAAACACGGTTATAGCGGTGATGAATTTGGTGCTTCCTACTTGACCACATGTGGATGTAGTGATCAGGCCTAGGTGTAATGTAACCGTTACCATTAAGTAAGTGGGATTTCGGCTAAAAGTGACCCTTGGTAAGAGGGATTTTGACAAAAACTAGACCTTGGTCAGAGTGATTTTGGCAAAAATGGTGGCCTTGCCAGTCTATGACATAGATTAGTCAGTGTGTCCTGAACCCCCAGTTTTCAGGGTACACTGCATGTGTTAGTTGCGGTATTAAGTATGATAACCTATAATTGCCAACTCTTAAGATTATAAATAATTTGATGTCCTAGTTATCAGAGGTTAGCAACCTGTCAGCGGCT
The DNA here is from genome assembly GCA_949317995.1 of Acholoe squamosa. Lineage (NCBI taxonomy): Eukaryota > Metazoa > Annelida > Polychaeta > Phyllodocida > Polynoidae > Acholoe > Acholoe squamosa. The sequence continues at coordinate 62,844,357 of OX439040.1, forward strand.
GACAAGATTGGAGTGGTGGTGGATTTGTACATCTTTGTAATATTGGTTGTCGAGGTATTATTAAAGCTGCAACTAGGTTGTGCCCAAGGACTAACAAGGAGGCATTCATTGACCAGATGTGCAATAATATAGATGGCAATATAGATGGCATTACCAACTCCAGTGTCAAAAGAACTTAATGTAAGTGACCACTGTTGATTTGCTTTGTAAAAGAAAATGGTTGAAATTTAGGCATACAGCAATATCTGAGGTAACGTGTCCTTTTGTCAAATACTGTACACTGAAAACCTGGCAGGTCCAAAACTCGTCAGTGGTGACGACTTTAGGTCCTCAGATTGACAATACCTAAATCTACAACTTTAGGTGGTCAAAGTGATGACTTTAGGTTGTCACGATGACAACCTTCTGTATTGTCAATATTGTCATACTGACGACTTACGGAGGGAGTTTGAAGTTTTTAGATTGATGGAAGATGAGGTTTAGTAACAAAGTTATATTTGGGCATGTGGCTTCATAATTTGTGCAGTCAAGCAGTTAGGGGTTATGATAATGTGTTAGTGAGAGTGACCGGCCAGCGACCTGACAGTCCTCTAACGGGTGGGGAGGGAAGTCTAAGGGTCAGAGGTCTTTCCATGGTTGGGGGTGGGGCAAATAGACTGCCCTAATTCAATGCTTTCAAATCGATTGTGAGTTTTTTGAAGATTTTCAGATTGCTAATAGATCTGGTGTCTAGTTGGAGGTTCTTCGAGAGAACAGCAGTAGCTGATTTAACTGATCTAGTAGCTTTGGGTTTCCTTTTTTTAACTCTTCCAACATTTATAAGCCATTGGTCATGTGCTCGTGTATGGATATGGCGCTCATCAACATAGCTGGTCTCAAGTGACCTCTTAAAGGCTAGATTTAGCATGTGAGTGTATCTACGGTCATTAAGGCTTTTAACACTTTCAGCCCGGGCCCCCTTAGGGAGTGGTCATTATTTATCAACAGGGGGGGGGGTGGTGGGTTTGAGGGGGGTGTAAAATTTTCAGACCCCTCCCGAGGGGGGGGCTAAATAATTTTGACCCATCTTGATGGGGGGGGGCTAAAAAAATTCACCCTCTTTTTAGCAAAAAGGCCCGCGTGCTACTATAGATCAAAGAGAAAACTCTTCGCGCCTCTGGTGCGGGGGGCCCAAAAAATTTTGACTGCTGTCGAGTGGGGGTGTAACAAATTTCCACGAACACCTACCACCCCCCCCTTGTTGATAAATAATGACCACTCCCTTATCACAGCTTATCAGTAGGCCCTGGGGGTGTTACCACATTATTTTCCATACTCCGGGGGGGGGGGGGTAATTTTGGCTAGATTTGGCATCTAGCTATGGGTTTTATCTTTCTAAAACTGAAAGAATTTTTCAAATACTCAATACTCCCATTATTATTTGAGCTATGATCATTTTAGTGTACTAAAGGGAATAAAAATGTAAATATCCCTCATAACAATATACGAAATATCTATGATGTTAGAGCTTATTTTTTTAAAGTAGTTTATTAGGAAATACAGATACATTGTAACGTGTATTTATACCTGACATCCACGCATTGTGGTCCCTCCGCCAGGCCCCCTTGTTTGCACATGAAATAATGTATATTGCAGTAAAAAAAAAAACAACATAGCGTAGTCTCATATAGGTATAGGGTAAAATTGGGTAGTATCGCGCACCAAGACACAATATAACCCAAATACACGCCCCTACTGTGGTCGTACTTTATTTCGCCCCGTACATATTTTCGCGTATTTCGCGGAAATGAAAAGTCAGCGAATTTATATCCTCAGTGAAAAATTATCTATGAAGTATTCACAAGAGTTGGCATGGTGGGGGGGGGGGAGTAGTTAGTTAGTTGGGGTCCATCAAAAGATTTAGCAGCCTAGGCTAGGTCCCTGCCCAAATGAATACAGCTTTTTTATAGGTGTGAAAACTGTAAGACCTAACAGAATAGTTATCACTACAAACAATAAATTGACTAATTGGGATGCTCTCTAAGTGTGTTTGCCAATGGCTGGCCTACATGCATCTACCATAATCTTACCAGAAAATTAACAAGAAATAAAGAAAAAAAGAAGAAAAAGCAGATAATGAAAATCTACGAATTCAAATACACGTGAATTTGTCTTTTTTGGCATACCCGCGACATTTTGTACCAGTGAAAATATCTACGACCACAGTATATGAGGCAAAGAATGCCAGCAGTCTTTGGTGCAATATCTATTCATAGTGGCCGGGTCCCCAGTCCATCCAGGGCAATGGCCATGATATATGAATACCACCTGGTGAGAGAGGGTGGTACCAAAGACTACAGAATCTTTTGGGTTGTATCGTGGAGCTTTGGGCTGTATCACGCATTTCAAGATACAACCCAAATCTAATGTGTCTTCCCATAGAGCCTTTTTTTGTGATTTAGGTGTGAAATAACAAGTGTCAGAACGAATGCTGTCACACCTCTAAAGTATGCTGGGCATCTGCGGTCTGTATAACTACCGCAGGCATAGGGCTCCACCCCCCAACCCCTCTCCCCCTTACCTCCTCCTGTCTAAATGTCAGCTCACAGATAGGGAGAGGAAGGATTATAGATGTATAATCTTGTTATATCAAAGAGATTCTTATCCTAATCCCTTAATTTGGGGTGATTAGTGGATGTTTATTCTGCACTCTGTCTGTCTCAGTCTCATTTCACACTCTCCCCCACACATTCAGATAACTTATCAGTGATAACATCTGCTGGGAGAGTGTGCTCACTCATGCACATCCAACAGTTTCCAACAAGTTGGCCAAGGCTTCCACCTGCCCCATATGTAGTGGGAGAGAAGCAACAAGGTCCACAGCTATATACATTGTACTGGGCATTTTTGATTCAATCAGCTCTTTGTAAATTTCTTTTTCAAATTATATAACATGTGCACAGTATTACAGTATGATATGCGCGATATAAGCATGATTAAAATTAACATTATTCTCTATGGAGATATACAATTAAAATTTATCATAGAAATGATGGGTATGGGGCATTTTTATAGATGTGTATGGTGGGGTACTCTATACATGGCCAAGAGAACTAAAATGGACTTGAACGTAAGTAAGAATGATGTGGGAAGGTACTGCAAAAAGAATTTTTAAAAAATCGTGAATAATTTTGAAATTGTAGGTGCGTGATACAATAAGATGCGCGATACTACCCAATTTTACCCTATCACAATAAGCTTGATACTATTATAAGATTACAGTATCTATTACCTACGATTGATGAGATGAGGTTTATTCTAAGATATCACAATATTACCCACATAAAACAATTTGGGCAATCCTTTTTAATTTCTTTTTTTAAATGCTCCAATGTATCAATTATAAAAGCAGTGCTTGAACCTTTGGTTATTGGTCAATCAATTGGAGTTCAAAATCAATTATCTCTGGATTGACTGGGCTAATTCTAACGATTTAAAGTTTATTAAAAAGGTTATAGCATCATCTTTTGAAATTGGGGGTTAAACGTCCAAATAGAACTATTGCTTTATTGGAAACCACGTTTTTCATTCCAAATGCATCATAATTCGATCTTTGTTTTACCTTTATCAGATTCAGCTTCAAAAATTACCCAAAGCCATTTTTTTATCACAAAAAAGGCAATTTCTTTTGTATTTGATGATTTTTGCCCTTGAAATCAGCGGGAAGAGACTGGTAATCTTAAAAATAATGATAACTTGATATCCACCAGCAATTATGAAAATTTCTGTCCATAAGTTAAAGCAACTGATCTATGGGGAGGGTAGTTGTCAGAGAGCAGGCCCTGAAAAAATTATGTCTCCAACCCTAATATTATCAGAGTTATGGTACAATAAAGGTAGAGGTAGAGGTAAAGGTGTAGAGGTATATAGTTATCCTAGTAATATCTGGTGCCGTCTGGCGTGGTGGGTGAGACCTGTCGCCTGGTGTTCCTGAGGTTCCGGGTAGGTGGCAGCACCTATCCGGGTCCATGGGACACCTGGCGACAAACCTAAAGATCCATATAAAAGCCCTGCGCTCACCTGCTACGTCAGAGGTCATGTTGGCCTCCGAACATGCTCCATGTAATGACATGTTTCCCTAACTACCATTTATAGGGTAACCGGAAGGTGTACTAAATAAACCTGTTGGCATACACTCGGAATACTGTCTTCGTCTTTCTTTCGAATAACAAGACTCGAACCTAGCTGGTAAAACCTAAACCACTACAAAGGTATGCCAGAAATTGTTGGGTTTTCCAAACCCCCAGATTTTGCTGGTGTGGGAAAACCCAATATCCTGGATTTCACTGGTGTTGGGAAAACCCAACACCCGAGCAGATAGTGTTAATATTTAGATCTGACCTGAGGTCATCCAGGTTAGGTAATAGTCTCTGGTCACTACAGAAACACAAACATTTATTACTGCTAATTATGTAGGCTGCCTTTGGTGGCTGCTCCAAAGATAGTAACTCTATAATCAAAATAGGGCAAATTCATAGTTTTAATAAATTTAGATCTATGGAGGGATTGCTTTCTTTATTGCTCTATTTAATATAGCTTATGGTTAGTCATTTTTTGAACTTGGTTTATGTGCTTGCTGAAATTTAGGATGGAATCTAGGATAACTCCAAGATATTTGTATGTCGGGACTAGGTCTAAAATATTGTTTGATATTTTAAGGGGTGGCAAAAGAGGATTTTTTTTTAACTTTATATGTTGAACCAGAGATCATTTGCTTTGTTTTCTAGATATTTATTGACAATTTATTGCTGACACTCAGATCTTGGTTGAGCAACTAGATGCTGTTGTTGTAGTTGGCAATAGGCATTCTGAGAAAAGTACCATATCATCAGCATACAACAGGTAGTCAGCATTTTGAATAGATTTGCCAATGTCAAGTTGAAGGACCACAAGTCATAGATTTATATTAAGTTGACAGGTTTTTATTTAAAGTTTGTAAGTTGTCTACATGTTTGTATGGCTTACGATCATGAATGCTTTATGCATTTTATGTAGATATCATGTGTAGTCTTTGTTTGTGGGACACAGTGTTTCCACTGTTGGTGTCTCGCCCCCCTCCCCCGTCTTCATGAAAGGAGGTGGTTGGGGCCACCTTTTGCTGGTGTTTCCCCCCCCCCCTTTCTATGTACATGCTGAATGGCATGTATCTAAGAAGGGTGTTAAGGTGTCCGTGTTTAGTCTGTGTTTAGTCCGTGTGTGTCTCTAGCACTAGAGTGCATAAATATATATGTATTCTGGGATAAATATCTCAATAAATATATTTTTATATGTATGGTTAAGACTGTGGTTGATAAGACCGCCACTCTCTAGGAATAAAGAGTGTGTACTGTCTGGTTGGTAGTCTAAGAGTCTGTTTCACGGTTCATGATGGCAGTTATAAAGTTAGTCTCATGTGTGTTGTCCTCTATATCTTCCAGTACACGTCTGTTGTAGAACCTGGCAAATGTATTGGTTCTTGCTCATCTTGCCGAGCTGAGTATGTCATTTATTTGTACATTTAGCCTGTCCGCTGCACTGGTGGTGGCATGTCTTGTTCTTTATGCCCAAAGTGTTCCTGTATGCCTGTGTCTCTTAGGTTCACTTTAATGTACCTTGACAGGGTGATGGAGGTGGCTGGGGTGGAAGGCGTTTTGATGGTACCAAACACTCTGGGGTGTGCTCCCTGTCCAGGTAGGCCTTCAGGTGTGACACATATTCGTGTGTCTCCATGCTTATCAAACCTGAGCAGTAGTGGATTCTTTTTAGGGTGGTTGGACTTCAGTTTTATGGAGTATTTGATCCTGCTGGTATCATTTGATAGTCTTAGGTCAGTTCTTAGTAGGGCATAGGTGCTCTATATTCTCTGGCCTATTGCTAGCATGAAGAGTAGTAGTGTTCTCCTTGTTAGCTTATCCAGATCAGGCTCATCTATTTCGCCCCACTGTGCCAGTTTGTGTAATACTGGCGCTGGGTCCCATATGTATTCATAAGGTTCCTGTGGTGGATTAGGGCTTTTGGGTCAGTGCACATTCCCCTTCTATGTAGATGAAGCAAGACATCAGGGACCTGGTGGTGGCTACTGATGAGTGTCCCACCCCACTGTTCAAGATCTCTGTTAGGAAATCTACACATTGGTGTACTGTGGGGTGGGTGACGCTATTGTGTTTTAGGCACTTCCTTGCTGCTGTTGCATAGCTGGCTATATTAGATTTTGACCATGAAGCCATAAGGAGCTCCCAGGATGCCTTGGATATTCCTATGTGGTCACACCAGATGGTTTCCAAGGGGTGCTTGTCATTTATAGGGAAAGGCATAGGAGTCCCATCCTGTTGGCCATGGGAAAGATTTTCTTCTGATCCCCTGGCCACTGCAGCATTGATGTGTTGACCCTTAGGGTCCATCTGTTCTTTAAGGTGGGCAGTCTCTTGAGGTCGGGGAACCAGGGTTGTGTCTTCCACTCCGGTATGAGTAGCAGCCCTCTCGGTCTGTCTTCCTTCAGTTTAACTAGTGTTCTGCCAATGATAACAAAAGGTGGAAATATGAGTACAAACAGGCCTGACCAGGTTATAGAGAATGCATCGGTTGCATATGCATTTGGGTAGTGATGTAGAGATACAAAGTGTTTGCATATTGCATTGCAGGGTGAGGCAAATAGGTCAATGTCAGGTTTTGGGAACGTTTTGAATATTTTCTGTTGGCTTTCGGGGCTCAGTGTCCATTCTACCGCCTTGGAGAAGGCTCTTGATGCCCTGTCTGCCTCAACATTGTCTTCTGAGGGAATGTATGTGGTTTTGAATGTTATGTTTATTTCCCAGGCCAGTCTGAATACACTTTCCGTGGCTTTATTGCAGGGAATGGATTGGCTAGATCCCCCTTTGTTGAGGCAGCTGATGACTGTGGTGATGTCTATGAACATGTGTATGTGTTTTCCAGTTAGGGATTTTCTGAAACGTAGGAGTGCCCTGTGGACTGCTAGGATCTCTTTTATGTTCTTCCCCATATTCAGAGTATGTTTCAGGGATGTAGGCACTCCACCGTGTGTCTGAGGAGTCTGTGTATAGTGTTATCTTTGAGCACTTTTCTGTGTATGTTTTCTTTGCTAGTGGCAGGTACTGTAGGTTTTCTCTCAAGGTTGGTTTTATAAACCCTCTGAGGGGGATGAATTTGTTGTAGCTACCCTGTGTTGTTATTAAGGCCTGGGTTTTTGCAATGATAAGCTTTTTGGTAAGTACCTTTGCTCTGTCATTTCCTGGTTCTGTGACTGCTAGGGCTCCTAGAATCTGTGAGAATTTTCTTATGGTACATATATGTACCTTAAGGATATCCTTCACTTTTTGTGAGATATCGGCCTGTTTTTGTTTGGTATCGTGAGTGTTAGTGTGGGTGAGTGCAGTGTGAAACCCAGGTACTCAATTGTTTGTTGTGGTTCCAAGACTGATTTGTCAAAGTTAATAGTAAAACCTGTATTCTGTAGCACCCTGAGTGTGTGTATTATGGCTCTTCTGACTTCCTCTTTTTTGTCTGCATAAATTAACGTGTCGTCTATGTAAAAGACAAGGTTTACCTCATGTTTTGTTCTCAGTTGTGCCATGAGTGCTTTCATGATTCATGATTTTCAAGTTTCTAGGCTCTTGGGAGTAGCCTTTGGGGAGGCAGGTGAATCTGTAGCTCTTGCCATGGTGTATTAGTTGAAGGAGGTCTCTGTCCCTTAATTTTACCGGTAGTTAGAAGTAGCCCTGGGTTATGTCTATGCTGGTTAGATAGCTGTCTTTTGGTACCGTATTCATAACTACTGACAGATGGTCCATCTTGAAGTGTTTATATGATGTGTATTCATTTAAGCTTGACAAGTTAAGTATGGGCCTATATGTTCCATTAGATTTTTTTTAGGAACATGTGTGAGACAAAGGCTCTAGGTGATGGGAAGGCAGGTTCTATTATGCCTTTTGATAGCAGTTTTTCGAGTTGTTCACTCATAATTCTGTCTTTCACTGGGTCCAAACACCTAGAGTCAGGTTGTCTCACCTGAGAAGGCAGGGAGCAGAGGCTTAACATGTCCAATACCCATCCATCTGATGTTTATTGTGACCATGTGTCTGCTTCCCTGCCCAGGCCACCTGCCTGGAAGGTGGGACTTGTATATGTGTAGGAGGAAGTGAACTTACTTTTGCTTTTAATGCCTGTTGTCGGTGCTGCCTCCATTGCGCTGGCATTTGTCTAGCTTGTTTTTGTGTTGTTTGTTGTTGTTGTATTGGCCTCCATTGGTGTGTTGTTTCCTCTTGTCATATTTTCCTTGGTGGCTGTTGTTTCTGTGTTACTGTTGGTTGTTTTGGTGGTACTTGTTGTTTTGTTGTTGTTGGTGCCCTCTCCATTGACCCCGGCCCTGTGCTAGGCCCTTGCTGGAGTTTCCCTGGTTGGTAGGCTTCCTTTTGTCTTTTGGTGTGACGAAGACTTCCTTGAAGGTGTTATGTAGCTTACTTCCTCTTTTAGGTTGTCACCCAGTAGGTATTGAAAGCCTCGGTTATTGTTGTCTTTGGCCAGGTGTGAGCTGGGGCCTGCAACTGTGTTCTTAAGGATTGGTCTCCTCATATTGTTGAGTCTCCAGGAGGTTTTGGCGATCAGGGTTAGATATTTTCACTGCCATTTCCTTTGGGGTCTGTGTTTTTGTGTTCAGACTGTTGAGTGCTGATATCAGTGATCTGGCTGCAAAATTGGAGGACCCATTGCATGGACTTATAGGGTGCATCCCTGTTCACAGTCTGCTGCTTATATTTGGGGTCCTTAGCTTCTAGCTTGTCAAGGATCTCTTGGTTTATTCTCATCTTGTGGAGGCTATCCAGGTTGTCTTGTCTGGGATATTTCTCATACAGCGTTGCTGTGTCCGTCTTCCCCAAGGGCACCTTGTATATGTCGCTGATCAGTGTTTTTACATTGGCCCTTACAGGACCTGTAGTCTTGTCCATGGGCTCCTCTTTAGGGATCTTTATTGCTGTTAGTGGTGAGTCCAACACTTCTCCCTCCTCCAGCTCCCCTGTGTCCATGTCCTGAGTGGGCGGGGCTGGTCTGTTGGCTAGGGCGTTGGGTTCGGCTCTTTGTGCCACCAGGTGGTGGTTAAAAGTGCCTCCAGGTGGTGTGACGCCAGCCCTGGCATTGCATGCTGTGGAGGCAGGTTTTGGGGAAGGAGGGTCCTCCTGTGTGTGGCGGTGTGTTCCGTGTCCACTCTGTATCTGGGGTGCAGGTAGTATTCCATGGCTACCTCAGGTGATACAGAGTGTACTGGCCTCCTTGGCCTTCCCTGCTGTAGGTTGCTGTAGTGTGGGGCCGGGTAGCCATTTTGTCTGTGGTCGAAGGTGATGTCCCTGTAACCCTGGAGGGGCATCCTTGGGTAGTGGTCCCCAAATATAGGTCGCCTCACCTGGTAGGCTACCCTGCCTCTAGGGTCATCTGGCGCCGGTGAGTCTGGCGGTACCTGGTGTACCCCGATCTGGTGTGATGGGGTTGGTGGTATGTGAGGTGTAGGTGCCTGGGCCTTTCCCATTGTACTCCAGTGTTTTATGCTGCTGCTCCCACCTCCAGCTCGGCTGGTCTTTTGCTAGAGTATCTTAGGTCAGGTCGCACTTCCTGAGGCCATCTCACCAGTGGCTCACGCTGGAAGTCTATGGGGCCCTGCAGTGGCTGCAGTAGGGGCATCTCCCTGCCATACTCCCTGAGGTTTTGTATGTGATTCTCCACCTGGCCTGACCTGCTGGATGCTGTTGCTTGGAAATGATCCGCCTGGGGGGGGTACCCTGTCTGCAGGTAATGGTGGAGTCTGAGCTTGGGGTGGTAGCTTGGTGCTCCATTTTTGAGAAGTGATGCTGAGCGTCATGTGCTCGGCCTTTTATACATCTTCCCACACCATCCATTGTTTTAATTGGATTCCTCACCCTCCAATCAAATAAATTTTTACATATCTGATCTGATCAGGAGGGGGAGGGGTGGGGCCTTAGAGCAGCGTGATGGGTATTTTTATGGCCCTTTGCATGTTTTCTCTGATCCTGGGATCAGAGGGAGAAGCTCGCTCTGTCTGTTTGCTGAGAGCGGCGGCCGTTGGTCGCGCTTGGGGGCACACACAGTGTGTGGATGCATTTTATGGCCTCCAGGCACTTTGAAGCCAGTCCCCTTGGTTGTAGGGTTGAATAGGGCTAGTCCCCATAGTCCCCCCTCCAACCCCGGGGCCCGGCCCCTACTGGCCTAAGGCTGTGTAGGTTCTGTTGAGGCCACCTTGTATGGCCGGCCTCCTGCAAGCTTTGTGCTGTAGAGGGGGAAGGAGCCTAGGATTTTTCTGGTGGGTGTGTACCATAAATAGTTCCATGGATGTTAAAATTATGATTATTTTCTGGAGCAATATATATTTGAGCTTTCAAATTTCAATCTACAATTACACTTGATAAAATGTACCAAATAGGTTGACGCCTTGTCAAATGAAATTGGAAGTCAGACGGAAACACCTATTCTGTGGTAATGTAGATAAATATAATGTCCACATGTGAATTTGATTCCTTGGTAAACCCAGAGTAACTTGGCACGGGTTCTAAATGAATATGATATTAGGTACTTCAAATACTTCCTAAGTGAGGAGACTCTGATTTGTGGGGTGTGAATCCTACATAGAGCTTAACACAATCACCATTTGAATTGAATTAAAATTAGATAGTGTACTTACTCAAAACAACCAACGAATCCTAGTCAAAATCAGGCAAACCAAGGCAAATTGCCCACTTTGTCTAACAGTTAGTCACATTTGACTGAGAAAAACAGGGATGTTTAGACATGGCGTTTTGACTAACTATTGCTAGAAAGTTAGTAAAAAGTTAGACGATTCGACTCATAGTTGACTAACACTTGCAACTTTTTTTTTCTGTGCATAGGCCTACATCAATTGAGATAGTAATGATAAGGTTCTGCATATGAAGAATGAAATTAGGAACAAATGGTGCTGTACACAGTAGGCACCATCATTGTCTCTAAATCTGAACTGGATGACCACAGACATGGTTCTCTACTTCTCCCCTTCCTGAATTCCTGGCACTATATATTATACTGGGATGAAGGACACACCCTTATTGTGGTGTATGCATGGAGTACACACATCAATCTTATGTCGATGATCCCCATAGCTATGAATTGACAATACCGTGTACCTTTAACATTTCGATTTGCTGTAGATATACCCTACATCTGATAGAACACATTGCTGTAATTCTATAATCTAGTTGCTGTTAATATACAGCAGTATTTGCCAGAACCAAGAAGGTGTGCACTGGTTTTTGAATTGTAAATTACATCAACCCACTTAGTGCAAAGGTAAAGAGCAAGCAGGTTTTGCTTTAAATCAATAGTGTTTACTTCTAACAGTCTATCACTTACGTCCTTTGCTATATGGCTAATTTGTAAACTTACCCACAACATAAAAATGAGTTACTAGATCGCTGGTTATAAACGGTTTCATCCTGAGCATCAGATGAAGCAACATTTCTTGGCTGTGAAGTAGTGAGGAACCCTACCTATTGGTAGTTTATAAAAAAAGGGGTAGATAACATGTTATAGGGTGATTACCTGCACTACTGGCTGCCGCAAAAATGGCCCCCATAGACCCTGCTGTACTCAAATCTAGGCCTACCTGGGTAGAAGGGGTATGAGGGGTATGGTCTATGATCTTAAATACGTGCCTTGTGGCATTTCTATGAGTAAACCTAAAGTCATGATGGCACAGGGGACACATTGCTACATTTGAGACCATCCTCCATTTTTCTATTAGAAGTGACACTGCTCTCACCCTTGAGGACTGAGCAGCTCAAAATGAACTGAAAAATTAATATGATGGTAATGTAGGTAGGCATATCTTAAAGCTTAATCTATTGCCTGAAAGAAAGTTATTATGTGTAAGATTGTATTCTGAGTAGTTTAGAACGAATTTAGGGTCATAAGGGGACATATCTAAGCCTCAATAAGTGATTTTTATTATGTTTGGGCTGAGTTCATAATTACAGTGGAGAGGAATGTCATAATCAACCAGTAGTGCTATTGGGTAATGCAATAGGCTTCATCCACTTAAGAAATTTTGAAGAAATAATCAAAATTAAAGGTGTAATGAACAATCAAAGTACATAATCTAGGCTGTTCACCTCCACTGCTGAGTCCTATGTATAGTCCTGTATGATGGGGTTGGTAGAGGGGTAGTGTGTGCACAGACCATGACCACTTTCTGCCTGCAGTTTGTATGGGGAATTTTTCACAATAAATGCCCAACCTTCCCTCACATTGCTCCCAATATCTCAAAAACTAGAAAAGATAATAACATGGGGGTTGCTGCATTGTCTATTAGACATATTAAGCTTTCTATCGATGTGTACTTTTTTGTCATGATTATTTTAAGTAAGGGGTAAACACTCTACATCATGTTATGTGATATGCAAAATCACATTATTTGTCCTAGATTGAACATGTCGCACAGACTACATCACTTTACACCCACCAGTCCCGTTTCTTCACAGTACCATGATTTCGTACTATAACCAGGTTAGTGTGAGTGAGTGAGTAATAGATGTTTAACGCCATTTCGACAGCTAAGGTCATATTCATGGCGAGAACTACATTACACAATTGCACAGGGGAATGTGTCAGTGCTCGCGCATATGTGCACCACACACATCCCGAGGGGATAGGAAAGAGGAGAAACAGACCCTTTTAAGTGGGCTAGGGAAGCCCGCCAGGTTAGTGTACATGTACTCTAGATACCCTCTAAGGAGGGCATGGTTGCCTGGTTTGTTTCCCCTTGGGTTAAGAGACTTAAGTCTTAACCCTTTCACCCTTGAATTTCTGTTACTCTATGGGAATTGCGTGCAAATCCTGCTTTATGGGGTTGAAGGGGTCTGTGAGGGTTTAGGTGAGTGAGGAAAGTACCACTTTATATGGGTTAGAGTTGAATCTTTGAATTAGTTTCATCTGGTCATGGAATCGATCTCCCAAGACCAAGTGTGAGTCAACTTTACCTCTTAAAGCTGGAATGCCATCTTCCACAGCCAGGCAACATATACGTATTTATGTCAAGGTGAATATCGATGCTCCATTGACAATGCACTAGCCTCCCGTATTGCACCCCTGCGTTAAATAACCCGCGGGAAATCCGCACGATGACGTCATAGCTCCACCGCGCATGCGCAGCCCTTTTGAAACGTAAACATCCAATATGGCGGCGGTCAGGATTTCGCGAAGACGATGGGTAAATTAGAGTTAATTATGGTTTATATTGATGAATTATCGATTAATTATCAACCCAAACACCTTGAAATAAATGTAAAGATGAACTCTGACCAGTTTGAGCTTCCTGTTTCTTCACTCGCGCTTCCTGCCCGCTCCGCACTCGGCCTATCGGCCTCGTGCGGAACGGGCAGGAAGCGCGCGTGAAGAAACGGTCAGCTCAAACTGATCATCGTTCACCTTTACCATTTTATTGCACATTAATCAGTCATTATGTATTCCCATTACCCATTTCCAAATATTTTTATTCGGTCTACTCCATTTGAGTTTGACACCTGAGCTTTGTCATTACAAGACTGAAAGCATAATCAAAGTGAGGCTGTAGGGAAGAACTAATTATGTTAAGTGCACAAAGTTGTCCATAGTTGTTGGATGATTGCAATTAGGCCTCTGTTCCGTTACAGGGTGGTTACCTGCTGGCAAATATTGCCTAAACGCGGTTAGGTCGCTATACTATAAGTAGGAACTCCTAATTAGTATTATTTGATAATATAATGTTGAATAATCATATAAAATACCCTAAACATTCTATTATCATATTGGCAAGTGAATTAAATGATCGAATATGCAGGTGAGAACGTAGAGAGTTCCCATGTGTTTAGCATGTTCATGTAACTTGTAAGTGAGGCACAGTTACCTAACCCAGAGGTGAATTCAGTGCAATCTCCGGGAAACGTATTGGCGTATTGGGGATCTTCGTGGCAGGTGTATTTAGTGAGACCAGGGGCGTAGGAAAAAGGGAGGGCAGAGGGGCCAGTGCCCCCTCGATCATCAAGGAGGGGGGCCTGAGTATGTCTGCCCCCCAAAAAAAAATTGACAAGAATTCATAATAAATTAGACAAGAAGCTGAAACTTTGCATCTCAAATTAGATTTATATAGTAATGGAATAGGAAAAATTTGAGCCTGAGCCCAAAATCTGACCTAAAATTCAACAAAAAAATACTTTTCTATACAAATTCTATTTGGGTATATATAGACGTCATCGCACTTGAGGTTACAGTTTAAAGTGGATGTGGTGGGGCCCATGCTGCCCCCCCCCCCTCAATGAAGATTTGCTTCCTACGCTGTGAGATATAGTCACCTTACCCTACACCAATGTGCCTACACACACTGAAAGTCATTGTAGTAGCTTACGTATAACTAACTATAATTAGGCTGTTTGCCCTAAGACGTCTATAATTAGATACAGCCTAGCGTCTGTAAATTATGTTCTAACAGCCCAAGTACCGCTACATATATAGGATATTCCCTCCCTAGGTCCCGTATATCGGCATTTACCTCTGTAATGAGTGGCCAATACAAGTCCTCTTCCAGTTAGACTCCCCACACCAGTCCACGTCCAGTCCTCGTAAGGTCCATGCCGGCGCTGTCTTCGCTAGCAATTCTCAGGATGTTTAGTCATGAGGTAGGGTACGGGACGCATATTTTGTTTTGTAGGAAGGATGTTGTTATAGAAGCCACATGAGCTTGTTTCAACATAGCTTATTAGCTAACAACATGAAAATTCTCTGACGATTTGACTACACCAGTGAGGCATAATATTGTCGTTAGCTTACTGGTGAGAAAACTTGTGGCCACATCTCTATGGTGAATACTGGTACATGTACTTGGAGGAGAGTCCTTTGGCTAATTACTAGTTATCGTATACATATATGGTTGTCTTTGTCTGAATCTACCCAGGTACATGGTAGTATGTTGTATTGATGTAATGAAGAAATGTTCTGTTTTATTCTGCCTTGATTGCAGCAGAGACATGATTGTAGATATGAATAGCAATGCTATTGAACCTCAAAGAAATGGAGGGTTGGGTAATATATTTCCTTGGTTGTTGATGTTGTGATTGCCACACTTTATCTGACTTTTTATAGCTGTATAAACAAAATGCAACATATCAACACGCAGTTTCTTTCAAAATATTCATTTCTCCCCAATTGTATACTCTGTACCTATCAAGCTAGTGGTATCTTGTCAAACCTTAGGCCTATACAGGCATTCATAGTATCGCCCTGAAAAGTAGCTTCTGTAGGGTGCATTTCGGCAATGAGTTCCATTCAGAGGCGCATAAAATATTACATTAGAATTTGAAAACAAAAGTGCACAAGAATCTCAGAAATCCTTTAAAACGGTATAATAACTGTTACTGGTTCCTCTAAATCTATGCTCAATTACTAAAGGACATAGTAACTGTTTTCATTACCATGATCTAGCCTTCTATGCATTGCAATTCACATGTTCCATCTTATTTCCCCACAGGTGAGCTCCTGGCGTGCATACTTTCAGGAGGCCATCCTTGGTCAGCGGGAAGCGGCCACACCTCTCATCCCGCCCTCCACACACTCAGCACCACCACCACCTCCCACCATGGGTCTTTATGACGACGAGAAGCAGCCCATCCTGGGCACTAACCACCAGGACACCAAGCGCTGGAAGGGCACCTTCAAGGACGAAGACGAACGCAACACACTCAACGGCGTTCCTGATGACTTCGGTGATGTCCCCATATCGCCCAATCACAGCAAGACCAACTTAACCGCCCTCTTCAACCCCCAAGTCATCGCTCTCAGTCTGGGCACTATGTTCCTCAGTGTGGGAACCTTAGTCGGCTTCCCAGTCTACATTGCTGGTTTGGTGACCCATAATTCAGACCCTTTCGCTGCCTGCTTCATTCTGCCCACATTTGGCATGCTCATTGTTCTTACCATCACGCTGATCATGCGCAGAGTGGCCAAGGGGACATATCGTGAGATCTCGCTGTATCCATTCTTCCTGAAGCCGGTGACTGTGTATGGCCTGCTTACCAGCCTAGGGTTGATACTGCAGGGATTCTGTGGTGTACCGTCCAGGACACCAGCCTACATTCAAGCTGCAAGTGCCGTAGTAACCATCCCAGCAGCTCTCCTCACCAAGTATGCCATCTACAGGAAGGGTGAGCAATCTATACAATTGTTTATACAGTGTACAATATATTGTAAACCTTTTAAAGTAGGCATATTTCTTCATGTAAAGTATTGGTCTGGGTATTTTGAGCAGTATGTCCGCTGGGAAACACTCTATTGGCACTTGGGAAGCGCCCTATTGGTCAGTTACAATGATTGGGGACTCATGAGCCTGTAAGGGCTCAGGAATTTTCATTTCTGCCAGCTAGTGGCTAAACCCTCAACCAAACCCTCACCATACCCCCACCTACACTACAACACTGTCTCCATTTACCACAACCGTCTCACCCTGTCACCCTACATCCAGTCCATTCACCTCACCACCATTCCACCGACAACATCTCGATTTTCCAACCCACCCACACCGTATTTCATATCTATTATTTATTATCATTACTATCTCTTAATAACCTTCACTATTTTATACATGTTACTATCTTGTCATACAATACCATGAATTTCACTGTATAAACAAAAATGTCTCAATTGTTATCCTATATAACAACATATATAATAAATACATTTTTATTTCTCCAAATCCTGCCTCCCACTCTTCTCTGAAGCAGTAATGCATCGCTTGGTGCACCAAGTAAAAGGCGCCCCCAGCTACTTTCTGAGATTAATATGATAATTTGAAATAACGTAACTTGGGCCCCATTTAATTGGTTTTAAAATGCAAAACCCCATGGGCAACTTAGAGCTTCCCTTACCTCAATATTACTTGGGGAAGGTTTTGAGAGATTTCATAGCATAGGGTGAATGTGCTTTAGAGAGGTGGCTGCATCGTGTGGTCCAATGCAATGTGGAGTGTGAGTACATGTATAATGGGGACGTGATGTATGCTGATATCCAATGTCCTCAAATTCCCCTTTTAGCACTGATAACTTGGTTATATACCAAGGTCGTGGTCATAGTCTGATAAATTTTATGATGACTGATTTAAATATGGCATCTCACATACACAATATAGGTAGTCCTATGCACATGTCTCTCTAATAGGTCACCATCTAATCCAGAACAATGTACCCCCAGCCCTGAACCCTCTACTCTACTTTCAATTTGAATAAGTCCTCTTTAAGACAGAAAACTTCAAAATATAATTATGACGTCCATTTGAATACCGAGTACTGGGGGTGGGCAATGGCTTTCATGGCTGTTAGTGTGAAACCTTTTCAACTCATGTCCGTTATCCCACCCTCTATCCCCGCCAGCCCACAAGATTGGTTGTGTAATTAATGTAGGCTGTAGGCTATATACATGTTGCTTACGCCAGAGTCCCTTTTGGATACATGATTATAGATTGAAATGTCACTTTATCCCTGGTCCATATAATTATATGTTGAAAACGACAGTACCCCGCCCTATAGCAAAGTATAGGCAGATCCGTTCCCCGCCAAAGTGTGAAGAAACTAAATCTCATTCTCCATGATCCTGCTCTCCACTCTGGCGTCATCAAAATTGCCTTAAACTCCTTATCAAAAAGTGATTTCTGAGGCTTGTTTAACCTAAATAACATGAAATAAATACAGAAATCTTCACTCGTCACTCAAAGGAGAATCTATACTCAGCTCTGCCTCATGTATTCCTGCTTTGAGGCTAACTCTTGAAGAAACAATCAGTTTGGAGCAAATCTTGTGAACCTCTGTCTATTTCACCGTTGCTATAAATGTGATTCATATTTTTGGTCCATAATGCCGTTTGACTACATAATTAATCAAATCTGGGGAAGAGTTAAAGTGAAAGACCAGCCTATTTTCATGATGGCTTCAGATAGTAGACTTTGTATCAAATTAAAAGATTCTGACATGCTTATGAGCATAATTATAAGGGGAGAGAGCAGGCTTCTCTGATGCAGCCTATGACGTCACAATAGACCAACTGCATCAGGTGCTGCATTATCTAAGCATTCTATATTGAAGTCTGTTTCAAAAGGTGTTTGTGATTGTAAATGCACAGTGTACTACAACATTATTTCATCTAGGGTCACTCAGCAGATCTATTTTGTACTAATAATCAAATAAAATATGCATCCACTGCAATATAAAGGCTCTTAAGCACAATTATTTGTGAACAGACAGTAATATGCAGTCGTTACTGACGTGCGTTTGGTCTATTGTGACGTCATAGGCTGCATCAGATAAGCTTTCTCAACTCAGTTATGACAAGAGATGTGCTCATGTAAATGTCAGAACTTTTATATAAAGTCTACCAAAATGAAGCCATAATGAGAAAAGGTTGACCTTTTCCTTTAACCCAAGGTCGAATTTATGCCAATTAGGCCTACCAGGGTATTACCTCTCAAAGAGGTAGCAACTAGTCTTTAAATGAGGTCTCTTGGTCGAGTGACTTAATGTTTATATGCACACTAAGTACCATAATTATGTACCATTTATTGAGGGTAGTAACAGGTCAAGGATGGGGCTCAAGGATGCCCACTTCACATTGCGGCCAATGTCGGGAGAGTATATGTTTATCCAATATCAAGATGATGAATTAGTAACTCACCATCATGTCCTAAAGACATTTTAGTGGGCTGATACCAGGGTCTGTATTAGTACATTGTGATGCAATTAAAAAAAAAAATGTTAACCCTTTAAGGGCCGCTAATGCATATGTGGATATATGCATCACGTCTGTTGATTTACTCATCAGGGCTGCATTCGTTCATCATACCGACCCTCCCGGATTGATACAACCCTGGAGAGCTGGGGGGATACAATGAAGCACTGACAATCAGATATGACAGCACTTCATTGGTGCATTATGATGACCAATGTGTAGGCCTATGATGCACTCCTAAGCAGCACGCTGTGAGGCTACTACAGTGTGACTTCACCTAGTTGGCCGAGAGACTTGTCTCCTCGGCCATATATACATCATGTAGGAGGGGGACAGCAGGTCATGTCAAAAACAGCCAAAAGTCCTCTACTATAGATCAGCTACTGAAATCAGTCAACCATGATGAAGACTGTGGTGTACCAGTGTACCAGTACCAGTGTACCAGTGAATTGCTATTATTCCAGGTCGTTCTGGGACAGGCTGATAACTTCCACACCCACTCTAGGGGCCTCTAAGTACCTGTAGTCAATTGCTATTATCCCAGGTCATCTAACAGTGCTGCAGCTCTGTCCTCTAGAGTCTCTGAGTGTTTGTTCAATCACTTCATAATTATGCATCTCTACTACGATCTCTCGGCCATTACATCTGTGATGTACAATTTACTCTTAATAATGTCCTCAACCAAGCGTGACCTCGTATGATTTAAATATAGAGCACAGATTAGCCTTTAATATCTGCCAGTAGGGAATGAGTAGAAAATAGTATTGTGCATAAAGACCTCAAGAATGTCCACATTGTCTCCATCTAGGTCAGATAGAAACATGAGAGAGACACGTTTACTCATTGAACAGTGTAGCAGGAAAGTATGTCTTTTCAGAGAAATTAGACCAGGAAAATCATCCTTTCTTGCCGTACAGGCGGTAGTAGAGTTCCATAGTATAATACAGAATTGATCGCATTACACTTGCAGATTTTAACTTGTGATTACACCAATATCCATATCATAGTGTTGAGGAAAATATGAAAACTAAAAGTTTCCCATTTTCATGTTTTGAATTGGGATAAGAAATAAAAGAGAGTAAAATAAAAGAGAAAAGATTAATCTTTTAAAGAAAATCAGTTAAAGGGAAAGACCATCCTATTTTAAGGATGCCTTCATTTGGTAGATTTTATATTGAATGACAAGATTCAGGCATACTTATGATCATATCTGCTTTTATAAGGGAAAGCAGGGAGCTTCTTTGATGTCTTCTATGACGTCACAATAGACCAAATGTATCAATTTAGGTGCATTTGGTCCATTGTGATATCATAGAAGACATCAAAGAAGCTCCCTGCATTCCCTTATAAAAGCAGATATGATCATAAGTATGCCTGAATATTTTTATTCAATATAAAGTCTACCAAAAAAGGGCATCATGAAAATAGGGTGGTCTTTTGCTAGAAGGATCAAATGTGATGTAGTCTGGAAGCCACTATATTGAAAAAGAAGCTTAAAAATGAAATTAATTGCACCCCAACCGTAGCAATGGTCACATGGTATCAAATGAAAGCTTAGACCATTAGCTTTCAGATTAGACCAGGTGGGTCATTGGGTTGGACCAGCATGTGTGATTTATAGGCCTGTTTCCATGGCAACCAATTTTTTCATTAAATTAAACATTTTTTCTGGAAAATAACAGTTATCAAACTTTGGTTCTCAATATCTTGAAAGCCGTAAGGGCTGGACTCATGAAATTTTGATATGGGACCAAAATATCAGAGCCCTATCAGTGTGTGTTGGCTAATTGACCTTGAACAAGGTCAAGGTCACATGATTTGACTCTGAAGGAGAAGATTTTCCTTAAATGTGAGATATGTGGTGAAAATAGCAATTCATATAATTTATTTCTCATTATTATGCTGACCACTAGTGCCAGGCACATGAAATCTTACTAACAGAAAGAGTAATCTTTATTTGACCTTGAACAGGGCCAAAGTCACATGATTTGACCTTGAAGGTGAAAACATCCATAGAAAATGCAATATGTGCTTGAAATGGCAACTCATAACTTTATCTCACTATCTGCTACACTGTAAAAACAGTGTTTAGGGATTAAACACCGGTGTTTAGAAGTTAAACACTTGGTTAAACACTTATTTGTCCCACTTTTCTCAACACTTCTTAAATGTTAAACGCGTTCAATTTTAAACGCGTTTAACTAGGAAGTGTTTAACCAAGTGTTTAAATGCTAAACACTTAAACACTTCAGTGTTTAGGTGTTTGAGAATAAGTGTTTTAAAGCTAAACACCTAAACACTTCAAGTCCCAGAAATATGTAAAGCACAAAATAAAATACAATTGCATTTTGCAATGATATTTCGAATAAAGGTTCAAGGATCGTCTGATCTATGGTCATGAGGGAACGCACATGCACATATAACAAATATCAAACTCAAACTGTACGATTTTACCCATAATAACTTTCTTTCGTGTTTATGGTGCATTATGTCATTACATCTTATACATCTTATACATCTTATACACACAGACCCTGTGTCTGCTAGCCATGGTTGTTATAGTACATTACTGTGACATTACATCTTATACTTAAAGCTTACACCAGCAGACAGACCCTGTGTCTGCTTGCCATGATGGTTATGGTACATTAATGTGACATTACATCTTATACTTACAGCTTAAACCAGCAGACAGACCCTGTGTCTGCTTGATATGGTGGTTAGGGTACATTAATGTGACATTACATCTTATACTTACAGCTTACACCAGCAGGCAGACCCTGTGTCTGCTTGATATGGTGGTTAGGGTACATTAATGTGACATTACATCTTATACTTACAGCTTACACCAGCAGGCAGACCCTGTGTCTGCTTGATATGGTGGTTAGGGTACATTAATGTGACATTACATCTTATACTTACAGCTTACACCAGCAGGCAGACCCTGTGTCTGCTTGATATATGGTGGTTAGGGTACATTAATGTGACATTACATCTTATACTTACAGCTTACACCAGCAGGCAGACCCTGTGTCTGCTTGATATGGTGGTTAGGGTACATTAATGTGTCATTACATCTTATACTTACAGCGTACACCAGCAGGCAGACCCTGTGTCTGCTTGATATGGTGGTTAGGGTACATTAATGTGACATTACATCTTATACTTACAGCTTACACCAGCAGGCAGACCCTGTGTCTGCTTGATATGGTGGTTAGGGTACATTAATGTGACATTACATCTTATACTTACAGCTTACACCAGCAGGCAGACCCTGTGTCTGCTTGATATGGTGGTTAGGGTACATTAATGTGACATTACATCTTATACTTACAGCTTACACCAGCAGACAGACCCTGTGTCTGCTTGATATGGTGGTTAGGGTACATTAATGTGTCATTACATCTTATACTTAAAGCTTACACCAGCAGACAGACCCTGTGTCTGCTTGATATATGGTGGTTAGGGTACATTAATGTGACATTACATCTTATACTTACAGCTTACACCAGCAGGCAGACCCTGTGTCTGCTTGATATGGTGGTTAGGGTACATTAATGTGACATTACATCTTATACTTAAAGCTTACACCAGCAGACAGACCCTGTGTCTGCTTGATATGGTGGTTAGGGTACATTAATGTGTCATTACATCTTATACTTAAAGCTTACACCAGCAGACAGACCCTGTGTCTGCTTGCCATGATGGTTATGGTACATTAATGTGACATTACATCTTATACTTACAGCTTACACCAGCAGGCAGACCCTGTGTCTGCTTGATATGGTGGTTAGGGTACATTAATGTGACATTACATCTTATACTTAAAGCTTACACCAGCAGGCAGACCCTGTGTCTGCTTGATATGGTGGTTAGGGTACATTAATGTGACATTACATCTTATACTTACAGCTTACACCAGCAGGCAGACCCTGTGTCTGCTTGATATGGTGGTTAGGGTACATTAATGTGACATTACATCTTATACTTACAGCTTACACCAGCAGACAGACCCTGTGTCTGCTTGATATGGTGGTTAGGGTACATTAATGTGTCATTACATCTTATACTTACAGCTTACACCAGCAGACAGACCCTGTGTTTACTGACTATTGTGGGTGCCCTGGTCCTGGTGTTTCTAAACCTGCTCACTACACCTAACTACATCCCTGGAGCTGCTCCCTTGGCACGTGAGAGCCATGAAATACAGACCGAGCTGCTCCTGTCACATACGGCCCTAGCTGACGCCAACACCACCCTCCAGCCTACAACTACAACAACAGCAACTACAACATCTTTCGCCACCATCTTCTTCAATGGAACCAATACTAAAGGTAATAGAGCTTTATACACCCTTTGATCTTTATTGTCATGATGCATCACTATACAATGGTAGTGAGTGAATCGCGAGCAATGCTTTGATGCATCGTGCCAACCCTTCTCAGCTTCTGAAGAGTTACTGTAGACTTGGATGCTGCATAATCCATGCATCATGCTGTGTCTATGATGTCTATTTCACCAATAAAAAGAACTCTGTACATCTCTAAGGGCATTTTAACATGCAGATAAAATATTCACAACTGTATATATGTCTCTGGGCTCTCTGGGCAACCTGGATAAATGCAAAGATATCTTATTGCAATTGGTATCTATATATGCCTACTGGTATCCCTATTTGGATGGCTCCTAGTACCATGAAGGTTTTTCTCTCAGTCTAAAATGAAACAGAATATTTTGAGTATCCCTTTCCAAGGCATATTGGTAACTACATGTAGCTGTGAGATATCTGTCTTCAATATAAGAGTAATGCCATTAATAAGATATTACCTATTATTTCAGATTTTCCTGGAGCAAACACCACCACGGCGTCCACAGTACCCGCTACCACCACCCCTAACCCACTGGAGGACCTGGGCAGTTTAATGTCAAGATCCCTCTGGTCCATGGGCTTTGCTCTGGGGTATGCTTTCCATGGAGTAGCCATAGTGCTGTTGGATGAACCGATCAGGCTGAAAGGGGTAAGCTGTGGTACCTTTTATGTTATCATTCTTGGGGTCCTAGTGACCCTAGTCTGGTAAAATTTATCAGTGTTTTTGTGCCTAGTCAATTTATTTTGATTCCACTGCTGTCTTAGAAATCTGTATGTCCTCTGGCTGCATTAGACTGTATGTGACATCACTGGTATATCCAAGCATCATTGTCCACAAAACATACCCATAGATCCCACAAGTTAGACTGTAATTTGAGGATAAATGCCTCTTTCAGTTAACCAAATAGCAACTGGTGTAAGACTTTAGTAAGCTTCATCATGGTAAATTTCTCTACATGCAATTCTGGATTGCTTTCGGTACCTCTCACATGGGGGCGCCACTTTTTATCTCTCTGACTGCGTCACCCAGTTTTCTACCTTCGTTCAAGGGTCTCTCACCAGGGGGACCTGGTGTTCCAACTACTGGCAGTCATGATTATCACTAATGGTTCAAAACATAATGCATATACCATGATGAATTAACCTGCTTTCCTGTGTGAAAAAATGTTCAGTGAGCAAGCTTCATTGGCAAAGTACAGCAGGTAATACCATAAGGTCACTACATTAAGATGTCGACTATACTGATAGCTGTAAAACACACATGATTTGTTGGGACTAGATATATAGCATGAGGTGAGATGAAGGTCCATTTTTATAATACTTGATATCACCATGTATTTTAGGGACATCCTATGGTGGTGTGCTTGTTCGGACACACCATGACCTTCTTGTGGATTGTCTTCATGTTCTTCTTTGATCTCATTCCTACCTTTGGCTGGGTAAGTCTGATTCTATAAACATACATCTTTGCATTTAAAAGGTTGGCCAACGTAATAGGGGAATCATAATGTATTATAGATACTACAAGTGGTAGCTTTTCAGCCTTTGTGCAGTAAATTGATACTATTCTATTCTAGAATTTAAAGCATTATACACTGAAGAAAAAACAGCGCTTAGGTAATCATGCACATAGCAGTTGTACTTATAGTACTACCGTAATCCCCTGCGTAGAAGGCGCTGCGCGTATAAGACGCACCCCAAACTTAGCACATGCATTTTCGCGTATAAGACGCACATTTTAAGGGTGATTTTTGTCAATCCAGTACTGTTCTATAGTAAAATTACTCCTCGTATAAGACGCACACCCAACTTGAGAGAAAGCTATAAGACCCCCCAGCATTTTGTTTGGCGTAGAGGACGCGTCTTATACGCGGGAGATTACGGTACTAGAAATAACATTGGATTTTATGTCAGGATAGATAGCTGGGAGTTTTGACGTTATATAGGGTGGCGATAAGCTCCTGACAAGATTTGGTGGCATTAAAATGGTAGGGGTTGTGTGCCAACGTAGCATCTTGTACAATGTCCTTTAGAGCGTGTAAAAACTTATAAAATATTTCCTTTTACCTTTTCATCCAGGCGGTGTACCTGTCAGACTTCCGGCACCACCTGCACCACGGCATTAAGTGTCTAGTGGGTGCAGACTCGGACTGTGCCGTGTTGGCCTGGAGAGGGTGGCTGGGGATCCTTCTCTATACGGCCTTAAGCATAGCCCAGTGCTACCTCATGGAGGTAGCTAACTGCCCCGTCTATGTCGTCCTAGTGGCTGTTGCTGCAGTGCCCTTCGCTGCCATCACCTGGTCGTGCTTGGCTGATACAGGCCTGGAGCTTCTCTGGTATCCATCCTTCACACCCTTGTCTATCGCGCTGTTCCTGGCTATCTTCATGATCATACCCACAGCCTACATCTACAGGCACCTTTCTCATGTGGAACAGAAGGAGAAGTTTGAGGAGTTGTAAAGATATTTTTCCTCTTTTTTTTTGAGTTTCAGTGTTACCACATTATTTCATCTGCAGCAACTAGGCATTTACTCTGTGGACACCGAATTGTGAATTGGCAACTGGTACAAGAAAGATGGTTAACTATACTTCTCAATGTTGATATTTGTGCCAACAAGGAATAACGAAGTAGCATTATTTTTGGGAATGGGGATATTGAAATTGTAAAGCTTTCTTATGGCATTGTGAATATAAATTGCCATGTCCAGTAGACTTGCACACTGCCGATAGAATAGCTAGATTGAGAGGGCCGAATATAGGTCAACTCCTTATGCTTGAGTGTCCATCGGTATATTAAATCTCTCACTGTCTATAACGGCACATGGCTATTGTATTATTGACCAATGGGAAGCATCCCTGGCATTTACTGCGGAGACGGGGGCTGAAGGTGTTAGTCATAGTGCAGTCGGGGTCTAATGGCGGCCTCCATAGCCTAATGTGCTAATGCCCACCATGATGCTGAACTATATTTTGATGATTTCGAATAGAATGTAATTGAATGTAATTTATGTTGATCCTCGCCACCAAATCGTAGTTGCATTCAAAATGAAAGAATTGTATCCTGGGGATCTATGGTGTAAATCATTATCATAGAGTATATTGAGAGGCTGGTCTTTTGTCTACAAAAATATCATTGTATACAAAAAATATCGCATATCATGTCATATTATGTCATTGATGCCTCATTTGGTTTATTTGACTTTTTGAGAGAAAAAACAAACAACAAACCCACAGATGGAAGAATTATGGAAAGTGAATTGAGACACAGGTTCGTTTCAATGACCTGCAGCCCACCGATAGTTAGAGACAGTTAGATTCATAACATTCCAATTATAAGCCATTGAGGAACAAAGTGTTTTACTGTAAAAATACTCCTTTGTCGACCTGAGGCATGGATGCAGTACATTGTACTAGTGAGCTTCTGCAAGTGCTGCATTCACCCAGGAAGATAGGACGCAGTTGTAATGATATAGAATAGCATGTACCATAATCTCCCGCGTATAAGGTGCAGCCCGCGTATAAGGCGCACCTAGAGTTTTGGAAAATTCTCAAAAAAATGAAAAATTCATAACTTTGGTTCTACTGAATGAATTTTCAAAATTCAAAAACCTATGGGTAGGGCCACCCTGGACCCTCCTGTGCCCCCTTATGTCCTATAATGACCAAGGGGGCATGTAATATATCAAAAGAAAGGTCTTGGTGTCCCCCTTGTCACTGGTTGTGGATGCAATGAGAACTAAACCCCCCCCGTATAAGACGCGCCTTATACGCGGGAGATTACGGTAATACCGTTATCAGCAGGGTCTTGGGACTAGGTACTTTTTCCATCTGTAAAGCAGCTACCGTTGTTCCTCCTAACTAATCCTGGAGATATTGGCTTGAATGTGTGTAGGTGATGTGAGGAAAATGTCTATGTATTGACTATTGTATACATTATAGAATGTATTGTGGCTATTGTGGGTTTATCGTGGCTTCCTATGGACTAGGCATTTGATATGTAAGTCTTATCTTACGAGATTACGAAGCTTTTATTCACTAAATTATGACACTCTATAGAGCATATATCATACTAACCTAATAATAAGAAAATTCACATCGTGATATACATGAATTATGACAAGTCTAGAGTTAGATTTGACTAACATTGTGATTCAGGCACTTCTTCGGGGTACGGGTGAGCCTTTGGGACAGGCATGACCGAAAGAAATGTAATGAAATATTATATCAATAAGTCGTAATAGTCTATCATTTTTTTCCTGTACGGGATAATCAATGTGGTATTGATATGTGCATATGTCTATTACAATATGTTACAGAGTGGAATACTCCTTTCTGGCACTCTCCAGATGGACGCAGCTAAAAACTACCACAATAAAATATCATAATTATACTGTAGTTAATTTGTACTGTATTTAATTTCTCTCTGGAACCCTATAGATATTACCATTATATCCCATGCAGTAATAGTAATTCGGTATGTGTAGGTCCAGTGACACTGGGTTCAATCACCTTTGCTGTAGTGTGTATAGTCGGGCTCTTCGCTGTAGCAGGGCAACATACCCTCTTTAATATGGCAATAAACGTATACAATAATATGTATTGGACATGCAGTTCCATGCTGTGGCAAAACCTATATAATGCCTGCCTGTCTTTCTTTCCTGACCTTCATATTTACCCCGGTAGTGTCCATAAGAAATATAACTTATACATTGTAACATTGAGGTTGATTGGTAGATGTAATGGCCCCAAAGACAAAGTGAAGTAGTCGTGTCCCCATGTGTTAATTGTTGACAAATTTCTCTTCCGTTAACTCGGCCCCCTTTCTCTTAGCAGAATTACCTAAATATACCACCAAGGGCAAGGTAGATGCTTGGAAGGCATTCTTAGTGCTATTGTTACAGAAGCACAGATAGTGCTTGGAGACTATATCATTGTTATAATCAGCAGAGAGTGTCTTGGGACTGAATCCTAGGGTACTTCTCCCACTTCTTCTCTGGGAGATGTGCAGAAACAAATGATACCATCCTCTCTAACCACTGCTAATGTCAGTATATAGTATAAGGTACCATAGATTCTAATCTACCTAGTACAGTATACAGGACAGAGCCATTGCTAGTACCAAACAAATTTCCTATGTGGCTCATGTAGTCGGGGGCTAGATCAGCAGTTGGCCTCTTTGTACAGTTTACTTTGATTGGCCCTTCCGAATAGTCTATATGAAGGTATATTCTAAAAGTCCATACCGTTGGATAGCAAATACTTTAAACTTAAACAATATTAGCTTTATATAGACTTAGTACTTCAAATACAAGAGAAGTTAAACTTTAAAAGTTACCTAGAGGGAACATATAATCCAGGCTGAGTAGAGACATTGTCTCCCTTTCAGGCTAATCCTCTCCATTCACACCTAAAACAATGGACAGGCAGGGGCAGCTTATCAGTCTTATTAATTCCCATTGTTTTCTGTGGGTGGAGGGGAGGATAAGATATTACCCACAATCCTCTGCCAGATCCAAGATGGCCGTCGGGGGCCCGTTACATAACTAATTTCAAGATGGCCACCTCCATACAGGAATGGCTCTGTTCTCTATGGGGGGGGGGGGGGGGCGGGCGCTACGGTGTGCAATCCGTGTGTACACTGGAAACCTACCCATACTCTGCCCGCTTCTCTCCTGCTACATATCAGCCTCGGCCAGCAGCTATTGATACTAGTTCGGGCTGGAGGGGGCGAGCCTGGCTACATATGGGACAGGTTAAAGCCTTGCCCAACTCGTTGGATCCTGTTGGTTTTGCATGGGTGCACACACTCTCCCAGCAGAGTTTATCACTGGTGAGATATTTGAACATGTGGTGGAGAGTGTAAACTAAGCCTGAGACAGACAGAGTGCAGAATAAACATCCACTAATTACCCCCAATTAAGGGATTAAGATAAGGATTTGTTTGATATACCAACAGTTATTTTGTGTTAACCTCTTTTCCCATGTCTGACTTGCGCAACAGGAATTGAGGGGAGAGGGAGGTGGGGGGGTGGAGCCAGAGGCATAGGAAGCAAATCTTCATTGGGGGGGGCCCGGCGAGGGCACCAACGCGACCACCTTGAATTGTTGGCTGATGCGTGATGCCGTCTATATAATGCGTATATAGAATTCATATAGAAAAGTAATTTTTGGTAAATTTTGGATCTGACTTTAGGCTCAGACCCCCATTTTCCCTATAACATCACCATAATAATCAATTTGAGATGTAAAGTTTTAGCTTTTTTTCCATTGAGTTCTTGGAAAATATTTGGGGGGGGCCCAGACATACTCAGGCCCCACCTCCTTCATGATTGGGGGGCCCAGGCCCCCCTGCCCCCCCCCCTTTTCCTACGCCCCTGGGTGGAGCCCTATGCCTGCAGTAGTTATACGGACGCATAAACCCGTAATCCGTGTGTCACCACTGCAGGTCCCCCTTGATGATAAAGGTGGAACTAGCAACAGGACTTGCATGGTGTCAATGTCAAGTAAATGCACAGTACTGTCCCTAGTGAGGAAGTGTGAAAGCATGTGATATGTGATACACGTATTTGCATTGCAGGCTGCATCTATCGAATCTAATCAGGCCAAATGAGAAAGAGAAGTAGAAACATTTCAGACCCTATACCTAGAGTAAAACAGGGCCCATCCTACATTTTATCAGCAATTTCGAAAAATAAAGAGAGAAACATACAGGTATTTTCAGCATAACATAAACATGTACTATGGGGTACAAGATGCATGCATTTTGCTGATAAAGTGTAGGATATTTGGCCCTAGATTTTGTGTCAAATATGTGATGACTTTGAGCCCCTAAATGAATAAAAATCCTAGTTTTTCAGACTATGTAACCTGAAACACACGATTTCTTTGGCCTTAGCTCTTCAAGGTCCACCAAAAGCTTTAGAGTATCGACATGATCTGTCAGCAAAGTGCCAGCGAAATTTGTACGGGGGTGGCGTGCGAGAAAGAGAGAGAGAGAGAGGGAGAGAGAGAGAGAGAGAGAGAGAGAGAGAGAGAGAGAGAGAGAGAGAGAGAGAGATGGGGAAAGAGGAGAGACAGGGGAGTAGAGTGAGAGAGCGAAAGACAGACAGACATACTCACAGAGACAGATAGTAAGAGAGAGGTAGAATCAACTGAGGAATATATATATATATATATATATATATATATATATATATATATATATATATATATATATATATGGGAGTTGTTGAGAGTTTTTATTGCATGTCCGGAAGCGCAAAGGAGACAAACTAAGGCATCATGCAAATGTTGGCATCAGGGTTCAACAACTCCCAGCAGATTTTATGTGAACACTCCGTTTGTATGAAGGTCTGTGTCTGGTGTGTCTTTACTCTGGTTGGAGAGTGAATGTTGCCTTTTGCACATGGGGGGGGGGGGGGGTAAATGTCAGCCATGTTGTTCTGCACCCAGAGTTGCCATATACAGCCACACCCACTGGACCCATGGTTAGGGGGTGGGGATGTCATTAGGTCATAATCACTATTCTTTACCAGTGTATTCCCGCTTAGCGGATTCCTTAGTGGGCTGACCCCTGCTGAAGCTGATACCTTGCGAGATAAGGACTGATAACAGCGAGCTGATGGGTACCAGGTGTTACATAATGCACTCTGAAAAGTAGGCACCGAATGAAAGGAATTTTCTCATTGGTCAATATTGTATCCCGCTAGGTTCCTATAGGACGCACAGTGCATTAATCATGCTCTTATTTAACTGGCTCGAATTGTGTGTTTTTTTTTTCTTTTTTCTTATCTTGGTAATAAATGGCTGATGGATCTTTCTGATCAAATACATGGATCTATCTTTCTTGTAGACCTTGGTCTAAGTAATTTTCAACACGCAGTAAATATCAACATTGGATCTTGTTCTTCGGTTCTTCAGTTTAAAATTCAAGAGACTTGCCTTTAGGGCCTACATAATGTTATCACAAATGCATTAAAAGGGAACCCCCCCCCACCTTTTTGGGGGGGGTGGGGTGGGGGTTGAAAAAATCCGACTTATCTGTATCTGAGATATGACATATATAAAGACTTTTTAGCCCCTGGCCCAAAATTATCCTGTATTGATTGACATATATTATTATATATCCCCAAAATAAGAGGAAATACTCATCATCAAATACATTTAAACAAGTTTTACTTTATTACACGTGTAGACTATACTGATTTTCACACTGAGCCGCCCGACTCTGTATCAAACATCACATGTTATACTAACATACAATATACTGTAACAGTGTAAATTATACTATGTACATATCAAATAAATTAACCCTTTAACGATAACATGCCCTTTTTTCGATATATGATGCAGGAGAATATCCTTCACGCATCATGCCGACCCCCGGGTGCCGACCATAAGGGGTTAATTCCACCCTGAAGGGTCGGCATGATGCACCAATGCAGCACTGGTGAGTTACTCACAAACACTGTATTGGACCATCATTGGGACAAATGGACATAGCGCTATGAGGCATACTGTCATCATGGAAAGGGTTAAACATACAATTGATGATTATCTCTGTTAATAAAATACGTGCTGTGATAAAATAAGATTTGCCGTGGCTTCCCTGCTGTCCATCTGTGGATTGATAAGAAGGGTGTGTATGTTTCCTTTTTGTAGCAGTTGATTTTGAACAAGTACCTTGTATATATTTAATAGTTATTGATATAGCACAAGTGGACTGTACATCTATGGAATCAGCTGCCAATATTATTCTGCCATTACCTTTGTGAATTTTGGACGTGCTATTCCAAAGAGCAATTGCATAGCAAACAGTGGCTTAAATCCACTTTACGTGTTTTCTTACATGAATTACGGCATAGAGTGAGTGCATGATTCTATTTAGTTTAACGGTTTCAGTCCATGAGCATTATGGCAAATACATACAATTATCGCAGTACCCCTACGCCATTCCTGACAATTTTCTCTTGAAATTTCCCTCAACTCTCAGTTGATCACCTCATTCAATTTACATAATGGACTAGTACATACATTTAGCAATATCAAGAATAAGTAGCAAATCATGATAATTATAACGGCCACAAAATGCTTTGATACAATATGAATTTTGCCGATTGTACATGATGCATAAATACACCCGGGCATCAAACAGACAGTTTTAGGAGTGTATCAACCCCTTAGGATTGGCTCACCAGGGCTGCATTCTTGCATTATGACAAAAAATAAATCAGAAAGCATTGATACATCATGCGTCACTGTAAGGGTTAGATATGCCTAATCGACCTTTAGACAGCACCACACAAAGCTGACGTGATGTAAAATATCAAATTGTGAGTCTGGGGGAAAAATACCAAAGGAGATCTACAGACATGAAATGAGTTAAACCATATATATATATATATATATATATATATATATATATATATATATATATATATATATATATATATATATATACGAAGGGTTTTAGTTCTTCCTGGATCCACAAGGGGGACACCAAGAGCTTTATTTTGATATGTTACACTCCCCCTAACTAAAAAAATAACATAGGGGGATTCAAGGGGGTGTGGGGTGCCCTAGCTACACATAGCTTTTTGAATTTTGAAAATCCTTTCAGTAGAACCAAAGTTTTTATTTTTTTAATTTTTTTTGACAATATTCTTCTACTTTAGGTGCGCCTTATACGTGAGGTGCGCCTTAAATGTGAAATGAATTGAAAATCTTCCAACCAAATTTGATCTCGTTTAAGATAGCATAGTGCGTAGAAGTACAATGTAGTACGTCCTATTTTCTCCATGATGCATGAAAGTATTACCATAGCGAGTAACTCGCCAAATCTCCCTCGTCATAGATCAGCATGGTGCACTAATGCAGTGTCAAATTACCCCTGCCCTCATGCATCATGACAAGAGATAAAGATGAAGCATTGAGGCATCATAGATACTGTCCTACATTTTTCAGGTTTTGCTATTAAGAGTAAAGATACAACACATATTGTAAGGTTAAGACGAAAAGCTCGAACTAGTGCTATAGAAAACACATTATTAATGGTAACTAGAGCTCACACCACGGTGTATTTACATGGAAGATTGTACAGCAGAAAAACGTGTTACCCGTATGTAGTGGGATACCTGCATCTTGAAGATGACACTCAATGACCATTCAAAGGTTGCACAGTGCATTAATACATCAAGCTCTTGTTCAAGGTTTTCATAATTAAGATAGACGACTAAAGATAATATTTCATTACGCCTATCTATAGTCATAGGCATATACATTGTATGCGACAATGGAAGGGTGAACATGCTCACCCACATTTTTCATTTCGATCAATAGATCTGATAGTTGGATTTAACAGAAAACGTGCTAGATTCTGACCGATTATGCATCTACCAATTTAGGTATTTCAAGGGTACATGTCTCTGAAGCAGGTATGTTCGATTATTCAGTTAAAATACCCACGCCTTCGAGCTACTAATCCCCCTACAACTATAAACGAGTAAAATAGTGTTCTATAGAAATATTGATTCCATACGAAATATGTATAATTATATCTGCTATGCGCACACACGACAAACCATATAGTGAGGGCATCATAAAAGGTTCTTACATTAGGATCTCAGATTGCTCAGCACAATTTCATAAAATAAATATTTGTGGTGATTCCTCCCCACCCAAAGGGGAAAATCGGTACCCTTCCACTGAGTCATTTTGCCTGAAATAAACATCACAAGGAGATACTCCCAAATAAGCACATCACCTCATACTTCACACTGTTAAACCAGTGCTGTAAAGTTTAACTAGGAATAAATTTGTTTTCCAGGCTATGTTCATAGTTTGAAAAATAGGTATACCAAAGTTGTTCTCTCTGAATTACACTGTATACCTATAGGGTATACTCAAAATACATTTAATTAATTAAGACAGTACCATACAGGAGGTTATCATCAAAAGCAGGAGAGAGAGAGAGAGAGAGAGAGAGAGAGAGAGA
This sequence comes from Acholoe squamosa, assembly GCA_949317995.1. Taxonomy (NCBI): domain Eukaryota; kingdom Metazoa; phylum Annelida; class Polychaeta; order Phyllodocida; family Polynoidae; genus Acholoe; species Acholoe squamosa. Next base: position 62,878,535 of record OX439040.1, read on the forward strand.
GAGAGAGAGAGAGAGAGAGAGAGAGAAAGGTGTAATCTTCATCTTCTGTTAAAAAAAAAAAAAGACATTGTTACCCTGGTTGATGTCGGCTTTCCCCTTTATACTACATCGTATATATATACTCTACACTCTGATTAAAGAGCATACAATTATATCACCAATGCTTACAATCTAAAACCAGACATATTGGGAGATATTAGATTCTCATACCATAGCTGTCTATTATAAAATGCTTCATTTCCAAAGCAATATGCCTAGCCTAAACAAGATAGTGATGATAAAAATACAAGAAGTTTAAAATTTCAGGATAATAATAGCTAAACGAGGGAAACAGTGTTTCCCCTTTGTCTGTTTTGGCCTAACTCTAAATAGGAGACATAAGAAGATAGTTTTTGTCCTTGTGAGATTATGCTTGTCACACTGGGGTTTCAGGTCTGCGGTCAATCCAGTCAGCTATGTTAGGTATGGACTCAATCCGTTGTTTGTGCGCCTTCAGTTTGGGGTATTGGTCCAGGGGTGGGGTCACTCCAAACCCTGGGATCCAGTACCACACGTTCATTACGGATAGATCGGCCCATGTAAGCTGTAACGCGCAAAAAAGGGGTATACAGGTTAGTTTGTATGATTAACCCTTTCAGCACAACATTGTGGTTTAAATGCATTATGCTGCATGAGGCTCCAATGAAGTGCTGGCGAGCAGTCTCGCCAGGGCTTCATTGGTTCATCATGACCATGGGCGTGAACTAGTTACCAAGTTGAGTCTGCATAGTTGTTATCTATATACTAAGGACAGGGTGTGACACTCTAGGACTGATGCTGCCCTCTGGCAGCTCTATTTCTATACATAGCCATTGGTGACAGAGGTGAGGGGGAACTTTATCAGAATCCCCCCTCACCTCTGTCATTCATGGCTATATGTATAGGAACTAGTTCAAAGGATATCTGCCAGAGGGCAGCAAATGCCCTTGAGTGGCCAACCCTCTCTTAGTATATTGATAACACCTACATAGACTCGGCTTGGTAACTAGTACACGCCCATGATCATGACGACCAATGGACATGCATTAATGCATCAGCGGCTCTTGAAGGATAAAAGAGTTAAAGACATTGATTTAAGGTACCCACCTCATCTCCTACAAAGAACTCCTCACTCTCTGTGTTTGACTCCAATAGCTTCTCCATCATGTCCATGAACACCGGCAGTTCTGTCTCATAGTTCCGCCGCATCTGCGCCTGCGCACAAGGAAGGTCGACAATGTTAGCAGGTGGAAGAACTTTTTTCCTGCATAGGAATAACTTGTATTTCAGATTATAGGAAGTCCTGAATGAGGCAATTCGATGTTCCGAAAAAAAAAGAGTGTTTATTTACGATTTCATTGCAAGTACTATTGCAGCTGCATTATTGAGGTTGATGCAGCTGGAAGGTCGACAATGAATTTATTAGTTTTACAATATCCCCCACAAATAAAAACAAAAAGAATGAGGTTAAGAAATGCGAAGAGGACTAGTTGTAACCCTGGAACTCACCATATCGGTGCACCCTTACGCCCCCCCCCCCCACACCATCCCCCCGCCCCATACAAACAGAGCAATAATCATATCGCACATGACGTTTATAACCGTCAGACGCAGCGTCATTTTCACACCTGACGGCGGCAAGGAGAACGATTTATAGCCTTGTTATGGGTACGGAATTTGTAGTGCATGCCGGGATAATGGTAACGTTGCACTTGGTGACCAGCGATTTTGACATCTTCCTCTGTAAGTTAAAATATGGCCACCCCTATGGTAATCCTTTAAGGGGCTTAATAATAATGCCTCAAGTTCCACGTCCCTTAATTCAAAGTAATGCTGGTAAGTCTACTTACAAGCACTAGATCGGTGCATCATGCCGACGCATTGGGATCATATTCACCCTACATGGTTGGCATGATGCATAAATGCAGCACGGGCGAGCCAATTGCTGCAGTTATATATCTTGAGGGAAAATGGCAGATGGACAGTCTGTGTAGCAGCTCAGGGCTTAACCAAAGGTCATAAGGGAATGCGTTAAAATTCTTCCATAAAGCTTTGAATTGGACTGGTTTTATGGATCTTTTTATTGAGCACCCTTGGCCAACAAGAGAGCAGTATACGTGTGTATTCTAAGGCTCTAGGCATGTGTAAACGTTTTGCGACAACAAGGCTATCGTAAAGTGGACATAGTCCATGGAACGGTCAAATTGGACCATTTGAAATCGGTCTTCTAACACCCTAGAATAGTTTTACTAGATCTAGATTCATCCATAAAATAAATGCACTTCGAGTTCCATTCCTGTTGCTTACAAAGAGACGTATGCGTATTGGGAATGATGTATTTCGAAAAATGGTTGTCATGGGAAATTCCTTTGATCTAAATGCTGACTAAGGTTATCTCAAAAACCAGATACAAAACAATTTGGACGTGTTGCAAACCCCTTAGCAAAATGGAATGTGGGTATAATATCTGCTAAGCCTGGCCTTGTGACCCCTGTCCAAATCACTGTCTGCCGACAACGAACTTTGAACTTGAAGGGAGGGCGGCATCCACAAGAAGGTCCAAGTGATCATTTTGTCCATTTAAGTAAAGAGATATCCAAACGTAGGCCTAGAGAGGACCAAAAAATAAAAATGATCAATAGAAATAGTTCGTTTGTTATAGTTGCTCCTTTATTGCATCCTGTCCAAGCATAAGCCTGCATTTTGTGAGACTCTGTGTACCCCCCCCCCCAATTCTGGAAGTAAGTGCCAATGCCAACATCCAGAGGGCACCACCGAGCCAGGAGAAGACCTACAGATACCCACGGGCAAGAAGTAGCTATTGCGTCAAGAGACTTAGAAACTGGTACACTCATTTCAATCAAAGGTAGGATCATGAGGGGGGGGCGTGAAATATTGCACAAACGACCAAAGGTTGTTTTTTTTTTCATTTTTCCCCCTGTTTTCCTTTCCTTTGTATGCCGAGCCTCCCTGTAATACAACTCAAGCTTTAGTGTAGATTTCTTTACCTTTTTCTGCTCGCTCTTTTCACGGTAGGCAGGCATGATGGCCCGGAGCATGTCGTCCACACATTCCACAACCATATCAGCTCGTGCCTGGTCAATGTCCGTCTTACCGGCATAACCTATAACACCAAAATGGACACATGTACTTTTGTTATACGGTCTGGAAGGGTTCCCAAGCTATTCTACTTAGACCTGCATCTTCTGCTGATGGCTTATATCGAGGATTGTGATCATAACCTCAACTATTGTATTGTACACAATGTCACATATTAGTTCCCCTTGCCTCTACCTGATAAAATACATTGAAATTGAAACATCTTTTCAAACACCTGGTGAATTCCTGCCTTCTAAAGGGGGCCATTGACTCAAAGTATCTTTACAAAATTAAAAAAAAAAAACCAACAAATTCGCTATATGAAAGGAAAAATTGACAAAGAAAGCTGAGATTAGCGTCAAACTTGTAATTGAGTTAAAACATTACATGCTATACTCACCAAACTTTCTGGCAAGATAACGTGCTATGCTGTGTGCTTGGCAAATCTGTACACCATCAACGAACAGAACCGGGAGTTGTCCGAAGGGTGTGCCTAAAAGGAGATTTAGACTAAGCATTAAAACTGAATTCAAGCAATACTCACTATGGTATGTTTTGAGACAGTAAGTAGAAAGAAGTTGATTAGTGTGATAGAAAGTAATTATATGTTCATCGTCAAGTAGTCTAAGGAATTAGAACCACTGTAGACTGGCTGAGCCTCTGGAGGATATTATCAAAGGGCAAACAGAATAGGAATTAAACACTAAATGAGTGTTGGCATCCTATCATAACCATTCTCTCTATAAAACATGCACTCACAGATAGGGAACGTATATTGCAAAAATTGGAAACTCATCCCTCCTTATAGTTATTGATATGTTGTCTTTTAAGGGGGACATATATAGGCAGTGTCCTTCCGCAGCCCTTAGATTGGAGACGGCCCCCTGCCCCACCGGCCCTTACGACAAAGCTATCTACCTGCCATTTAGTAAAATTAAAAGCCACCAAGCCTTTAGAGTAATAGTGACTGTTATGACAGACTGAATTCTATCCATCGATATCCATACATATACTGGTCTCAGGTATATTGGCATGGATTCAGGTATATAGACCAAGGCTGAAGCTTAACATTCTATGAGGGTAGAGGCACCCATTTCGGACGCTCCTGTGTGGTGTTTCACAAGCCAAAGATAATAATGGTCATAAAATAGCCATTTCTATAACCATGTTATGACTATTGTAAAGTTACAACCACTCTTATCTTGGTCAGGCCATATTGAGAAATATATTAGAATAGTCTGGTGGCCTTTGTAGAAACACTTGCTAGTGTAAGCCTACAACCAATCTTAAAACTGCTGTCACCTGTAGTTATAACCAGTTGTAAATATGTGACCCATCTTTACAAAGTGGTACTGAAGTCGCACATTTAGAAGCCTAGATATGGCCTTCTCAAGTGGTATAGTATCAAAAATTTTGAATTTTTCAAAATTGATATTTTAGAATTTTCCTATCATACAGGTAGATGTCTTTGAGAATCCTAGGTTACTAAACTGAATTTAAGCCCCAAATGCCTGAAGGACATACCTATAGAATTCATAGCTATAAAGAATTACATAGGAATTATATGGGATTAATAAAATATTATATATCTAAAATGCTAATTATTTCAATTTAATGAATTTTTAATGAATTTGACTATATGTACTGCCAGAAGATCCAGAGAGGGCAATGTGGTTCAAATATACAAGTGTCATATACCAAATTGAAGCTCTTGATGAGCTTTAAACAGAACTGCCAATATCTAAACATTTTCTATCTGCGACTTCCGTACCACTTTGTTAGGATGGGTCACATATTGCCATCTTGTGAAACACCACACAGTGGGGTGTTTCAGAAGCCGGACATGATAATGAACATTAAATATCTGTTTCTAAAACTGTTAGATTCTAAACTTACAACTGCAACCATTATCATCTCTCACCAGTCATATAGTTATAGACACAGTAAGATAATGGTAATGCTTTAGAAACACATGCAGTTATAAGCCTACAATCACTATTAAAACTACTATCATGTCTCCTTATGACCGGTTGTAAACATTATCTGCTTCTGAAACACCCCAAGACCACACAGGAGGTGGCCATATTTGGTGCTTAGATTTTGCACCCTTAAAAGAAATGAATTCTACTTTCCATTTCACCAGTTGGTACATGATACTATACCCTCAAAATCCCTGAAGAGGTTTTGACGAAACTTTCTAATACATATGAATAAATGGGCTGTACATAACATCAAATTGCACCTTAAGTCAAACAGCTCATGCCAGAGGTGACCCTAGAGTCAGACACTATGTTATCTAATTGATACAGACACAATGGGTCACTGTATCTGAAATAATCTATAAAGGCACATAGCATATAACACTAAGGAATCCAAGCTAATACAATACTCTTCTCCAGGATACTCTTAGATGTTTAATTTTGCATACTTATAACAGGTCAGTCTACATGCCCAGATGAGCATGACTTCTGTGGACAGACTGAGTAATGATTAGGTTTAGGTGTTAGATAGTAGGTAAACCAAACACAGATTAACTATTCAGATCTGGGAGTACAGGTATATTATGAAGGATTCTGTTTGTAATGAAATGTCCATTATATAAGTATTGAAATCATGATATAATTGTGTCCCAGGTGGGGTGTAATTGGTGTCCGACTGTAGGTGTAATCTGCAGGTCATAGAAGAATAACTCCCATACTGTAACATAAGGGATGTATTCAGATTTGTCAAGTCAAATTATTAGCAAAAAATCAGTTGTTCAGTTGTAACACCATGTATTACAAGGGTTTACATGTTATTCCTCATTTGTTAGAGAGTATGATACCTGAGTTTTCATGTCTAATTCAAATGATAGCTGAATTTTCCATATATATTATTTAATTTAATGCAAAAGATGTCCGACTTTAGGTGTCTGTCCGACTCAGGGTGCCTCTACCCGATAGTGTAACCAAAGAAGCCAACTTTCAGATACCAGTTTCTCTCTACTTATATAAGAGCTCATGTTTGACAACAAAATGACACCCCTCACATTTCCTCTTATCCCCCGAGGGTAGAAGTTATTCACCTGCCTGACAGGCCCTCCCTGGTCTATTCATGGTTTTATGATTTAAACTCTGAGGACATGTAAGTTGTCAAAATAGCAAAGTTTATATATATTTGAATAAGGACTGGTTGGAACAAAAGTGTTTGTATCAGTTATTTTACCAGGGTAAATAGCAATGTGATGATGAACGTTGGTAGTAGATTCTAATATCAGATGAGCTTGTGAAGAATGATGTGATACCTGAAAGCTAGTTAATAGTTAAACCATTTTCCTTGTAATCTAAAGCAATAACAGACAAGCCTTAAGAAACATCTGCCTTCATGGAAAACCTTTAGTCCGCACAATACATGAATGCAGTCCTCTGCAGGTAAACATTAGGGCTAAATCCATTATGATGGTCCTGAGGGGTGTATGCACTCTAAAAAGGGTTAGCATTATAATCAGTACAATGCAGTTCCATTGGTGCGTCATAGCCAGAAAGACATTTGGACTTTTAAGCACCACGTAGCCCTTAGAGGGTAAAGACTGTCCACCTGTCAGCCTGCGTGAATACAGGTATTAATCAGCATCTCCTCTCATCAATGGCCACATTATGGGGGTGGATCAGTGCCTACAATACCCCCACTCTCTGCTTTAGTCATCCTGACAGTGAGTGATGTAAAAGGACGTGTTAAGGCTCCTCAGACCTCTCACACCTTGACAGGTGAAGGATGCGTCTCTTTTATGGACCCTCCATGAAATTACTCAAAGCCCTCTGTCTATGGAATAGACGGGCTTTGATTACATTTTTTTACTCAGGTTTTGTAATTGAATGAGCTTGGTTAATGTGTACATTTTTCGTCGCAATAGACGCTCATGTGTCTTCAATAAAAGGGAATCTGAAAGGTGCCTTAACGAGGTGATTCTTTATGGGACTAAAAAGGTGCACCGACCCTACATAAAGAGTGGATGTCATCAGATGTGACCACTCGTGAGAATAGAATAGGGTGCACAGTGTGCTTCCTCAACTTCACGACCTCTACAGTAGGTGTTCCTCTTTAAACTTTTTAAGGACTAAGTATAGATTACCGAGAAACTTCAGCATTGGTGCCTAAAGCTGACCCTTCCAAATAATACAAGGGGTCAATGTTTAGGAGATTATGTTAAGGATTCAATTGAAAATTTAGGATCTAAGATCTATGATCAAGAGGCCCGTGTTAAGGATGCAATTGAGAGGATTGAATTTAGGATCTGTCATCTATGATCAAGATATTAGGATTTCATATTTAAATTTGACGATCAATTCTGAGTTTAATATCAATTCTAAAAGCAGTTAAATTGCAGTGCGTTTCCCGGATTAGAAATTTATCCCATATTTTCGGCAAAGTAAACACAGCAAAGCTGTAATGCCGTGCATATTCATATCATGTTCTAAGAAGTATAGAATTGATTTACAACATTTTTAATATGATCTTAGATCAAAATTTTCAGAACAAATATTATTTTAATACGGAATATAAAAGCCCTTCATATGTTGTGTGTTTTGCAATTTATTAATCTATAACATACTTTCAGGAAAGTAAACACAGCAATGCTGTAATGCCGTGCATATTCCTATTATGTTCCAAGGAAAAAAGATCATTATATATGAACTCTATGGCCTTTGGAATGGACCTATACTTAAATATATGCTCTGATTGTGGTGCTTCCTCGCTCTCCATGTAAAATCCTGTCCCATTGCTATAGTATGGAGTAAACCTATGCCTGGATTAAAATATGCAAATAAGGAATGTGTGTGAGGGTTGGGAGTAGTGTGGTGGTGGTATTGGTGGTGGTGGTGTCACAATGGTCACTAACATCCATCTGATAACTTTTGAAGATCAAAATTGACCACATATGACCTGGATCCCTGTGTTTCCTAAAACCAAGATGGCCGACACACATGGAAAACAATAAAATTGGGTAGTTGAGGTGTCCAAATGGTCACTAACATCCATCTGATATCTTTTGAAGATCAAAATTGACCACATATGACCTGGACCCCTGTGTTTCCGAAAACCAAGATGGACGACACATATGGAAAACAATAGAATTAGGTAGTTGAGGTATCCCAATGACTACTAACATCCACCTCATAACTTTGAAAGATCAAAATTGACCATATTTGAGCTGGATCCCTGTGTTTCCTAAAACCAAGATGGCAGACACACAAGGAAAACAATAGAATTAGGTAGTCGAGGTGTCCCAATGGCCACTAACATCCATCTGATATCTTTTGAAGATCAAAATTGACCACATATGACCTAGATCCCTGTGTTTCCTAAAACCAAGATGGCCGACACACATGGAAAACAAAAAAATTGGGTAGTTGAGGTCTCCCAATGGTCACTAACATCCATCTGATAATTTTTGAAGATCAAAGTTGACCATATATGGCCTGGATCCCTGTGTTTACTAAAACAAAGATGGCTGACACATATTGAAAAAAATAGAATTAGGTAGTTGAGGTCTTTCAATGGTCACTAACATCCATCTGATAACTTTTGAAGATCAAAATTGACCACATATGACCTGGATCCCTGTGTTTCCTAAAACAAAGATGGCCGACACACATGGAAAACAATAAAATTGGGTAGTTGAGGTGTCCCAATGGTCACTAACATCCATCTATAACTTTTTTTTTAAGATCAAAATTGACCATGTATGACCTGGATCCCTGTGTTTCCTAAAACAAAGATGGCCGACACACATGGAAAACAACAAAATTGGGTAGTTGAGGTGTCCCAATGGTCACTAACATCCATCTGATAACTTTTGAAGATCGAAGTTGACCATATATGGCCTGGATCCCTGTGTTTCCTAAAACAAAGATGGCCGACATATATGGAGAACAATAAAATTAGCTAGTTGAGGTGTCCCAATGGTCACTAACATCCATCTGATAACTTTTGGAGATTAAAATTGACAATATATGAGCTGGATCCCTGTGTTTCCTAAAACAAAGATGGCCGACACACATGGAAAACAACTAGGAGGCGTGTATTTGATGGATTAAGGAAATCAGTTAAGCACGGCATAGCCGTGGTGATTTATTTTGTCATGGTTAATTATAATGCTTAAAGTGTGCATCAATGTAGCAGGTCACCCATAAAGGGTTAATTGTGCATCAATGCATCATGCCATCCATAAAGGGTTAAGTGTGCACCAATGCATCATGCCATCCCTAAAGGGTTAAGTGTAAATCAATGTATCATGCCATCTATAAATGGTTAAGTGTGCATCAATGCATCATGCCATCCCGAAAGCGTTAAGTGTACATCAATGCATCATGCAACCCATGAAGGGTTAAATGTGCATCAATGCATCATGCAATCTATAAAGGGTTAAGTGTGCATCAATGCATCATGCCATCCCTCAAGGGTTAAGTGTGCATCAATGCATCATGCCATCTATCAAGGGTTAAGTGTGCATCAATACATCCCTAAAGGGTTAAGTGTGCATCAATGCATCATGCTATCCATGAAGGGTTAAGTGTGCATCAATGCATCATGCCATCTATAAAGGGTTAAGTGTGCATCAATGCATCATGCTATCCCTAACGGGGTTAAGTGTGCATCAATACATCATGCTATCCATAAAGGTCTAAGTGTGCACCAATGCATCATGATATCCATAAAGGGTTGAGTGTGCATCAATGCATCATGCAATCTACAAAGGGTTAAGTGTGCATCAATACATCCATAAAGGGTTAAGAGTGCATCGATGCATCATGCAATCTACAAAGGGTTAAGTGTGCATCAATGCATCATGCCATTCATAAAGGGTTAAGTGTGCATCAATGCATCATGCCATCTATAAAGGGTTAAGTGTGAATCAATGCATCATGCTATCCATAAAGGTCTAAGTGTGCACCAATGCATCATGCCATCCATAAAGGTTTAATTGAGCATCAATGCATCATGCTATCCCTAAAGGTTAAGTGTGCATCAATGCATCATGCAATCTACAAAGGGTTAAGTGTGCATCAATACATCCATAAAGGGTTAAGAGTGCATCGATGCATCATGCAATCTACAAAGGGTTAAGTGTGCATCAATACATCTATAAAGGGTTAAGTGTGCATCAATGCATCATGCCATCTATAAAGGGTTAAGTGTGCATCAATACATCCCTAAGGGGTCAAGTGTGCATCAATACATCATGCTATCCATAAAGGTCTAAGTGTGCATCAATGCATCATGCCATCCATAAAGGTTTAAATGTGCATCAATTCATCATGCCACTTAAAAATCCTAAAAAAGTGCATCATACTTATGTGTACATGTATACATAAATATACATGTAGGTGGCCTTTAGTGGGTTAATAGTCAGTGGTGCTGAGAAACGCACCACCAGCAGAAGAGAACCACATGGTGCTGGGGGAGGTGGTGCCAGGCAGGTATGGGGCCACCCCAGGAGCACAGCCACCACCACCATTCAGAGGTGGGTGGGGGGGGGGGGGGCTCTATATACTATATACCATGGCTCTGCCTGGTGTCCAGGGCTACCACCACTGTCCCCAGGATCTACAATAACAGGTCCACCAACACCACCACTGCCACCACTTCTATGCTTGACTGATTTGCAGATTTTAATCCAGGTATAGGCATACTCAATACTGTACCTATGACAGGATTATACATGGAGAGTGAGGAAGCACCACTATGAGAGCTTGTATTTAAGAATGGGTCCCCTCCTATAGCCGTTCATTCTTAAGAATGAACGGCAATTATGTATCAATCTCCATAAATTAACTTACCAGGGCTGCATTCATGCAGCATGATAACCAAAGGGGAACATTGAGTGTATTTGCGATTGTAAAAGGGCCTATCTACTTGGCATAAAAATTTTTTTTTACGTTAAAAAACCCCACGTTTTTATTGGTTTCCCTATTGGTTATTTTGGTTGAAAAAACGTTTAAAAACGTTACGTTTAAAACGTTTTTGCCAAGTGGGTAGCAATGGCAATGGGAATCCAATAATTCAAGCCTTTTCAATTGATAAAATCAAAATAAGAGTCACGGTATGTTGCATTGAATAAATTCAGACTCACTGCTTTTTTTGTCCAGCCATTCTTGGGGGACTTGCCGTTCATCCTCATATTCTACTCCAGCCAAAGCGAACAGAAGCCGTGAGAGCTCAGCCCGAGCTCGGAAGTTGAAATACCAGAGGGTGTATTTGGGCATGTTGTTTAAGCTTCCCATCGAAATATGGGGCGAGAAGAATGAAGTCTTATAGCTCTGCAGCACTTCCGATCACTTGGTTCGTGCCACAGGGTGCCCGGATGTCTCAATGTTCAGAATCTGAAAATAGAAATGGGAGGCAGTTAGAGATTTATACAGAGAGAGAAGTACCTAGCGAGTAACTTGTATGCACTGCTTTCTTATATCATGCTCAAGGTTTGGGAAGGTATCAACCGTGAAGGGTTGGCATGATAAATGAATGGAGCATCTATATCAGCAGACATACAGTATGATCCACGAGATGGTTGATTTCTCTTTTTCTTTATACTTTTATTCATTTCATGCCTGTTTCTTCTAAAATCATCCAAATAAGCCCATCAACATCAGCGCAAAGATATATTTGCTGTCGGGTTGACTACCAAAGCCTCAACCACTAACGTGGGGGTAGTTGACTTCACTTAAAATATAGGCTTCTACTAAGGTGATCACTATTGATGAGTTAAGGTCCTCCTTCCCTATTGATGACCTAAGGTATTCATTATGATCACCCAAGAGCTGCCCAAGGTCATCACTTTGATGATATTTTTTCTACCACCAGGGGGCCCTAGTATACAACAATAGGATATGCAATGTTTACTATGTGAGCTTGAATGTGTATCTATAATACTCTTGATAATCAGTGTTTATAGGATTATTTTGATATGAAAAATGTCATCACAAGTGAATGTTAATTGACCAAAAAAGTCATTTGGTCAAAATTTTCAAAGACAAACGCATGTTTAATAATTAACACCTCTTTTGTCACTCAAACCATAACCATAACCATGGGGATGAGCTAATATTCCTTATACAAAACAACTACATGTATGCCTCACCAAGGCATCATAAGTCAGCTGTAAGTGCCCTCAATGGATGCTTGGATGTGGCGAGGGAAGGGGATAATTATGCAAATTTATGCAAAGATCTTAATTAAAGACAACATAATCATTCACAAACTCCTCTATAATCAGTTCAGACAGATACTCTGTAGTGATCACCCAGGGTGATCACATGTGATCACCTAAAAGATGATGGGGTACTCCCCCTCGGGACCATCAATAAGATGACAAAAAGTGATCACTAGAGAGTACCTTTTAAGCCTTATCTTTTAAGTGTTCCAGTATGTACATTGTATACTAAACAGCTTTAATTTTTAGAAGTGGTCGCGTCTTGGGCTACCTACCCTATACAGGTGCCCTGACACTGTACTAAGAAGTGAGGTAGGTGGGGGATAGTGTTATCAAAAAGAAATGAAATCCAATATTGTGCACTAATGGATACCTCAAATATAACACAAGTATAATACGGGTGAGAAGGCAGGGCGATGTGTGAGTTCTTTTTTCTGTCCGGCTGTGGCTGTGGTGGCTATGTTGTATTTTCCGCCTATTTATTTTCTGGTTAGGGCACCCAGTGCACGCCCCTGCTACACACAGGGACCAGTACAGACCTGACAATCTTAGCATCAGGTGTCTCACATTCCTGGTAAATAGCAGGGCTCATCCTTACCACTGGTAAACCTAACCTATACTACTGCACCTATTGGTAGCGTCTCCTATTCCATTCCCACTACCTGTACTTGTATGTAGAACTGCCTATACGCCATTCTTAGAAGAGGAGTCTTCTATGAATGGCATGGCATGCAGATTATCTCTAAGGGGGAGGGGGATATGCCCCAATATGTATCTATGTATATACACTGGTAGGTGCATTATTGACAATCTGAGACACAACACCTCTTTAACATCCCCGATATTAAAGAGGTGTTGTCTCTTAGCTACCATCTGTGAAACTGTGCTTCACTCTTCAAGTCTGGTACAATGTATATTGAAACAACGCAATGCAATGCTTAATCTAGGCTCGATAGTGGTCTAAGGATTCCCCAACTCTTTCTATCCCCGTGCCATCTGAGGGCAATCTAATGCAAGTACCCCCACTTCTCCATATCTCTCTATCTCGTTTCCTCTCTTCTTATCTATCTCTCCATCTGCACCATGAAAAGGTACGATGTTCAGGACACAAAAACAGCATGCGGCAATTGGCCCAGAGACAACTCATGTGAGCCCCTTAATTAATTACAAATTATATTAATCATAGTAATTAATTAATAATAGCATACTGGTAAGTGTTGCACCGAGTGACATCCAGCCCTACCCATTCTACATGTTTATTACAAGATAGAGTTCTACGATGCCACATGACTTCTTTGAAAAGAGCCATGATATGGACACCAAAAGTTCAATCATGATGCCTCATGTACTAAGCTATATATGCACTCATGTCACGACGATGCATGAATACAACCCTGGTGAATTACTCTCCCTATTCATACAACATTGGTTTTTACCGGATACAATTTAAAAGTCTGGAGTGTCTGAATCAAGTGCTGGTGAGTTAGTATTCCAGACTTGAAATTCGCCAGTACACATACAGGAGGGTGTTGCTCCTATTGAAAAAAAAGAGCTGTGAGTATGTGCCCTCTTTTCTAAACAAGTCGTGCACTGCTTCACCAAAGTACTTGCACTCACCACATCAGTCTGAAAAATCACCTGCCTTGTTTAAAAATAAAAGAGAGAGAGAGAGAGAGAGCTGCACTATCAGGTACCTACTCATGTCACACACTCTATAGTATATTATACTGACTGACTTCTCACAGCTAGGTACCTACTCAAATCCCCCTTTTTAGCACCATACTTGAATGACCACTTGTGAGCAACAAAAGGGACAAGTTATAGCTACATGAAAAGAAAGGACTGGAAACAAGGGCATTTTTAGCCAGCTCTTCCTTTTACTATAGGAGCAACACCCTCCTGCATTTACCAATAAATCATATAAACTCGCAGAGGCGTAGTAAGCAAATCTCCATTGAGGGGGGTCATCAAATACCACCTTGGATTGTCAGCTGAAGCGCGATGACATCTATATATAGAATTTGTATAGAGAAGTAGTATCTGCTGAGTTTTGGATCTGACTTAAACCCCCACTTTCCCTATCCCTCTAGGCTCAAACCCTCACTTTCCCTATCCCATCACCATAAATCTGATTTGAGATGCAAAGGTTTAGCTTCTTTCCATTTTGTGTATAAGTTCTTGGCAATTTCTTTTGGGGGCCCAGACATATTCAGGCCCCACCTCCTTCATGATTGGGGGGTCCAGGCCCCCCTGCCCCCCTTTTCCTACGCCCCTAACTCGTAACCCATTAGGAGTGTAGACATTCCGAAAGGTCGACATGATGCATCAATTTATGCAGCACTGTTGAGGAATATATATGCAGACAAATCAGGCAATATTATACACATACTCCCAGAGGTCGAATTCTATTGGAATCCATGCTCTGATATCTTGTGCGAGATTATCATAGTGAAGCGAATGACAAGTGAGGGGGGGCGGGTGCAAAAAAAAAAGACATATTCAAAGAAAGATGAGTTACCCTAACACTGTAGTACACGAGTCCTTTCAGTGTGTGAGGTTAAAGATCATTGTCTGATATGTCCCTCTGGGCATCAGACCTTAAAGGGCACTCTCCTCCACTTAACACCTAAAACAACCCTCACAGTGGGTTTCTCCACATTTCTATCAGATTTAGGAGTGGTTTTGTATGACGAAGGTTGTATATATTATAAGTACAAGGGAGTGGATGTTAGGCAGTGACATGATACAAAGACGTAGTACGATGTAAAACAACGTTACTCTGGGTTTCAAGATAGTATAAGGAACAAATAATGTCTTAAAGATTCATGTTCAATTGCCATCATGATGATGTCCCGGTGAGTTTACTGCGTTGCATTGGTGTATCGTGTTACTTTACTCCATTAATGCGCCAATGCAGCAGTGCTAGCGAACAGACTCGCCAGCACTGTGTATAGTATACATGACCTTTTTTAAGTGTATCAAACCCGTAGTGGTCCGAGTATGGAGGCTAAAAGAACCTTTACACTCGATGGTCCGAGTGAGCAGACTAGCCTGGAGATTATGTCATTAATTTGCCGCTATTTAAAAAAAAAATTCTCGCCATGAGTATAGCTGTGGAAATGGCATTAAACATCTATTACTCGCTCATTATAGAAATATGTTCTAGGTCTACATTCTTGCATCCTGTTACAACATGAGGCCTATATCATTTGCCAGATCACATCCGTCTGATTTCTGAACTTTTGTGGTTTCTCTAATTTTCATATTTCTAATTTTTGTGATTTCTCTATTGTTTTTTTTTTTGGTCTAAACTATAATTGCCTGTTAGAGGTAGTCACAGGAGATTAATTCAAAACAGTGGTAAATTAGCATTGTTTTGGATTTACCTCCTGGTGACCTGATCGGGGCTTACAGTGTTGGCACTGGCACACTACAAGGCACACTATAAGGGACACTATAAGGCACACTATAAGGCACACTATAAGTCTCGATTAGGTAAAGGCATGAAAACTTAATTGAAATGTTGTTTGCCCCCCCCTCCCAAGACTTAGGCCAAGTTATCAAAATCATTTTATCCTCTTTCCGAATCAACCACCCCATCCCCCGGGCCCCATCCTCCCCCGTTGTTAAAAAGATGATGTGATATCACGTGTTAAATGGCATTCGGTTTGGATTAGTTCCCAAAACGCAAACTTCTTCCTAGACTACAGCGATATAAAACGGATTGACATTCTATAGACATGAACTTGGCTTCCATTCAGTACGGTTCTTTATGTAAATGTACCGGCCTGCACTTGACCCTTTAGGACGACATATGCCACTGAAATGATGTTGTCGACATGATGAGAAAATGTCAGTAACTCGCCAGTGCTGCATTTATGCATCATGCCTCTCATAATACGAAGGTTGCATTCTCTCAAAACTTTGGATGGCATGATGTGCCAACAGAATCATGGCGAGTTAGACGTCGGCACTGCGACAGTATATAAGGCTATAATATTGGAAACGAAGAACCTTTGAGGCATCTTGCTGCCCTTAAAGGGTTGATCGTTATATAATTAATATACCAATTAGACCGCATGTGGAAGCCGTAATAGAGACAAGAACAGAGATTATAGTAATTTCCACCACATCTGGACCTATCTCGTGATAATCCATGATTAAACCACAACCAGGCTCATCATTAGACGTATTATCCGACCTACTGCTTTACCCCTGTAAGGGAAGCCTTGCTCATGTCTTCATGATGCACCAACAGAGAAGCTCTGGCGAGTAATTCACCTGTTCTGTCACACACAGGCGGCTTGATGCATGAATATAACCTTTGTGAGTTACTCGCTATATACTATAACGACAAAGATCACAGTCCCTTTTTAAAAGCTCTATATTCGGATATTGAAGAGCTCAATACGCAATTCAGAGAACTTGCTCTTTATTTAAAGGGTTAATAAGACACATAGTTGGATTGGTGCCAAGTAGAGTGAACGCTGCAGTAAGGGGTTAACTGAGGGCATTTATCTAAGACCAATGAGTGAACGGGTGCAGGCGACAGAACAGCATCACAATTGCCTGTTTCAATCTAACACAGGTCTTATTTTAGAGCAGTTGTATGATCTCTTTCAATGGAACATTGAAACGACAAGATTTTGGCTTTCCAATAGGACTATTTTGTGTTTTCTGGAGACTGAGAAGGGCAATTGTGCTATCTAGTATTGCAAGGATTGTTCTAAGTCATTGATGACAGATGCCTACTGTATGTGCCTAGGGCGAGGTTGATAATCAAGTCTATCTGATGCGCATGAGATAGATCAAAAAGGAAATACAGGTCAATTTGAATGTGTCTAACCAGTATGTGTATACATACATGTACTTGACATGCTTACTCTTCCTGCTTGGATTTTTTCAAACACTACCTATGAACAGGCCCCCTTTAAACTCTAGCGGGAACATCCATCCATGCACGGTGTTTGGGAAATGACCCCCTGTGCTATAGGGTGCATTTCATGAGCCCATTCATGAGCCCGGACCATGAGGCATAACTGCGTGATGTAAACCCTAAGCCAGGGACAACAAGTGAAGAAACATGCACGTTGGGAAGATTTCGACTGTATCACTATCCCTATTTTTCTTTCAGTTTATGGTTGCTAAATATTTTATGAAAACATCCTTTGAGAACGCAAGTTTGATGATGTCATAGTGACGAACGAGCACACGAAGAATGTTTCCTCTATATACTTACCTAGCCAAGCCTCAGCCAACCTAGGGTTCTTTGTACCCCATGATATACATTGACATTGTATCGTTAGACATTCAAGCCGGCCGACAAAACAAGGGATTATTAGTATTGCCTGATTGGAGCTCTGATGAGGATCGAACCCAGGATCCCATAGATTCCTGCACTCTACAGATACCAACCACAAGGTTCTCTGAAGTAGAGAAAATGGACATGAACTATGGACATAATACTGTTTAATGAAAAGGTTAACTCGATGTATTAAATCAAAGGTAGGTCCCTTGTACTCGCGTGTGTATTTAGAAACATCATTGGGATGGTCAAAGAAAAATGATAAATAAACGAAAGAGGGAGGAGCGCGTTTTACACGCATAAGCCACCATAACGCAGGCTCTCTAACCTTACCTCGTCGATTCATCATCTAACATTCCACCTCGCTCCTCCAAACCTGCAAGGGAGTGTTCCCACCTGTAGTACAATAGTGACCTGGAAGAGGGGTGTGGGACAGTGTAGCCAACAACAAGTGATGGTATTGTGGTGCTGGCGTGATGGAGTCCATTTAATAAACATGGTGGAGGAGTAGGGGCTTGATACATGCCGTGACACCATGCTACTAGCAGATACTACGTAAGGCCAAACAATGTAACTTACATTTCACATTCACCCCCCTCCCCTCCCTCACCCACTTTTCAAACCCTCCAGCACCTCTTTCCCTTTCCTTGCTGCTGCACACTGCTTATAATACCTGACATAAGGACACCTTAAGCAGTGGCTGATCCAGGATAGTTTCTTGTGGCATTTCAGGCCCTATAGGCTATAGCCCCACGCCATCGTTGAGCTTTGGGCAATCTCTCTTTTCTGTGTCCCTTTCTTGCAAGAGAAAATGTATTATCAGATCATACTGGCCTCAGACAGTTATACTGCATCCTATCTGGCGCCCCCAGGGGGGGCGACTCAGCTCCAAATGTACCGGGAGGTGTGGTCATGAAGTGGAGTGATATGGGTCTTTTTTTCAGTGTCAAAAGAGTGGGACTGTGATCTCACATATGGGTGGCTTTTTTCAGAGACTTGCTCTATTATGGGTTTGAGATTTGGGCCCAGTCCCTGCAATCTCATACCAAGGATACACATGTGTGTTATCTAAAAGTACTCATCCTCAGAAAACATTGAGATGTGGAGGCTTGAATCAAGACCACCATTTTTTTTTCAGAAACACTGACAATAATGTTAGCCCCACCCATTTCAGGGCCTGGCAAACTCCATCAGACACAATTTTAACTATCATACTCATTTGTAGCTCAAATGAATTTTCAGCATTTAAATAATGTAAAAATGGTAAGATTAAAGATATATACAAAACACCCTTTTTCCTAGATTTCAGTAACATATGTATCCAGTGAAACCAGAGTAGCCTACCCTACATTTTGGGCAATACTGGTGTGTAGATGTGTTTGTCATATATACCCCTGGGATATATACCCGCAGAGTGAAGGGACCAAGTATTTGGATACTAATAATGAATAAGCTGTTACTGCACTAAATGAATTGGCTTGTAAAGCACTCAATAGTTTTGTAATGTACACGGTCGAAAGCCTTTTGACAGTAAAGTTATTAACATTTCCACAGTACTACTGGGTAATGAAATACCTGCAATGTGATCAGGAGTTTGATGTTCATATCTAATCTTGGTTATGTACACATAATAATATTATATTTGAATTTGTTCCCATAATTATTCTACATATCATACTAGGCTGCACAGTCGCCCCCCCCCTGTGGGGTGTTTTAGAAGCAGGTAATGTTTACAACCGGTCATAAGGAGATATGATAGCAGTTTTAATAGTGATTGTAGGCTTATAACTGCATGTGTTTCTAAAGCATTACCATTATCTTACTGTGTCTATAACTATATGACTGGCGAGAGATGATAATGGTTGCAGTTGTAAGTTTAGAATCTAACAGTTTTAGAAACAGATATTTAATGTTCATTATCATGTCCGGCTTCTGAAACACCCCACTGGGCTGGCGCCCCGCTGCAATTCCCATACGCTTTTGATGCAGGATAACTGCCCTAGGTAGAAACTGATTTCTGCATGATTGGAAAATGAGTTGCCTCTGACTGAGTCTGAGTTCTTAACATGATCATAATGCACGATGGATCAATTCAGTGTTGCATTTAAAAATGTATCACAGGTGCGGATCCAGGGGGGAGGGCTAGGGGGCATATGGCCACCCTATTATATAGAACCCCTGGAATTGGGCCAGGATATGACTATTACCTATAGGGAATGTGGCCAGAAAACCTGCTTGTGCCCCCCCCCCGACCAAATTTTCTTGGCTGTGCCCCGCTAGACCACCCCTTCTGGGTCCGCCCATGTATCATACCAACACCGTGTTTTAAGGCATCATGTTTAACAGAGGCTATGTCGCTGGTTAAAGATACAAGAATGCATGAGCATTGCCGGTGGAGGCGGGTGGGGTGAAACCACAGCGCATCTTCATTTCATTGTCACCCTCCCCCTCCCTCTTTCTGAGAGCAGCAGGTTCACATGTCAGCCCGTGTTTGTGAGCAGGGATTGATGGTGGAGGAGTGGGGGGGGGGGGAGGTGAGAACACCCTGGGGCAGCATACCAAAAGGTGGGTCAAGACGTGGGGTGGTTGAAGTGCAGTTGGGAGGAGATGGAGTGAAGAGGTCGACAGGAGGTTACGGAGACACGCAGCACATGAACTTGTCCCAGGCCGTCTTTACAGGAGTTTACGGAGACAAGCAGCAAATGAACTTGCCCCAGACTGCCTTTACCTGGAATTGCGTAAACACTGCGGGAACCAGCCAAGGCTTGAGCAGACGACTTTTAAACCAGACGTCGACCTGCTACTTCTATTGAATTTTATTAATTGTATTCTAAGAGGACATGATTGCCTGATTTTTATTTGATAAAGCCTTACTTTTCATGGATTCGGTTTTCATAGCGTGAAGAAAGTTACTCTGAAGTATTCAATATGATGCAAAGAATGCCATGCCGCTGCGATCTAACCCGCAGGTGAGATAAATACATTATGTAGCTCCCTACCCCTCGTCCTGTACCCTACCCCAGGGGTGAGGCATCTGTCTAGGTGAGTGTATATAAAAGGGGGGAGGGGGCTATATGACTGGCCAACCGTCTATGGGCAACATAGTGCACTTTTAGCATCATGCGGCCGCATATTAAATGTATTCCTGCTGAATAGCTTGCATTATAAGGCCAAATATAGGGTTTGTTTCTGGTCACCCGACCGACCTCAGCTTAACAGGGCCGACCTCAGATTTTTTTCATTTTTTCAAATTTTTCCTGATTTTTTAAAGATTTTTTTTAAAGATGTATGCACATATTTCCCAATGGTTTTTCTAATATTTCATGCAGGAAATGAACATTTCTAACACCCACCAGTGAAAACCCAGTCAAGAATAAATATATGAGGCCCTGGACAAAAAAAAAAAAAAAAATCCGACCATGTTACCGGAAACACACTTTTTTTTTTGCCTAATGCATAATGTCCCGATGGAAAGACCGCCCCCCTTTAACTGTTAAATATAGGAGGGGGGTCATTTTGTAAAAAAGAAAAAAGCCCGTGTGGGGGGGGGCCAAAACCCAATAACCTTCACACTGACTGGGGGGGGGGACTAAATATGGGCAATTGAAAAACCCATTGCGACGCGTCATTCCATCCGTGTATCTGATTTCTTTCTTTTTTTTTGAGGGGGAGTTATTTTGCAAAATCAGTTCTTAGTGGGGGAGGGGGTCACGATCATTTTTGTCATAGTGGTGGGCTGGGGGGGGGGGTAAGAAGAAAAAAATCTGCCGATCAGCCAAAATCCATCAAGCCCCCCCCCCCACTGTCAATAAAATGACTCGACCCAAAGGGCCGGGAACCATGCAGGGGCAAGGGGTATAGTATCTGGTTCAGGTGCACCCCCTCCCCAACTTCCCATCTACAAACCTTTCTGTCCCACCTCAAGAACGACCGCTATCCACCCCCTTCTCACTCTATTCCCTGCTCCTTCACATTTACTCATCGTCAAGGACAACATGATGTCTCTCGGCTCATATTGTGACATGAGTGCAGCGCTGGTGGTGAGTAGTTTGGAGTGCAGCAGTCATGCTCTATGAATCAATGCAGCAATATACATGTATTATATATGAGCAAGTCACCAGTGCTGCTTCCATGCATCATAACAGCGCCTACGGCGCTGTGATCGTGGCGCCTAACACAGCCGCGGGAAAGTTTGCTTTTTCCGACCCCTCAGTTACGCCATATGCACGATAATGATGCATGGTGGGACTGCCTCAATGAGTGTAAAGGTCGATGTGGAGGTTGGAACTAAACCGAAGATCCACCTGACAAAATATGTTTTTATTACTCTCATCTAAGAGTCAGATTACCATACCCGTTTCAAACTGACTTAGATGAGGAGAAAGTGAGGATAGACTATTCAACAGTGAAAAAGTAACATAAATTGGGGGCAGAGTTAGGTGGAAAAAGTCACGTCAGTGCGTGAAGAAGCAGACAAAGAGACAGACTCTAGGTCCACGTCCGTCGGAAGTGGGGGAGGTTTCATAGAAGAAGGAGGTAACAAACCCCACAGGTTGATAACACTCCCCACTCTCCCAATCCAAGGGTCGACATGAGGCACCAATGCAGTGGATTCGCCAACAACTGCGTTTGCAACACTGTAAAAACAGTGTTTACTAGTGTTTAGGACTTAAACACTTGATTAACCACTTTTTTGTCCCACTTTTCCAAACACTTATTTTGAGCTAAACGCGTTTAATTTTAAATGCGTTTAACTTTGAAGTGTTTAACCAAGTGTTTAAATCTTAAACACTTCAGTGTTTAGGTGTTTGACAGAAAGTGTTTTAACAGCTAAACACTTCAAGTGTTTAGGTGTTTAAAATTGCTGGTGTTGAGAAAATTTTGTGTTTATTTTTAAACACCTTTACATGTTCATCTTGCCTGCAAAGAAGCCTATATTACTCCATGGTGCGGTCCTTAAAAGGTTAACCGCCGTCACCCCCAGTACCATCTCCTCACCAATGTACCCCGTGCTAAATATTTGTACAACTGCTGCTCGGGGAGGGCCCGGGACACTGCCCCGGGCGTGTGACGAACCTACGGCAGGGAGGGGCGGGGGGCACTGAGAGGGTCCCTTGCCGACCCATAACCTTAAGTATGGTATGAATGCATGATCTTCCATCCAGGTATCATGCCGGATCTATGGAATTGATACAACCGAAGGGTCAGTGCGCTGCTCATACAAAGTATTAAGGTGCGGCAGTAGTGGTAAGTTATCCACCAGCATATTAATTGTACATCAGAGGCATGATGCTGATATTAAAGGGTTGATAGGTGTGAGATGCAGGTGGGTGAGATATGGACTTATAGGAGGGAGGGGGTAGGGTGGGTAGTGGTCGGAGAAGCCGTGGTAGGCTCACGTCCGTACGCCACACGCCTCCCCCATCCTCCCAGGG
The DNA here is from genome assembly GCA_949317995.1 of Acholoe squamosa. Classification (NCBI taxonomy): domain Eukaryota; kingdom Metazoa; phylum Annelida; class Polychaeta; order Phyllodocida; family Polynoidae; genus Acholoe; species Acholoe squamosa. The sequence continues at coordinate 62,901,582 of OX439040.1, forward strand.
CCCCTATCCCTCTGTAAATAATAAACCCCCCAGCCTCCTAGCCCCCCCCCCGTGACCCTCATCCAGCCCCCCCCCCCCCATTACTCGCTCCCTCTCCAACCCGTGCCCTTACCAGTCCCCTCCACGGCTGTGGCCACCGCAGTAACCGCGACGTCGGGTGGCGGTGAGAACGACTCACGTGTCGGCCATACGCCGCCATGTGCACCAGACAACAGGAGTACTGGCAGTATCTATGACTTAGCGGGTTAGAGGCGGCGACGTCCTGTCTAGCTGAAGCTGGTTACCTGTATGTGCTGTTATGCTGGTTCTAGGGGTCAGTGGAAACCACTCTCTGCCACACAGAAGTCCTGTTAAGACTCAGAAAGTAGCTCAAAGGCACTTGAAATTATATATTTACAGCTTCAAAGGTATGATGAGTCTAGGCCATCACTCATCACACCTCCAGGTGTGGAGTTTTCACACCTATAGGTGTGGGGAGTCACCCATGTATAGAGTGTCTTCTGACCCCTGAAGCTGCAAATCTCACGAGAATGCATGTTAATTAGGCCTGAGCTGATGGCTGCAGTACAGGCACAAATGTATGGTCTACTACACACAACCTCGGTATACAAAGTACAATATATTATTAGGTGAAAATGTATGCCCGAATTAGCAGGATTAATTATCAGCCAATGAGATAATCCCAAAGATTCACTGCGGCCCTCTCGGCCCTCGGGGGCTGACTGGTACCCATCCAATAGGTCTTATCAGTAGAACTCGCTGGTAACAAGCTCCAGCAATGGCGGCGCCCATGGGACAACATGCTACCTCGGAAGATTAGCTGTTCTCAAAATTCTCATCATAAGCCTAAGGCAAAAAAAAAACAACAACATGGTAACATTGTCCAAAAAGTTGAGGTAGGTAGGTCAGATTTTTTTTTTTTTTCATCCAAGGCCTAATTAGGCTCATATAATCATACTTTGCCAAGTTTTCGATGGTAATTATAACAAAGGATCGTTTCCTGTATGAAAGATGAAAAAATGATGGGAAAATGTGTTTATATCTTCCGAATAAAAGTTTTGACATAAAGGCTTTAAGAAATTTTTTGAAAAAAATCTTCAAAAAATGGGGGAAAAATATAAAACAAATTTTCTGAGGTCGGCCTCTGTAGCTGAGGTCGGTAGGGTGACCAGAAACCCTTCTTTTGGCCTAAGAGGGTGGAGCAAAAATTTGATCTGGAAAAAGAGGTTCGTGGAATTATTAAACAAATAAAAGCAATCACAACACCCTATGAATACAGAGACGCGAGTCAGTTATCATATTCTGGGAGCTAAGTTACCGTAATCTCCCGCGTATAAGGCGCGTCTTATACGGGGGATTTTAGTTCTCATTGGATCCACAGGGGGAACACCAAGACCTTTCTTTTGATATCTTACATGCCCCCTTGGTCATAATAGGACATAAGGGGGCCCAGGAGGGTCCGGGTGGCCCAAGCTATACATAGGTTTTTGAATTTTGAAAATTCATTCAGTAAACCAAAGTTATGAACTTTTTCATTTTTTTAAAGAATTTTCCAAAACTCTAGGTGCGCCTTATATGTGGGCTGTGCCTTATATGCGGGAGATTACGGTAAGATCAATTAATAATGCTCAGCACTGACTTTACACCTTTTGCCACTTTTTTGGCAACACAATGTTTCAATACATTCTGCCCTTTTGTTGCCATGATACATAAATGCAGAAATGCAGCACTAATAAGGGTAACTTGCAAGGGGTAGACCCATATATTATTTATGCAATTGTCTCCAGTGGAAATAATTCACAAATGCAGCACACTTGTTAGGGAATGTTGTGTTGACATCCTTGTGTCACACCAACCCCAAAGGTATATTACATGTATACCTCCATATAGGATCGGCATGGTGCACAGATGCTGTGGTGGCGAGCAGACTTGACAGTAATTCATAAGTGCATCATGAATACACAGGCGCATATATAAATTTATCAAACTTGGGCATCAGGCAGCCCCTAATGGGTTATACATATGAGCTGACATGCTGGTAGCCACACCCATCAACAGGAGGTTTATCAGCATAATGCCACTGTCCAACCTGCTTCTGCTGCTCTGCTATCTAACCTTATCTAACAGCACCCACTGACCCTGGCAACAGGCCATCTACTACAATCACAAATAACACCCAAGTAACCCAAGAGTCTATCATTAAATACCAACTTTAACCAATGTAGGACCGCATTGTCATCTAATATATCATGCCACTCTGTCATCAATCATGATATGCATGGGTGCAATCCTGGTGAGTAACTGTTGCAGGAGCGTGTTGCTCCTATGGTAAAAAGAGCTGTCAGTAGGTACCCTCTTTTAAAAAAAAGTCACGCTCTGCTTCACCATTCAACTTTCACTCACCACAATAGTCTGAAAAGTCACCTGCCCCGGGTCACCTGCCTTGTTTAAAACAGAGAGAGCAGCACTATCAGGTACCTACTCATGTCACACACTCTATAGTATATTATACTTCTCCCAACTAGCACCATACTTGAATGACCACTTGTGAGCAACAAAAGGGACAGGTTTTAGCTACATGAAAAAAAAGGACTGGAAACAAGGGCAGTTTTAGCCAGCTCTTCCTTTTACAATAGAAGCAAGCTGCCACCAACTTTTCACGATATTCCCGACATTGACAGCCCCATATAATGTAAGAACCCATAATTCCCCAAAAGCGAAGAACCTTCCTTTCCGCTGGCACCACGGAAGTCCCACTACTAGTGGTATCTATCAACTGCCAGTAGATCCCACAGACTCTGCAAATGAGGAATTCTGCGGTCCATAAAGAGTTAAAATGATACCAGATGCTCAAATTTATAGTAATGAATGAATTTTGATAATTATGGCAGTCTTATCCATATATATACTTTTGGATTATAACCTGCTCTGGGACTTGTAACATACATAATCTTGTCCACATCATCCAAAAGTATTGGCCACATTGTTTTTTCATATTTTGCCATAATATTGTTGGTTTTGTTACATAGAGGTTTGGACGCATCAGTGTAGACACCATAATGAGAGTAAAAAGAATGATATATTTTTCTTTCCTCCACACCTTGCATTCAAGTTCATTGGGACAGGGGTGTGAGGCTCTAATTCCCCTAACTGCTCTTAACCCTCAAACAGGTTTCCGTGTCATCACCTGTCACCATGATTGGTGATCAATGGTGTGGCCTTTTTGAGTGATCACCCATGTCGCTAGATGAAACACACCGTCGTGATCACGCATGGCATGGCCAATCATCACCGCTGTCATCAACAATTTTCTCACCCACCTTGTGACTGTGCGCCACTGCGTGTCACCTTTCACTCAGCTTCGTGACTCTTCACGGTTGTTGCCAACATTGTCCTCACAGATTGTGTCATCTTTTGTCACTCACAGTCAACTCTCACTCATAATGGAAAATCTCGACCACTCTGTCTATCATGATTATCACCCAATGGGTGACTCTGTGCCACTTGTCATCAACTCTCACTCAGTGTGGTGAAGCCTCACCACTGTCGCCAACAGGAGTGAGTGAGTAATAGATGTTTAACACCATTTCGACAGCTAAGGTCATATTCATGGCGAGAACGACATTACACAAGTTCACAGAGGAATGTGTCAGTGCCCACACATATGTGGACCACACACATCCTGAGGGGATAGGAAAGAAGAGATATAGACCCTTTTAAGCGGGCTAGGGAAGCCCGACACCAACATGATTCTCACTCACTGTGTGACTATGAAGCCCTCACTTTCACACAAATTTTCCTCCTTTGGTGTGCAAGTAGCAGCACTGTTCGATGTCTGGACCATTACAGAGGTGTGAGCCTATATCACTTCCAAAAAGTATCCAATGTGTGCCTAGTTTCACATCAAATTCCATGTCATTATTATGAGTTGAATGAAACAAGATTATATAGAGAAAATATCAATTGAATTTAGATAGAGGTATCTCTAAAATGAAAACAACTATCCATAAACACCTTTTCTCTGGTTAGAGGAAAAAAATATAGTGAAATATCTACATGAACACCTTTTCTGTGGCTAAAGGGAAAATACATATGACAATACCTTTTCTGGCAAAACATATTTTGATCTGGCAGATGTGAGGCTGCATGATTACCAATGTTGATGATGTGTCTGTGATCATGAGCTTTACATATAGCGAGGTGAGTGATCACCGGTGTTACCATTGCTGGTGAGTTTGAGTGATCAACACACTCGCCATCCATGGTGAACCTGCACTATCATGAGGTGCACATTTTATCTAGCGAAGTCATCCCTGGTGAGTGTGGGTGATCACGATCCTTGCCATCTGTGATGAACCTGTGTTATCACGAGGTACACGTTTCATCTAGCGAGGTGAGTGATCACCCGAGTCGCCATCCCTGGTGAGTCTGAGTGATCACCATCCTCGCCATCTGAGGTGAGGCCATGTGATCACCACCATGGCTATTCCTGGTGATCCTGTGCTATAGCGACGTCGTGTTCCATCTAGCAACTTGAGTGAGTCACTTCACACAGGGTGATGAGGAGTCATGGCAATTTGCTGGGAGGGGAGGGAAAGAGGGGCCAAACCCATTGTTATTTGGTATCAGAATGATGAGTAGGAGTGTCTCAATAGCCCCAGAATATTTTTTTATTCAAAACATAAAATCAGTGGAAGTTTATGGTGGTGAAGGGGTCCTGATGTGTATTCATGCTCTGATCAGGCCTCACTATGCAAAAATCAGTACCTGGTTACCATGGCAATTTGCGCAAAATCTAGCCTGACCATGTTTATCTTTATGTGGCTTGTTTTTTTTCCCCATTTCATAAGCAAAAATTTGGTGTAGGTTGCTAAGCACTTTGAGAATTTTAAGTATTTTTAATATCAGGTCAAAGGTGGAAGACCTGTGATTTTTTGGATGGCCACAAAGCTTTTGGGGTGGTGACACCTTGAGGGATAAGAGCCCCACAAGTTGTGCTGTACAGGCAGTCACAGTATTGTCCACTAGCTGGTCTGGAGCTGGTCCCAGCGACGCACACTGATAAGATGGGACCAGCATGTCCCTGGAAGTGGTTGTTAACCAGGGACAAGGTATCTATCATGGTATGTGTTATCAGTGGGTTTTACCTCAACCAACGAAATTCAAAATGGCGGCTGCACTAGGCCTCCATACTGAGTCCTATAGTGTTATAATGTACGGCTAGGGTACCCAGGGGTAGAGCCCGGTGTGAGGCTGGGGCTGGGTACAAAAAGTTGGGGTTTATTTAGACATCCTGCTGCTGTCTTAGAGCTATACCCACCTGGGAGACGTCAACCAATCTTATCATGCGCCTTTCACACGATCCCATCCAAATCGTGGCATTATCACTGTTCCTGGGCGCCAGGAAGGCCTCTGGTAAATAAATAGAACTTATCAGAATACCAGGACAGACACCTGCTCCTGCCTTATCTCTGGGGTTTACCCCGGGGGTTTACCCCGATCTGACTGCCTTTCTGGTTGAGATAACACATGTTTGTTCACCTGCCTCTTCCTCGCACATATCATATCAGGTTCCATGACCCTGCTGCTCTTCATCCACCCTACGCTGTAAAAAATATTCTGTTTATTGTAGAGAGAATTGCTGTAAACTAATTGGGTTCATCAAAGTGATATAACAGTGAATAGAAAATGCATACACAACTGGAAGGTTTTTGCCATTGGGGCTTGTAAGTCACTATTAGTTTCCCAGTATGCACTTTGAAAATTAATTGTTGAATCTACCAGGGATCCTTGTAAAACCGAACAATGAATCAGAGTAGTCATATTTCAGTGGAACAGTGTAGTTTATACAACGAAGCCCCAGATGGCAGTACGATGGTACAAGGAATCTCTGTGAGAATAACACCAGATCTCTGGCAACTTTGGGGGAAGGATTTCACCATTCTTTCGACGATATTTTTTTACAGTGCATGCCGCAGTGTATATCTTCATTTCATTCCTCTTTTAATATATGCATATGAATGAACAGGCAGCCAAAATTAACTTTTCTCAAACTGTTGATCAGCCACATATTATTTATCATTGCTCAAATCAATCCCCATCTCATAGATCTACATCAAAACATACACTGTGTTGTACATCTCTACAATAAAGTTTTAACAAACAAACAAAAAAAAGACCTATGTAAAGCTCTGTGTCAGGTTCTGTATGATATACCTTATCGAATTTTGAATCATGTATCCTTAGTTTAAGTGAAACATACCCCCCCCCCCAAGCGAACACACATACCTCCCCTTCCAGCCATATGTTAAGTATAGGGGGGTAATCGTAGTATGTAGTAGTATACTGGTACACATATACACTAGTCCCACCCTAACCCATTTTTCTTACACTTTTCTTTATTTTCCCCTTTCCTATATATCCTCCATACCCGACTCCTCCCAGCCATGTAGACCTTCTCTGTACTCCCTCCACATGTTAGGGTGGCAATGATGTATTAGCGTTACTTACATACCGGTAGGTGATTTATTGCCAATAGCTGGCCCTTCTACCCAACAGCTATGGGGCCCCTTGGACAGGCTTGGTTTAACTATTAAATTCTCAGCTTTCAGCTCTGCAGAAAGTACTCACCCCCTCTTCTATAATGGACCACAAAAAGCAAAAAGAAAACCCCAAAAAGTGGGTGTATAATCTCAATTTTGAGAAATCTATATACTCTACTTAGGAGAGGGGTAAGGGGTGGATAAACTGGATATGCACCTGTCGACCTGCCACCCCTACCTTAGCCCACCTTCGGCATAGTGTAGCCCCCCCCCCAACAGCCTATGGTTGTGTATATATACCCCTCTCCAGTCCCCTAGTACAGATACCACTATGGCACACCAGGTGGAGTGGTAGGTATAGGATACCTTTAGGAATGCACCATTTATATATAAGGGAGAGATCAGTTTGAACCGAATGAGGGGGGTGGGGATTTCTTGCGGATGCATAAATAGTCAAAATGTCTCCCTCACCTACACACGAATAGCCTTTTAACGTATAGTTGTATTATGATGGGCATGGGTCCTTGGACACGAATCAGTTTTTTGCCCTCTGAGTGGTGGTTCAGCCAAATTTGTATGATTCAGGTTCCCCTAGACCCCCCCCCCCTCACCTCTCCAACCCCCCTCCCCCACCATGATGGGACCAGCACCCCTTTACTCCCCTTCCGCTCCTCATACCCCCCCCCCCCCAAAATTTGTCGTTATCAAATGGTCACTCTTCGCTGTTGTCCCGGACTCACACACACAGAGAAGACATCTTGGACAATGCAATGCCCCTCGGGAAGGCATTTCGGGAATGCGGCAAATGTTATACATAGAAGATGGTTATTTTCATGAAGAATGGAATGGTGGACATGTATATAAGAATGTCTTCTACATGTATATGATTCCAGCGCCTCTCCAGTGTCATATGAGGAAGCTACATGTATATAGACTCCCTTCCTCCGCAAGTGTCCATCGTTTAATTAGATATATAGTAGGCTGACCCTCATTCCCATTGTTAACCAATTTTTCCTTCTCCTTCTTCTTTTGTTGTTGTTGTTGTTGTTGTTGTTGTTGTTGTTCTTTAGGCCTTATATCTGTCCTTTATATGGTAAATGAAAGGCTTGGTCAGTTCTTTGCTTGTGTGTGCTGAATGCCTCACCCATTCCCCATGACACAGTTCTTAATCTTTTTTTTAAATCTTTTTTGTCCCCCTCTAAAAGAGTTACAAATTTATAGAGCAATAGCCAATAAAGAGGTTAACCAGTATCAGATTAACACATTCATTCAGCTTTTATCAAGATAGTGACACACAAGTAGGGGAGTATAGGAACAATTTAACAAGGGAGGGGAAATCATTGTGAACAACCTTTTTATACCTTTCTCCGTGCGCCTCCATTGACAATGAGTTTTGTACCTTCTGTACAGGAAAAAAAAATCCCCCCCCCTTCATGAAGAGGGGTTATTTCTTTCTCCTTTTTTTGCTCGACTCAATCTCACCCCATCCTCTGTTGACAATCAATGACCACTCCCTAATAAGAAGGTACATATTAGACAACCAATGTATTGTTTTCTTTCTCTAATAATCGATTTCTTATCTTTCTTATCAAACTCGTATATATCTTATCAAACTTCACAATTATAAGTGACTAAAAACACAGATTAAGGACATATATGCAGTGATAAAAGATAGTTTAAAAACAAACAAACTAAAAGAAAACCAACTGAAGGGCAGATATGGAAGAGGTGTCTGTGGGTAAGTTCACCTAAGGGCTATAGGCTAAAACAGGGAGTTTTATGCACCTTTGGCCAAACCTAAACCCAGCAGATCAGGGTGTTATTTGGTTATTTCTTAAGACAGAAAATTAAAATTGTTGAGAAACCACCTCTAGCGTCAATTAACCCTTTAAGGGCAGAGCAAAAATTGTTGCCCTGGCCAAGGGGACGGCCTCTGAAAAAAGTATAGTTCCTAGAGGACGAGCCTATTTTCAATTCCTATACTAATCCTATATAACTGGCATCAACTATAGTCGACGCTAGGCCTGCCATGGTGTCGACTATAGTCGATGCTAGGCCTACCATGGTGTCGACTATAGTCGATGCTAGCCCTCAATGGGTTAAGATACCTCCTGGGATACCTCATTTATAATGTGATATTAATTAAACTGGAATCTTAACCTTCAAAGGTAAAGTGTATCTGAAATGTCATAAAAGATCGACACTTTCCATGCACTACAGACGAGAACCAGAGGAATGCGTTATCCCAACATGCCTTCAAAAGGGAACAAACCTAAAGGGAAAACCAGTATTCCTTTCACTTTTTTCTAGACATAAAAATGGAAGAATATAGAAATAAAGATACATGCATCATGTACGGTTATAACCACAATGTTAAGATGCTTCTAGCTATGACACATGCAGTTCATACTGCTAAAGTATAGCAAATCTTAATTGTATATAAAGCTCAACGATAACTCATGGAAAGTATACTAGTTTAGGTCAAGTTCTGTATACATAACATCAGTGTATAGAATTACATGTAGTGCAGTAGACTCACAGCGATTGCCATGGTGTATTATCTGCATGAACTTCACATCCATGCACCTTTCATGTCACTAAGGGACCTACATGTTACAAGCTAGACCCATTTTAGACAGGTATTTCCCAAATTTCACACATCGCGCCATGACGTTTGTTACTTTGTAATATAGCATGTAGCCCAATTGTGGCTATACAACAGGTATTGTGCCCAGAGACCTTTGTGCAAATCGCATGATCCACCACATGACGCGCACCATCGTAACCCTTCAGAGCTGGAAGGGGAGGGGGGGTGACATGACATGAACTAAAATGTTTCTAGCTTAAGGACATCCTTGGCATGGACCTCGAATCTAATAGTATTTCTTGTTGTTGTTGTTGTTGTTGTTGTTGTTGTTGTTGTTTCTTCCTCTTTTAGAAAAAAAGAAGAAATTTTCCCCATGCCCTCTCTCCCTTCAAGCAATTGTGTCCAGCTCTACAATTATTTGATTTGTGTGAATCTAAGAATTTAAAAATTATTGTTTAGACCCCTTCCCCCACTCCCACTTGAGACCACAAAGACTAGATTTGTTGGCCACATTATGCGGTGAGTTGTGGGTATAATAGGTGAATACGCATTTAACGATCAATAGGTTGCCCAAGAGCACGGCCTCTGGCATGAGCGCGCTGTGTGGATCCATAGGGCATAGAAATAAATCAATATACAATATAGCATATGGTAATACAGTTTGGACGGACATAAATCTTAGCTAATAAAGGAAGAGACGGCGTAACGCCTTAATGGGTGAGGTACCTCCTCAATACATGTACAGTCCTCTATGTATATATAGGAACTATTACCTTTATAAATGTAACTTTTATTTGGAACTCTGTTATTTGAATCATCTCGATCAACGCTGATCGAGATGACGAGATGAAGCTGACGTTGGTGGTACCTAATATAAAATTGATATCATGCTTTAAAAAGAAGTCAAATCGATTAGCAGTCGCACCAACCATGCACCAACCTTTCTGTCTCTGTTTATCAGCATCAGCAAAAATGAAATGTTTTATCGATTGTGTGAACCAATGACAAACAATTGTATTTAACCCTTTCTCTTCCTGTGTTTCTCAAGTACAGTGTTATAGTACTGCATATATATGCAGAAGAGGGAGTTACAGGGTTAAGAGTAAAAATTACAACAAGGGGGGGGGAGTCTAACTTGCACATTTAGATGAAGAGTTAGGCGATTTCACAATTATGTATATAATTTAGCACAATTCTATATTGTCTCAAGGAATCTAGATTATCAAATTCTATAATGGACAGTTATGTTGTGAGCTTTGGTGGTCAAAATAGCCTATTAGTTCAACGGTTGTGTCAAACCCAAAAAATGGTGGTGAATCATTTAGGCCTTTTTCACGTGAGCTATTTCGGTACAGCCGACGGCACAGCCACAAATACTCTGCGTGTTCCACTATTAAAAATGCATGGTGACTTCAATGGTGCTTATCCAACAGATTTAAAATATCACTGATGGGGACTCCACTGATATCATACCCCAGATCTTTCCCGCCATGGAAGATAAGTGAGTTGGGACGGACGCTATACTTGTATATATTTATAGAGAGCTGTGACCTGTTGAAATGTCACTTACTGGGAATCTTTCCAGTGTGGAACAAACATATCAGTATCCATAGTACAACATACATGGAGGTGCAGACTGTATATGCTGTAAATAAAGTACACGTATATATCAGCTTGCATGCTTCCTCTTTTGAGAGGAACTTCTCCATCGTGATAAAATGTTGTATAACCGAAATTATATTTAACATTATTTAGAATTACCCTCTCCCTCCCTCTCTCTCTCTCTCTCTCTCTCTCTCTCTCTCTCTCTCTCTCTCTCTCTCTCTCTCTCTCGGAGTTATCCCTCTATCATTTTCTATCTCCCTCTCTATCCCCTTCCCTCTATCACTTTGGATCTCCGTCTCGACTTTCGATCTCTCATTCTCTGCTCATTCGCTGTACACCTGTGTCCTTTGCATTTCCTTCTCAGACTTTCTCTCTCATCACATGTATACACATGCGAAGGACTACACTACAGTTACAGGTTGTTCTCTATCATCCGCAGTGGATCCCCCGCTATCGTCACCAGGATCCAACGTTGACACCTGGCAGCCTGTCCCACCCCACCTCCCCTTGTGGTCACCACCTACCTGGCTCTCGGCCAGGCTCCTCTGGATCACACGAGCATATGTAAACAACATGTTAAACAACAGCTGGCACTCGGTGGATCATGATAGAGGGACTAAAAATACAACCCTTATTCAGTTATCGAGACTCGAGTCATAAAAAGTAAAGATGTGCGTGGAAGTCTCTTACGAGTGTGCATTAACTTTTTTTTAAAATATTGTATGGTTTTTTAAAAAAAAAGTGATGGGGAATGAACATATTGTACTATCAATGACGATATCAGGAGTTTGGTTTGACAACTGTACATGTATATTTTGGCATTTGGGTGCTCATAGAATATGCTAACCTAACATGCACCTATAGTCCACTTGGCCTCTTCGGCCAATTTTGGAAATACATTCCCTACACAAAATTCGGCCGAAGAGGCCCGGTGGACTATAGGTATAAGTAGTTACCTGCACTCAAAAAGATGTAATTTGATCTGTCCAAAATGTTGAGAGAAATCTATATTTTAGTTACTCTATGCCCACAATCTATATCAGAATGACTTCTATGGTAGCCTTTACTTATAAGAGAGAGTTAAATCGTGTAATCATAAACGTATACATTATAAATATATAGATCTATACATTCCAATCAATAGTGCCAAATCGGGTCTGTCCCTAGTCGTGTCCAATGCCACATATCTGAAAGGCTGTGGATTAAAAAACATGGGATGTTTTGGTAACAAGTAACTCTATTGAATCCTGTAATATGTTAACGTCCTATCGATTCTATTCATAAGATGTGACAGTTTGGCACATTATGAATTTGAAGAAAGTTCCACATCACTCTCTAATTAAACACATATGTCCCATATCGATTTCAAAGTTTTTATGTCCATGGCTAATGATCACCAAAATACCTGTGCCCCCATGTTGGATTCAGAGGTCTCAACCAATACACCACTGTAAGTGTAACATTGATCAAATGGCAACACTCACATCAGGCTTCACCTCTCACATGCAGTCAGGAATATGGATAATCCATGGGTCAATATGACAAAATGATTCACTCACCTCTATGATCCTCCTGTGTCTGCACAGAATGCTGATGGGGAAGGGAATTCCTTCCTCCTGGTTCTCCTGGAGGTGATAGAGGTGTTTGAGGTGGAGGCTGAGAGTCTGGAGGAGTCTGTGGGTGGTGTATATTGGGGAGAGGTGTTAGCTACCTCTCACTCACTGTGGTGCCAGCCTGGCTCCTTCCACCTCCTATATACCACTACTGCTGCTGCTGCTGGATGGGGCAGGAAGAATGGGCCCTACTCCTCCAGGGTTGTTATATACTATGGAGGCTGTTGCTGTTCTAGCTGTATCAAGTACAAACTTCCTCCTCCTGGGTCAGTGCCTCCTTTTGCCTGAAGACTGGAGGAGTGTCAGTAGCTTGGTTGGTGCCTGTGAGAGTACTGGAGGAGTGTATTCAGGGGCTGTCAGTACCACTTTATGCCTGCTGGAGGAGTCACTGTGCTGCTGTGTTGTGATGGCTGGGTTCCTGCTGCCTTTAATAGGCCTCTGTCCCTGGAGGTGGGTTAGCTGGGTGGGTGGGGGTGTGGGTGGGAGGCACCCAGAACTCCCCAGGGCCCTGCTAAGGTGTGCAAGAGGAGGAGTCCAACCTGTGGCGTGGAGGTTCAGGTGTGAAGAAGAAGCCTAGTGTGAAGTTAGATGCAGGTGAGACCTAACACATGCATAAACTTCTACTTGCCAGCAACTACTAGTACTACTCCTCCAAGTACTAAGGATAGAGGACTGGGCTCACTCCAAGCCCGGTCACAAAGTTAATACCACTCCCTGTAGGCACAAGAGGAGACAGGGGATAGTGTGCTCAGGTGCTGGAGAAGAAGAGCTGCCACCACTACCGCCTTACTACTTGTACTCCTTCACAGTGGGCCCTCTGCCTCTGTCTGTCCCTCACCGATTGAGCCTGATAGAAGGTACGGGGGGTTGGCAGTGGGGGTGAGGAGTACAAGCTGGGGGTGGGCGGGGAATGCTGTGGTTGGGTTGGCTGCTGGTGGATTGGGGGGGGGGGGGGGGTGATATATGGGTGGGGGGAGCTGCGGCTCACGGGTCGAGTTTTGCCTTAAGTGTGTGGATTGGTCGCGTGCGCGGTGGCGGACCGCAGTTCGTACTAGTAACGTCCGCTCCGCCCCTTGACGGCACAGGGGCCGACATGGTGGGGACAAGAGGGGTAGAGGAGGCGTCAAAACCAGAAGGGCATTTCTCAATAATTCCTATGCTCATCAACATAATTGAAATTTGATCTTCAGAGGTCAAAAATAACAGAGGAGAGATGGGTTGATTTGGACACTGAACATTGAACATGTACCTGAGAGAGCACCGAGGAGACAGAACTGGAGAAAGGTCATTCAATTAGAGAGACAGGTAGGGATAGAGAGAGAGAGAGAGAGAGAGAGAGAGAGAGAGAGAGAGAGAGAGAGGGAGAGAGAGAGAGATAGAGAGAAATAAAGAGGCAGGGGGGCAGAGGCAGAAATAGAGGCAGGGGGTCAGAGAGAGAGAGAGAGAGAGAGAGAGAGAGAGAGAGAGAGGGAGAGAGAGAGAGAGACTCAGACAGACAGAAGGGAGGGGGGGGGTTGAGAGGGGGAGAATACAGATGAAAAGATATAAAAATGTAATGCAAAATTGAGATGAACAGATATTCAATAGATAGATATAATACACAATGTCGACCAAAGGATTTGAACAGCCAGAGAGAGGTACACTTTTGGAATGAGTCTGCATTATCATACAAAGGACTAAGGACCCGTACAGGTATGTTAATATGGCAATGTGAGACCTGGCCTGGGGATGTCCACTACCTCCAAGAAAATGTCAAAAGCTGGATGATTTATGGCATGTACAATCAATTATTGTTCACGATAAATGCTCCAAGGTGGCACTGGGAGAGACACGGCCCCCCTCCCTGCCCCATGAGCGGCCAATCACAGCAAGCTCGGCACTGTTCGGTAATTGAATGAGAACACAACTCGCTGCTGGAAATTAAATAATGTTTAATCAACCAAACCATAACCGAACAATGTAGTACGTCAATTAATAACTGGAGATTAAACATGTGAGCCAGGCCTCACACAATAAACCTGGTGAATAAATGAACCTTATTCTAGAATGTATAGCCTAATTTGAATTAGCATTGAAACACATCATAGAATACAGCACAATACAAATATGTTACTTGGTGAACCAGGATCAAAGGGTTAACACAGCCTGGCCTATACCTCACCCTACCCTTTTAAATTATAAGAAAAATAAGGGCGTGGCGGGTGGGCTCAAAAAGACATGTTACCTGGACGGTTTCCCAACTGAAAGTGGTGAAACAAAGGAATGAGCGGGAAATACAAAAGGGATCATGTGACATACCATCATGCATATTCATGTAACGAGAATGTAAACTCTAGGTGGCAGCAGTGGGCCCCACTCAATTACTAGCGCATGATGCATGCCCGGCAATTGAATGAGAACACAACTCGCTGCTGGAAATTAAATAATGTTTAATCAACCAAACCATAACCGAACAATGTAGTACGTCAATTAATAACTGGAGATTAAACATGTGAGCCAGGCCTCACACAATAAACCTGGTGAATAAATGAACCTTATTCTAGAATGTATAGCCTAATTTGAATTAGCATTGAAACACATCATAGAATACAGCACAATACAAATATGTTACTTGGTGAACCAGGATCAAAGGGTTAACACAGCCTGGCCTATACCTCACCGAAGCCTTTGGCTAGGGCAGCTGTAACCGTGGACTGGAACAGGTCTTTCGGAGCATATTTGTGCACCGCATCAGAGGTCCATAACCCGTGTTCTTTCACATCCTTTAGGGTAGCCCCTCCATGGGCCGCGGCCTGGGAAGCTCCCCTCCGGATCCCATGCAGGCTATACCCCACCGCGCCTTTGTACCCTGCTTTGATGAGTCCCTCTCGCAGGATAGTCTGTAGGGCCGGGGCAGTCACCGGTTTGTACGTGTCTGCCCATACAAAGGCCGGGAAGTGAGAGGGAGCCGGGACCAAGTATTTCATAAACTGATACGATCTGACCGGGCAGTGTCGGGCCCCTTCAAGCAAACGTTGTATAGGCAGGATGACCGGGGGGTCGGAGCCCGTGGTGGTCTTAGAACTCCTAATGAATACTAACAGACCCCCGTCCACTTCCTTGATGTCACCCCTTAGAATCCCATGTCCCTCATCCCAAGGGCTCCGTACACACATATTAGATCCTCGGAGGAAGCAGAAGTACCCAATCAATAAGGCTGCCTTCGCCACCATGCCCTTAAGCCCCTGAGTGTCTAAGAAATCAGCGACCAGCGCCATCATTTTAGGAGTGATAGGCGGGGCTGGGCGGGGAACATGGCTAGACGTCCTTGTAACACCAGTTAGCATGTCTTTTACCATTCGTGACTCAAAAGCTAGATCCGTCCCTCCTAAAGTTAGGACTAAATGGCGGGCGCCGGAGACGTAGTTTCGTACTGAAGCTGGGGACTTCAAGGCATTTGCTTTGTACTGGATATACATGCACACGTCATCAATGGCGGGGTTCAGGACCGACACTCCATACGCCTGGCAGAATCCGTAGTAGTCTTGGTACTGCTTCATTTTGTTCCGCTCGGTAGCCTCGGTCACGGCGCGCCTCCGCGTCTCTAACATTTGGTCATACATAGGTAGTCCATACCATGCTGAAAACAATAAGTCACACGTATTAGTCTACACTCACAAGCCTTCAGTAAAGAAAGGTAGGCTGATGTCTGGGATGATCCGCTGGAGCCCCTTTTCTCTCACTAGGCGATCAGCAACCACTCTATGACCCACTCCCAATGACATTCGGGAGAGAGCGTCAGCCAATACCATGGTTTCTCCTGGGGCATGGACAATTGTTATCCTAATGTCACGGGCTGCGGCATATAGCCATATTTCTCGAGCGCATGACGCCAATATAGGTTCAGTTGTGCGACCGGTCGAGAGAGCCGCCACTGCCCCGGTGTTGTCACCCACTACGATGAATTCATACCCAGTTGGTTCAGTAGGGCCAAGATGGCGGATCGCTGTAACCATATTCATGGCCTCCAACAAAGTGATATGGTGATTTTTACCAACCACTGGGTCCCACTTATATTCATCCGGGTAGGTGGTCTCATAATAATGTGTCTCTGACCAGGCGCCCCCCCCTTCCAGACAGCTATCGCATTCCAGCTTCCACTGGGGGCGTCTGTCTCGGATGAAATGCACACCATTGGTGGTCTCGGCATGTCTCTTGAACCACTGTAGATCCTTACGGCATTCGGCACTTACTGGAACCGGGTTCATGCTGTTTGCTAATCTCAGCAGCGCCAGGACACGCGCCATAAATCTCCTGGCGGGGGGGAGACACGTGGCTATGTGGAATAATTTACCACATAACTCCTGTATTGTCCTCTTTGTCACCCAACGTTTGGTATCCCATGCAGTGACTTCTTCAATTACCTCTTGTAACTTGTCTTTAGGGATAGTGATCGTCATACTGAGAGTGTCTATTTCATAACCCAGCCATACAATATTTGTGGTTGGGCGGACTGTTTTCTTCGGTGCGAGCTGCAAACCCAGTTCTTCATTCACTTTCTCGAAGTACTGTAGCGACTTCTCCCCTTCTTGTATCGTGGATGAGACTGAGGCGTAGTCGTCGATATACGACAATACTTGATGGCGTTGCTGCTTCATGATATAAGCCAATGCTAGAGACACCCTCTGCATGTGTGAGCTTGAACTCCTACATCCGAAGGACGGTGACAGGTCAAAGTACATGAGTCCTTTGTGTCGTATGCCTGTAAGTGGCAAGTCTAGGACGTCCGTTTTTAACTGTCTGTAGGCATTCTGGAGGTCAGCCCCCCATATGACGCAACCTGTACCATGCTGTTTGACAAGGCTAACCAGATCTGTTACATGAGGCAGCGAGTATTTCATATACCTCCCTTGGAAGACGTTCTTCAGGATGCCAGTATTCACCGCGTTCTTGTCAGGATGTGACAGATCAACAATTATCCTTCTTTTCGATGAGCCTTTTTTCTCAATTGTCATGAGGGGGCTTACCTGGCACCATGGGGTAAAGGGGGGGTCAGTGAAAGGACCTATTAAGGTCCC
The DNA here is from genome assembly GCA_949317995.1 of Acholoe squamosa. Classification (NCBI taxonomy): domain Eukaryota; kingdom Metazoa; phylum Annelida; class Polychaeta; order Phyllodocida; family Polynoidae; genus Acholoe; species Acholoe squamosa. The sequence continues at coordinate 62,918,986 of OX439040.1, forward strand.
TCTGCTCAACTCCTCCTGTATGAATGCATCAATATGTGATGGGTATTCCATGGCTGATGTGTGATTTTCAGTCGCCGGAGTTGGTGGTGAGTCACCGGTGAAGGAGCTCGGCCAACCATAGGTCAAATATTTCACTATCTCCGCGTCATGGTATTGATTTAAATGATGTTTCCATGCCTGGAGATTGAATTTGTCATTTAGTGCGATTCGCGCTCCCAAATAGTTTGGCAAAGCAGTTGCTCTGATTGCATGGTATTTCGCCATCAATTCAGGATACGCGTCGCAGGCTTCTTTTGTAGGATGAGGCCACATGGCGTCCAACATTGGGGCGTATTCCTGTGGGGTGAGCATATGGGTCACCATTGGTTTATGTTGTGCCAAGTTAACTCCACCAATAGGTTGTGTATGGCGATGTTGACTTGTAATATCATCTCGATCCACCATACCATCCGGGGCCTGTGTTGTATTGCCATTTGCTCTACTACTCACAGTTTCTTGGTTGGCCGTGCAGGCATTATTGTGGCCTGACAGGCTCCAGTGGTCATCACTCACACCTTCTATAGGGCTCTTACTGCCGACCCTTTGACCCAGTGAACCTAGGCCATCGGTGAGTGCCACTACATCATTTACACGCTGGGTTACACAAGTATCATATACACAAGAGACATCCAACTCCGATATATTCATACAATGATTTTGTTCACGAACTCTACATGGGATGGGGGTGCTATGAAATGCCGGACATCCCATTTCTACACTGGAGGGAGTCACAGCGACCGAGAGATCCGATACATTGGAATCAACGTTATTTAGATCGTAAGTAGCATTACCTCTGGTCTTAACCTGTGTACTGTCACTTGATTCCCTTGTTGCGGGAGTCTGTATTTCCATATTCACTGATGAGTCAATAATGCTTTGATCTGTATTAAATGAATCATAATCTACTAATCCAACCGATGGTTGAATGCTATGAGGATAGATGTCTGGATCCAAAATTAGATCATTGCGGACATTGGGTACTTCATCAATGACAGAATTAAACCCATGGGCTCCTGACAATAACTCTATTGCCGAGGATACCTCTGATTGGCTGATGTAACTATGCCCCTGCCCCCCCGTGTCAGAGATATCGCTAGATTCACTGTTCACTGAAGAGACATGCACTGCATCATCACTCCCCCCGTCTACACATGAGTTATTCCGACCCTGAGCAACTAGCGACATACCGACACGGCCTTTGGCCGGTGATAGGGTTTCATTTGATTGGCCACCATCACCCACTTCATCAGCCTGCCCTGTGGTACTGCCTTCATCGTCGCTGTCAGAAAAATTCATGTAGGCCGAGGCAATGTTGGACCTGTCAAGATGACCATTTTTTACACTACACACCTGAGTACATGTGTCAAATCTCACCACTTTTATGGGTTGATTCGGAACCTGAACCAATACATGATTTGAATCATCGTTCTTTTTAACCAATATACCCCGGGGTTTAAATGGGGCATTCACCTGATCAATATTAGAGCTCTGATCGATATCGCTAACATTGGCTAATGCACTCGAGTTATTGACAGAATCAAAAATGTCACCTTCATGACTGTCCACAAATGTCCGACGACTTACTGACCAGTCGCCGGACGCACTCCGTTTTTTGAACCTCCTTTCCCTGTTAGACCATAGCATGACGATCTTGGGTGTCGCTTAGCTTTGCAGACGCTCACTAAGCAATTTGAGCATAGATGGAGGCGGCGTTGGCCATTCTCGACGTGGTGATCATTCTCTTGGCACTTTCCTTCGTTGAACGCCTTGCATGGAGGACCGGCTCTAGCCACCTTGACCTTCTCCGGTAGCTCACACACGTCGCCCCTCTTGCCGTAGGGTGTGACCTCAGCATCCTTCGCCCCTGACGGTGCCGTACTAGTAGTTTTAGTCCCGCCGTTACGTATGGCATTGGTCTTGGCATCAAGCCAGGTGCCCTTCCTGGCTTTTTCAGACCTACTTATCCTTATGTCGTATGTCTTGTCCCATGTCACTCCTGATTGCGGGAGCAATGTTGATGCTATCAGGGACTCACTCCAGCCGCGGACGTCAGGCCAGTGGTAATTGACCGTATCCTCTGCTATATCCATGGCATGCTTGAGGTAATATTGCTTATATGGGACAGGAGTGGTTGCTGAATCGTATATCCTCAATAATCCGAACATATACTCCGGGAACTCGAGGTCAGCGAGAGTAGTGGGCTCCATGCGATCACCCCTAGTAATATGGGCGTGGGCAAACAAAGGGTTAGTCTTACCCGATTTTGCCACCGTAGCTTTCATAAAGTCAGCCAGGTGGCGTTGCATATCGTCCGCCGCAGTCGCTGGTCCTAATCCCAAATGTGCCTGAATTGTCGGGGGTTGAAATGCCTGCTGCTGCATACCCATATGCTGGGGGAACATATTGTTCACGGTTGGTTGGGTATGGTGCCCTACACCGAAGGGGTGTTGGAGTGTTGGTGGGGCTGCCGGCTGTCCGATCCCGGGTGGGAGTCCTGGTAATACGGCAGGCTGTGCCGCTGGTAATCCAAATTGTAACTGCTGGAGTGGATTTACCTGCCCCGGTGGGACTTGAGCCTGGACTTTCTGCTGGGAATTCTGGTTGGTTTCTAGCATGGTCATCATGCGGTCCACCTTTTCGTTCATCGAGGTAACCTTCGCGTCATTCTCAACACGCCATTTTTTAAATTGGCGCTTTGACAATTTGTCCTTATGTTTACTTTTCGAGCGTCCCACCTCTTCACTCATGACTGCGGTAAGTATTACAGGAGAACTTTACCTATACTAGTGGTGCAGAGAGGGTTGCTCCTTGGTGAGTTCCAACCGTGGACGGCCGGCTCAAAAAGACATGTTACCTGGACGGTTTCCCAACTGAAAGTGGTGAAACAAAGGAATGAGCGGGAAATACAAAAGGGATCATGTGACATACCATCATGCATATTCATGTAACGAGAATGTAAACTCTAGGTGGCAGCAGTGGGCCCCACTCAATTACTAGCGCATGATGCATGCCCGGCAATGCACCCAGCCACCCCAAGATGGCCGTGCACCTAACGAACCCTGCGTCCCCCTCCCCCCTCCCGCCCCTGTCCAAGTGCCACAGCCTGGTGGATCCGCCCACAGGTGGTGGATCCCATAGTCTCCTTGGCCGCCGCAGGTACTTTATACATTGAGTCCATGGTATAAAGTGTAGGCCTTCATCGACCTGACCCTCAGGCCTTACTAACGTCTATAATGTGCTGTAGTTATCAATATTATGTGTATGGAAGCAGTTCCGGTAACTCATCGAACGTGCATTCATTTGCTTTATGAGACTTGTCGACTCTACATGTTTGAGACACCTCTGTAAAATAAAAACAAACAAAAAAAGAAGAAAACAATCAACCTACATAGGTCGTCGTGAAAGGCCGTGAATGAATGGTTATAATGATATACGGAATCTAAATGAGATATTTAACTTTTTTACGGTGTGTTCTATGTCACCATTGCAAAGGGTGTGTGTGTGTGTGTGTGTGTGTGTGTGGGGGGGGGGGGTCTTTGTGTTCCTCTATATGTTCCATACAAAAACAGTGACAAGGAGGGTGGGTGGGTCCTGAAAAATGTGTAAATACCGGTGACATAATTGTTGACCGCTCCCTTAAGGCCACTTCAAAGAAAGAAAACTTTTCTCATCACCATTCATGACAATGAGGAGGTAATGTGTTTGTTATTACCTTTATTTCTTAAACAGTTAATAGGGAACTAAATCTATGCATTATCTATGAATTCATGTAAGAAAGAGGCTTTTTGAAAGCATACACATATGGTTATCATTGATATTTTAAAATTGTGAAAATTGTTATAATCAATAACTGCATCCCTGAGACCTTCGGCTTTATTTGATACCCGAATTGACTACCTTTGAACATTTTATAATGTAATTTCAACTGAGAATTTTACATACATTACATTCATTTATATTATATCAAAATTTAAGCTATCGGAATCTCAGTGAGTTTGAGATGTTATGATTTTGAAGAGCATTTTGACGACTTTCAATATGGATGGCCCATCCCTTTTTATGATTATGTCGCTTTATTGTTGCATGAAGTGCCCATTGGCCCATTGAAAGAAATTCGGAGAGTTATCCTAGGAGAATTCCTTGAATACCACTCTAAAATGTGTTTAAAGTAAAACACAATTTACCTTAACACGTTTTGGTAAAACACATTTTCATCATCTAAACTCTTTTCCTAAAACACTTTTACTATTTTCCTGCAAGTGTTCAGGTTTATAAAAGTCTTTTAATACTTGGTTCTAATCCAACTCACTAGGTGGTAAGGGCCACCTATGATGGTACTACTGTAGCATTCATATAGACACAAATGTCTGAATTTATATATAAATGATAATGATACACAACATCCTGATAGAACATAACTTTGACACTTTATCTTAGAATCGATTTGTAAAAGAAATGTCTAAAAAATACCTTCTCATTACCTTGATTCCAATGTCACCCATGGATGATAAACACCCATTTTGTAACATTCAGTATTAATACATACATCCCAATCCTAAACTGACTGACTAGCTGGGAGGCGTGGCGCAGTCAGTAGCGCGTCCGCTCATGGGCCGTAAGGTCGTGGGTTCGGTTCCCGGCCCGGCCGGGGCAAGGTGGTGGTTCCAAGCGTCGCCGTAAGGTGTCGTTTGAGTTCCTCCCTGATCTGGCTAGGCTGTGCTGGAAAGTCTCTCGGCGGTCATGGCAGACAAATGACTTAAAACAGGCCTGTCCATCTCTCACTATGCCTATGTAGTGACAGATGTTAAAGAACCATTGCCTTGGTAAATGTGTAGGGGCGTGCTTTCTATCTTCCCGTAGATTCGGTCACCATCATCCCCCTCCCCATTAGACTAGGGTCTGGGCAAAAACGCCACAAGGGTAATCTCACTTCGGTGTGGATACAACCCACGGGACCTCTAACCCTTGAGTGAGGAAGGCACAAGGTGAGATAAAATTCGAGCAGGAGCTGACTTACTAACTCTGTGCAACAAAGTATTTGAACTCATCTTGACTGTAGGCCCAGCCTGGTTAGGACAGAATCAATGTTGATAACTGGATTATCAAAATTCATCAACTTGCTATCAACATTGATTCAATATTCTCTAGTTGCAAAGAGACAGCAATATGCGGTAGAAAGGACTCACTAAACCTAAAACTGAGACCATGGGATTATTAGGAAAATGAAATAATAGCAAGGACGTTAATTTGCCTGAAACTCATATTTATCACTTTCTGAACCTAAACATGTTATTCTCAGAATCATTTTTACTCTTTTTTCAATCAAAACACTTTTGGAAAAAGTGTTAAGTGTTTTGCCCAAAAAAGTGTTTCACAAATTGTTATAAGAAAGTGTTTTAAATATGGATAAAAGTTTTTAAAAACTAACACCTTTTTAGTGTGTAGTTGATAATATATTAGAATATCCAGGAAGCAATATCTCAGATGATGTGGACAGTCTTTCAGGAAAAGTAAAGTGATGAGGAGATGTGTAACAATGCCATATGTCCTCAAATAAAATGAACTCATGCTCGGAAGTGTATGAAGTATAAAGGTCAAATTCCAGAACGCGAAAAATGGGCCTAGAATCCTTGTGATTTAAGATATCTACAGACCTGAAATCGTATTGTTATTAAATGTAACAAGGATTGATAATGCAGCACCTGATTACCAAATCTCACTGCTAGCCAATATTTTACAGTACATCTCTGTGATTTGATTCTATTGCTGCTTTTGGCCACTGGTTCTCTGTAATTCTATTGCTGCAATTGGGCAGTAAATCATTGTGAAATACATCACTTAGCTGGGAAATCATTACCTGAGCCAAATTCACAGAGATTTCTGACCTTTTCTGTGGAAAATGTCAAAAAACCTTTGATGTGTTCCCCTCAATGAAAATCAAGACTTAGCCAGTATAGGCCTTCTTTAGATGATATTGCCCTCCGGCTAAGGAACTTTGCATACATAATATGACAATGATTCTAGGGCCATTTTCGCGTTGTTGAATTTGGCCTTAAAGATTAAAGGGAAACAGCACCCTATTTTCATTATAGCATATTTTGATAACCATTATATAAAAAATAGATTCTGGCAAAGTTATAGAAATATTTGTCACTATAGAGGAGAGCAGCAGGTTCATCTGATGCATCTAATGATGTCACAATTGACAAAATACATCTGGTGCTGCATTGTTTATACATAAAGGGTTTTACAATGTGTGGTTTGGTTATAATACTTAAGTGCCCTCCATCATGATATTTCATGGGAAACTTCTGTAGGGTCATTTGGTGATGCTGTCAACAGAGTAAATAAATCCTGCTAGAGGAAGAGCTACAAAGAGCATCTAATTGAATCTCACCAGTGCTATGTAAGCTCGACTGGGATGCATTTTGCCCGATGGTGACGTCATCAGCAGGTCGATTCATAAAAATTCACGACATAGAATTGCAATTTTCGTCAGGATCCAAAGGTCATCTAAGGAGGGCTAATTCAGTGGAAAACTGACATTTCTACTAATTTCTAATGTTAAGTATATGTAACACAGGAAACGCATTACCATTTAAAAAAGGGTCATCTTCTATCTCTATAATGATTGCTTCTAAATGCATCATATGGTCACTTATAGGTCGTCAGTTTTTATGAATCGCCCTCCTGCAGATACATCAAATAAGCTTGCAGCTCTCCTCTATAATAACAGATATTTCACAAATTATGTCGGAATCTTTTTTCTTTGGTATAAATGCTATGTAAATACACCATCATGAAAATAGGTTACTGTTTCCCTATGGTAGAGGTTGCAGTGGTGCACCGTGGTGATAACACAAGATATAGGATGAACGGACTGATCGGAACTATGACATCATGCAGTAAGCAAGTAAACTATAGGTGGCAATATGATTGATTATACCAATATAGATGCAATGGTTTATCGTATCGCCCCGGGTGTCAGTGTGTTCATCGTGTTATTTTCAAACCACTTTAAAAGGTTATGTCAGCGTTTTCATTATTCCTCTGCAGTTGAAATTGGAGGATTTGGGGTTAGGCGGTGCATATACACATATTTTCTGTTGTCACCAATACGGTATATTGAAAGGAATTTGAGAATTTCCAAACCTTTTGACAGACCTGCTCAGCAACCTATTGCATCTCGTTTTACTTAACAACATGAAGTGTCCATTGCCATTTTCACTTCCATTCCCTGGCATTATATCATTGATGTAATCATATATCTACCATTTCCTGGCATACATGGAATCTTAATCATATATCACCGATACCGATAACTTTAAAGTCTTTTGAAAACTACTTATCTTACCCTATACAATTAACTATCACACAATGCACACAAAACGTGTTACACGTATAAAACCTCCACAATTTGCATACATGTATATGGCTTATATCAGGGACGATTTAGATAAGAGATCATAGCTCAGAATACCCACCACTCCATTGTGAACAAAGAACAGGCAATATGTGCTCTTCTCTATTGCATTTTGTCCGCAGATGTGCAATTGATGATATGAAGCTTCAATTACTGAGTTGTTGACAATTGGTTGCTTTAACATATCTTGGTATTTGAATACCTTCATTCAGGAAATAGGAGGAGGTTGTTGGTGCTCCGATAATGTCCATGTAAACGGACTTACTGGGCAGTAGCAATGTTTTGAAATTTGTTTCCAGTCAATGTACTCGGTATGCAAAACTGCATGCAATTGCGTTAGAAACTTAATAGAAATGGTGCGTTTGAACCGGTTTGAACTGTCTCAAAGTATCAATGGAATAAGGACATGCAAATTGAAGGCGTGTGATTCTAGAAAAAAGAAGGAAAAAAATGCCGGTTATTTCATCAACAACTTTCTGTTTTTATTTCTCTGAAACAGTTTTGTGTCTACCCCATGTACATATAGGTTTTATGTATTCAAGTCACATTTCTTCCACAAGAAGAGAGGGAATGTTCTTTCTAGGAGTTCGTGGAAAAGGAGAGGGATTTGAAAGGAGGAACGGGAACTGGATGTTGCCTTTGACTATACAGAGACCGGGGTGTAGTTCACAAAAATGAGCTATGCATTTATTATCGTTCTATTAAAAAAAACAAAAACACTTTTATGTTTAGGTTTTCCCCATGATGATGTTTATCGGAGTGTAGATAGCATGCTGTCACACATTTATAGTACTCATTTTTACCATTAAGATAACCCTTTAAAGACAGGGTTTAATGTATGTTTTTTTAGTTAGTATACACCAAAGAAGCAACAGTGGGATAATAGTGTGGCATGCACCAGTGCATCATGCTCGCCTTTTAGGAGTGGACCATCTTCGTGTTATAGACAGGATGCTTTCATGCACCCGCGAGTTACTCACCAATGATAAAATATAAAATGTCATAATAAATCAAACGACTGCATTTGGATCATATCTATTGACTGCATGCACATGTACTGGTACGTATATATACAAACCCCTATGTTTATCTTACAGCGATAACATTGAAAAGGTCGACATAAACATTCCATTTCATCAACTATATATAAAACTTGGTTTGTTTTGTGAATTATGCCGATTCCACCATATGTGCGACTCCCACGATGTTGTGTAAATATGTTACTCCTTATGGTGTACATATGATTTGTATAATTTCCAAAAACAAAGTTCCAAACAACTGGACTTTAATATCCGAATCCTTCCAAACTCTCACTTGCCTATAGACTCCTTTTCTTTTATACTCTGCCCAGTGTGTAATCCCCGTGTAGTCTTTCTACTTCTCCATCCCTCCCTTCTATGCAGAAATTAGATACCAAGTTCTCTGTTTCAATAATTGCTTGCAGCATTCAAGGTTCTCAATTCTCTGATATTGTATTTGTGATAGTAAACATGAGATACATGGAACATTGGGGAGGGTTTCAGAGAAACAAATGCAGAAAGTTGTAATTTAGAGACAGCATATCGACACCCCGCGACATGGCAGTTGTTCGGCTACCCGACACTAGGTGGCAGACCTGTGTCCGTTTAAGGGAGGTAAGTAGTAGCAAGACTAGATTTGGCGACGAGTGACTGAGCCCGTGAGTGAGTGAGTGAGAGAAAATTTGGCTAATCAAAGAAAAACAATGAATCAACACTCCATATACCTAACCTAGTAATCGGCAATCTGCATGCAATAGCCACTTCGGGATGAAACTTCTCTTCAAAGTCGCTCAAAACAGCTTTACTCGAAGGCATTCAAGAGGCCGTACCCGGGGCCATACATAGGGCCTCAGATATCCCGTTCCTCCTGAAATCGCGTTCACACAAAAACTGGGGGGTCGCCCTCACCCGGGCATTTGACATAAATCTATTTGCATTCGTGCTACTTTTGTTTGAAAACTAGCAGGACTCAAATAGGAGGATGGGCTGGGGCATGACGGTAACGTATTTGACAAATTGTCCTCAATATATATATATATATATATATATATATATATATATATATATATATATATATATATATATAGATAAATGTTAAATGAATATTTTGTAGTTATATGGTGTGTGAATGGAGATAAAAGAAAATATTTTTTTTGACATTGAATAGAATAATATCAAAATCGGCTACATGGAATTTCAGTAGCAACAAGAATGATAAATTAGATGACTCTGACATGAGAAAAGGGTCTTAGTAGAGCCCTGTGTGTCTGCGCAGTGGTCGTCTTCCTGTTAGGGTCTAGAGGCCCGGATGTGGCTGGATCCTGGGGAGTCCTGATACACTCCTTGACACATTCCCATCCTCCAGCACCCAGTGTCAGGTCCCACACAAACCTCCATGAGTATAGCTTGGGGTAACTGTCCAAATAGACAGCATAAGCTGTAACTCTATATCTAGTCCTGTAAGGAGCACAGAGTACATTTATGCATCATGCTCAGTGTCGTCATGATACATGAATGCAAATAACTCGGCAGTGCTGCACCAGTGCCTTAGGCCTATGACAACCCAATACAAACATAACTATGGGTTTGGTAAACTCATAAAGGTCGTAGACATTAGAGACCAATGCAGTAGTGGGGCTTACAGAAGTGCTGTATTATGGGTGTGGACCACTAAAATCGACATGGTGACATGGGCTATTTTAGGCTTAGTGACATGAGACATGGACAATTTCTTAAAATTGACATGGTGACATGAGCAATTTCTTAAAATTGACATGGTGACATGACCATTTCTTAAAATTGACATGGGGACATGGTCATTTTTTAAAATCGACATGTGACATAGGGGACCCCCCATCCACACCCCCTGTATTGGCACTTCTCAAAGGAACATGAAGCTGGAGGCTTCAAGAGGCCCTTGAAGGGCAAGATGTCTTCCTGACATGGGGGTGCGGGCAATACTTGGCTACATCTGCACCCCATGACCTCTCGCCAGTGTATGTCAATCTTGTGGTTGGAAGGATTGTAAGTGTCAAGGACATTACACTTTGTCAATGATACTCCATTCTAAAGGTGGCCATTTTTGTCATGTCAAGTGTGAAGAAAGAATTGTCCTATTATCTACGACATGCTACCTACTAGGGTATTTTTTATTCCATCAACTAGCTATGTGTGCATACCAACTCGATTTTGCTACTACATATACATGTACCACTATAATTATCAGCAACGTTGGCACCTTCCAGTGAGATGTAGGCAAACAAATATAATCTAATTAAATAAACCACAAGGAAGTATATATACTTCATAAAAAAAAGTGATTTACTAAAACATGCCTTATATGAATCCTTTTGGTTCTCATTTGTGTTCCTACCGGACAGAGATTTAGTTGTTCTTGAAATGACCTTGTGATACCTGGCTGATGATTGCCTATAAACCTCTACAAACCTGTTGACCTGTCGATGATGTAGAGACCCATAAAAGCATCGCTTGAGATCAAGTGTACTCAGAGTGTACATGATGTATACTTTCAGGTAGAAACTTGTTTTTGCATGGGGTTTGCATGGTTTCACATGTCATCATCAAATAAACATATTCCCTCGATTTTTCTGGTGAAAGTAGTTCTACGGCGTGGGGCAGTATCCCGGGGCAGTATCACTAGGGTAGTTGTCCTTTCAAATTCTATAAGAAGAGAGGGATGTTATCATGGTTTGATCGTTTCCCATAGTACTAGTGCTTTATATTACTGCACAATCCTGAAAGTGTACACTCTGAGAGTGTCTACAGACCTGTTGATGATGTAGAGACCTGTTGACGATGTACAGACCTGTTGATGATGTAGAGACCTGTTGATGATGTAGAGACCTGTTGATGATGTAGAGACCTGTTGATGATGTAGAGACCTGTTGACGATTTACAGACCTGTTGATGATGTACAGACCTGTTGATGATGTACAGACCTGATGATGATGTAGAGACCTGTTGACGATTTACAGACCTGTTGATGATGTAGAGACCTGGTGATGATGTAGAGACCTGTTGATGATGTACAGACCTGATGATGATGTACAGACCTGATGATGATGTAGAGACCTGTTGATGATTTACAGACCTGTTGATGATGTACAGACCTGATGATGATTTACAGACCTGATGATGATGTAGAGACCTGATGATGATTTACAGACCTGTTGATGATGTACAGACCTGATGATGATTTACAGACCTGATGATGATGTAGAGACCTGTTGATGATTTACAGACCTGTTGATGATGTACAGACCTGATGATGATTTACAGACCTGATGATGATGTACAAACCTGATGATGATTTACAGACCTGTTGATGATGTACAGACCTGATGATGATGATGTAGAGACCTGTTGATGATGTACAGACCTGATGATGATTTACAGACCTGATGATGATGTAGAGACCTGATGATGATGTACAGACTTGTTGATGATGTACAGACCTGATGATGATTTACAGACCTGATGATGATGTACAGACCTGATGATGATGATGTAGAGACCTGTTGATGATGTAGAGACCTGATAATGATGTACATACCTGATGATGATGTACAGACCTGATAATGATTTACAGACCTGATGATGATGTACAGACCTGATGATGATGTACAGACCTGATGATGATGTACAGACCTGATGATGATGTACAGACCTGATGACCTGTTGATGGTGGGCACTTATTTTGTATTTAGTATTATAAACTAAAACACATTTTGAAAACCCTCTATGCATAAACAATGCAGCAGATGATGTATTTGGACAATCGTGACGTCATCACATGCATCAGATAAACTTGCTGCTCTCCTCTACAGTGGCAAATATTTCAAACTGTGCCAAAATCACTTTATTTGATATAAGGGCTATATCAGAATGAGCTTTTATCAAAATAAGATAGTGTTTTCCTTTAGTGTAGCAGACCATTTCCTGCTTGTCATTATCATTCATGATTAATATTCTGGCGAGTTATTGAGCAGCCCTGCTTCCACGTATCAAACAATTCTATGAGATTGATACACCCCAAAGAGGGAGGATGATGTAATAATTCAGAACTGGCTAGTTACTCATTATCAGACGTTTAGACTGAGAAATGACGAAGTCTTGTGGATCATGTGAATCACTGGGTGAAACAATAATTCAGGCGTAGAAATATCCATACGAGGCAATAACATTGCCCCAAATCTCCTACTTCAGAAATGTTGTCTGCGAAAAGCAGCATTCCTATCGCATACCAGATGGATAAGGAATACCTCCACCAGCTTTATACAGCAATACCATATCCCCAAATTAGTTTCATTATGGCAGTGCATGGTGTTAGGGAACGTTCAACAATTACGTCACTGCTTGGGGGGGGTCCTCTATATGTTCCATACAAAAACAGTGACAAGGGGGTGGGTGGATCCTGAAAAATGCTATAATAACAGTGACATAATTGTCGAACGTTCCCTTACTATGAAATAGTAGGAATGTGGGAATGGCGTCTTACATCTGCTTCTAGTTACCCTGTTCTGCAGATCATGTGTCTAAGCTGGGAGAAGGGGAGACACTGAATGTGACATTTCCCACAAGTAAATGTATTGTAGCGGAGTAGCGGGAACGGTAGAGGTAATTCTGGCCGCTCGTCTTCGGCGAGACCCCGCAATAGCAACCTACGCTGTTATCACTGCGCGGAGTTAGGACACATGCGGGTAAACTGCCCCGCCTGGAAAGCAATGGTAGAGGTAGCGGAGACTCGCTCCCCGTCCGGGGCCCCCTCCAAGACAGCTGACAAACAGGCGGAAAACTAGGAACGACCCCAGAAGACAGCCGTTCTGGGGTCGACAGCGAAAGAGATAGGCAAGAGAGACAGCTTATTCCTGGGCACCTGGAGAAGGGTGGTTCCGGCTTGTTGATGGAGGGGAAGATGCGGGGTTGTTCCCTAGGGTGTCTGGTGGACACGGGAGCAGCAGTGAACATCCTCTCTCTGCCTTGGTGGCAAACCAACGGGGAACCAGGTGCTTTGGAAGAGACCACGGAGTCCCTATACTCGGTGGAGGGACGACCGCTGAAGTTGCACGGACGGATACGATCCCAACTAGCTTTGGGTGGGCACGAGTGGGACACCATCTTCGAACTCTCAGACATTAGTTCAGACGCCATATTGGGTGCAGGATTCTTGCGGGAGTCACAGCTGGTAGTGGACCTGGCCGGCGAGTGCTTGTGGCTTAGGGGCAGGAGGGAGGCTCCCATGAGGGAGTGCCGCGTCCTCAGCCGAAACACGGCCGTGATTGCAGCAGGAGAAGAAGCCGTAGTGGACGCCTACTTAGTAGGGGACTGGGAAGGTCCGGATGACGGGTTGATAGAAGGCCTGCGGGAAGTGGAGGAAAAACAGGGTTTCCTCGTCAGCCGTACTCTGGTGGACACTCGGCAGAATGAGACACCTCTGCGGGTTTTTAACCCTGGCCAGTCCCCAGTTATCATTTACCGGGATATGAGACTGGCATCGATTGAACCAGTGCAGCCTTGGGAGGAGGGGGGTACCACGTGCCCTCGAGAGTGCCGTATGGTGACAGCACATCCGGGGTCAGCCGAAGCGGTCTCCCTACCGGAGAGGGAACTATTATCTCCGGACGAGGAAGGCATTATTGAAAAGATGACGGCAGGGGTAGAGGAGGATAAGAGGGAAGCGGTGGCCACGCTCCTTCGCCGGCACCGCAAGGCTTTCCAGCTGTGCCCCGAAGAAACGGGCCGAGCCACCATGGTGGAGCACCGCATTCGAACCGGAGAACACCCGCCTATCAAACAACCCCCAAGGCGCTTGGCCCCCCATCGCCGCTCGCTCGTCGATGCTGAGGTAGAGAAGATGCTGGATGCTGGGATAATCGAGTCAGCAACGGGGCCGTGGGCCTCACCTGTCGTCCTCGTTAAGAAGAAAGACGGCAGCATGAGGTTCTGCGTCGATTACCGTCGCTTAAATGCAGCAACAATAAAAGATGCGTACCCCCTACCTCGCATCGACGACTCCCTAGACACCCTGGCGGGGTCGTGCTGGTTCAGCACGATGGACCTCGTCAGCGGTTATTGGCAGGTGGCCATGGCTGAGGAGGACCGGGAGAAGACAGCCTTCTCCACGCACCGGGGGCTCTTTCAGTTCACCGTCATGCCTTTCGGCCTCTGCAACGCCCCCGGTACGTTCGAGAGGTTGATGGAGGTGGCGATGCGGGGCCTGCAATGGTCGTCGTGCCTCGTTTACCTCGACGACATCGTGGTCTTCTCTCGGGACTTCGATAGTCACCTGCCGGACTCTCACCAGGCCGGAGCGTAATTATTGCGTGACCCGACGCGAATTATTGGCCATCATCTTTGGACTTAAGAGGTTCCGGCATTACCTCCTCGGGCAGCACGTCCTGATTCGGACTGATCACGCGGCCCTTAAGTGGGTTATGGCCTTCAAGGAGCCAGAGGGCCAGGTGGCGCGGTGGCTCCAAATCCTCGATACATACGACTACAGCGTGGAGCACCGGCCGGGTCGTCTACACGGAAATGCCGACGGCCTCTCCCGCATCCCATGCCGGCAATGTGGGAGAGTGGACGAAGAACCGGAGGTCGGGGCCGCCGCTACTGGCGTCCGTGCCGTGACACGGCAAGGTTCTCGGGACCCCGACGTAGCCGAAGAAGTGAGGGAAGAGTGGATACGGGACCAACAGGCCGATGAATTGGTGGGAAGAGCGTACAGGTGGGCGGCGGAGGAAACGGAACCCGCCGAGGAAGAACTGGCGGGTGCCTCCTATGGGCTCCGATCTTTGGCAGCCCAGCGCAGCCGTCTCCTACTGAGGGAGGGCCTCTTAGGTCGGTGGTGGTTTATTCCGGGTGGCGAGCGCCAGTTCCAGGTTTTAGTACCGGAAAAGCGGAAGAAAGAAGTCTTCGAGGCCTGTCATGGTGAGGGTGTTATTGGTCACTTCGGACGTGACAGGACTTTAAGGAAGGTCCAGGAACGGTGGTATTGGCCGGAGTTCCGGAGGGAGGTGACGTACTGGACCGCTTCCTGCGCACGTTGCCTCGAACGAAAACCTCCCCCACATCCCAGTCGGGCTAAGATGGGCCATGTCCCAGTAGGGATGGTAATGGAGAGGGTAGCCATCGACGTTATGGGACCCCTGCCCCTTACCCCCCGCGGAAACAGATACATCGTCGTCATGTGCGATTACTTTACGAAGTGGGCTGAGGCCGCGGCGCTCCCTAACCAGGAGGCCGCAATGGTAGCCAGGGTCTTGGTAGAAGGTCTGGTGTGCCGTTTCGGCTCCCCCGGTAGCCTACACTCCGACCAGGGACGCAACTTCCAGTCCCACCTCTTCCGGGAGGTGGTGCGGCTCCTAGGGGTAAAACAAACCCGCACCTGCGCCTTTAATCCTAAGTCCGACGGGCTGGTAGAGCGCGCCAACCGTACCATCGAGGCCCTGTTAGCAGCCGTGGTGGCGGACGATCACGGCGATTGGGACGAGCAGCTACCCTTGGTCATGTCAGCATACCGGTCGTCCGTTCATTCTTCAACGGGAATGACTCCGAACATGCTCATGCTGGGCAGGGAAAACAATCCTCCCATCTCCCTTCTCTACCCAGAGGTGGAGGAGAGGGTAGGGGACGGGGCCCACGGTTACGTGGCTGATCTCCAGAGAAGGATGGCATCCGCGCATGAGGTCGCTAGAAGGGAGTTGGGTGTAGCGGTAACCAGGCAAACGAGGAACTATGACATGCGAGCCTCAGACCGGAGTATTCCGGAGGGGACGATGGTGTATTACCTCCATCCAATCAAGAGAAAGGGACACTCGCCTAAACTGGAACGCTGGTGGACCGGCCCCTGGAAAGTCACTAAGAGGATAGGGGAGGCCGTGTACGAAATCTCCCGAGCCCGTACCACGAAGATCGTGCACTTTGACTCCCTGAAGGTGGTACCCACCCCGCCCGAAGGAGTCCGCCCTCTCCAGGAGGAGGTGCGGAGGGTGAGGAGGGACCCCCCTCCCCAGAACGAAATTTCTGTGGGTGGGGGGACCCTAGCGCCCCGCCTCCCACAGCCTCCTGTACCTCGGGAGGAAAAGATGGCACCACTTCAGGGTCTTCCTCGCCTAGAGTTTCCTCGCAGGTCCCCCTTCGTAAGTCGGGGAAGAAGGGAGGGGTCCCTGTTTCTTCTGTCTTCCTCTCTCAGTAGTGGAGACCTTAGTACCGCTGCCGCTGCCGCCCGTGCCGCTGCCGCCCGTGCCGCTGCCACCCGTGCCGCTGCCGCCCGTGCCGCTGCCGCCCGTGCCGCTGCCGCCCGTGCCGCTGCCGCCCGTGCCGCTGACGCCCGTGCCGCTGCCACCCGTGCCGCTGCCGCCCGTGCCGCTGCCGCTGGTACCACTACCGCTGGTACCGCTACCGGCCGTACCGCTGCCGCCTTAGCTGCGTCCATGTCGTCCGTGTGGGAGAGGCTTGGTGCTGGAAAAGGAAATATGAGGGAGAAGAAAAGAACCTTGCAAAGCTACGTCATCCCCATGAAGCAAAAAGTGGGGGAAGGTCCAGAGAAAAGAGAGGAGGCAAAAAGGATTGCCGCTTCTATAGGAAAGGTTCCACGGAAGGGGAGAAAGAGGAGCCCTTCCACAGACAGTTCTGAGAGTCCAGAAGAGGGGGAGATTCTAAGGGTGACCAGAGGGAGCAGTAGCCGGAAAACAGTAAAATCGGCCGAAGGAACCCTGAAGATAACAACCGGAAGAACGGGGGAGAAAGAAGAGGGGGGAAGGGGTCCGTCAGGAAAAGGAGACCTGCGAGGGACGGTTTCTCCAGGGCCATCAAGGACACGACCTAGAAGCCCCCGGACCAACCACAGCACTCCCAGAAAGGTGAGGAGATCTCTCTCACATTCCCCCCCCTCACGCAGAAGCTGGAAGGAGGAGAGGAACCAGAGAAAAGATGTGAGTAGTCCTGCACTGAAAAACAGAAAAAAAGGAGGGGGGCAGCTCAAGGGCACACCGCGCGGCAGGGTCACGATCCAAGTCTCGCAGTTTCTCGCCGTGCTGCGGGAGGGGACGAGAAGTAAATACCGCTAGCGGCACGCGCACAGGGAAATCTGTCCGTTCTCCTAAGGAAACGGTCTCAAAGCACCGTGGAGGGGGCGGAAAAGAGGAGACAAGAAGGGAGAAGGGTGGATCTACCCCTTCTGCCTCCCCGGGGCGGAAAGGTGGGCTTGTAAACAGGGTTAGAGGCTCCCGTGACCCCTCCTCGTACCGCGCGGCACGTCCAAAATCCAGCTCTCGCAGCCTCTCGCCGTGCCGCGAGAAGGGACGAGAAGTAAACAGGCCCAGTACCGCTAGCGGCACGCGCGCAGGGAAAGCCGGCCGTTCTCCCAACAAAACGGACCAAAAACACCGCGGAGGGGGCGGAAAAGAGGAGACAAGGAGGGAGAGGGTTGGATCTAGCCGTTCTGCCTCCCCGGGGCGGAAAGGTGGGCTTGTAAATGGGGTTAGAGGCTCCGGTGACCCCTCCTCGTACCGCGCGGCACGTCCAAAATCCAGCTCTCGCAGCCTCTCGCCGTGCCGCGAGAAGGGACGAGAAGTAAACAGGCCCAGTACCGCTAGCGGCACGCGCGCAGGGAAAGCCGGCCGTTCTCCCAACAAAACGGACCAAAAACACCGCGGAGGGGGCGGAAAAGAGGAGACTGCCTCCCCTGGGCGACTAAGCGGGCCCTCCTCGTACCGCGCAGCACGAGGAAAATCCAAATCTCGCAGTCCCTCGCCGTGCCGCGAGAGGCAACGAGAGGTAAACAGGCCGAGTACCGCTAGCGGCACGTTGATAGACGCTCTCCCCTCTTCAGCGGATAACTCGAAAAAAAGGGGTCAAAAGGAAGAGATAAGCACGGAGGCAGCTCGGGAAAGGTCTTCCACACCTCATCTTCACGCAGAAGAGGCAGTGAACCCTGGTAAGAAAGGGACTTTGGTGAAAAAGGGTCCCCATACCGCCGGCAGCACAGAGATCTCTAGTACCGCGAGCGGTACTGTCTCAGTGGAGGACAGCAGCTCCTCCGCTGCCACGGGCCCGTTTTGGGACCGGCCGTTTGAAGCCACGATCCTACGGCAGTTGGGCAGCGGGAAGAAGGCTCTTGCAGAGGCGAAACCATCTCTTCTGTGAGCACGGGGTGATGGATAGCCGGAGGTACCCGTGTCTTAAGTGTGCCAAGACGTTCACTCAGGCAGGCCCGCGCAATCGGCACATGCGGAAGGCCCACGCTGAGGGTGAGCACCTGAAGGGATGGCTGTGCCCCTTGCGCGGGTGCGCCCTGGGGAAGGCTGGGATGCCCTACGCCACCAACCGCCACAACGACATGGTACGCCACCTCCGCAGCACGGGCCACCGGGCCGACAAAGGATCTAAGCATCCGTGGGCGGTCCGGGGTAGGGAGGCCTTCCCCGAGGCCTATCCGATCGTCCCTACCAGCCCAGCCCCGCCGCTGGATACGCCTGTCCAGGACATTTCCTCGGAGGAGGAGGTGCCGGAGGTGGGAGCCACGGAGGAGGTGGCCGCGAAGGGGGTCCGGCGCTCGCCTCGCCGACCCAAAAGTGGCCCGGAGTCCACGCGTGTACCCACGAAGGCGGAACTTAAGGCTCCCCCGAAGGAGAGTCTGAAACGGCCTCGGGGAAGCCCCTCCTCTCTGGGGTCCTCCCCTCGGTGCGCTTTGGGTAGCCCTCCCCCATCAAGTCAGCCCCAACCCAAGAGGGCGAAGAAACCTGCTAGCTCGTCGGCCCATGCATCAGGCCCCACCACTAAAGCAAAGGCAGGGGGCAGTACCACCGTCCCCGCTGCAACGCCCCACACCACAGAGCCTGACTCCAGCAAGAAGTCGGGTAAGAGGGCAGTTGCCGCCACCCCCACTTCCGTGGGAGAACGGCCCCAGGGGGCCCAGGGGACCTCCGGGAAGGGTCCGAAGAGGCCTGTGAGTGCAGCGGCAGGGTCGGCAAGGACCGCTCCGAGCTCCGCCACTATCCAGGGCTTGGCCGAAGCTGTGGTGACTCCTGCCCGGCCCCCCGCTCCCCATGGCTCCCACTCCGGCGCGTCTTCCTCCACGGTGTCTGTGAAGGCATCCCCGGCTACCCCCCGTCAAGAGCCTTTGGTTCCGCTCCTCGCGGATCAGGTGGAGGGTGAGGACCCGCAGCCCCTCTCCTATGAGAGCGTGGACCTGGACGCTCCGGACGACGAGGTCTTCCTCGATCCCCTGACCGGGGTCTGGGTAGACGTGAACGGTGAGCCGGTGGAGACCGTGATAAACCCGGTAACAGGGGTGGTGGTGCCCCTCCGGTACGGTGAGGTCAGCGACTCGGACACCGAGCCACTAGGAGGCGTCGGGCTGGACCCGACTACCGGGGAACTAGAAACGCCGTACACCGAGGCGGAGGAGGGGCTCGCAGGGAGAGGGTCGCCAACTCCTGCTCTCTCGCCACTCCCTGCTCCACCGGCCAGTCAAGAGGGGGATGCCGCTACGGGCATAGCGCCCCAGGAGCCGGTAGCGACTCAGGAAGCGGGGGCCCCAATTACGCAGGGGGCGGTGCCCGCAGACGACCTGGCTGCTACTCTCCATGACACTCTGACACCGTCCCAGGCGGAGACCTTGGCCGCGGTGGCATCCATCATTGCCACGAGGGGGGACATGTCCCTGCAGTTGACGCCCAGCAAGAGCCCCACGGTTCTCATCGATGCGGCTGGGGATGTGGCTATACTGGAGGCAGGGTCAACCCCGACGGAGTCCCTCCCACCAGTTAAGGACACTCCTCCGGAGGCTGGTCCGATGGTTGTCCCGGAACCCACCTCGGCCCAGGAGGTAAAAGGAACCACGCCGGACACCGGTGCGCCTCCTGCAGCAGGGCCCCAGGAACCCGCCTCGGCTGTTGAGGGAACCGCCCCGGATACCACTCCCTCACAGCCCTCCGGCCCCAGCGCCACGGGTACCGCGCCAGGTGGCGGGACCGCGCCCTTCGCCATCCCGGCCGAGGCAATGGACGCAGTCATTAGGTACTGGGACCGGGAGAGTCCTGTCCAAGTGGAGGCGGTGTACACGGACCAGGGGAAGTGGGACGGACGTACGGCCATAACCCTACCCCGGCCGTCCTCCCCCCAGCGCCGAGTGCTGTTCTCCCCGCACTCCCGTACGGCCCCAGTGGTGGTGGAGGAACAGGATCCCCCTACCCGGCACGGGAACAGACCAGACGAGGAGGCAGCCCTACAGAGGCTGTTGACAGACGACGGCCGCAGCCCGGGAGGAGCCCTGAGTGACTCTGAGCTTGACTCTCAGTGGCAGTCCCCGGCACCTCGTCCGCGTATACCCCTACACCAGCCCCGACCTCAGCAGGCCAGGAGACAGCAGTCGTCCGGGCGGTGGGGCCGGGTCTATGTTCCCCCGTCGGACAAAGAGTCACCCAAGAAGGGCACGGCGACAAAAGGGACCGGCCCCAAGACGAAGGGACCGGGCACCTCCTTCGGGGGTACTCCTCCGAGTGCGCACCAACAGAGGAGACGGTTCGTTCCCCCCCCAACCACTACCAGCAGAGGCCGAGGCCGCCGCCCGAGTGCGAGACCCGCTCCAGCAGACGCCGTGCATCTCCCCTGGTGGACGGTGTCGGACCGTGACCCGTTGCGCCTGGAGAGGTGGGCGGCCTACCTTCTGCCGCCTCTCTCCATGGGCGACGAGTTCGTGGCAACGGGAGGGGACATGTCGTCACGCCTCCGGGTCGTAGGCCCGGACGTGTACGACGTCATTGCATCGGTCACCACCCGCTGGCGCCTCTTGCGGGACCAGCAGGACCAGCCGGAGCAGGAGGTGAGTCGTTCTCAAGTTTAGGACGATTGATACTAGAGTAGAGGACGTATAACCAATCATGTCAGCATATGTCGCGCGGTGGCACTGTAATTCGTGCCCGGGGTATGGGAGGTCCAGCGAGCGGGGTGCTGGAAAGTAGAACCGTAAAAGAGGGAGGAGCGGGGCCAGGAGGCGCGGTAGGAAACCAAGGGGAGCAGCGTGGCTAAACTGTTGTTCTGTGTGTCGTTACAGCCTGAGGGGGAGGCCCCCGAGTAGGGTGGAGCTACCGGCCTGGTCCGAGCCTGGGGAGGCGTCGCGGAGCCGGGGTTGGGCACCCGGTTCCGGGTCCGTGGAGGGGTGAGCCGGAGGCCCCCTCCACGCAGCGGGTGGTGTCATCATCCTTCATCATCATCATCATCATCTTCATAGTCGGGACAACGGACGAGGACAACGTCGACATCACTCAGCAGTTAGTTCTTTTTAGCGCTGTCGTGTAGGCTCCTTAAGAGCAGGGTCATCACGGGTTCTGAACCCTCATTATTTTAGAGTTTGGGCCCGTTGGCCGGCTAAGCCTCTTATAGGCAGGTTCATCGTTGGGGTTCTAAACCCCCTTTTGTTAGTTAGTTTCTGGGCCCCGTTGGCCGGCTAAGCCCCTTCTGGGCAGTGATAGACATTTGGTCAGGGCTCCTAGCCCTTGTTTTCCCCACATGGCGGGCTTTAGCTAGGAGGGGGCACATGGGGGACGCCCTCGTTTTTAGGCTCCACATGAGCAGCAGCATGTCAATCTTAGTTATGGGCTCTTTTGGCCGACTAAGCCCCTTAAGGGCAGGGCATAAGTTAAGGAGGGGTTCCTAACCCTATAGCCTTACAAGGCTGGCTTAGCTCGGAGGGGGCGGAAGGGGGCCGCTCCCGATTAGTTTCACTCCTTACTTCTAAGACTAGTTAAAGTAGGCTGTTGACCTAGGGGTCCATTCTTACCATTTTACCTTTTTATAATCGTTCCCCCCCTGTGCTTTAAATGGGCAGGGGAGAGTGTAGCGGTGGGCGGCACTGAGAGCGGCACGGCGGTACGTACCGCGCGGCACGGTGGTGTGCCGCGCATCCGGTAGGGGGCGCCCCGGGCGGCGCGCGTATATAAGACGACGCGTGCCACACGGGGGCCAGTCTAGTCTCGCTTGAGCTGAGAGTAGGACGTGCCCTGTGCTGGTCTTAGTGCCTCCACTGCTACTCTCTACTAGGCTACAGGAACGACGCGAGCTGATAAGTTGATGACAAGTGATGTTACCTTCCTGCATTCTTCAATAGTGAACTCTAGTTTATTTACAGCACTTCTGTCTTGTGTCTTCTCTACACTCATACCAATTCCCGTTACAGTATTCTAGTGACACATCCAACATACGCATTGGTGTGGGGAGGGGGGGGGGGGCGTCCATGACTTGGGGTATGTAGGGGGAAATATTTAAACAAACTTTAGGCACCAAAAACATTCAAGTACATTTCTTAAAAAAAGGGGGATTTGAGTAGGTATTTAGTTGGGAAAAGTCAGTCAGTATAATAAACTATAGAGCGTGTGACATGAGTAGGTACCTGGTAGTGCAGCTCTCTCTATTTTAAACAAGGCAGGTGACTTTTCAGACTAATGTGGTGAGTGCAAGTTGAATAGTGAAGCAGTGCACGACTTGTTTAGAAAAGAGGGCACATACTCACAGCTCTTTTTACAATAGGAGCAACACCCTCCAGCTGTACATCTCCCCATCTAGGTCTGCAACACATGATCGCCAGTAAGAGTCAGGAGGTGTTGCTCCTATGGTACTCAAATCCTCCTTTTTTAGCACGGTACTTGAATGACCACTTGTGAGGAACAAAAGGGACAAGTTATAGCTACATGAAAAGAAAAGACCGGACTCGAGGGCATTTTTACCCAGCTCTTCCTTTTACTATAGGAGCAACACCCTCCCATAATACTTGACCATGTTTTGACACAACATATTTGAAATTATATTATGCCACATAATTTGAGATTCTTAAACTGGAACGCTATACAAGATTTATCCTCCTTTCTCTGATTACATGTTTAATCTAAATATCCCTTATCCAATCCCTAGCCACATGAAGTCGTCATGTGTGAACATGTCCTTTTGAGATAAATCTGCCGTGGCAGTTGATCTACCTGTGTCCCACCCTATGGGTATTCAGAGAAGACTTAGGGTGAGCCACAAAGTCCTATTTGATGTCAATACAGCGGTTTTGATGCTATGTGTGCCAAGAGAATGAACACTTTAAGTGCTGCACAATCCCTTGATTTACCATACATATTAACCGCCATAGTGCATGAATGTAGTTGTAGTGAGTAGCTAACCAGGGTATTCATGCATCATACCAAGCCGACAGAATTAATACATGTACAATTACAAATACGTAGAGGCAGATAGGTACAATGCTTTAAATCCCTGTGTGGAACTTATAGGGTTAACTGCCACATGTCAGAATAATATGATCACATGCTGTAGTGCACTGAATAACCCATGGCTGGCATGGATCCAAGACAGGTGGGTGAATGCACTGGTAGTCCCCTGGATTATTAACCACATATATAACCTATAATTATGGTTATTTAGTGGTATTTGATGACATAACTTATTATTAGTTCCACATAGCTAAAAGGCAACGTGTCTGTCATCAGCATATTAGGGGTGAGGAAGAGATAAAAAAAAAACTATTAACTTAAGACACATGGTCTAACATGGAGGATTAAGTATACACATGTACCAGAAAGAAAGAGGGAGACAGAGAACATGCAAACCAATATTCCTTTAACCAGAAGTGAGTGGCCCTTGTTCTTGGCATGGTATCATGAAAACTACCAAGATAGTGTTATTAACCTATTTTGCATCGTACTCCAACTCTATATCAATTAAGTTGTTGGTGATAAGTATGATTATCCATGAGTTCATACTGAAAACTTGCACTAATGCCCATCCTGTCTTAAAATATTTGATCTCCCATAGACCAAATTAAGGCAATCATTTAAAAAAAAAGTAAAAAGAAAAATTTGTCAGCTACGGTACCTTTGTGGCGTTCATAGTGAACACCCTGGAAATCCTTTGGTCTGACTCCATAATGATCTTCCTTACACCGTTCTATGGATACATTTCTATGCCTCATGATACTCATTGATTCCTTCTTTTTGTCATGTCCTTCATTCTCAACATGATGTGTACATGTATATTATGGTGGTTACAGGAAAGGACCATGTAAACTGAATTTAAGATATCTTCAAAGGAGAAGCAAAGTAAACAGGACAAGATTTTCAGTTCTGACACTTTGTGGAGAGTCTGCGCTTGGATGGACAAATGGACTGATTTATTCTTTACACTCTTGATTTTATGCTGCTGACTTTGAAGACACTAGTGGTATTTCTTTGAAGTGGTGCCTCATTCTGACCAAATGTCAGCCTTGATCTCCCAGGCCCTATATTGGGCCTGGAAGATTTCTTATTAAATTACTGCAATGCCTCCTCTAAAATGATACAGAATCCTGGATCATTTTCTCATAAGGTAGTGGCCTCACTGATTGGTGCATTCTCTCATGTTTTAATGAATATTTATGAATGGAGCTTGTTCCCCCTGACTGTACCTACTGCAACTTCATTACTAGAAACAGCAGGCTCAATGCAACTACAAAACACAGGCTTGGGCTGGGATTGAACTCATGACCGTTGCATTTGGAAACCTCTGCTCTCCCAACTGAGCTGACCAGACAATCAATTTACAAGCAGCCAAGGGAGTGACATATTCTCTTAGCTTTAGGTGCAGGTGCCCCCTGTAATGAAAATGACATGATGACCTTTAAACAGACCAATCTACACCAGAATCTGTAGTACAGTGGCATGTGGAAGGTCTTGTGTTCAAGGCTTCATCATGTCACTTTTCTACCACTGTTTTTCATGTTTATATACTACAAGTAGATTTTTACTAAATTTGTAAATGTTCACATACCAAACAAAACTATGTAGTTGCCACTTAATTCTATGTAGATATACCTGTCTTCATTAACCATATAGTAATCATATCATGAGTTTACTAGGTTAGGATACATCATAGGTAAGTTTTTAACACCTGCTTCAACTTGTTGCAATGTCAGTGGATCTATAACAAGTCTACCAGACTGTAAATAGTGCAGTCTGGGCAAGTCCCAGACTGGCCAAACGTGTGAGAGTCGACCTGGGAGTTGGCTTTAAACTGCGCAGCTAGACTTGCGGCAGTCCCTGAGCTCTCCTTCCAACACCACTATACCCCACATCCATATCCTCTCTCTGGAAGGTATTTCTCAAGGTGGTATGACTAGACATATCTAGTATGAATAGGAGCTAGTTCAGTCATACCAGAATTTGCTTACGACTGCCTGGGTACACTCCTATATAGTATCCAATTGTCCAGGCCAGTCGTACCAGAATCATCCCTTGGCCTGGTGCGACTAGAGGCTGCTCCTTACTTATAATTGTTCCAGGCACCTCAGTCATACCACCTGTATTTCATGGCTTGCACTCTTCTCCACAAGTAGGGACCCATCTGCGTTCATTTTATTCAAGAATTGTATCTTGAAGGTTCATTGTTGTTTGTGCATACTAGTAATAGCAGTGTGCATGGTGTATTTATAGAACAGTTCTAAATTAGTACCTATACATTATAAATGTCGAAACAGAGGGAAGGACTTTGTGTGGCATTGTCCTACTTCCATAGACGTCACATCCAGGTTGGGCACCAACCATTCAGTCTGAACTTGCTTTCACCTATGTGTATTTGATTTGCAATATCATTACCATGCCACTTGCCTTCACTTAACCACTAGTTATATGAAGGATAGGGCTATGTCTCTGTGCTGCTTTGGAATAGGGACATAGCTACCTAACTCTGTGTTTGGAATGTTTACCTGCAGCTAAGCACCCTGTGACATCGCATAGGTCTAAATATAACTTAACGTACATATAGTTGACATGATTGCTGGAGTGCGGCAAGGGGTTACTTACATTTTAAAATGTGGGACATGCTGTATTGGCTATATGTTTCCTATAAGTGATGCATGCACAAAATCTGTTTCTGACCAGTTTCTGACCATTTCTGACCTGATGCTCTATTGAGCTGTGGTTTGATTTTATCACAAACAGGAAGTTTGCAGCCTCATTAAGGATATTTAATGCTTATTTTTACTTGATGTGTGTTCAGGAATCTTTTTTTTCTGTTGATTTTCTGCACCACCATGTCTGGTCAGAAACCTCCCTAGTCAGAAACCTTGGCACTCAGAGGTGCATCACAGTGGTGACACATAGCCTAATGTACTAATTTATGGGTCAGTATCTAAGAGTCATATTTATGTTATTTAAAAATATTTTACCTTATAGGGTCGGCAATAGCATATCCAATTTTCACTGAATTTTCACTGAGATTTCGAATAGGTTTATCTTAGCATTGGCTGCTCTAAAATTTGATAAGACCAAGTACAATATATTATGGTTTTCATGATCAGTAAGAATATCTAGGGTGTAGTTCAAACTAAAGTAATTCTTTTATCTGATAATGGCAAACAAAAAAAAACAAGAAAAAGTGTCATTTTTGTTAGATTTATTATAACACAGAAACCTCAAGTGCACTCCAAAATTATTCCAAACTCTGACTTACTGTTGTTACCAGGGGAAAAACTCTCAAGAGTGATTTTTGGACTTAATTGATAGAGAACTGACATTGTAACAAAACTCTTGAATATGATGACACTTCAGCAAATGATGGAATCCTCTTACTTTGGATCAGAGAGTAAGCAAAAAGGAAAAGAAAATAACCTTGAAAAAAACAGTGATATGAAGGTACACTATAGGGGTATGGGTTTCCACTACCCCTATAAAAACCTGGGCTGAAAGTATTAAGAAGTACTCCCCCAAGTCTCAAACATTGTTTTCACCTACATAGAAACAAGGTTTCCATTTGTGATGATGAGTGCACCAAACAATTTCCCACCTTATGCCAGCCAGTACATTAGACCCTTCCCACTACGACTAGCCTGGTACAATTGGGCTGTATGACTGGGGCACAGAACTTAGTGGGGTGCAGGGAGGGGATTAGTTCTGGGTGATCGTACCAGACAGGCCACTTATACATATTGTTTTGTGTCCAGTCGTACCATGTGAATCCTGGTACGACTTGAAGTGGCTTAGTCGTACCATCTTAAGAAATGGCCTCCTGCTTGGCTCAATTCAATGGAGGTCTTCTTAATTTTTCTGTTTAAAACTTTAATTCATTAAAATTTTTATTTCAATTTTCTTGCATTAAAATCGAGAGACTTGAGCAAGTCTACTGTGTAGCATATACTGGTCACCTATCGTTTATACTGTACTTGTCATGGCACGATTAAGTTGTTTTTTTCAGTATCATTAATCCTTCTCTAGATTTCATGGAGGATATGGCAAACTAGAATTGAAGTGTGGTTTAATGAATCAAGCCAGTCTTATGACCTTTTGTATAGAACCGTTCATTTTATATGAGTCTTATATGAATGATATTAACATATAGATAATCGTCTGACACACATGAACATAAATCATTTGAGTAGACTTATGACGTTTCCAGACTTCGTAAGATAGTGGTCATACATCATGCCATTGCTACAACCACCATGATGATGGGATTTCCAATAGGCTTTGGTCTACTTTTTAACTACAAAAACTACATGAATGCAGATTTAGCAGAGACAAAATGGAATTTTCCTGCTGAATAGTTCTTGAAGCACAATCATACCCAGCAAATTGTCGTTATCTGTCGCCATGATTGGTCATCAATGGTGACTCCTTTTTGAGTGATAACTCACTGCATCATCTTTCGCCACTGTGTGTCAGTCTTACATGGCATGGTGATTTATCACAACAGTCGCCAACATGATCTCACTCACTGCGTGAGTATGTGCCACCCCTTGTCATTCCTCACAAAGCATGGTGACTTATCACCACCATCGCCAACATGGATCTAACTCACTGCGTGAGTATGTGCCACTGCCTGTCAACTCTCACTCAGAATGGCGGCTTATCACAACCACAGGCAACATGGATCTGACTCACTGTGTGATTATGTGCCACTCCCAGTCAGTTCTCACTCAGAATGGTGACTTATCACCAACATTGCTAAGGGAGTGGTCATTATTTATCAACTGGGGGGTGGTGGGTTTGAGGGGGGGCGTAAAATTTTCAGACCCCTCCCGAGGGGGGCTAAAAAATTTTTGACCCCTCTTGAGAGGGGGATAAAAAAATTCACCCTCTTTTTAGCAAAAAAGCCCAAGTGCTTCTATAGGTCAAAGAGGGGCACAAATAACTTTGACTGCCGTCGAAGGGGGGCGTAAAAGATTTTCGTGCATCCATGCGAAAACCCACCACCCATCCCCTGTTGATAAATAATGACCACTCCCTAATATGGATCTCACTCCCTGCATGAGTGAGCACCACTCCCAGTCAACTCTCACTCAGAATGGCAGCTTATCACCACCATCACCAACATGTATCTCACTCACTCTGTCAATATGTGCCACTGTCTGTCAACTCTCACTCAGAATGGCGACTTTTCACCTGCATTGCCACATGGCTCTCACTCACTGCATGAGTTTGTGTCACCCTAGTTAATCTTCTCTCAAAATGGCGACTTAACACCACCATCGCTGACATGGATGTCACTGGCTGTGTGTGTGTGTAATCAACTCTCACACAAAATGGTGACTTATCACCACCATTGCCAACATTGGTCTCACTCAACGTGTGAATTTGTGTCACTCCAAGTCAATGCTCTCTGAGGATTGCATCATCTGTCACTCACTCTCACTCAGAATGGCAACTTATCACCAACATTGCCAAAGTTGTTGAGACAGCACCACTGTTCAATATGTAGCCTATCTAGGAAGTGTTGACATGAAGTATAGGTCCCATACGTATCAAATTTGCTTTGTTTCACACTGATTTCCATGTAATACTTCAGAGTTGAATCAAACAAGATTATATAGAGAAAATATCAATTGAATTTAGATAGAGGTATCTCTAAAATGAAAGCAACTAACCATGCAAAACATACTTTGATCTGGCAGATGTGAGGCTGCATGATTACCAATGACGATGATCATGAGCTTTTCATCTTTTCACCAGTGTCACCATAACTGGTGAGTCTGAGTGATCACCACTCTCGCCATCCATGGTGAACCTGCGCTATGACGTGGTGTGCATTTCATCTAGCGAGGTGAGTGATCAACCACCTTGCCATCCCTGGTGAGTGTGAGTCATCATGATCCTCGCCAACCGTGGTGAACGTGCGCTATGGCATGGTGTGCATTTCATCTAGCGAGGTGAGTGATCACCCGTGGCGTCATCCCTGGTGAGTGTGGGTGATCAAGATCCTCACCATCTGTGGTGAACCTGTGCTATCACAAGGTATGCGTTTCATCTAGCGAGGTGAGTGATCACCCAAGTGACCATCCCCTGTGAGTGTGAGTGATCACGATCCTTGCTATTCATGGTGAACGTGTGTTATGACGTGGTGTGTATCTCATCTAGCGAAGTGAGTGATCACTCATGTCGCCATCCCTGGTGAGGATGAGTGATCACTCATGTTGCCATCCCTGGTGAGGATGAGTGATCACGATCCTCGCTATCCCTGGTGAACATTCGCTATGATGAGGTGCATGTTTCATCTAGCGAGGTGAGTGATCATGGTCCTTGCCATCCGTGGTGAACATGCGTTATGATGTGGTGCGCGTCTCATCTAGCGAGGTGAGTGACCACCCGCATCACCATCCCTGGTGAGTCTGAGTGATTACCATACTCGCCATCTGAGGTGAGGCCATGTGATCAGAAACATTGCTATTCCAGGTGATCTTGTGCTATAGCGACGTTGTGTTCCATCTAGCGACATGTGTGAGCCACTTCACACAAGTTGACGAGGAGTCACGACAATTTGCTGGGTAATAATATAAAGTTGTCTTAACATTGCTTTCTTTCAGTGATGATTAAAGTTGCTGGAAACATCCGCTATGGACACATTGTAATGTGCCTGAAGCACGCAGCAGTGGTGAATTCTTGGCCTTAATGCTATGGGGAATTTCATCACTGTTTCAGCTTGAAGGCCGTGATCATTCAAAGTAAACAAAATAAACTGACGGCATTAAAGTCACTGATGGATGGTATATGGACAGGGTCCTTAGGGACCCAGCTTTCTAGTTAGAATCTTGAGGTTTGTTATCTTGGTTCACAATTAAGCCCTAACCTTTTAGATGCCACTGTTACTGCACCCCAGGCACTGTGCACCGCACACCGATGGAAGCCGGCCAGCCGGCGGTCTGCCACCATCACAACCTGACGTCATAAACTCATGACCTAATTGGACTTAAAATGAGGCTAGCTGTCATCAGCAGCCTGTAGCTGTGCCCTGATCACCATCACAGCATTTAGGATGAAACAGTGATGAAAGTCCCCATAGCGTTAAGGCCAAGAATTCATTAGAGCTGCATGCTTCAGGCATGTGATGTTTGTCCTCCGGGCTGTGGAAACAGTCAACCAATCAAAGGTTGCTCATGTTTTCAGAGAAATTGGTGGCCTAACTTTATGTGATGAAAACTGTATGTATATATATATATATATATATATATATATATATATATATATATATATATATATAGACTAGACTGAAAATTGTATTATACTAGTTTTTTATGAGGATTCCAACAGTCCTACAGGGAAATTTCCATTTTTGGTCCAAACCTTCCAAATTTGGAATGCAAATAAAATGTATTTAGGGCAATTCAGGGCATAAATCAGTGTATTTGTTGATATGTGTTGCCATGGAAACAAGATTTCTACTCAAAATAGAGGAATACAAAAAGCCCATTGATAGCCCCACTCACAGGGATGAATATACTCAAAAAATGGTAAAAATCCAATTTTTAGGTCAAATTCTATAAGAAAATAAAGAATATGATAATTTTCCTTATTTGCATAATTATTCATACTTATACTTATCTCAAGATATCTCAGGAAATATGCAAGTTAGAGCTTATTTGGTATATCGATATGCTACTGACCACCCAAATTCATAGAGCCATAACTCAAAAACTAGCAGAGATATTTTTTTAATGTAAAACATCATTGAAAAGCTCATGACTTGAATTTAGAAATTGACTTTTCTCCTTGGGGGACCCTTTTGCCTTGGCTGGACACACAGACACACAGACACACACACACACACACACACACACACATATATATATAAATATATATATATATATATATATATATATATATATATATATATATATATGTTTATTTAGTTTTGATTGTACATAGGATAGACTATGTACCCTTAGGTCATGGCTGTTTTTCATCCAGTGGACAATAAATGTCTCTAAATCCAGACATTTCCTCATAATATGGTTCACTAGTTGTTAGTAACTTCTTTGCACAATCTAAATGGTGTTTGATGGCCTGTACCATAATTAAATATGGTTAGTAGCTGAAGGAGCATTTTAGAATTTGTTCGATGGAGTAAAATATGTGGAGAACTATTATAGTATTTATGGAGGCTGGATATCATCCAGCTCCCTAAGTGTCTTGTCATACATCACTCTCAACTTATCACCAAACCTTGAATACTCTTTAATTTCTCTGTATTCATTTCAAAGGGAGTTCCACAAAGCAGCACACTTGTATTCCACTCCTTTTTGAACTTTGACTCTGCGGGTAAAGAAGGTTTTTAACAGCCTGTTATCATGTGCTCGTGTACAAAGTTGTCTATTGTCCACATTATATTTATCCAGACTTCTTTTAAATGCAAATTTCGGAAAGTGTTGTTCCCTTCTTAACCAGAGTGGTAGTACCTTGTATTTTTGATGTAATTGTAATTTGTCTAAGAAGGGAGGGGACCTGTTACAGATGCGTAAGCATTTCATCAAGTTTGCCTTTTGGGGCTGCACTATAGATGATGTCGCCATAATCAATGTAAGGGATTATCATTTTTGTTACGACGTCTGGGGCTGCTTTTTCTGTAAGTTACTTTCTTACTTTACGTAACAAATGAATCTTATGAGATACATTTTTAGACAAGACTTGCATGTGTTTATTGAAGGTCAACTGACTATCCAGCGTTAACCCTAGGTATTTGTAAGTGGGGACATATTTGATTTCTTGTTTTTGAACCTGCAAATTGATTTTTGGTGTTTATTCAGCATTGTCTTGGTACCAAATGTCATTAGTTTTGTTTTACCAATATTCAGTGAAAGTTTGTTTGCCTCACACCATCTTACTAAATCAAGTGTATCATTTGTGATGTGTTAAATGTTCTCAGGAGTTTGTTCTTTATAAGATATAAAAATAGCAGTGTCATCTGCATAGTACTGTGCCTTCATGTGGTTTAAACAAGAAGCAAGGTCATTTATATAAATGATAAAAAGTAAGGGCCCTAAAGTGGAACCTTGGGGTACCCCATGAGAAATTTTGTGTGGTTCAGATGTGGTGTTGTTGGCTCTAGTACATTGGGTTCTATTTGTAAGGTAGGATTCTATTAGTTTTTCTGCAGTTTGGCTAAGACCAATTTTTTCTAGTTTTTTTAACATGATTTTGTGGTCTAGAGTGTCAAATGCTTTACGAAAATCAATGAATATACAGGATGTCACAGAGTTTTTATTTATTGCTTTGTAAATGTGGTCAGTGAATTTTGCAAGGCTGTGGACAGTGGAACGCTCTTCTCTAAAACCATTTTGATCCTCTGTTAATATATCATTATCTTTTAGATGTGTAGACAATTGTGTATGCAATATTTTTTCAGTAAGCTTGGAGGGAAGTGGAAGGATAGAGATAGGCCTATAGTTGTTGACTTGAGTCTTATCTCCTTCTTTAGGGATAGGAGTTACTGTAGCATTTTTCCATAAATCAGGGAAGCTTGACTTTTTGATAATGTTGTCAATGATGTGCTTAAAGTGAAGTGGAAGTGTAGTTAGTGCATCTTTTTACACTGTAGTGGATATGTATGGTATGCCAGAGGGTTTATTTATATTTATATTTTTAATAACCTTAATAACTTCTTCGCCTGTGGGTAGTCGAAAATTAAAGTGAGGGGGAAGTTCATTCTGTGTATACACCCAGGGTTCAGTCATGTTTTTTGCTAGATTTGCCCTTATGTTTGTAAAATATTGATTTATGTATTCTGCCATTTGATTATGGTCTACTTGTACCCCTTCGGCATCAGTAATGATAATGTTTACTACATTGAATTTGGGGTTAATAACATTGTTAATTTCTTTCGAGTATTGTCGGGGATTTTCAAGGCTTGCATTGATTTTGTTTTTATGAAATGTATTTTTTGCTGTGCGGTTTAATGCTTTTGAGCGCCTCTTAAGAAATTCTGCAATCCTCATGTCATCAATATTTTTTGTTTTCCTGGCATGTTTCATGGCAGTGTTCTTTTCATTTATAAGATCCAATAATTCCCTCGTGATCCAGGGTTTTTTGGATTGTTTAAAATTTGACTGTCTGATTGGGCATGTAATGTTTAATAGGAATTCAATCTGATTAATAAAAAGTTGCCAGGCTTCCTCTGGGTCCTCTGTGTCCCAGAAGGCATTCCAATCACTATTTAAGACCCAGTACGAAGTTCTCCTTTATATAATGCTTATATGAGTGACCAAAAAATAACAACTTTTCTTTAGGGGGGGAATATATGTTCTCGTGATGTATATGGGTTTGTGATCACTAATATTAATAAAACAATTTCCGCAGCTTTTGATATGGTCAGAATTGGTGGATATTAGGTCCAAAAGTGAAAATTCATAGTTTGGATTAAAGTAGGTTGGTTTTTTGATTATCTATTTTACTCCAAGAAAATTGAAAAGGTGTGTAAGTGCCTTAACTTGTGGATCATTTCTATGTAGCATGTTGGTATTCATGTCGCCCATAATGAAAACTTCATTATCCTTCAATGGGCCCAGGTTTCTCATTGCTTTTGATAATGTCTCACTAAAGTTATGAAAGTTTCCATTGGGGGGTCTGTATACTGAAGCAATTACAACAGGTTTCAAGTTTCACTTTTTACTGTGACTCCTTCAAACGTGAAGGCACATGGGTAAAGGTTGCTTAGATAACTATAGCTGGATTGAAATGCTATTCCCTCCTTAACCTTGATTGTTTTGGCTGCCTCTAATGATAGCTCCGGTGGCAGTAACTCAAGATTGTACTGATTGTATGTTGTATAGTCAATAGTAAATGAGCGTCTTGTTAGATCAACCTCCTTGCCGAGTGACCTAGCATGTACTGCTACAATTCTCAAGGCTCGTTGGGCAGACAATTTGGCGGGTGTCAGGTTGTCCTGTATGCTAATGCCCTTCCAGTCTTGGTTGTCCTTCAGTTTTTTCAGGTTAGAATAGACTTCCCCTTTCTGCTTATTAGGTGCTAATTGTACGAGAATAGGGCGAGGGAGGGAAGCTCTCTTACCGGGTACTTGTTTTTTTCTGGTAGTTCTATATATAAAAGAGAGTGAAAATTCATGAAGAGAGTGAAAATTGTAATTCTCACCAAGAGTGTCTCTCCCTTCGAGGCTATAGGCATGCATGCTCGAGAATACTCCCTTCAAATTCTCTCTTTAAAAAAGAAGGAGCAATTTATTAAACTCATTTAAGAATATACCTCTTCTATGTAAACTAAGATGTCAAAGTTACTTTTTTCCTATACTCTTTGGAAAACTCGCCAGGCAGAATGTTTGTCAGGATTCAAGTCTGAGAAGTATTTATCTTAGAAATAAACCACATCTTTACATATTTGATCCTGCATTGAACGAATCTTTTTTTTTTAATTGAATGATTAATAATGCGCAGAAGAGTTGTTTGTTAAGACACCCATTCTGTGTAATATAGAATTAGACAAGGAAGGCTCTTGGCCCTGACATTGTACTCTTTCAGGGTTTCTTTCCCCTGTTTCTCTGCTCTCGTCTGTAAATTAATGTGTTGAGAAGTATGTGTTGATACTTCCCACAAAGTGCCATCACTCTTTGTAAACCCACAAATTACTTGCATAAAAATATAATGTTACTGTAGCAAACACCTTGACAACTAAACATTTCCCAACATAATTACAAGGAAAGTGTTCAAACACTTGCTATATCCATACACATTGGTATCTAAAGACACTCTGTCTAAACATGTTGTAAAAAAGGTGTCTAAAATGTAGGACATGACAGTGTTTAGGAAATTGTTTAGCTGTTTAACAATGGGAATTTACAATCCAAACAAATGTTTTACAGTATAGAAAAACTTCTTTTGAGATTTATAGTGGGCTAAATAGATCGAGACGTCACTCCGTGCTTTTATGCATCTGCATATTATAACCACTTTCATATCTTCATAATGATAATTATGGAGATATGATTTATGAAATTACACAGGCACAAAATGGCACTCTTTACATCTTCTCTCATTTTCGGCCGACAATCTTCTTATTATATTCATGAGACATACTGTCCACAGTCAGCGTTTTCTTCGACTACCTCTCTGCATGTATATGTACCATGTACCTCACATAAACTCCTATTGTAGAGTTGAACTATGTATGTTTTAGTAAATTGAAAAGGGAATAAAATAATTTACTACGTGTATTTGCTGGATTATATTTGTCTGTTGGCAAACTAAGAGGATTCCTGTAAATGTATTTATCTCGAGAAAAAGTCGAGAAGCTTCATATATGACTCATGATCCGGCATGATCCCTTTGAAAACTACATATGCATGCAGAGAGGTAGTCGAAGAAAACGCTGACTGTGGACAGTATGTCTCATGAATATAATAAGGAGATTTAGTTATTAAAGTCACCTAAGGCCAAGGATCAATTGAAAGATGAAGGTTTACTCCAGGGGATTGCTATAGGTACCTTTTGTTATAGCTACAACAAATATGGCATGGTACTGACATGATAGTGATACTGTGGATATGATTTTGTTTGATAATTACCAGAACTGGATTCATACCCTCACACAGACAAGCATTAGTCCATAATGATGTGGTGATGTTGGAATACGTGGAAGGGTTAAGTCTAAGAAGATGGTATCGATGTCTGATATCTGATTCCAGAGGCGATAGAGGGAGAAGATGGAGAGTAAAAAACCAGAGACTAAAATATCCAGGGCACCAGCCAAGGGCGCCATAGTACGTCCCATGCACGATGCATCACGATGCATCATGTATCATGCTGCTGTCTATTTTGATGCATGACTACATCCCTATACAGCACTGCACCATCAGTGCATCACGGTGAGCAACGAATTTAGCATGCAGTTAATGAGGTTTGCATGCTCGATGCCCCTTGCTCCTCTACCTTAAAAACTGGGTATAAACTATTTTAGCATCAACCCCCCCGTGTCCTCTCCAACCATCTACAGCTGATAAGTGCACCGGTTGACCCCTGTAGGGTGGGACACATTGTACGAAGTGACTTGATAAGACTTAGAATAAGGCCTGGCCGTTTTACACCAGGGGGGAGGTGAGTGCATGTAAACATGGGTGTTGATAATGGGCCCGGCGGGAGGGGAATGGCTCCTGGTCACGTGTTGGCCCTGACAGGGTATGGTGGGGGTGGGGGTTGGAGCGCAGGGCTGCTGGTGGGGAAGGGGGGGGGGGCAGG
This sequence comes from Acholoe squamosa, assembly GCA_949317995.1. Taxonomy (NCBI): domain Eukaryota; kingdom Metazoa; phylum Annelida; class Polychaeta; order Phyllodocida; family Polynoidae; genus Acholoe; species Acholoe squamosa. The sequence goes on from OX439040.1 coordinate 62,955,974, forward strand.
AATCCCTTACTCTGCACTCTCACTTGGGTTCAATATACACAACTGCTGATATGGGGTATTATAAAATGATCGGCTTTAGTGTGAGTACTTCTCATCAGGAAGTTGTAAAATTTCTCCAGGCCATTTGTAGGTGTACATAAACACATTGGCAGGTGATTGAATCCATTATCTGTTCATCGTGTAAAAAACAAAAAAAAAAACAACAAAAAAAAACAACATTTGGCGAGTTTGCGTGATGCCAGAAAGCTTGCAGAATATTTGATCATGATTTCATGATGAAAGTAAGCCATGCCAAGTCGATACTGAAATGTTAAGACCATCGTTAAACGCGAAAGATTTCCTCCCAGAAATTTCCACAAGGACAGTAATCTTTTCTAAAAACTTCATCGGTTTGAACAGCTCATGTAAGGGAGAGCCCTCCAATCTTTTCACTACATGAATCGTCATAAATGTGATACCAGATATATGTATATATGTGACCCCCCCCCCCCATTGTCTTAGGGGGGGGGGTCACGTGCAGTCCCTGAATGCAGCCCGAGTGAGGTCAATGGCTGCATTTCACCAATATCCATGAGCCTTCAGTCTGCAGCAGTGTTTTCAGATGTATCAACCTTAATGTAATGATGCTCCTTATCACCATGGCCCAGCAAGGGTGCATTCATGGGTCATCCCTGAGGCATGAGAGGGGGGGGGGCTCTAGAGACACTATAGGTCCCATCAACAAGTATAGGTAAAAAGTTTAAAAGTTTCCCTGTTTGTTTCAAGTAATCATCGATTATTTTGCAACCCCTCCACATACAGCAGTGATCTAAATATCACCTTAAAGCTAAGATAATGGGCTTTCTGACTGTACATGCCCTGTGGCAATGTTTTGAGAATCATGTGACTGGTTGCCATGGAAACCATACCCAAACTTTGCCGAAATCTTCAGTTTTCCCCTACCTTTCATCACTCTAAGTCCCCATGCAGAGAAGCTATTATGACCATTTGCAAGGCAAGTGGACAGAACTAAATTCTGCTTCTTTTGACTCCAATTTGATAGCTTTAGCATCTCTACTTTCAAAGATATGGCCCTCTGAAGAGGCTGCCGAAATGTATGAAATTGGCAGTTTTCCATAGGGAACCAGAGACCTCACATTGTGAATGATTTGTGTTGGATATAAGTGAGCAGTAAGTGAGCAGGATGGATTTTGGAAGTATCGGAAAAGAGTCCCTATGTAAAACCATCGATTTTGTAGATGTGTGGGTGGGAGGTGCACGGGAAAGGGTCCAGCAGGGCTAGACTGCACCCTAGGGTGGGCCCTGAGTGTGCTTTAAACATTGGAGACCAATCCATTGAATGTGCCTACATGGTAGTGATTCGGTTCCTAGGCAGCATAGGAATACGGGTGAAATTTTCAATTTGCGGAGGCTAATTTTAGATCAACCACTAGACCTAGCTAATTTCACCAGCATCTTTGCCCCACTACAGACTCTCTTAGTATCAATAGAATTCAAAAGGAAGCATTATCAAGCCTTCAGAAAATCACAACAGTTTTTTTCTTTTGTTGACTCTATATCTGAAACCACTTGGAATTTTCTTATGAAACTTAGTATACTAGAAAGTACACATTCTTTGCTTTGCCTTGGCATCTTAGTCATGGATTTTGATTGAAAACTTGTAATACAGAATTATTCTTGTAAAAAATCTTATTGTTTGGCAGCATTTTCTGATGTTCATGGCCCTATAAGTTGATCTGAAATGCATCTGACAGCTTCGAAACTTAACTGAGGTGAAAGCCACTGGAATTCTGCATGAAATTGACCCCTCAGACATGCATATCTGAAGAGAACTCGCGGTTTGGCAGCCACAGCGATAGAACAAGTGTGATCGAGAGATCCGAAAGTGAGAGAAATTGGCCTGTCGGGATCAAAATGACCCCAATTTTCATTGGTTTCAGGGTCCAAACTTGCCATAAAATGAAGATTTTTGCTCAAATGTCCATTACACATGCTTTGAAATAAAGTTCAGGCATACTACAGTGTGGGCAGAATCGGAAAAACTGGGGTAGAGACATCCATCCAAGTTATTTCCTTGACTGAACACACATGTTGGTGTTTACCTATACTTGGTGATGGGACCTATAGTGTGCGGCTAGATAGGCCACCTTTTAACCAAGATCCCTCGAACCTAGAGTTACATTTTTGGGACTTTTTGCCCAGATCTCTCTCACCAAGGGTTTACATTTGTCAAATCCTAATGTGCACACCTCAGAATGAATGTCAGTTTTCGGGATTTTTACCAAACTATTTCCTAAAACTAATGTGGTCATTTTATTCTTTTATTTATTTATTTATTTTTTACCAGAACCCCTTCCACCAAATGTTACATTTTACCTATCTTCTCCCCTGCCCTCTTCCTGGCCTTCTCGCTAAGGTATTAGGGTTCTCATATATAGAGGTCCGTCCGTTATCTGCTTTTCTCATTTAACCAGTGTTGGCAAATCTATGTTCCTGTTTTATAAATCAAAGATATCTTTCATTTTCTGGTTTCTCACTTTAACATTTCTCTCAAGTTGCAGTGGATGCTGCACCGAGAGACACCGCTGCAAAACCAATTTCTGTTTATTCACAAATAACATAACCGAACACGAAAAAACTGTCCCAGTCTAGTCAATACCGATGTCACTCTATTTTCGTTGCCATTTCCCTTCATTCAAATCCTATTTACACAAACGTATAGATTCCAGCTCTGCCCCCATCCTGTATTACCACACCTTTTGTAAGCCCTAGATCCCCGCACGACCACGGGATTTGGTGCTGAATCGGCGGATGAAAACGGTGCGGTGCAGGGTTTCAGCACTGTTTTGTACTGCGGAGTGTCGCGTGATGCCGGGTTGTGCTTCGGTCGGCGGAAAGTGCATGAATCTGTGGATCCGCACTTAAGTCCTCACTAAAGAAGTCCACCTGGGCGCAGGAGGGGTTAGTGGGTGTATGTGGGGGCGTGAGGGCCTGACTCTTTAGTCTGAAATGCTCCTCTCTCTTTTATAAAGTCACAGACCAGGGAGGACCACACTTTTTATAACCCTGGAGACCATCAGGGAAAGGCTTAGAGCAGGTAAAAGGTCCATTGAGAATGCGGTTGGTGAACCTGGGGAGATGACTGCTAAGGAAGCATTATTTATGGCAGGGGGGCGACAATCTGTCAGAATGAATACATAAAAAAAAAACTGACTCCCACTTGGGAATGTGTTGAAAAAAAATGACCCCCCCTTTCGGAATGGGTTGAAATAAAAAGACCCCCCCCCTTTAGGAATGGGTTGAAAAAAAATGACCCCCCCCCAGAATAGATTGAAAGAAAATGACTCCCACCACATTTAACTACGCTCAACAGTGACAACAGAGGCTACATCAGGCCCATTCATTATACAACGTGATATTAGCAGCTTTTCATTTCAGTTATGTGTCATCTTTTAAGCAGTCAAATTATGAATACACTGCTGTTGATTGATTTACCTCTAGGTAAAATATCAATTTGAAGACTCCTCCCTTAAAGGGCAGCTAGCATAGGCTACTACTGATGCAGCTAAAATAGGTATGTCTTAGCAAAATATTCCATATGACCTACTCCTGACCAATGGCAGATTTGTTCTGATTGAGGCACTTGCTTCTTTCTTTTTCAAAAATATTTTTACAGAAATAAACTTTTGTAGCTTGTCTTTCTCTTTAGATTTCATTGTAATCTTGGTTTTTATAATAATTTAATGGGTGTTATAGACATAATTCTTGTCAGGGTTGATTTCATCAAGGGGTGAAAACAAAGAGTTAAATCGGAAAATTCTGATCACGAGTTGTAGTGATTTTAGGATGTAACGCTTTTTACTACTGAGAACGTTGTTGCTTCCCTGCTCACTCTAGTGATGTGTACGGTGTGGCACCACAAAGTCCTGTTTGTGGCGTACCATCCCAGCACCCCTTTATAGGAAAGAATTTATTTTCATGATGACATCTTTTGAGACAATCTTCAGGGCCAGCAAAAAAACAAGCAACATTGTGTCAAAAATTGGGCCAAATACTTCAATCTCAAGAGCTGAACAGTGTTACCCCCCAGGGAAAACTGTATATACCATAGTGGTAGTGACTGTCCTCATCCATGTTTTAAAGGGGGTCTATCATGGGAACCAGCAGAAAAATTGCGATGCCCTGATTGGTAAAAAGTGGTCATGTGAGTTGGTAACACAGGTACATCTTATCTGTGCTAACTGCCCTTTGACACTGAAAGAAGTAAGACTCCCATCATATAACATAATTGAATGGATATGAATTAGAGGTAGCTGTTAACAAAATGTCGGTCAGCATTATATCTAGAATTATTACTGACAACCAAATAAAATTATGTTTGCTTTGTCAATAAAATTTGCATCACATTTGCAAATACTCCCCAACAGGAAACTACCCCGGCCCTCAGGAATGGGTTGAAAAAAAACGACCCCCTCCCCCTCTAAAAATAGGTTAGAAAAAAATGACCCCCGATCTCTGAATACCTCAAAAATAAAATGACCAACCCCCTTCATTGGGGTCATCCCCCCGCCATAATAATGAACGCTCCCTAAAACTGTGAAAACCTTGCACTTGTACACGAGGGGATTGGTGCGATCTTGATCAGAGAGTGATAGGATGGGAGAGGGTGTGGGAGGGTCCATTGACGTTTCATATTGGCTATATGGGAGATGTACCCGCCTTATACAAGACTATATCTATCGACTTCTCGTGTTCTGTTTCACACTGAGGAATAAGGCAGTTTTTAGATATGGGGCAGGGTGAGTGGTGAATTGAGCAGTTGAGGGTGGGGGACAGGAGCATTCTGGTGCTCTGCTCAGAGTCCTTGAGTGTGTGTGTTTGGGAGGCGGGGGGTCACCTCCACCCTGCTGTTCAAAAATGACCACCCCTTCCCAGTGGGCACAGAACCACTGAATAGTAGTTGATTTTGTGCTTCAAGAGGGTGCAGCCCTTTTTAACCTAATACTAGTGGCTTCGCCACTAGATGTGGGGGCAAAGGCTTTGATAATGGGTATAATCATGCTACCCCCTGGTGTCTTACATTAGAAGTGCATGAGTTAATGGTGTGTAACGTAGCAACAACATGTAACGTAGCAACTGCGTGTAACGTAGCAACAGCGCGTAACAATTTTTCACTCTCCCAGCATATTCTCTCGGAGATTATTTCAGTGGATTTCTCTGGAAGTATTCATCAGATCTTAACATATGACCTATCAAATTGTGGTCTCGGATAGTAAATTCCAAATATTTAATCAGGTAACAGTTCCCTCTGTGAATAAAAGTAGGAGAGGTGCCAATCACTTTGGATCCAGATCCAAGATGGCGGCCATAGCTTAATTTCTAACTAAAATTTTTTGAGGCTATATCTTGAAAAATGGTCATCCCTTGCTAATACAGTTTAATTCTAGGCATTTCGGATGTTAGAATGAATAAATCTTAATACCAGATACGGAAAATAAAAAAATAATAAAATTTGAATTAAAAAATCAAGTTAATTTTGAATTTAGTACATGGATTTAGGTAACCTCTTTTGGTTTATCTGTTCCTGGCAAGCACTCAAGCTTATTTCAATGGGGTGGGCACCAGCGATGAAGCAACCCCTTTTAATATATATAGGGTAAATATGTGACAGGTGTAGTCCTGGATAGCAGCTTCAGCTGCAGGGCTATGGCAGCAGGGCATATAAAGAGCTTATCAACAATAGTATTTTGAATGGTTAAATAGCCCTGCAAATTAAGTTCTTATTAGTCAGTGCACTTTATAAGTGCTTCTTTTGGAGCTCTTAATAAGTGTATCTTGTAAGGCCTTCTTAGGAGGTGTGAATGAAGGGCTGCAGACATAGAGCATATTAGTAGCTGATTAATGAGTATATTAATATTGTAATGGCCAATTAGGCCTGTAAAATGGAGTGCTTATTACTCTGTTTGATGACTGGACTTAATAAGGGGTGCACCTGCAGTGCCTAATACTTGGTGCATATGACAATCAACTTCTGGGGATTTTGACCATGGCGGGAATCGATCTGGGGTTCTTTGGATTTGAATTTCCGAGCTCTGTCTGGTGAGCTATCATGGTGACAGGTAAAGCAATTTTATTCTCACAATCTGATCATGAAGACAGTGAGAAAATTATGTAGGCCCTCTTTAGCCCCACTGCCCCCCCCCCAAACAATTCCCTGCTCGTACTGAATTACCCCTTCATTATACTGTAAATGGTCTCTGAGCTTATATCTTAGCACAAACCTCACCACATGCCTCGTTAGCTCAGGTCATAGGGCCTTTAACTCTGTATCTGAAGGTGACAAGTTCAAGTCCTGGTGAGATTTTTTGTAAAAATTGCTTATTTTGGTAAATCAATCTTATTGCTACAATGTGATCATGAATATGTATTCATAGTGGGTCTGTGAGAAAATCTTTTAGGCCTTATTTACTCCCCCCTCCCCTGCCACCAATTTGTGCACATACTAAATAGCCTTTATATTACCCACTATTTCCTACAGCAATAATGTCTAAGAGTTCAAGTCACTGTAAGATTTCAATTAAGAGTGCATCATGCAAATAGGTTGGCATGATGCATGAATATAGCCATGGCGAGTTAGTTACTCAATAGGACTGCATTAAATTTATTCATTTATATCAACTAATGGACACTGTGCATTGATGCACTGGTCCATGGTCTGTAAAGGGTTATTTTTTGCTGGTAATTTTAGATAGAGTGAGATCTAAATATGCCATCATGCCCAAATCCACGTGGGTGACAACTGCCCATATGCTCCACTCCAGGCCTGTGTTTCATATTAGTCTACAGGGCCTCATATGACCAATGACATCTCATTGTAGTAGGTCTATAGTTGAAATAGCCACTATCAACACCTAGTGCCACTTTCAACACCTGCCTCGCTAGCGCAGAAAGGAGAACAAAGAACGTACAATCAGGAGGTACCCAGTTCAAATCCCTCCAATGATCAACAAGAAAACTCAAACCAGGAATGCACAAACTATTCATGGATTACTTAGACTGACATTTATAGAAGTTCACTATGTGAAATCATTGTGTGTATGAAATAATGGGCTTTTGTCATCAGGTGTCTTTAATTTCTATATTTCTTTAAAGTGTTTATTTAACCACTTAGCTGTAGGGCTGAATACGTCCTACAGCAGAGTGGTTTAATAAGTGCTACAAATGCAGGGCTGCATAACCCTCATGTCCCATGGCAATTTAGACTGATTGTTTACAAGCCCTTTATAAGCCCTTCCGTGTAGGGCTGATTAGTCACTTATTAAGTGGGGCTGTGTCCACTGGGTTAAGACACGGTGACGACATGATACCACCACCCCCCCCCCCCCAACACACATTCATACACAATATCTCACCTGCAGTCCCTCCCCCCTCCTGCTGGCTGTAGCACCAAAAGCAGCCCTGCTGCGGAACCGAACCAGTTCGAACAAATATTTATCACTTAGATTGAACATACATGACAGAGCCGAGGCCCATCATAGCCATAACGGTAGAAAAGGACCAGGGTCATTCAGTGCATGTCTGCCCAGGGAGATCATGGTGTGTCTTCACTGTGCATGCTCCGACATCTATATGGGATGTGATCTTCTATTTAGATACACTCACGGTGGAGTGTCTTGGTATTGATAGTGTTATTGTATATCGACAAAGTGATCCCTTATTTGCATTTTGAATCTACCTTTTAGCTCTCTCTGCTTAAGTAGGTTTTCCACCGAAACCAAAAGTTTTACATCAACTTCTGTATGATTGTTTTAATGCCCTATTGCCCTTTGGTTTCTATCGTTTTAGACAAACAATCCACCAACCCCCATTCTGTATGATTTCTAACAAGGGAACCAACAGATATAATTGGGGCCCCTTCAGTGAACACCAGTGAGGGGGGGGGGGCATGGTTCCTATACAATTCCAGGGGTGGTGGAACCATTTGAAAGTTGGGGGGGGGCAAAGGTAGGTAGTGGCCTGTGACCCCCCCCCCTCCGTCTGAGATTGGGGATGAAAACATAAGAAGATTATGAACTTTGATGGGCCACAAAGGTGCATGCTGGTTGATGAAAGAAGACACACTCTGTGGGCCCTGGAGGCTGTTGCGAAAAGATTGAGTTGTTGCTTTTCAGGGTAGGTACCTCACTTCCCACCTCCCTCCTCTACATAACCACTCAGAATCACTTCCAATACTGTAGTCCAGAAGTAGTCACTTTGCCACAAATCAAACTGTGTTGCGAAAAGTGGTTATACCTGAGTGCTTCCCAGACTGCCCACCCCTACATACTTATGTGACAGAGTGCAGGAAGCAACTTCCAGTTGAGGGGCTGTTACTAACCACTTCTGTACCACTTCTGTTTGGAAGTGCCTTTTGGCAATGCAATAGAGAAGAGACTACCAAAGATGAGTGCCTTCCGTTTTTGGAAGTACACCTCCGACAGAAGTGACTTCCAATAGTTTAGCAACAGCCACCTGATGAATCCCCCCCCCTCCTATCACAGAGAGAAGAAATGGAGTCACTGTGACTCTGAATTGGGAGTTCAGCTTCTATCACTCACATGACCCCTTTTTCGATTCCCTTGTCACTCCCTAGAAATAGGGAGTCAATGTGCTGACTCCTCAGGAATACAGAGTCAAGCTTATTTGAATCTCCACTTTGAGTACTTTGTGAATGGAGTCAGGTTTTGTTGAATCTTTTATTAAAACAGCAATTTTCATAATTCTGGGTTATTTATTGGGTACTGCAATCTCTATTCCAGGGTAGGAGTATACCATGCCCAAAGATGATGTGGTACAATGCTGTGATACATTTTTTTACTTACTTTGCCATAGTTATCCAGGTCACTCTAACATGACCAAAGGAAACACTGTTAATACTTTTAATTTACACTTTAGCCACAGAAATGGTGTCTTTGCTGTACTGCAGCTTTTGTTTAACCCTTTCAAAAAGTTGACTATACCATCTTATATTTCATGTGTGAGCAATTGCTAGATTTGTGAAACACTAGTACTGACTTCCCCAGATCACTGTTAATACTCTTAATTAAACAGAATGGAACACCACATGATAAGCAAAACTGTACAAACTGTATTGTGGGTCCCTGTAATGGGAGATTCCCTGACTCCTGTACTGACTCCTTTTCTATTTGTCTGACTCCATACCTTCTCTCTGTATAGTGGCAAATGGGTCAAATATCGCAGAGAGTCAATACAGAGTCAGATGTGTTCGACTCCACTTTTGCTGCCCTCTGTTGGTTCTATTTGCTATGCATGCATAGACGTTGATTACGGAGGTGAAGTGGGACTTTGCCAAAGTCCCTACTCACCTCTGTAATCAAGGTCTATGTATAGGAAATAGTTCACAGGGCATCTGACAGAGGAGAGCAAATGTCCTTTACTGTCTCACCCTTCTTATTACACATGGGCTTCCCTAGCCCACTTAAAAGGGTCTATTTCTCCTCTTTCCTATCCCCTCAGATGTGTGTGGTGCACATATGCGTGGGCACTGACACATTCCTCTGTAAAATTGTGTAATGTAGTTCTCGCCATGAATATGACCTTAGCTGTCGAAATGGCGTTAAACATCTATTACTCACTCACTCTCACTCTTATTACACATAGAAACCACTTTCACACTCAGACAGGAAACTAGTCGAAGCCCATGCCTCCTGAAGTCCATCCACCAAGCTGTGACTCTCATTCTATTGGGAGCCGATTCAGTAGGACTCCATGCTCCAAACATGGTGCCCAGCAGTTTGGAGTCTCTGTGTCTCCTATATTAGGAGAGTTAAAAAGGAGTCCTGACCATCTGACCCCCCTTTTGACCCCATTCCCTTTGCTTATTGGACTTGTATTGCCCTGAAATGTCACAATTTTCTGCAAAAAAGTTGGGGTGGGGACAAAAACAAACTCTTGCCCCCCTCCCAGTTCCGCCGCCCCTGAATTCTATTGTTATGATTTTCAGAGGCCTTTGGCCTTAAGAGCTGAAAATGTCGAAAAGAAATTTCGATTCAAGTAAAAACGCGATTTTGACCCGATTAGATATCAGCTTTAGGTGAGGTACACACCTTAGGCCCTGTTAGAGTCTGCCAAAAGGCCCGTGTTTTTTTTTTCATTGGCATGCATCTCAGATGGTTCCTGATATTTGCCAAATGGCCAAATCAGGTTTGGCAGAGGATATGCAAAGGGGTTAAGAATTCATGGAACCTTAACTCATTCCCCTCACAAGAATTATGTCGTCAAGTGATAAAATTCATTGAATGAATAAGGATCATTGGTCTTAAGCCAGTGCATATAAGTCGGCCCTAAGGGTGAAGGATCACCAAAGAAACTATAAATTAAGTGACTTCTCACCTGTGGCCACCTTTACAGCAGGTCGTGAGTGGTGGTAAAAGATGACACCTGTACAAGGTAGTGCTGTATGCTGGTAGCTGCTGGTTGTGGGGTACCAGCATATGAACAGGGGGTGGCTATGGTGTATTAGCATCTGTGGTTGGCCCCTGTCACCCCCACCCTTCACCTGTCCCACTGTCTATTACCCGGACACCTCACATTCCTTTCGTTAAGGGGCAGTCACCTCTTCAGTTTTTCAGGGTTGTGCACAGGACACGCCCTCGTATACTGATCTATGGGAGATCCAACAACCTGGGCATGATTGATGTGAGTCAGTACTGTGGTCTATCAAACAAGAATCATAGTAAGTGCTTTCAGGCTACAACACATTGGGATCAGGAAATACAAAAACGTGCTTTATTGGCATAGAAAAGTAAGCCCTAAAGGATCACTTGTCACGGCTGCTTTAATGGCCCATGCTATAGTAAAACTAGCCTATACATGGTGCTCAATAGTTTCAGGATGCCATTTTGTCACTTTTTAGGAAGGATGGAGCGTCACTCTCTCACTTTCTATGTTTATAACCTCTGTCAGCATTAAAGATAAATGTTCACAAAAAAGCCAATGTACTGGGAACTTATGGAATCGTCGTCACCCATCAATTTCTAAAACCCCTGTGTCACGAGCATCACTTTTTAGAACCCCTGCATCACGTTTCTGCCAGTGCCAAAAGGCCACAATCCAACAGCAAATAAACAGTGGTAAAACATTTCATGACCCTTGAAGTGTTAACCAGTAATATACAACATTAAGACTCATTAAGAGCTCTGGCATGCTGTGACGACTTAATCCAGGTGAAAAGATTACCTGACAGGTAGAGTGTTGATGCTTTTCGGCATGTACTCAGTAAATCAATCACTTCAGATTGGTTGAAGGCAAAAGTGGAAGATTGCAGCAATTCTCCATAGATAAATGGCCTTTTGGATCTCCATATCTAGAATCCAGAACTGGTAACATACATGAATCATACAGTTAGGAATGGGGTCAGGTCACGATATTAGGTGGTGATGGTTGAGGGTAGAAGAGATCTATCAAGATTCTATTTCAGAGAAAATCAGTGTTAATTAATTCTTATCAGGGAGAGATCTGTCAATATTCTGTATGTTAGAGAATTTCAGTCTTAATTCATTCTTGTCCATGGACAGTATTTTTCTTCTTCATCTCTTCTTTACACAAAACCAATCCAAATATAAGTTGCCCAACTGCATTGTAGAACCTAATGATACATACATGTACCATGTGGTATTGTATTATCACTTTTAATTTAGATACATATAATCTGTGCTGGAAATATGACCTTACCCTTCTCTCTCCCTTAGGGTCGGAGGTAGGAAATACCGTAACCCTTACATTATCCACAATGAATACATTACCTTATTCATCATAACGTCTACAAAGAGAGAGTAGAAAGCCTTATTACTGGTAGCTATATATGGTGTGGAGATAGATCACCCTAAGACAGGGGGCGGGTCGGTAGGTACAGTCTCCACCCACAGATCATTGGGGCACATTGAGATGCACCACTGATGGTGGTACCTGGATACCGGGGTGAGAGTGATGGGGTGGGGGGGTTAGTGGTTGTGATGAGGGGTCATACTATGTATTGAAGCCCCAGGATCGAAGCATTGCATACGTCCATTTGCTGTCTTGCGGAGCTGATAGTGCCTCAGATGTCAGAAGCCTGTTGGGAAAAGATTGGGATTTCGATTCTTCAATGAAGGATTGAGGGAGGTGGGGCTGAGTCCCGGGGCTGAGGGAGGTCATATGGTGCATGTTACTTAACATAGTTTGATCACTGGGCCTCATCATGTCACCACAGCACGGTTAGCCCATACATTACTCCATAAATATCTCTGCTTGTAACCCGGCTACACAAAGGGACGTGATATATCAATCATTTCAGAGTGCTACCTAGCATTGTGTAATGATTTCAAGGTAAAGGGGCTGTTTTTGAACATTATGCATGCAGCGTTTGAGGGCCCTTGTTAGGAGAGGTTTTAGGCAGTTTCGAACCGAAAGGGGCACGCTTTTAGACCAAAAATGTAATGTGGGTATCAACTATCCAGAACTATCGAAAAGGGTATCGTGGGGGGGGGGGTGGTCACAGTAGGAAAGATAAGGAGATATAGGATGTCCTAAAGTCAGGACCTGCCAGTATTGGCCATATAGGTTATAGACGGGTAAAGTTAGTAAGGTTTAACTACCCAAGCTGCACCTTAAAACTCCTTCAGCTCAGGTGACAAAAGCCGGTGTTCCTGTAGGGCAATGTATACATCTGTTCTCAAATTAAAAGAAAATGGGAATAGAAGTAAAAGAAGGAGGGAGTTTCTATCTGTGAAGTGGAGCACTTCTTAATAAGTTTTATTTAAAGACAAGTCATGATGTTAACACTAATAACTATACCTATTATGGATATTATTAAGGTTTTAAATAGTCGATGTCATGACCTTACCAACTTTACTTTGTAGTTGGGCCAACATACTGATAGATCATTCTTGGCATTGTCACTGGCTTTTGCAATAGAAGAGTTGAGAATACATGTATGTGCCCTTTGTTTGATATCTGAGAACTAAAGCAATTGGACTTAAGTAATAGAATACTGATAACCCTTTATTTACAGCACAGTGCGTTCCTTCATATGAACACAAATAATATTTTGTCACCTTTTATAATCAGACATAAAAGCATTGATGGGCCATTTAAGCCCTTTACCTGCACCATGGAGTGCCACGAAAATGACCCTCATAGAGACTGCAGTGGCACAATATATACCCAGGTAGGGGAACGTTTGACAATTATGTCACTGCTTAGGGATGGGGGGGGGTGGGTTTGGGTTCCTCTATGTGTTCCATACTAAATAACAGTGACATAATTGTTGAATGTTCCCTAGCAAGGATACATTGGGCCAATGTCGGCTTATATTGGGCCAAGCATGGACAAGCATGGCCCAATGCTCCATATGTTGCTGATTGGGTATAGGCCTACCCAAGGAGTAAGGGACTGAGGGGCATGATCTGTGATTGTAGATCCGTGCCTTGTGGCACTTTAATCAGTAAATCTGATGACCTAAGGGCACAGGGGACACATAGATCTACATCCTCCACTTTTCTATCTTTATTAGAAGTGGTACTGCTCACACCCTGGAGGACTGAGCAGCTCAGACTGACATGAAAAATTAAGATGATCATCATGGAGGTAGGCAAAAATTATATGAAAGCTTCATGTATTTGCCCCAAAAAGCTAGTATCTGTTAAATTGTATTCCCAGTAGTTATAAACGGATTCCAGGCTATGTAGGGGCATATCCATACCTAGATCACTGATTTAAATGATAAATTCCATGTTATCATCTCACCATGCACCATGATGCCGTTGATTAGCCAGAATTTTATCAGAAAACTTATGGCATGGCTTTACCACAAATTTCCCATAATATCTCAAGGACCACGAAAGATGTCAACATGGGGTTTGCTGCATTGCTTTCAGATATATCGACCTTTCTGTTGTGGGGGTTTACTGTGTTGTAGGACAATTATTTCTATTAGAGGGTAAACATGCCCCTACTATTTAAAGTGCATACATGAGGTATGGCATGGGCATTGCTTTATTAAAAGTGATTTTATTGAAATAAATACAGTGGCAGAGTAAGTGGTTTACTTCCTAGTGTCCATAGTGCTTCCCACGAGCCCATGCTGACATTTAAGAGTTGGATGATCCATCAATATAACACTGGAGACAGACGATGAGGCTACCATATTATAGATTATAGGAAATTAGCTCGAATTTTGGTGCGTCATGCAGCCATTATAGAGTTGAAGAGGTTTGCAGAGGTTCATGACCTTACCATACCTACGTCGTAGGTGAGCCAACAAAATTACCGATGATTCTTGACTTAGTCACTGACTTTTTGAATTACACGATACACTAACTGGCTTTTGAATAATAAAACTGGCGATATCTTAGTCAAAATATGTATTTTTATATATTAATCTTTCCAGAAAGAAAGATCATTGTGCACTAAAAATGTCTACATAAAATGGTTTTAGTGACAGTTGCATCAGCAACAGTACTATTATATATATATATTACATGATACATCTGAAATAAGACGGTTTTCATTGTTATCTTATGCCATCGCACGCCATTTTGTATTTTGAGGTACCATGAAAGGTATGTAAGATACATAAAGCCTATGGCATATGATATAGCTGTATGCCCTACATAAAAGACAATTTGTGGTTTTAAGGATAAACAGACTATCAAATGCCTGCAAACCTCCACTGCTTATTATGATAGTCTATTCATTATAAGGCCTAAAAAAAGGTTTGCTTCCAGTTACCTGACAGACCCTAGCAAAACAGGGCTGATCCTAGAATTCTTTTTTTATTTTGGTAATTTTTTTTATATTTTTGGTGCTTTTTTAGCCATTTTTCTCGTAATTTTCATAAATTTTCATCAATTTTTCGTGAAGCTTATCAAGGTCGTCATCTATTGGTATAGTGTTCATAACAGTCATTCATACATTTTACATGTGCTTCAGATTTCTTATGTTTTCATATTTCTACTGATAAATCATAGAATCGAATGTGTCTGCCCATACATTACAATATACAAAATAATAGTAGTAGTAGTAGTAGTAGTAGTAGTAATAATAATAATAATAATAATAATAATAATAATAATAATAATAATCTAAGGTCCTTCAAAGTAACATAAGTCTGACATTTATGTATTTGATTGTACCAGGTCCCACCAGGTCTTATATAATTAGCTGTCAATATCATATAAGTTGTAGGGAAAGGGCAGCGAAATATGTGTAATGGTTCGAGATTTTATATAACTTCGATCTAGTTCGAGAGATGTCAATATCAAGCAAAACCAGATGAGTTACCTCGGGTTAGTGCAACTGGCACATGTTTATTTGGAGTTACATATGTTCGGAGTGGTGCTATGGGTATAGCTCGGTTCTATTCAGGTGTTGTCCTGGCCGCAGCCAGAAACCAACTGAGCTCCCTACGCGGTCCCAGGTAGGGACTGGAGCAGCGAAGACTAGTGCTGCCACCACCCCATAGTGGCCAGAGATCGAAGCGACCTCTGGACCTACCGGTGGTAACAGCACTGATCGACTTGCCCTCTCACATAGGGAGCAAACACTATATACAACGCTCCACGAGCCCCTACATATGAATAATCAAATAAGAAAAAAAGAAGAAGAAAATACACCGTCATGATAATTATAAACACTACATACTGCTCATTTTTTTCAATGCAGTCTATAGCCAAAACTGTATTGTTGCATTATGCCAATCCAAAAGGTTTCACATATCTCTACGGGATCAGCAGGATGCACAGACATGATCTGCATGGGTGAGTTGCTTACCTGCCCTGCATTGGTACATCATGGTGATGATTAGACGTGAAACTTAAGGCATCACATTGACTATGATGAATTGATATGTTCCATATTTTTAACATTGAAATGGCAACATAAATAGATTATCGCATCACAGTAGCACTATGAAAAGGGGACTCCTTAGTGTATTCTTGTACTACCGACATAGCATCTACTAACAGAAAAAGAATTCAGCTTCTACTGAATGAATTGGAATTATCAAATCTCTCCCCACAAAGTATTGATTGGATGAAATATTATCTCCTAAATTGAAGGCAAAAGTGGAAAATTTCTCCATAGGTAAATGGCATTTTGGCTCTCCATAATTATCTAGAATCCAGAACATAATATACATGAATCATACAGTTAGGAATGGGGTCAGGTCACGATATTAGGTGGTGATGGTTGGGGGTAGAAGAGATCTATCAAGATTCTATTTCAGAGAAATTCAGTGTTAATTAATTCTTATCAGGGAGAGATCTGTCAATATTCTGTATGTTAGAGAATTTCAGTCTTAAATCATTCTCGTCCATGGACAGTATTGTTCTTCTTCATCTCTTCTTTACACAAAACCAATCCAAATATAAGCTGCCCAACTGCATTGTAGAACCTAATGATACATACATGTACCAAGTGGTATTGTATTATCACTCTTAATTTAGATACATATAATCTGTGCTGGAAATATGACCTTACCCTTCTCTCTACCTTAGGGCGGGAGGTAGGAAATACCGTAACTCTTACATTATTCACAATGAATACATTACCTTATTCATCATAACGTCTACAAAGAGAGAGTAGAAAGCCTTATTACTGGTAGCTATATATGGTGTGGAGATAGATCACCCTAAGACAGCCAGGGGGCGGGTCGGTAGGTACAGTCTCCACCCACAGATCATTGGGGCACATCGAGATGCACCACTGATGGTGGTACCTGGATACCGGGGGGAGAGTGATGGGGGGGGGGTGAGTGGTTGTGATGAGGGGGTCATACTATGTATTGAAGCCCCGGGATCGAAGCACTGCATACGTCCATTTGCTGTCTTGGTCCAATGCGTGCATGCAGCCTTGGTTATTTTACTCACCAGGGCTGCATCATGCCGAACTAATGGGGTTGATAAAGGCTGAAGGGTCTACGTGATGCACCAATGCAATGCGGAGCTGATGGTGCCTCAGATGTCTGAAGCCTGTTGTGAAAAGATTGGGATTTCGATTCTCACTGTAGCTAACAAACCTTCCACCCCCCAAAAATTCTCCACTAGAGAGACCAATTCTCACCTTATACATACTGTAATGGAATAGACTTACTCAGAATTAAACTGCATTGCGAAAGGTTTGGGGATCTGGTTCTATGATTGGTTCTACCTGAACGATTCCCTTAGTAGATAGGCTAGGGAATTGGAGGAAGGATCTAACCGGGAATTGGTTCTCAATTGGGAAACATTCACCAATTTGTGACCGCTCCTAAACCACTCATATGACACCTTCGACTGGACCAATTCCCAATATTTTTGCAAAGGCCTCCTGAGGCATCACGGGGCCCATACTTAAATGAAGGATTGAGGGGGGTGGGGCTGAGTCCCGGGGCTGAGGGAGGTCGTATGGTGCACGTTACTTAACATAGTTTGATCACTGGGCCTCATCATGTCACCACAGCACGGTTAGGGTAATTATTTATAGACAGTTGCAGATGAATTCTTTTTTTACATATATCAGGAAGGGAGGGGATCACGACTTTATGTTCATTTGTCGTCAGGTTACAGCACAAAAGTTCATCGTACCTATTTTGGGGAGACTGCCAATGGATTAAAGTGAATTTGCTTAGCTGTTTTTGCTTATTTTTATGACTTCCTATAATCATTGCTGTGACCACATCATGAACATCTCAAAACAGCTGTTTAATAATGTAATATATACTAATTATATACTACTTTAGTTCATATGATATGGCAAGGTTCCTCGCTTTTCTTCCAAACTTTAAGGCTATAAAGACCACATATAATGTGATATCTCTGCTTGTAACCCGGCTACACAAAGGGAAGTGATATAATTATCAAGCATTTCAGAGTGCTAGTCAGCGTTGTGCAATGTATGATTTCAAGGGAAAGGGACTGTTTTTGAATATTATGCATGCAGCGTTCGAGGGCCCTTGTTAGGAGAGGTTTTAGGCAGTTTCGAACCGAAAGGGGCACACTTTTAGACCAAAAATGTGATGTGGGTATCAAGTATCCAGAACTATCGAAAAGGGTATTGAGCGGGGGGGGGGGGTGATCACAGTAGGAAGGATAAGGAGATATAGGATGTCCTAAAGTCAGGACCCGCCAGTATGGGCCATATAAGCTATAGACAGGTGAAGTTAGTAAGGGTTAACTACTCAAGCTGCACCTTAAAACTCCTTCAGCTCAGGTGACAAAAGCCGGTGTTCCTGTAGGGCAGCGTATACATCTGTTCTCAAATTAAAAGAAAATGGGAATAGAATTAAAAGAAGGAGGGAGTTATTTTTGCTCTCTGTGAAGTACACCACATAGGGCAGAGGAAATCGTATACCTTTACCATACAGTCAGGGTCTAGTGCTAGAATCAAGGAGCACTTTTTAATTAAATAAGTTTTATTTAAAGACAAGTCATGATAACATTAATAACTATACCTATATGGAGATCAAAGATTTTAAATAGTCCATGTCATGACCTTACAAAGTTTACTTTGTAGCTGGGCCAACACACTGATAGATCATTCTTGGCATTGTCACTGGCTTTTGCAATAGAAGAGTTGAGAATACATGTATGTACCCTTTGTTTGATATATGAGAACTAAAGCAGTTGGACTTAAGTCATAGAATACTGATTACCCTTTAGTTACAGCACAGTGCTTACCTTCATATGAACACAAATAATATTTTGTCACATATTATAATCAGACATAAAAGCATTGATGGGACATAGGCCCTCTACCTGCACCGCGGAGTGCCGCAAAAAACGGCCCTAATAGAGACTGCAGTGGCACAATATATTAAACAAGTAACTAATGGATAGGGCATGACGTGTGACTGATATCTAACAATAACATGCAACCAGGGGGGCGAAGCTTGTTGCATGTTATTGTTGGATATCAGTCACAAGTCATGACATATCAATTAACTACTTATTTTATTACACGATTAATCAATAGATATTCAATAGAAAATCAATAGATATAATTTTAAAACAAAAATCTTTCCCTTCCCAGTACTCGAAGCCAGCCATATTGTGTGTACACATGGCGAAAAAAAACGTTTGCCGGGACCGGGGCTCGTCCCGCCTACCTCTACAAGCTGAGCAAAATGCGCTAACCACTAGACCACCGGGTCTCACACCTCGGCACCTGGCTTGGCTTGGTTTGGTTTGAACGCATCCCGCGTCTCGCGGTTATGGCAGTGGACAGCCCGGACCGGCCTATCATATCAAGACCTAGTTCTAACCAAGCATTTCTCGTCAGTCCCTGTGGCGCACTGTATAGGGAGTTGGATTTGGGATCTGAGACTGCAGGTTCAACCCCTACCCTGGCAATGAAAAATTTCATGGGTTTTAACATGTAACATATGACATGTAAGGACATGTAAGGAGGCATGTTATCCATGGATAACATGCCTCCTTACATGGATAACATGCCTCCTTACATGGATAACATGCCTCCTTACATGGATAACATACCTCCTTACAAAAGTCATGCTGCATGTATCATGGTGTGCGATATCGACAGGTATGTGCATGGGAATATCCAGGAAAAGCACCCAAAATCACAGAAGTCGTGTAATATACCCAGGTATAGGGGAACGTTAAACTGCTGTCACTGCTTAGGGATGGGGGGGGGGTCTTTGGGTTCCTCTATATGTTCCATACTAAATAACCGTGGCATAATTGTTGAACGTTCCCTAGCAAGGATACATTGGGCCAATGTCGGCTTATATTGGGCCAAGCATGGACAAGCATAGCCCCCGGCATAGCCCAATGCTCCATTGCTGATTGGGTATAGACCTACCTGAGGAGTAAGGGACTGAGGGGCATGGTCTGTGATTGTAGATCCGTGCCTTGTGGCACTTTAATCAGTAAAGCTGATGACCTGAGGGCACAGGGGACACATAGATCTACATTTATGCCCATCCTCCACTTTTCTATCTTTATTAGAAGTGGTACTGCTCATACCCTGGAGGACTGAGCAGCTCAGACTGACATGAAAAATTAAGATGATTATCATGGAGGTAGGCATATGAAAGCTTGATGTTTTTGCCCCAAAAAGCTAGTATCTGTTAGATTGTACTCCCAGTAGTTATGAACGGATTTCAGGCTATGTAGGGGTATATCCATACCTAGATCACTGATTTACATGATAAATTCCATGTTATCATCTCACCATGCACCATGATGCTGTTGATTTGCCAGAATTTTATCGAAAATTAAATGTACACTGATGATGGTTATTTGCCCTGTATGGGAAATGTTTCACAGAAAACTAATGGCTTTACCACAAACTTCCCCTTAATATTTCAAGGACCATGAAAGATGTCAACATGGGGTTTGCTGTATTGCTTTCAGATATATCAGTAAATCTTTTGACCTTTCTGTTATGGGGGTTTACTGTGTTGTAGGACAATTATTTCTATTAGGGGGTAAACATGCCCCTACCATTTATAGCTCATAAATGAGGTATGGCATGGGCGTTGCTTTATTAAAAGTGATTTTATTGAAATGAATACAGTGAGAGAGTAAGTGGTGTACTTCCTGGTGTCCATGCACTATAGTGCTTCCTACAGGTCCATGCTGACATTTACGAGTCGGAATGATGCATCAATATAACACTGGAGACAGACGGCGAGGCTACTGTATTATAGATTATAGGAAATTAGCACGAATTTTCGTGCGTCATGCAGCAATTAGAGAGTTGAAGAGCAAAGGAGGTTCGCAGAGGTTCATGACCTTACCATACTTACGTCGTAGGTGAGCCAACAAAATTACCGATGATTCTTGACTTAGTCACTGATTTTTTAAATTAAACGATACACTAACTGGCTTTTGAATAATAAAACTGGCGATTTCTTTGTCAAAATATGTATTTTTATGTACTAATCTTTCCAGAAAGAAAGGTCATTGTGTACTAAAAATGTCTACATAAAATGGTTTTAGTGACAGTTGCATCAGCTACAGTACTATTATATATATATATATATATATATATATATATATATATATATATATATATAAGTTATCTCGCTACCAGGGAATGATAATACCGGTAATAACGATGATAGTAGTGAAGATAACAGAGATGATAATATATGAACAGTGGTAATATAAATGATCATATCACAGACACATGAGTTTGGTGGGTTACTGACCTTGGGGCTATCAGCACCATACATGCCTTTATTAAAACAACTATAATAACTAGTTGACAATAAGCATAGTCAGTAAAATGCATAATAAATAATAACAATAGTACAGTAATAACAATAGTAATAACAATAGTATTAACAATAGTAAAATTTAAAAATCAAGGAAACACCCAGCGTGGTGTTACCTGTACAGGTGAGACTCGCCAATTGACGGTTACTTTGAACCCGCCCCTTATATACTGGAGGAGTTATTTACCATGACGTCATACTATGACCTCATAGATACCAATGCGCGCTGCAAATAGTCCCTAACCGTTCGCGGCTAATTATATATATATACACGAGTGTATATAGTTCCATAAGTTATCTCGCTACCAGGGAATGATAATACCGGTAATAACGATGATAGTAGTGAAGATAACAGAGATGATAATATATGAACAGTGGTAATATAAATGATCATATCACAGACACATGAGTTTGGTGGGTTACTGACCTTGGGGCTATCAGCACCATACATGCCAAACACCTAAACACGCCAAACACATGTGAACAAACACATACCAATCAACAATGCAATTGAGATTGGCAAAGTCTATCTAATTCTAAAAGTTCATTTTTATGATTATGTAAATATGTAAAAACAGAATTAGATTTCCAATTTACCTTCTTTTTAATGGAATCTACACTCAGTCCTGCATCCTTTAACATAGTAGCACCACCATGCCTAAGTGAGTGAGTGGAGACTGAACCTTTGATACCAGCACGTATAGATAAAGATTTCAGCCTAGAATTAATATATTGGTACTGTAGAGGAACACCATTAATTTTGAATAACAAATCACTTGCACCCCTACCTGTGCACAATTTTCCTAAGTCTTCACAAGGACATAACAGTGAAGTATTATCCCTACATAAATATATATTAAAAGAATGGCCACCAAGCTGGTCGGTCTTTGAGGTTTTGATGCGAAGGCTAGCATAACTTTTAAACATTTTTACATCACCTACCCGTAGTGTATGAGGAGAAGATACAACATGTCCTATTCTGAGGACACCTCTAAAACATAAGAGAATAGCTAACCAAAACTTCAAGTCAGCCCTGTTGGAGAGATCCAAATACGATCTAATACATAACATTTCTTTTGGACTCAATGGGTGAGTAACCCTAGCAGGCACAGCATAATTTCTATCAATACCATCCAACACCTTTTTTAGCATGAAATTACTGCTATGGTCTAAGCCACCTCTAAGTTTTTGATGATACCAAATGGATGATAAATAATTTCTTACAGAAGAAGGTTTCATACAATAAGATAAATATACTGCATATGTAGCAGCCTGAGAGGGAGAACAAGGAAATTTAGGTAAATTAAATTTATTACAAAATTTTTTGTACCTTTTAAGTTGTTGGTTCCTTGCTCTCCTAGTGTTCTCTGACACACCCTTCGCTAAAAGACACTCTTTTCTTTTTTGTAACCTTCTCCATTCTGGAATTAAAGCAACACATATCATTTTCAAGAAGAGAGTTTACACATTTGTCCAGAACACCCTTGTAAGCAAGTCTAGATAGTTGGTCGGCCAGGACATTGTCTTCTGACTTAATATAGGTTGCATACACCTCCACATTGTTGAGGAAACAAAGCCAAAAAATCTCTCTAAGCCATTCCATACAAAGCTTATTTTTTGACCTACCGGTATTTATCATAGCTAGAACTTGCATATTATCAGTAATACAGTGTATTTTTCTATTTTTATAACTAGAAATCCAACGTTTTAAACCAACCATGACTGGATATAACTCGTATACATTTATATTTCTATGATGATTTTTTAGAACATCCAATATTGGAGGGAGGGAAAAATGACCTGAGCCTAGGTTGAATTTATCATGAGATGTCCAGTCACCATATAAATAATCATTCCCCATCCATGCTCCAAAGCCCTTAATAGACGAATCAGAGTACATAGGTGTATCAATAACATCATTTAGAATTAACCTCTTACAGTTAAAAACTCTACAAAATTCCAACCACCATTCAATGTCTTGGCGAGTGCAAGCTGATACCCTAATATAACCACCGGGTCTGGCCCGAGCACAGAGATCGAAAATTCGCCTACTAAAAGTTCTACCACCCTTAACCACCTGCGAGCAGAAAGACATTAAACCACCTATTCTCTCTAAGTTCTTTTTGGTAATAAATTTCTTATTAACATTATCTAATAAGAGATTTTCCATTTTTTCAACCTTTTCAACAGGCAAAGACAGTTCCAACTTAACTGAATCTATGTTAATGCCTAAGAATTTACAAAATTGAGACGGATCGGTCACCTTTTCTTTGGATACTACAAAACCCATGTACGCCATACACTCCATTAATAAATTCCTCTGTCTAAGACACTCATCATAAGTATTAGCAATTATGATAAAGTCGTCCAGATAATTTACAATTTTTTCTACACCGTAGAATTTTGCCACCTCCACAATAAAATCAGAGATTTTATTAAAAATATACGGGGCACATTTCAGGCCAAAAGTTAACCTGTTGCTTACATAATAATCCTCACCATGCCCAAAATCCCATCTGAAACCTTGCATGGTCGTGTGAGGTGCATACACATTTATAGACCTATATGCTGACTTTAAATCCACCACACTCATGAAATCGTTCTTATTCAATTGAGCAGTCACCGTGCTAATATTATTATAAGAAAATGTCGAGCTAGTAGTATCCATAAAATTATTAATAGATATTTTATCAGGCATACTACAGTCAGTTATGGGTCTTAACTTGCCATTTGATTTTTCTACACCACCTAGGGCATGGATACAACGGGGTTTATCTACACTTTTAGAGACTAGACCAGCTTCTAGTTCATCTAACAATATACCACAGTACTCATTATAGAATTTTCCCTCGAGGATTGACTTATAATTTCTGCAATCATAAGAAGTGATGCAGTCAGGATCCACTATCCTGAACCCCTCAACAAAACCCTGCCATAAGAATAGCGCCTCCTTGTCATTTACATTAATAATACCTTTCTGGGTTAAGAATGAGGCAACTCTGCAAGGTAAAATTTGGGAATTTTTTCCATTGATATAATGAACACATGTACATGTACCTTCTATACACTTGTCATATACCCTGATGCCGGGTAAACCTGTGACACTAACCGTAAAAAGCGGTTCAATACCAACCTGTATTAGGTTATAACCAATAACATCTATATTATTTTCCAACGAACTAAATTCTTTGAAAATACTTTGTTCTGCTACGGATTCAGTTGAAAGAATACAATCCTTAACCATCTCCGTATCATTCACCTCCTGTACTGGAGTTTGTGAGGGCGAGTCGATATAGATCTACCAAACCTACCATAACTTGGTCCGGCATCAAACAAATATCATTACCAGCTATGGGATATCGATCACCTGCAGTTTCCTATTCACTCCTGGCCTTCTGGCATTCAGTTTTACTATGACCAGAGGAACTGCAGGCACTGCAAATATGTCTATACTTGCAGGGGTCCCTTACACAACCTTCTGCCTTATTAAAGGCATAGCAAGAATTATTTGAGACCTTTTGTTTGATACCATTCCTAGCCTTGGTAGTGTATGCTTTCTGTGCCTGAACAGTACCATCATATGATAAGTGTCTCAGAATATCTGAATTGTCTATAACACCAAAGGCTTCTATCCCATCCTTATTTGCCCTAGTTCTAACTGATTTATCATATGCCAACAGGGCTGCTACCGTATACATCCTTGTACCAGCCTTTTCAACCAGAACCTGGAGATGCTTTAACATGCCTTCTACATCACTGTTGTCCTTGTAATAATCTAAGACAAAATTCAAATTGATTAGCACCAATTTCTCAACGGTATCGATCTTCTCCCGTTTTTTTACATACATTTCATGGTCAAACTCACCACATTTGGTATTGGTGTGAAGCCTGGACGTAGTGGAATCTATTGACGACCCTCCCGAAGACGACCGAGGTCTGTGACGAGTAGAAAACGATGATTTAGATGTCCGGCGACGACCACGATACACGACTTCGTCCCATTTCGAACCGTCGCTAAGGACGCTGGGAGACCGCTGCCTGGATACGCGGCTGCGCTCTCGGTGCGATGACGTCACGGGCCGTTGACAAACATTCGCACGTGTATTGTGCCACGCCCCCTTGGTAGATTTCGTCTCGTCTTTCTTGTCCTCTCCAGCAACCAAATCCTGTAGTAGATTCTTGATGGTGCACAACTCGCCCTCCAACAGGTCGATCCTACTCGTCTGGTCAGTGAATTGATTGTCATCCAACCCCTTAGCATGGTGGGGCGATGTAGATCTCCGATCCACAAAAGACGAATCCAACTCACTCGAAAGTCCTAAATTGGCCGATTTCACCGTTTTCTTCGCCGATTTGGCCGATTTTTTAGAAGTAGTAGTACTTCTAGTTGATTTCCTCCCCATCTTGATCCAAAAATCAAGTATCAACCAAGAAAAACCGTTAAAAATCAAGGAAACACCCAGCGTGGTGTTACCTGTACAGGTGAGACTCGCCAATTGACGGTTACTTTGAACCCGCCCCTTATATACTGGAGGAGTTATTTACCATGACGTCATACTATGACCTCATAGATACCAATGCGCGCTGCAAATAGTCCCTAACCGTTCGCGGCTAATTATATATATATACACGAGTGTATATAGTTCCATATATATATATATATATATATATATATATATATATATATATATTACATGATACATCTGAAATAAGACAGTTTTCATTATTATCTTATGCCATTGCACGCCATTTTGTATTTTGAGGTACCATGAAAGGTATGTAAAATACATAAAGCCTATGGCTTATGATATAGCTGTATGCCCTACATAAAAGACAATTCGTGGTTCTAAGTATAAACAGACTATCAAATGCCCGAAAACCTCCGCTGCTTATTATGACAGTCTATTCATTATAAGGCCTAAAAAAAGGTTTGTTTCCAGTTACCCAACCGACCCTAGCAAAACAGGGCTGACCCTAGAATTTCTTTTTTATTTTGGTATTTCTTTTTATATTTTTGGTGAATTTTTAGCCATTTTTCTCATAATTTTAATGAATTTTCATCAATTTTTCGTGAAGCTTATCAAGGTCGTCATCTATTGGTATAGTGTTCATAAAAGTCATTCATACATTTTACATGTGCTTCATATTTCTTATGTTTTCACATTTCTACTGATAAATCATAGAATCCAACATGTCTGCCCATATATTACAATGTACAAAATAATAATAATAGTAATAAAAAAAAGAGGTCCGACCTACCGACCCTAGAGATTTTAGCTATGTAACTGGAAACACACAATATTTTTTTTTGGCCTAAAGTTCAGACAGGTACAGGTTATTTTATTCTTTATCAATTATTGATTTTAATGAGAAATAGATCTTATCCTATCTGACATAGTACGTAGAAGCCTGTCATAGTTCAAGGATTGATTAATGAATGTTATTCCACCTTTACCAGAGCCTTTACAGTCAGCCTAATCTAAGGTCCTTCAAAGTAACATAAGGCTGACATTTATGTATTTGATTGTACCAGGTCCCACCAGGTCTTGTATAATTAGCTGTCAATATCATATATAAGTTGTAGGAAAAGGGCAGCGAAATATGAATAATCAAATAAAAAAAAAGAGAAGAAAATCTCTCCCCACAAAGTATTGATTGGATGAAATCTATCTCCTAAATAGAACTCAATGTACTACTGCTAATGGTGTTACATCAGCCAATGCTCCTATTGTATGTGGCATACCCCAGGGTTCCGTTTTGGGCCCGCTTTTATTTATAATTTATATTAATAGTGTGACCAAAATTATCGAGCAATGCAAATTCTGTCTTTGTGCAGATGACTTAGCAATATATGCAACGGGTGATAACCCTGATTATATAATCTCAAAGATCCAGGCAGGCCTTAAAAGGATCTACCATTGGTGTTGTATACACAAATTAACTGTTAACACTGATAAGACACACTTATTGTGGTGTGCAACAAATGTATTGTATGACTGGCATGGGCTTCAAAACAAAACAGTGAATCTCGGAGGTACTGATTTAAAGGTAGTTAGTTCCTTTAATTACTTGGGTCTAAGAGTATATTGGGTATTATGTATGATATGGCATAAAATGCTGATAATATCAGACAACCTGTACGTAATTTAAGCTTACTGTGAGCCGCTCAAGTTGTTGGGTGTATGATAAATGTCTGGGTCACAGGGTAGAATACTCTGGGACAAGCTTGATGCTGAGACCCAGAAGCTTAATAGTAAAGCTGAGGTTATGAAGAAAATTGGATAAAGGTTTGTCATTAATGTGGTCTCCTATCCAAAGTGCTCTATTAATATACATGAATTTTAATAAGAACTGATGTTGACTCATGTTGCTGCGAATGCCTGTGACGACTCGCCTAGTGTCTACTGATTGTCTCACTTAATGACACAATTGTTGGTTTCTCAAATGTGTATGATTGTTTTTGAAAAGCTGAAAAGCTTACATTTATGATGTCTTATGGCCAATAAACTTGTTAAACTCAACTAAGTAAATGGCTGATGCATAAGATGGTTACATTTGAACACTGTTCCTAAACCAGACACCTAAAACATCCTGGTCCCTTAGTACACTCAAATTTATTTAGTTGTCAACCTAAATAAAGGGAGCAAAAAGCAAAAAAAAACGTCTTTGCTAGCTGATAAGTTATTGACAGTTATTTCCCCCCTCCAAGGTGTCACGGTACAAATCCGCTCTAATAGATAAACAGATCTGGAGAAG
Organism: Acholoe squamosa; assembly: GCA_949317995.1. Classification (NCBI taxonomy): domain Eukaryota; kingdom Metazoa; phylum Annelida; class Polychaeta; order Phyllodocida; family Polynoidae; genus Acholoe; species Acholoe squamosa. The sequence goes on from OX439040.1 coordinate 62,983,989, forward strand.
CTTTAAATAGTCCTCAAATAAAACAGTGTTTGGGAGGATATAATCAATTATATTTCATACCCTGATTAGAATAAAGTGCAAATAGTTTTGGTAACCATGGGTGTTTTGAAAATGAGGGGTGCAATATGATGCTTGCCGATGCTTGTAAGTTGGAGTGGAAGCTAAACCAAGGTGGGTTTTCTTTTTGGCAACTGGTGTGAAATCAGGTCTGACTATAATCAACCGTGATAAGATATAGGAAATGGGTTTTAAGTGAGACTCACGTCACACATGTTTCATCTAGGTTGTAAGAAGAGCCTGTAAATGCGAAAGATCCTGTACAATTACAGAGGCATTCAAAAGGATTTCAAATCACTGACAATGTATTTTGATAATGCATCATACCAACCCTGTGGAGCAGATACGCTGTCCATTTGATATCATGATGTATGAATGCAACCAGTGCTGCATTGGTGCATCATGCTGACCCAACAGGGTTAAGAAAATCAATGAAGCCATGTTCAATCATGGCAATGTGAGGCCAAAAAAGGTGTGTTTCCAGTTACATGAGCTGCAATGATAAGGTGATTAGAAATGAAACTTCAGGCCGCCTACAGAGGATTGAAGTACCCCATTGATAAATAATGAAATAGTTACAAGGACAATATTATATAAAATAAATCATGATTTTATCAAAATACTATAAATGCACCCACGACTGCTTCGGACAGCATTCCTGTAAAGCATCATTATCTACAGTATCAAAAGACGAATTCTATACTTCGGATTCCCAGTATAGAGGAAAACTAAGCTGATGAAGTAGATGGAGTCCTCCAAACATATTTCAAACTCCAGACTCATAAGAAACACCAGGGTCCTTTAGTATACCTCTCCTTACATAACCACCAATCTTAAACAGAAAAAGAAAATAATAGAGAAATAAAAAGAAATCTGAACAACAGTCATTTAAAATAGCTTGACGTCCTCTAGCTGATAAGTAATTGACAGATAGGCCGGTTTTTCCTTTGTATTGTTAGTTGTGACTGTGGTGTACCACAGCTCTCATTGAGAGAGGTTATACGCAGTGGGCACAGACCATGGACCCAATATTGAAAGTTATACCACGATTTCTGGCTTACACAGTGCTTTTTGGGGTCTATTCCCATCCACATATCTGTCGATATTGCACACCCTATAGGCTGTAACATCAATTTTGTAAGGCGTGCGGTTATCAATGTAAGGCGTGCGGTTATCCATGTAAGGTGTGCGGTTATCCATGTATCCTGGATAACCGCACGCCTCTCATGTCCTCCCATGTCATATGTTACGTGTTAAAACCAACAGACTATTTCATTGCCATGGTAGGGGTCGAACCTGCAATCTCAGGTCTGTAGCCCAACCTGCAATCTCAGGTCTGTAGCCCAACTCCCTATGCATTGCGCCACAGGGACTGCCGAGATACGCACGGTTAGAACCAGGTCTGGCTATGATACAAAGCCGTGTGCGCTGTCGCTGTCCGCTGCCGGGCGAGGAGGTGTATTATACACAAACATAACCGCGAGACACAGTGAACGGAGAAGGCGCGGTGGTCTAGCGGTTAGCGCTTTGCGCTCAGCCGTAAGAGGTACACGGATCGAGCCCCGGTCTGGGCGCATCTTTTTTCGCCGTGTGCGCTGTCGCTGTCCACTGCCGGGCGACGGGGTGTATTTTATACACAAACATAACAGCGAGACGCATTGAAATCTTTTTTCGCCGTGTGCCGCTGTCGCTGTCCGCTGCCGGGCGAGGAGGTGTATTATACACAAACATAACAGCGAGACGCATTGAAGTCTTTAGCCGTGTGCCGCTGCCTGTCCGAGCTGTCCGCTGCCGGGCACTGAGGTGTATGTACCTGTGTACACACACAATGGCTGGCATCGAGTCCCGGGGAGGGGGAATAATTTTTGTTTTCAACTTGAATTTATTGGTATAATATTGATTATTTATTGGTATCGTGGTATAAAATAAGTAGTCAATGGATAACTCATGACTCGTGGGGGTTATTGACGATAATAACACTCGGCCTACGGCCTCGTGTTATTATCTGTCGATAACCCCCACTCGTCATGAGTTATCCATTGGTTACTTGTTCACTAGTTGATAAACCTGGACCTTGTTTCAATAGTGTCCACGACAGGACATATCACTGACTACAGTCATAGTGAGCTACAGTACATACCTCAAAATAGGCTCTGCTATGTATTCAACTGCTGGCTTCATACAGACCACTATGAAGTCATAGCACCCAGCCGTACAGGCCAGGCACCTATACTAAATGGCTAAATAGTGCCCAGGCGTACCTCTTCCATAGTATGGTTCGTACTCTACTGTTCAAATGAGCATAGAGCTACAGTATCTATATAATTATAGGTGATCCCACCTGGTTACAAGGGCACACACATGGTCAATTATCATGAAAATGGATCATATTGTTAAAGGTGGTCAAATATACCTACAAATATCATAATTGCACAGAAAGCTTCTATTTGGCAGCATGTTCCTCTACCTTCAAGTGAGGTTGAAGATGCATAGCCTCCTCAACACCTAGCTATATATATATATAAACAAGGCCCATCAACCTCTACACTGCAAAAATGGTGTTTAGATTTTAAACATGTAAAGGTCTAAACACGTTTAAAACCTAAACATATAGGTCAGTTAGGTGTCTCATCGACTACACATTTAGGAAATAAACACTTTTATTCTAACTACATAAACATTTAGGTTTAGATATTTAGAGTTGAGACAGTTGAATAATAGGAGCTTAGATTTAAACACCAATAGGTTTAGATACTTGGATGTTGAATCCACACCAGTTAGCAGCGCTATCTTTGACTGGACTATCTGCACACATTTATAATCAATTGTTGTGACAAATGTCCCCAAATTCCATGTTTATTCATAGAATGTCATGTGAATAGAAAGGGCAATAGAAAATTGACTAGATTCACCTCATGCCACCATCATTACCATAAAATAATCAATAAACTCCATGATTGACACCTATTTGATGTTATTCTGGAATAGATAAGGCACTGTCCTTTCTGCCAAGCTGTTGTTCTTTCTCAAGTCTCTCATTCTGATTCAGTGTGTAATATATGTACACATATATAGCTATGGCTGACATCTTTGGAGACTTTGACAAGTTAATACCTGCTGATGCCCCCCCCCAGTAAATGAGAATATATATATATATATATATATATATATATATATATATATATATATATATATATATATATGTGCGTGTGTGTGTGTGTGTGTTTTTAATGCATACATGTCTGCAAACCTTAACTCTCCATCAAATCATTTAAACATCTAAACAGAAAAATTCATAAACACCTAAACACAAAAATTCATATATCTAAACACAAAAGTTTTAACCTAAACACCTACATTTCTAAACACTTGAGCTAAGCACATTGTTTGGCTAAACATGTTTAGGAAATTAATGTGATTACAAAAACGTTGCAAGAATATGTTTAGAATTGTGTTTAGGATCCAAACACCATTTTTGCAGTGTATGAGTGGCCTGAGGTTACATACATGGTTACAGAGGAAAGAGTACAGGTGGGGTGCATTTGAGCAAAGGAGTGCAGACAGCAGCAGCTAAGACTTCCCACTATGTAATCACATAGAGGGTTGTCATACCAGGGTCCCTTATTGAGTCACTGCTCTGGTGGCTATTTAGCCAGCAGGCAGTATGATCACCCAGTAATGTAGCCAGGTATTAAAGTCATTATGGCCAAAGTCCTAAGATCACCCGGTAAGATTTGGTAAGATTTTCTCAAGTTGTGGAGGCCTGAACCTGTCATAGACATTATTGAAACAAGCTCCAGTTGGACAGGTTGGACAGCAGAGGTCTGTATTGAAATGTCCATGGTCATTGAATGAATCAATACTGACAATTGGTTAAGATGTAATGTTGATCGCTCTGTCTTCAACACCTTTTTGATGATGTAATTTCAATGTTGTCACCCATGTCACTTATGTGATCATCTGGTCCTAGGTGGACATATCAACATTGAAAGGTTGTCCTGAATTCAACATTGAATTTTGTCACCACTGAATCAACACTCCAAATTTCCAATGTTGATTTAGTATGGAAAAGAAGTTTCCCAATTCCTGTTCAAACCATTATGTTGTATTTGATTAAATGGGAAGCGTAGTCTGAAAGGAGCTCAATAATTATATACACATGTTTGATAGCACTTGTCTGCAGTTACATTGTTCTAGAGTATCAACATCTTAGTGGGAGGTGGTTGGTTTAAACTGCTAAAGGGCAAATGTATTATGCTATATTTGTAGTTGGTGCCCTGGCATTTATAAGTGTTCAGCTCTGTTACATTCAGAATTTCTACTGGTGTCCTTATTCTGGTTCTGTAAGTGTGTGTGTCTTATAATAGTGGTGCATTGGGTACATTGCTATCAATCACTGTCTGCCTTGTACACATCACTCATCTCTATCATCCATCATCCACATCTCAACCCCCTCACCCTCTCTACACCTGCCAACTGCGCACGTGCTGTGGAGAGGTTATTAGGAGGTAGTGGGATGCATTATTATCCAATGAGATAATCCCTTCATTCACTGCCGACTTTACGTTACACGCAGTACCCATCAGTGCTTATCTCACAGCGTACCAGATTAAGCAATAGTAGCGTATTCACTGGGTAACCTGGAAGGGTGTCAGGAGGGCATTTCAAAACCATAGATATCATTTTGAAATGCCCTGCAGAACAGGGGTTGGGTGCGGGGGAGGGTCAAACCATAGACATGGCCCTCCAATTCAATTAGAATGAATCTAAATGAATATACATGTTCCTTACCAATCTGTCTCTTTGCCTTTGAGATACCATAACATCTGAATCAAAACACAGTATCATCAATGAAACCGAATTTGATCAGTTCATCCAGTAAAGAGAATGCAGTTGATCTTATCGACGGCCTTCCTCATGAAAGCATGGCCTTTAATTCGCTGTTGCTTCTTGCCTCAGCGCACACCATTCGTGAGGGACACTGAAATTATGGTCAGGTAATTATTTATCATGGGTGTGAACCACTTGTAGGCTTTAGGATGGCAACAAGGCTCATTTTCAGGGAGGGGGGGGGGGCTAGCGTTGCATGATTTGGATCTGTTATTGCCAGGAATACTTGATTTCTTTAGGTGATATAACTGTTTGTACTCTATTCTTTCTATAGATATATCCCCAATACCACAGGGGGTTAAGGAGAATAATTTATGATAAAAGGGTCTATTACCATGTAATTGGCAGTGTGGGTACCAGTGCCAAGTACACCCTCCGTACAGTGAATTATGTACATGTTTACTATTCACTGCCGGGTTTACAACGATTATGCATAAAGGAATTGCTAAAAAACAGGTAGTCTTCATAATGTTGACGTGTATTCTGTATCTTAAGGATAACATGATGATTTTGTTTTGAAAGATCAACTATATACTGCATGCATATTTTATCCTCATTTAACTCGGTTCCATATATTATACGGGTACTGACATTCACAGTTTGTCCTTTCTTATCTAAGTCTTCTCCTCTGCTATCAATCATGATGTATAAAAGGGAGCTATGGTTATGGACCGTGTTATGGTATATCTAAACCTTCGTTTAGTGTGTTTGAGTAGTCTCATCAGTAAGTTTTATTTATTCATTTTTATCTAGATGACCAGTTTTTACCTCAAATACATTGAATCCTCCTCACCTTGATGAAAACAGGGAGAAAAATCTGGCTGATTAATAGGAATGCTACTGAGAGGTCAGTCACTGAAAAGTAAAACGGAAAGAAAAATCGGTCATAAGGTACTTTATCAAAATGGTTGCTACCCTGGCCAATTCACCTCCTTCCTAGTCGTCAGGTCACGTGACATATCCCAGGGTTCAATTGCTGAGGGTGCTTAAGACTTAAGTGCTGTGCTTTAACCCTCCAGGCCTCTCCTAGTAGGAAGGCTCATATTCCTGACAATCTTGATGCACCAATCCAATGCAGCATCATAATCAGTGCATCATGCCGACCGAATAGGAGCATATCAAGCCCAAACATCCGAGCTGATTCAACAATGAAGCACTGGCGAATTCATGCATCATATAGGCTATAGATTATAATGAAATATCTAACATGCTGCCAATAAAGGGCTAACAGAGTCTTTATTGCAACAACAAAAATCTATCTGGAGAAGCATTCACTCCTTTCACTGACACTAGTCCCATCAGCGTTGAACGTGAAGTCAGAGAAGAGCCCCTGACACAGAGGTCAGTTGGTACACGTGATAGTGGCTCATGTACCCCATGACCCTGACAGAGAGAAGGTAAGAGGTGAGAGGTGAATGCTTTAGGGCAAAGAACCTGAGGAAGATAAACCCCTATTTAACTCTTTAATGGTCGCATCATTTACTGATACACTGGTAAGTCACCATCATGATGCGTAACTCGTCAGGTTTACATTTATATATCTTGAGAACCATGATAGCCTGCATGGTCAGTCTGGTCGTCATGATTCACCAATGTGCACGGGAGTTACTTGCACCACCACATGTCTACATCATAATTACAAATCAGCACGACTAAAGAGGCAATATGCAATCATTAAAGTGTTAAGTTTATATGTGTCTACCTAAATCCACAATGCTGTGTGTAAGATCCTAGGTGGGTGATATTTAGGTATATGTAATTTTAGGTGTGCAGCTACCCTGGGTCAGCTACTGTGCATCATCCAGGTGTATACACACTGAGTGGATATTTTATGGATCCCCTGAGTCTTATATACCCCTGCACTTACACCCAAATGTCCACACCAACCCTTAATCCTTCACCTCTGACCCCGACCCTTTAAGGGCCCCATGATGTTTCCAGCGACATGTCCATATGTGTATGATGCATCGTTTTAGCACTGGCGAGTTATTCGCCTGAAATGCATTGATGTTAAGTGGACCTTCAGGAAAGTATCAGCTACATATAGGGCAACAGGCAGGCGAGTTACTCGCCAGTGCTGCAACAATGCATCGGATAAAAGAGCGTACTGCATTAAGGTGCTCTATATACGACCCTATGAGACGCCCATCTGCCCGTATACCTGTATTGTATTATTGATTTTGTGACACAGATAACTCTTTAACTCTTGACCTGATATTGCTCAGTAAGAGTAGGGCAATACTTTTCTTTTCTTTTTATCTAATAGAATATATCATTAGACATACAGACCTAGGTTGAGGGTCATCAAGGCCCTGACATGAAAATATTTTCAAAAAGCAAATCTCCAGGACGAATGGGGGCGGGGTCGGTGTTTTTACTTGTTATAATAAATCGATACCACCGGTAATGGTTTACATCAATAGGGAGGCGAAGAAAAGAAAGAAAAAATAATAAACAACAACACAACAACAACAAAAGAATTTTCTCTCAGAGATCTTTTACACAGATTTTGGACTACAACTTCAATTACGTGAACATAATAGGCGATATGGGATGGAGCAACACGTATTCCCATTATTTTGGAAGCATAACTATATCAGAATATGAGTCATAGTATGTTTATCTCTTTATATTATTAAACCACAAATACATAGATTGCTATTCGTCGGTTTTTCCAAAAGCGATGTCATCCACATAGTGTTCTGTGGTTTTTGACTTTCGTGCAAATTTTCACCAAGTGCTTTCAATTTGAGAAGAAAGGTAGCTAAATTGGTATACGGTTTGACGTCTTGAAACGTCTTCAAAATATGTGAATATTGCCAAGTACCTACCTATACGTATATGGCATCTGGCTTTTCTTGATTGTACATACGGCTATATTTTCATATTTGTTGAATCTTCTGTATAATGTCTATGTGTGGTATCCGTTATTCTTTGCTCTCTTTGCGTGTATTGAATAGCTCATGTCATTATATGTGGATCAACACAGGAAAAGGTTTGTTTTAGTGCAACTGCATGATGATTTTCACTGTATTTTTCAAGGTTTGCAGGAGAGACAAAAGAAGTGTGCCACTTTAATTCTATAGCCCAAAGTGGAAACAGCAACATTACACTGGGGCCTGCAGACAGACAGAGGCTTAGTACTTACATGGTAGCTAGAGAAGGTCAATAAATGTTAAAACAGAAGAAGACTCATTTTTGCCAAAATGTCAGTTACAACCGTCTTGTACTATAAGGCGCAGATATATGTTAGTGACAGAGATAAGGGCTACAATTTATAGCAGCAATTGGCAAATGTGATTATGTATAGCGATAGGGGAACTAATACTACACTTCTTGGCTTGTCCATCATACATAGAAGTCCAAGATAACAGTGACTGGTTTGAATTGAAGAGGACATTATTTTTAGCTCTGACTTGGTAAGTGCCGTACATATAAAAACAAGACAACAACAAACAAAATAAAACCCACCAAAAACAGCATGGCTCTTGTGCCCTCTGTAAGCTTTTCACTTGTGCTGTAATGTAACTTCACCTGCATTAGAAACGAATTGTGTTTCGATAAACTTTGTATGTTAGGCATTGAATCCTTAGCACAAAAAAACAAACAAAGTTGGGGGAACGTAGAATACGAGCCATTTCTAACCCACGGGAGAATATCAGATGTGATAATTGGTCCATAATGGGGTATTTGAATGATGGAGACACAGATGTTGACCCCCTTCTAAACTCAGTGGAGGGTCCACAGAGAATGGTAGCCCTAGTAGCTGCACAGAGAAAAGAAGACTGATCGCTTTGACGCATACTGCACAGGTCACAATTGTCTCCCACATGACATGCGTGAAAGGCATGTTGAATGAGGTTGACACTCTCATATTTGGTTCGTCAACTCCACTTGACATGCGTCATGAAGACAGTTGTCATGGTGACATATGTGCCATGTCCCAATGACATGTGCTCTCTGTGTCAAATCAAGTCGACATGGATATACATGTCATTTTGTCAGGAAGACTTTTTTCAGTGTGGAGGTTTGGGCACATGCCTGGGATTTGGGAAATATATACGGGACTAGCACATTGCTAGTACAAAGAGGAACAGCTGGATGGCTCATGCAGTCGGGGGCTAGATCATCATTTGGCCTCTTTGTATAGTTTAGTTTGACAATCTGCCAATTGATTACTATCCAAGGGATTTTTCTATAAATTATATGTGTGGACTCTCCATATCAACAGCTTAAAGTAGATGATCTTGAAATAGATTAAATGTTTAAAATAAAAGTGCAATAGATCATTGAAATTCCTATTTGACAACACAGGTAAGCCAATCAGGGCATTGTTTCCCTATCAGGATTATCACTTTCCTTCACACCTGAAACAGTAGAGAGGTACTTGGGGTGATTAAGATAAGGGGCATAGTGCAGCTTGTCAGTCATATCAGTGGCCATTGTTCTAGAGGCTGATAAGAGATTTACCCAGAATGGCCTGCTCTGGAGTCGGGGGGGGGGGGGCTAACCAGGACGGCGACCTCCATAGCCTAATATCCCAGCAAATTGTCGTGACTCCTCGTCAACCTGTGTGAAGTGGCTCACACATGTCGCTAGATGGAACACGACGTCGCTATAGCACAAGATCACCAGGAATAGCAATGGTGGTGATCACATGGCCTCACCTCAGATGGCGAGGATGGTGATCACTCAGACTCACCAGGGATGGCGACATGAGTGATCACTCATCCTCACCAGGGATGGCGACATGAGTGATCACTCACTTCGCTAGATGAGACACACACCACGTCATAATGCACATTCACCACGGATGGCAAGGATTGTGATCAGTCACCTCGCTAGATAAATTGCGTACCTCGTGATAGCACAGGTTCACCACAGAGGGTGAGGATGTTGATCACCCACACTCACCAGGGATGGCGACAAGAGTGATCACTCACCTCGCTAGATGAAACGCACACCATGCCATAGTGCATGTTCACCATGGTTGGCGAGGATTGTGATGACTCACACTCACCAGGGATGGCAAGGCGGTTGATCACTCACCTCGCTAGATGAAACGCGCACCACGTCATAGCGCAGGTTCACCATGGATGGCGAGAGTGGTGATCACTCAGACTCACCAGTGATGGCGATGCTGGTGATCACTCACCTTGTTAGATGAAAAGCTCATGATCATCGACATTGGTAATCATGCAGCCTCACATCTGCCAGATCAAAGTATGTTTTGCCAGAGAAGGTATTGCCATATGTATCTTCCCTCTAACCACAGACAAGGTGTTCATGTTGATATTTCCCTATGTATTTTTCCTGTAACCAGAGAAAAGGTGTTTATGGATAGTTGCTTTCATTTTAGAGATACCTCTATCTAAATTCAATTGATATTCTCTCTATATAATCTTGTTTGATTCAACTCTGAAGTATTACATGGAAATCAGTGTGAAACAAAGCACATTTGATACGTATGGGACTTATACTTCATGCCCACACTTCCTAGATAGGCTACATGTTGAACAGTGGTGCTGTCTCAACAACTTTGGCAATGGTGGTGATAAGTTGCCACTGTGAGTGAGAGTGAGTGACAGATGATGCAATCCTCAGAGAGCATTGACTTGGAGTGACACAAATTCACGTATTGAGTGAGACTAATGTTGGCAATGGTGTTGATAAGTCGCCATTTTGAGAGAAGATTGACTAGGAGTGATACACACTCACGCAGTGAGTGAGAGCCATGTGGCAATGCAGGTGAAAAGTTGCCATTCTGAATGAGAGTTGACAAATAGTGGCACATATTGACGGAGTGAGTGAGATCCATGTTGGCGATGGTGGTGATAAGTCACCATGCTTTGTGAGGGATGACAAGGGGTGGCACATACTCACGCAGTGAGTGAGATCATGTTGGCAACTGTTGTGATAAATCGCCATGCCATGTGAGACTGACACACAGTGGCGAGAGATGACGCAGTGAGTTATCACTCAGAAAGGAGTCACCATTGATGACCAATCATGGCGACAGATAACGACAATTTGCTGGGATGCTAATGCCCTATAACTTGTGGTGAGTGACAACCGTTTTATCCCCGTTTAAAGTGGGGAAGTACCTTGTTAGACGGATAGTGCAGTGTGACGTCATGCAGCAGCCATTTCATAGACCCTGGTGAACGTTTAACAATTATGTAACCTATGTTAACATCTTCTCCCCCCCCCTTTCTCTAAGGCACCGATTAGCTAACATCCTTCCTCATTCCGAAAACCAAGGAAAGGGTTTGATCTTTGACCACATTTCCGCTAGTAAGGATCCACTTTTGACCAAAATGACCCTATAAGAATCCACTTTCAGCCGAAAGGCCCGAACTTCGCAGGAATTAATTTTTCCACGCTTTCATGAAAAGTGGTAGCATTGTCATGAAAATTGCATAAACCAACTTAGGGGTTTCCTTATACGAGGTATACCTATAATTATTTCTCCAAAATATCTTACTATTCTTTCGAAAATGCAATATATAGCAAGCTTTATTATTCTATTCTTTTGAAGGGAATTCCTTGGGCATCCTGATGCATCAAGTGTTTTCGTATCTAAATCGAAATGAGAAGAGATGTGTGAAACACCTGATTATTTTGATAACAAATCATCCCCTTTTCCTTTGTTAAAACCGAATGACATAATTGCTACAAAAGTTCTCTAAGGTGGCTGTGACCTTTTTTGTCTTCATCGTTTTATTTCGCATGTCTGAAATTGTTGAACGTTCCCCTTTTGATCCCACAACAGAGCTTTGTAGTGAATCTAATTACAAGGTCGCCCAAGTGCATCTGACACTGAGATATGTAACATATCCTCACAGTTCCTGTGTAAAGTAAGATCCAATTGCTGATGCGTCAGGCCTAAACAATGCCACCTCGTACAGGGAAGGATTGGCCTTGGTGCACATTAACGTCACCAGTAACTTATCAGCTGTTGTAGATGTCATAACATGATCAGCTACACAAACACTACCATACCACCCTAAACCGTTACATACTACTAACTGTTAAGAACTTCTATTCCCTGTTACGTATTACATACGAATGGATAAAGGATACTTTTGAATCGTCGTTGAAATGTTGAAAAAATGTCAAAGATGTTTTATTGCTGTTCTATAGACCCGTCTCTCTTTGTCTCTCTACAGTCTCTCTCACTCTCTTTTTTTCTCACACTCATTTTCTCTATAATCATTTCATCATTTTCAGAGCATATTGTGTTTCTATTTATTTTGTTCATCTACCTTCAATTTTCTCTGGCTTTTTCTCTACCTGTTTCCATTTGTACTTGTCTATTTGTCTCTATACAAGTTTAGTCCCGGGGGGACTACTGACGCTTTGATGGTAGGTACCAACTGCGAAACTACGAAGCCCACCCTTTTTTGGCCATTTGACAGACTCCTATAATTTAAAGCCCCCCCAATTTTCAAAAAGTCAGATAACAGACCTTTTTGGGCCCTCTTCCATTTCACAGCTTCACAGCTCCGGATGATGTTATACAGTATTTAGGTTCAATAGAAGTTATAGCAGCTATGGAAACCTCTGATCATTTAGTCTAATTCAATTGACACCCCCCCCCCCTTTTTCCCTAATAGACGCATTGACCACCACCGCTCTGTGGGGTCGGTACCCAAACTGAAGCCGAGTGCATCCCCGAGGGCCTAGCCCCTATTTCAATGAGAAAACTCCTTGATCCTCACCATAGAGTCATGGTAAGTGTCACGGGAGAGGATGTTTTCAAGCTGACTGTGGATTCTACAATACACTTCCGAATGATTGGATTGACAGTTGCACCAGTGCAGCTCTGGCAAAAGAAGTGAACTTTGGAACATTAGGACTCCCCCTAGCTGCAGGGAGTTGTCTTCCCCCCTAACCCACAGAAGCTACAGTGCATCTAGGGTGAGCCCCATACTAACAATAATACCCCCATCTAGTAACTCCCCTGTAGAAAAGAATGTGGTACATATCAAATCTGAGAACCCATCTCCCTCGTTCCCGCTACAGCCTGTAGGGGTCGACACGTGCATACTCCAGAATGCTATAACCATAAGACGCCTTGGGCTCTGAGAAAAGAAGTGGATTTCATCTTTAGTATGAGATGATAACTGTTGTACATACATGCAGATGGGAAACGGGTGGACGATAATAATACACATGGTGCCATCCTGTACATTGGGAACACAAATATCCTCAGTTAGGGGATGGGCGCAGGATCTTTCGGTTTTGTGAAAAATTAGGCCAAAAATCATTACTGGAAAAAAATTAATATCCTCATCTATCTTAAGCTTAAAAAATTGTAAGCCTTTATGGGCTGCATGCATTATGCCATATTGCCCCGGGGGTCATATGAATGTACCCTTTTAAAATAAGAAACTTAAACATACATTGACCTTTCAATTAAGAGTGTACCCCGGCAGTGTATACAATTGCTGTATGATCGCTATCCGTGAATGCAGTGTTGGCGACTACAATGCAGTCTTGGCGACTACAATGTGGTTTTGGCGACAACATTGTTAAGACAAAGATTCAAACAGCATGACGCCCAGAGCTGTAGGCTACTTAAAGGGTATTAAATATTTTCCCATCAGTACACTCCCATCCTCCGGATTCCCAGATCCTCAGTCATCCAAACACAACCAAAAAACTTTTTTCTACAGTAATGTCGGTTGTCCTTTAACGTAGACTATTTTCTTTCGGCCCAAGATGACCTTGGCCAAGTAGCACCGTGTATCAACTGTTAAGGATGGGGTGGAGAGGTTTATTACGACATGCTCAAGGAGACATTTCCCCTTCCCCTTCTTACAAGCGTCCACTTCACCCTACAGTGATTGGGTAGCCAAGGGGCCAGCACCTAAATGAGAGCAGGATTCTGACATTTGTAGCTTTAAACAGGAGCTTGAGGGTATTTAAGAGAGAGAAGTATCCAGTTTTATTTGGATCCAGATTACACAATGGTTGGGCGTGGCTGTGACCTACAGTCTGCTGGTATTTTGCTGAAAGATAGCAGTGACAAGTAGGGGGCCGGGGTAGGGGGCAATCTGGGAGGGTGGGGGACAATGAATAACCGTAATGCTGTAGAACTGGACGGTGACGCAAAGATCATATTCACTGGTTTTGATGTAGCATGTGCCTTTGACCAACGATATTCATTAAATTGAATTTCGACTGTTGTCGATTTTCCTGAATGCTGAGCGACCATCGTCCAGCCAAAAAGTCCCTGGTGGATGTATAACATATAAAGCCATGTCTCGAAATTCAAGGCTACAGGTAACCTGTCACTATTTTAGGAAATGTGAGTGAATAGCGGATAGGAAATGTGAGTGAAATCACTCACTGTTTATGTGGTGAACGATTTGTGGAATGCTTTAATGATGCAAGAATACTGCACTGGTGAGTACCTCACCTAGGCTACTTTATGCATCAAGCCGACTCTCTATAGATAGGTTTGATACAGTTATGAGGGCAGTAGAGCATCACCTGGTCTATGATCCTCCCGTGCAGTACTTAGTAGTCGAGGGGCTGGATCAAAGAGCACAATGCATTAGTACACAATGAGGACCTACTGACCTAGATAAATGGAATTAAGAGGTGGCTTGCTATTAGTGATAACTTATTAAGACAGGGGCATAGGAAAAGGGGGGGGGCAGGGGGGCCTGGGCCCCCCCAATCATGAAGGAGGTGGGGCCTGAATATGTCTGGGCCCCCCCAATATTGGCCAAGAACTCAAACTCAAATTAGATTTATATGGTGATGGGATAGGGAAAGTAGGGGTGTGAGCCTAAGTCATTTCCAAGATTCAATAAAAATTACTTTTCTATACAAATTCTATATATGTATATGTATAGACGTCATCGACAACTCAAGGTGGTCACGATGGGGCCCTGGCTGGGCCCCCCCAATGAAGATTTGCTTCCTACGCCTCTGTAAGATCATTCAGTTCAGCAAGTCCTAAGTGCCTTTCAGAAAACGCCTTCAAATACACTTGAAAATGCCAAGTGAGGTGAGCACGTCTATCTAAACTTCACTAACTGAATTTCACTACTCCACCAGCGTTTACAGAGTATCCTCATCTACAAAGGATCGACATGATATGTAGAGCTATATCTATGCAGTTACCCAATAGGATAATTTTTGTGTATTCATGGATGCCCTTACAAGGTTAAGCATGAGCAGGGCCTACCGGTTCTTCCTTCTTATATGCTGTTGAAAGAGTTCACGGGGTGCGGTAACATGGACATGTATGCGCTGCCCTTAAAGGGTCAAACATGGGTATACCTCTAAAGGGTTAAACGTAAAGAGGGTGTGGCAGCAGGTTGAGTTGCTCGTCTACATTATGGAGTAGCTCAGGTGTGAACAGGTTTTACGAGCTGCCAAATAACCGATAGTTAAACCTACTTACAATACCCAATAACGACTCGCACCCAAGGTCCTACATAATCAGCTCATCATGATAATGATCATAAATTGATGGGACAGTTTAACTTTTAGTTATCTATTATTTAGAGAGGATAATCTGGTGGTGGATTTACGATTTTAAAAACGGAGAGGGTGCACTTGAAAGGAAATAAATATATATTGATGATTTCTGGGCTCTGTTTCATTTAAAATATGATAAAAAGACCCCATTCCCCGTCTAAATTAACCGCCCACTTCAGAATAATTATATTTCTGAGAGGATATTCCTATACCTTCTATGAGAAAGTGGCTGATTTGTAACGGTATCACAGCACTAATTGTCAAATGTGAAAATGATATAAAACTGTTGAAGGTATGAAAGGAAAGAAAACTTCTACTGTACCTG
Source organism: Acholoe squamosa (assembly GCA_949317995.1). Taxonomy (NCBI): domain Eukaryota; kingdom Metazoa; phylum Annelida; class Polychaeta; order Phyllodocida; family Polynoidae; genus Acholoe; species Acholoe squamosa. Next base: position 62,999,758 of record OX439040.1, read on the forward strand.
CCCCATCCGCCCCCTCCCTAACGCCGCCTCACCCTGCACCCCCACCCCACGGTTCATTTGCCTATTTTATTGATGGGAAGGAGGCTCATGGGTATGAGGGTTAACTCAGTAACTGCATTGGGAGCGATCCTGCTTTGTCGGGAACCAATCGTGCTTCACAAAAGACGACGAGAGGAGGACACGCGAGATGCCCGTCCCACTGAAAGGTAAAAGGTGTGTGGGAGGAGGGGGGGGGGTGGAGCAGGGCTGGTCACCCCCCCCCCTCCCCATGCAAAACTCTTCTTGCACTCAACCAATACAAATCAGCCCCCCCCCATCCCCCCACCACATACAAATCCTATTCCGTCCATCCTGCTGCCTCATACCACAGTGTACTATACTTATTAACCCCGGCACGCACAAACCCAGAAACAATGCCCCCCACTCCACTCACCCCCTCCCCTCCGACTTGCTCCTGTCATTTTGCCCTTTTCATCCCCATTGAGTCCGGTCTTCCGGCACGGAGCCCACCCCGGGTCAATCGGTGCAGGGTGCGGCCAGTAGCGGTATGCTTTATATGTCCGTATTTCTGACGTGCTGTATAATAATATATGTAGGTCAATTTGCATGTAAGTGTGGGAAATGTGTACACATGTGCTCTGAGAATATAGGGCGATGAGCTAAATTGTGATTGAAAAAAAAGGTTTTTATTTTTTTTTAACTTAAGCAAAAAAAAAAAAAAAGAAAGAAAGAAAAGAAAGAAGAATACACTTAGATTATAGTGTATGGCTGTATATCGCGATGCACCAAGGCTCCTGGAACAGATAGATAAGGACTGTGTATATGATTTGAAATCATATATACCGGTAGCCATACTGAAGGTTGCAATATAACATTATTTACAGATAAATGCAAAATATCCAAACAACTTAATACATGGGAAATCGGCCACATCATCAGAAATCTGTCAGAAGTGCATATAGGATAATTATAAGAAAGGCATTGATGATTTCACGCAGTAAAACAATGAGATAACATATGTGACATGTACCAAGAGAAGGAGGCTTAAAAAACCCTGCACTATTAAAAGCCGCCTTTTCGCAGGTCCTGTCACATATTAGGAATGGTTAAATTTCAAATGCGTATAATTATTTATAAATGTACCGAGGCTCTGTCAATCGATGTTTTAGTGTGGACTAGGTTTGCAGCAATGGATACTGGCCATGTCATTACTAATAATTGCGATCTGCATGCTATCAGAGCTAGTAAAAGTGAAGTCAAATGTCAGTAAAATTAAAAGAGTGTTGTGAAAACAAAGTGTTTTGTTAAATGGAATGCATTGAACGAACCAGACAAAACAGGTGTTGGATATCTCTGATACGATCAGGTTTCACCAATCCATAGAAGCAGGGCAATGATACAAAATGATTTCGATCCTGAATATATAATATTAAATCTGTGAATGAACTTTCTGGTGTTTTTTTTCTATAAATCTTATCACAGATGGGCTAAAACTCAAAGAAGGTTATGGGATGTTATCAAAAGGGGGGGGGGGCAAAAAGTCAAACTCAATATGATGGGCGCCTGGTAGGACAGTGGGGAGTTGGGAAGGGGGTGACGGGTTGGGTCAGGGCACCTTGGAGTGCAGTACTTGGGTGGGTGGAGTAGGTGCATCAATGCCAATGGATGTCATCGTTGCCACCAGCACCCTCCACAAACCTCCCCCTCCCTCCCTCCCCCTCCCTCCCCCTCCCTCCCCTCTGGCAGACCCGCCCATCCTCACCTCCATCAGCACCTATCCCTTTAAACACTAGATGGCGCTTCCTCAAAAGAGCTTCAAAGTTCATTTTTCTTAGTCTTTAAAGCTTAAAATGAAGTAATGCTCCAGTGCCGCCTATAAACTTGTTATATTAAGCGAGGTGTGGCGAGATGCTCCCCAGGACTGCATTTATACATCCGTGGGCATACATCATGTCTAAAACCTTGCCTAGAACTGAGTACAGTGCGGCCCTTAGAGGGTTAAGCGGTGCGATGTGAAGAGTTCTGGTATCTGTATTTGGCACTGTTGTGGCAGGGCGGGGACAGAGTGCTGCAGGGTAGGGGTGGGTTGGGTGGGGTGAAGATGTTCTGGGCCGGTATCAATGATGTATTTCTGGCCGTAAACAAGCACCGGACAACCCCGGAAAGCTGACCACGCACTGTACTGTATATACTACTGTGTACTGGCCGATGCCCTGGTCCTTTAAAGGCCGCTGATGCAGGAGTGCATCATGCCCATTGGTCGTCACGAGGCACTGGTCAATGAAGTGACTGCTCACCAGCACTTCATTGGTGCATCATGCCGACCCTCCGGGAGTATATGTATCTACCCCATTGGGTCGGCATTATGCTCCAATGAAGTGCTGTTGAGCAGTCTTGCCAGCACTTCATTGGTGCATCATGATGACCAATGGGCATGATGCCCTCCTGCATCAGCGGTCCTTAAAGGGTTAAGGTCCCTGGGTGCGCCGCGTGCCAAAACGTCCTCAGTGCAGTCTCGTCTGCCGCGCCACAACCACGCAAAGTCGTCTGCTGCAGGTGGACAGTGGTCTCTGCATTAGTATGAGAATATTGTCTCACATATGTAAGATTTTCTGCATCTTATTCAAAGAATGTTGTTTTAGTAAAAATGAATTAAAAAAGAGAAATCCTTCTTAGATTTAATCAAAACACCTTGATAATGATTGCCATAAAGTAGGGAAGGGTGAAAACCAAAAGGAATTCATGAGCAGACTGAGAGTATTATGCTTTGTATCAAGTAGGAGGCCTATTTCAGCGTATTTTCAATGGGTGCAACTTAATGTGTTCCTGTCAAAAAGTGCAGCTTAGGCCCGGGAACTTGGGCCTAAGTCTACCACTTACATCTATGTAGGGCATACAAGAAAAATCAGGAGGCCATTTCTCAACATACTTCGACTCCACTCTCCAAGTCGTACCAAAATTCCCATTGGAATAGCATTGCGATTTCAAGTCGTAGGTTTGTGTGCTATCGTAGTGCAGTAAGAAATGGCCTCCAGAGGGAATTTCAGAGAAAAAAAAAGGTGTCCAGCAAAGGACGTCTTTCCCCTAGGAACATTCTAGCACATTTTACAGAAGATTACTTTTTGAGTCCCAATCATGGGATACCACTTCAATGATTTTATTTAAGATTTTTGCCGGGCCTTAGACACAATGTTGTCTCAGTTCAAGAATATTGCCGTACAAAATGTTGTCTTAGAGGATTTTTGTCTTGGTTCAACAGTGTTGTCCACGATCGAGAGTGTTATCTTGATAACCTAATGCTGCCAGGGTTCCAAAATAGGCCCGAGAGCCTTACAAAATGTTGTCTTGGAGAATGCTGCCTTAGTTCAACAATGTTGTCCAAGAACCAAGTTCTTGATAACCTATCATAAATGATGTTTGGGTTTCGGAATGTTGAATCATTGCATCTGTTCCAGACTGGTGTCTTGGTTCTAGAATTCTAAGAAGTAAGATGTGTCTTAGTTAAAGAAAAAAATTGAAAACATATTGTAAGATTGTAATGGAAATCGCTAATGGGTCCAACACTGGGTTCAGCAATGTCATTGGATTTGGAAAACTTGAAGAACTAAAGCTATGCGTAAGTATGTAATATATTCCAAAAAGGTTAGAGAGTGTTTTCTTTGGCCACATTTACAGGATATTTGCCAGTGTTTGTATTCTTCTTTTTTTTTAAATGCCATCCCCATCCTCCATCTCCTGTGAATTTGATTCCATACAAAATGAATATGCAAACCACCAAATTGATAACCACCAGCAAAAGAACCCATGTCACCAGTACATGACATCCACCATTTATCTACCGGTACTACATTTATCCTTTAATTAGGGCATACTAAAACTAAACAATGTGGGTGTGTCACAACAATTAACCCTACCTCAGGGCATTGAACCACCAACCTCCACTTCACCCCAATCCATTCACACCCATGCACCCTGGGCACCCACCCCCTGGAGGATGTTGCTCCTATACTAAAGGAAAGAGCTGGCTAAAAATGCCCTGTTTCCAGTCCTTTCTTTTCATGTAGCTATAACTTGTCCATGTTGTTGCTCACAAGTGGTCATTCAAGTATGGTGCTGAAAAAGGGGGATTTGAGTAGGTATACCTAGTATAATATACTATAGAGTGTGTGACATGAGTAGGTACCTGATAGTGCAGCTCTCTCTGTTTTAAACAAGGCATGTGACATTGTGGTGAGTGCAAGTTAAATGGTGAAGCAGAGTGTGACTTCTTTTGAAAAGAGGGTACCTACTGACAGCTCTTTTTACCATAGTAGCAACACGCTCCTTACCTCCCCCATCCCTCCTGGCTGATTTCAATGAGCAAAATGACCCTTTAAGGAATAGATAGTGCATGATTGCATTATTTGACGTATCATCATGGTGTATAAATGCATTAACTGCAGCACTGGCGAGTATAACCCGCTGAATTCATTCACGTATCATGCAGACCCTTCCATGGTTTGATCATTTTGATACACTCCTTAAGGTGCACCAATGCAGTGCTGCTGAAGATACTCATCATGCTGTGCATCGCTGCACCATGAACTGAACATGAACCTGGTGGCATATCATGAAGCGATTAAATGGAACCCTTTCAGGGCCGCTAATGCATTATAGCAATAGTCCATTGGTCGTCATGCTGCATGAATGTAACCCAGAGGAATTACTCGCCAAGTTACATTCATGCACCCGGAGGGTCGGCATGTTGCTCCAATGAAGTGCCGGCAAGCAGTCTCGGGTGGCCAGCATTCTATTGGTGTATCATGCCAACCAACGGAGATGATGCACTCTGGCACCAGTAACCCTTAAAGGGTTAACTAACGGCATATACATAACGGACGACCCCTGAACATTCCGGTCAGGGGGAAATTGGTTTGCACCCAGAGTTGTACCGAGGGCCTGAGTGTGCAGTTCTTGTGGTGCACTCAGGGCAGCAGCAGCCAGCCTGCCACTAGAGGTCGTTGTTTATAGGTTAGTGCAGCTGGATGGGGCCATTTAACCCTTTAAACCTGTAAAGGTCAACAGTGCATTAATTAATACACCATGCCCATGGGTCAGCATGGTGTATGCATGTAGCCTGGACGAGTTACTCACCAGGGCTACATTAATGCTCCACCCCCATCCTATACGGTGCAGAAATGAAGTACTGGCAATCAGACTCACCAGCGCATCTTTGGTGCACTCGTGTATTTAAGGGTTAAAGAGGGCATGCTGCCTCCAGATCCACGACCTTGCCTTTGGCGTCATGATGCACCAATGCTGCGCTGCTGCGAGTACTCGCCAGAAGTAAATTGGGATTCTATGTTGCATGAATGCAGCTCAGGTGAGTTCCTTCCCAGGGCATGCTACTTCACTGTGTGGGCCTCAATGGGTAAGTTATGGTCTCACTTAACTTCTATAGTATGGAAATCTTTTGGAAAATAAAGTCTTGAAGTGTATAGTACTAAAATTGGTCCCCTATAACTAAAATCGGACATTAGCATTTGAAGTTATTCATGATGCCGAAAAAAAGAATCCCAACTAAGACAGTAACACATGGGCACCCAAGTTCCACCTTATATTGCTCAAAGTGAGGTGATTGTACGTTTGCTGTACCAATATATAGTGGAGTCTAAGGGCTCTAAGCATGCAGTACTCTTATCCAAGCCTACACTTTGCAAATTGTGAAAGTGCGATTCTCTTTTTATGACAAGAAAAAATTCGTACGACAGAGACACATCAACGTTTGATATACACTATCACTGGAAATACTTACGTGCTCATCATCAAATCTGATAAGTTGAATTAAGGGCGTTCTCATTGAGAATAATGCACCATAAATCTTATTTGAATGATCTACCAAGGTCGACAAGTTCTATGGGCAGTTTCACTTTGTTCATGTCTTATCGACATTAAAATTATGATAGGGAAAGGCCTGGATCCATGCACTAATTACTCCCCAACCCCCCCCCCCCCCTCCCTCCCAAGCAGTCCCCTGTTGGCTGATCCCTGGTTTAAAGGCCCTGTCGTCATTCTGCCCCCGATGGCGGTATTTTGTGGAGGTCATGAAGGCCATTACCTCGTTCTCGCGCGTGGTATGGAGATGATCAGAGCCCCCTAGCGGCTTGATGGGGTACTATTGCTGGTACTTGCACCCCCTGCAGGTGCTTTACCCCCAACCGCCGGGCACTGCACTCTGAATGTGATTACAGAGTGCAGGATCCCCAGGAGCTGCACTCATGTGATCCAACTCCATCATTGAACTCTCCAAGCAGATATGTAGATGGGACTAGAGTGAGTATTTTTATTTGTTAATAATGTTCGAATACTTTCACTACTCATTGACTAGGGTATGGTTACACAAATCTTTTAATGTTATTCGGCAGCCTGTGATGTCATAGCCCTAGCTGCTGGCTCAAATCGCTATGGCTTACAGAGTAGAATGAAGATTGTGCCTGAGGTCAAGGACAGAACCTACCATGCTTGTAATCAGGCTATGGTTTCCCATCATATATTGTGGAATGAAAACATGGCCGACCTGAATTTAAAATAAATTGAGAGAAATGTGGTAAATATCCTCATACAGGGGTGAAAAAACATTTTCTGTCACTTCAGAATTTTGATTAGATGTCTTGATTGGTGTAACAAGTTTGTTGACATTTTTCGGCCGAGTTTGTTGACGTTTTTCTCTACAGTGTAAAGCACTGATTATTACTGACGCTTATATCTACTCTGAAAAAATGAATCTAATATAAGTTAGTCAAAACCCCTAACTTACCTTAGTTAGCACATGACTGTGACTAACACAGCACTAACATTTTACTAACAATGGCTAGGTGCTTAGTAACATTCACTAACCTATTCAGACAAGCTAGCTTGACTAAGTCAAGAGAGAAAATTAGTAAAATGTTAGTAACTTTTCCAAGGTTAGTAGTTTTGTCTAAGGGTTAGTAGTTTTTTTTCACACCAGGTGGCAGTGCAGTTTGTTTGAGGATTTTTCTGGTAGGTGCACATCATAGAATACTCTATGGATGTCAAAATAATGGTGATTTTCAATGACTTTTGACTTAGAAAGTCTTTTGCAACTGTACTCATACAACATTTAATAAAATGCACCTAACATATTGATAAGTTATTGAAGGAAGAAGGAAGAAAGATGGAAACACCTTTTGTGTGGATATTCAATATACACATTATCCACATTCTTAGTTCTCTGACTTTGTATTAAACTCAGAGCAACCTAGCTTAGGGGTTGTAAATAAAAATGATTTGAGGCATAGAACATGCTTCTTAATTGAAGAGGTTCTGGTACAGGAGTCAAAATCCTGATATAAGACTCAAAGTAGGTTTTGAATTCAATGTGGCTTACCTACAATAAAGGGTTAGTTTCAAAGGGTTAGGGATTGTATCATATATATTCAGTGATTTAAACACAGGAAGTTTGGACACATGCTTTTTGATAACCTTTGGCAAAAAGTTAGTTCGACCTCCTAACTTCTTACTAATATTTGAGGATGTTTTTCTCTTCAGTGTACAAACCCTGGAGTGACAGTCACAGTGTCAGTGTCACTCAAGAACCAGTGGGTGATGGTCATGTTGGAGTGACAGTTACAGTGTCATTGTCACTCAAGAACCAGTAGGTGATGGTCGTTTTGGAGTGGCAGTCACAGTCTTAGTGTTACTCAAGAACCAGTGGGTGATGGTCGTGTTGGAGTGACAGTCACAGTGTCAGTGTCACTCAAGAACCAGTAGGTGATGGTCGTGTTGGAGTGACAGTCAGTGTCACTCATGAACCAGTGGGTGATGGTCGTGTTGGAGTGACAGTTACAGTGTCAGTGTCACTCAAGAACCAGTGGGTGATGGTCGTGTTGGAGTGACAGTCACAGTGTCAGACTCCTACAGCCTGCATGCTTCTCACTTCTACATCCTCTGCCAACCCTGCGTCTCACTTCTACATCCCCCACCCACCCTGAGTCTTAGTCCTACACCCTATGCACACCTTGCGTCTCAGCCGTACATGCTCCACACACCCTGCGTCTCACTTCTACACACTCCGCACACCCTGCACAACATTGCTATAGCCTCCGCCCACCCTGCGTCTCACTCTTACACCCTCCGTCTCGGTTCTACACCTTGCATATCACTTCTGCACCCTCCGCATACCCTCCATATTACTTCTACACCGTCCACACACCCAGAACTCACTCCTACACCGTCCACACACCCTGCATATCACTTCTACACTGTCCACACACCCTGCGTCTGTTTGTTGATGTTTTTCAACCTTCTCTACAATGTAAAGCACTGTTTATAACCAACTCTTATATTTACAAACCCTGGAGTGACAGTCACAGTGTCAGTGTCACTCAAGAACCAGTGGGTGATGACCTCACTTCTACACACTCTGCACAGCCTGCGTCTCACTTCTAAACCCTCCGCCCACCCTGCGTCTCACCTCTACACCCTCCACCCACCCTGCGTCTCACTCCTACATAGAAAAGGGTGTCGGAGAGAAACACAGGATGGGCGGAGGGTGCAGGGAGGGTGTAGGAATGGGACGCAGGGTTCTGCTAATGGGGTTGAAAAAATTAAGGTAGGTAAGTGGGAAAATGTTTTTATTTTATCTGCGAGAAGTTCTTTCAATGCCAACTGAATAAAATGAGGTATACAAATGTATATTAAAGCACCATGCGACTCCTAAAGACAATAATAATCAAATTGTAGCAGAAGGTATAGGAGGGAGCTACAGGACCAATAAACGCAGAGAATTCTCCCTTTCGCAATAATGAAGAAACATTTTTTGGCTTTCTCTTATTACAGTACAGGAATTTGCAAAATGTAGGAACAGAAGCACACTGACGTATGAATAGAGTAAATGCTAAAATCCCCGGGTAAGTGGGACCATGGGAGTTTCCCACTTTTAACGAAATGAGAAAATATGAATCCTCTTTTCATGCTCAGAAACAGCCAATTTGAAAGATTTCTGCTATTAAATAATTTTCATATATCGGCAACACACACATACACACACACACACAAAAGCAAAAACAAAAACTGTCGACAGAGTGACACTCGTAAGGATTGATGGACATCGTCGCAGCAGTAATGATAACAATCATCCCCAACAACAACAACAATAAAGGAAATGAACTACGCCACAACAGTGTGAGGAGGGGTGCTTAGGTGCAGATTTAGTAGTGGGGGTGAAGGGGTGGGGGAAGGGTACATTGAGTACACACCAGCCCCCGTCCTGGAGAGCTGCCTTGAACCCTTTAGAAGCTGCATGGTACATTAATGCAGCATGCCCATTGGTTGTCAGTATGCAGCCCACAATGGCGAGTATACAACTCGCCATCCAAATGTCCATGCATTTGACAATTCTACAGCCTTAGTACAGGACCAGCACTGCACTGGAGCATCACATTTAACAATTAAGGCACATGAACCTATAGAGCCAGGTTATAGAGGCAGCCCTGTGTGGGTTAAACAAGTACTGACGACCTCAAGCACGCGCGTGCGCACTAAGACTGTTTCTCCTCCAGGGTCCCAATTAGAACTATTAGATGCACCAGGGGTACGACAGGGGAGGCTGTGGGGGTAATTTGGGTGATGTATTGGGGTAAGGTAGCGGCCAAACAGAACACCCTTAAAGCTGGCATTGCTGCTCTAAAATCAATTTTCAAGTACCGGTAATTGCTGAGAAAATTATGATAACAAGGGAAAAGAGTATCTTAGATCGGGGGGAGCGGGCTGCTTTTACGGGTATGCTTTTCCGGTGGCTGTCTGTGGTGATTTTTTTTAAGTCAGTGTAATTTTGTCTTCTCTCATACAAATGTCAACAATGGATTGCATTTATGCATCATGCCGACCCAAAATCATTGATATGCCACAATAGATAATGAAGAGTCACACAGTTTAAATGGAAATATAAAGTTTATCAGGGGAAAGGTCCCAACTTTAAGTGCCTTACCTGCCCCGAGCGCGGCCTATGTTATAAGTAGTATAGTGAGATGGGGGTAGGGCCCGGGGGTAGGGAAGGGGGAGGGGCGGGGTCCAAGAGGCTAGATCCAAGGCTGAACCTAACGGACTCAATGAACTCACTACACGGAAAGACCTCAGCCAACTTTAGGTTTGAACATTCGTTATCAACTCGGGAGGGGAGGGGTGTGTGTGTCCGAAATTATTGTGTCTGTTCAGGACTCTAATATAACGGACTGACTAGCTGTACATTTCTGTTTGTCTGTTTTTGAATAGATAAAAAATGTCCCGTCTTTTTCCTCAAAGGTCACACATTTTGCTCCTTTACTCCGAACAGGGAGTCATTTTTGACCCCCCTCCCCTCTTCGCTCAGCCCATGCACAAGCGCAAAATGATTCGTCCCCGGGCATTGGTAAGTTTGTCCTGGCCGGCCCCTTAGCCACGCCCCACCTATCTGTTTATTGGACAGGGGGACTGCACTGATTCTAAACTTAAATGACTTTTTTTTGCATTTTTCTTTCTAGCTAACAGAGGTTGGTGAGCATTGTGTATATTGATAAGCGTGGAAACGCCTGCTTCACAAATGTTTTCTTTTTGAAAGCCAACATATGTAACGTTTTCTTGTTAATACAAACATTGTTTTAACGTTGAAACTACGTTGTGTGTAAACGTCGCTACATTTAAACCATTGACTTTCAATACAAATGTGATATTTCTTTTTGCAATTATAGAGGGGGGGGGGGGGCATATATTATGGTCAGCCCCTTAAACCAGCTCACCCGTCCCAAACCCGCCCCAATCTGCTTTTGCCAACCCAAGAGGTCCCTGCTCATATATTTATGACCCTGGAGAAGTGTTACAAAGTTGGCGAGGACCTGGAGGAAAAGGGAGTGGTCCTCTCCTAGTTACGGCTTACTTCTGGACGCCATTAATAATTACTGGATGTACGACGTAAACACAAGCATCACGTGACTTCCCAAAACATACCAAGTGTTCGTATCATACATTATATGATATTGTGTCCATCCTTCAATGTATCATAATCTATTGTAGATATTGATATGAGAGTTCTACATTTGATATTGATATAATGCTCTATATATTAACTATATATTATAACGTCTATCAACGTTTTCATGTTTGATATCAACTTTGTAAAATTTTGATATTAGTGTAGTGATCAATGTTTATTATATCATTTAACATACAATGCACTACATGCATTTTCCATTTGATGTACCGATATTCTGTTAGAAACCTGGAAACTCCGAAGTCAATTCACTTAAAAAATGGCCTAACATAGCCCCTCCCCGCTACATGTCATGCAGCTCCCCAAATAGCCTCTAATATCCATGGGAAATCCACAGTGTGCACTGTTATATGTCCTTATTAATGTAAATTTGTCCAACACCAACATTACAGGGATGGGGGCGGGTTATATTAGGTCATTTTAAAATATCCTCAAAGTAATTGGAGTTTACTGGGGTAGCGCATCGACACGGTAAACTTGACCTCATCCATTACCCATCCAATCCCTCCCTCCTATAACTTTCCAATTATCATAATGCACCCCAACCTGAGCTCCTTTGAGTGCAGTGTTTAATTTGATCCCACTAAACACACACTTATAGTACCAAGTCCCCAAGTCCACAGGGTCGAGTGCCCTGAACAAGGTACGCTGCTATCGATCCAAACCTAGGGTCAAGCAGTGGCAGTGTGCAGGGACAGATAAACACTGCATCTTCTGCCTCCCCCAAGTGGGGCCCCTCCGGTACAGTGCATCGTAAGGTCAAAGTACAACATAATGTTTTAATGCATGATGCCCTTTTTGTCCTAAGTATGCATGGATGTAGCCCTGGTGATTGACTCACAAGGATTAGGCTATATCCATGCATCTTGCCAATCTTATGGGTCGATAAAGGTAATTCTAGGACCGAGAAACTAATCACCGGGGGTGCATTGGTTCATCACAACGACAGTATAGGATTCATGCAGAAACAATCAGCATAATGCACCAATGCAGTCTCAATGCTCGCTGGGGCTCCATTGATGCATCGATGATGCACACAAACGTTGATAATCCAGCCCTTGAGGTATTATATCTTTTCTCATATTGCCCATTATTGGGGAGAACGACGCGGCACTGGGCTTAAAAAAGATAACACTATTAATGCTGCTTCAAAAGTACTTTTCACGAAAGTACGAAAAGAAACTAGTAAAAATACGCAACTTTCCACACCCCCTACCCTCCACCCACGCAGTTAAACCCTTTTGAGACGCAGGATGCCTCCAAATTAATGCCCCCTGCAATTAGTCGTCATGATGCATCATTCTGATCATTTGGGACAGTATGAAGCTTCTAGGACCGTCATGATGCACGACTGCTTATATATGTATGCATTGAGACGACCAGTGGGACATGATGTGTTAAAGTACTTTGTGGCAGGTAAAGGGTTAAGTACTACAGCATCGATCAGTAGCAGATCGGGCAGCGCGGTGCGGCAGGGGTCATTCCGTGCACCTGAACGTGCACCATGTACACCGGACGCTTGGCACCGTCACTCCACCTGGGCAAGCTTCCACTGCGTCCCAACAGGGGTCGCACGGTGCATTCTACACCTCCACATAGCTACCATCTCAAGAACAAATGTCCTGGGGAAAAGGCCACTCCTACCTACCATATTTCAAATAGTGTTGTTTTTCGATCCCAACATCATCGCCCATTTCTTTGTTGTCACCTACACGCATTGATTCGTCTGGGGCGGATCTATTTAGCTTGCCCAAGTAAAACTGGTTTGGTGAATGATGATGCAGTTGAGATGATATTTTGTCACCACTGCAATATGAAGATTTGACATTACTTACTTAGATTCCCAGCACACAATGCCATGGCGTCTATAGATATGTCTGAATACCCTCACCCTGTGAGATGCTAAAAAAGGTAGAAAGTGGTGGAAGATGATTAAAAGGAAACTGATGTTGATGGATTTCTTCCTGTGTATTTTATGTCGCCCATTTAGAACGTTGAGTTGAGGGAGTGGAAGGCGTTGGCATTTCCATCAATTCACCTCTTTAGTTGCCAGGCAATCCTTTAGGAAGAAATAACGTGAAAATGTATTAGAAAAAAAAGTTGATAGGTGCACCGAGTGGCCGCTGCCCGGGAGGGTATTGCACATAGGGGAAAGGGTAGTTTTGCCTAAGAAGTGCCTCACCTGTTCGACGGTCACTTTCTTTTCAGTCCTGACATTTTTTCATGTGCTCATGTCAGTCGGGTACAAACTACCTTTCGATGAAGATGATAGCTCCTCAGGAGGGTGTTGCTCCTATAGTAAAGGGAAGACCTGTCTAAAAATGCCCTCATTTCCAGTCCTTTCTTTTCATGTCGCTATAACTTGTCCCTTTTGTTGCTCACAAGTGGTCACTCCAGTGCGGTGCTAAAAAAGGGGGATTTGAGTAGGTACTTAGATGGGAGAAGTCAGTCAGTATAATAAACTATAGAGCATGTGACATGAGTAGGTACCTGCACTGAAAACCTTCCAGATCTTTAAACTCGTCAGATTGAGGACCTATGGTCATCAGAAGAGGTACAGGGAGAGGGCACCGCTGAGGACTCTAGGTGCTCAAGTTGACGATACCCAAATCTACAGCTTTGGGTAGTCAGATTGAGGACCCAAGGTAGTCAGCACCAAGGTTGTCACTCTAACAACATTATGTAGTCCGTTTGACTACCTTGGATAAGTGTGTTGACCTAAACCCATCAGGTTAACTACCCTGGGTGCTCAATCTGATGACCTTAGGTTGTAGATTTGGGTATCGTCAGTCTGACGACCTTGGGGCTTTCAGTGTGGTAGTGCAGCTCTCTCTATTTTAAACAAGGCAGGTGACTTTTCAGTCTAATGTGGTGAGTGCAAGTTGAATGGTAAAGCAGAGCACGACTTGTTTAGAAAAGAGGGCACATACTCACAGCTCTTTTTACAATAGGAGCAACACTCTCCAGACCAAGAGCAATGAAAAGAGAAGCACACCGTAAGGTACCTGCTTGTGCAATACACACTATTTTAAACAAGGGAGGTAGCTTTTCAGTCTAATATTGTGAATACAAGGTAAATGGTGAAGCAGAGCGTTACCTTTTAACATGAGAGGGCACTTACTTAGTGCTCTCTTTAGCTTATGTGCAACAGCCTCCAGGGGTGGTAGGCGCTGCATACATGGCATTCCTCAGCATATCTCTATACATGGCTTGTCAGAGTGCCACTTATCACTTCGCAGGGACATGGGAGGAGGCTATTAGTGAGGTTTTGTGCATCAATCAGTCTCTGAAAGGCATAGTAAGAAATAGGTTACATGCACTCGTTGGTCTCGATGGAGAAAAAATAGGCACCGTCCCAGCAAATGTACCACAAAAGAAAAGTGGGGGAGTTTGAGATAATGCCAAGAACATCCCCATGTACGTGGGCATCACCGCCATGTGTGACTATAAATTGTCCATTCAAATTAGTTGGTTAGCGGTTAGTGAGAGAGAGAGAGAAAGAGAGAGAGAGAGAGAGAGAGAGAGAGAGAGAGAGAGAGCGAAAGAGAGAGAGAGAGAGAGAGAGCGAGAGCGAAAAAAGAAAGAGAGACGGAGAGAGAGAGTGCATATGAACTCTACACCCAGGGACACTGCAATGTTTAGCAATATTGTGAGAATGCTGACAGTGGTTAGGGTGATCATTATAGGTGAAACGTATAATTGAACAGAAAACTGTATAATCACATGTGGATCGATTAACTTTGTTGTTCGACAATCATACATGACTTGACGATTTTTAGACCTTGTGCCTACTAGTATATAATCACATTAATAACTGATAATGTTCCTCTGGACAGAGACTTGGACCATTGCCTAAAATGAGCATGCACAGAGGGACTGGGAATTATTGGAATTTAACATTTATACTTTTTCATATTTCTCTTGTAATTTTGTTGTTTCTGATATCAAATTGATCATTATACAGAGTGCTTCCTATATCATACGTCCCTGGGCCTATGTCATGGGGCCTGAAAATCTCCAGGAGGGTCTTGCCAAAAGTGGACGAGGAAGAACCTCTGTTAGTTTTCTCGGAGAGTATTGAGGCAAATGTGCATGGCCTAACTCGTTTTCTTAGTATTGACAAATAGTTCAACAGTACAATGCATGGAAAACACATTTTGAGTTATGAGCAAAACATGCACGTTTTATCTAAACAAGTTGATAAGAATTTATTTAGCAATACAAAAACGTGCACATTTTATTTTTTGCTTCTCGTTTGCTTTTTGAGGCTATCGCAAGTAACTCATCAGAGCTGCAGGCTCTATGGGATTGGAAGACCCCTTCCATAAAAGGTCGTCATGCACAAAAATGACTTTAAGAGCTCTGTGTTTTTAAGGGTGCAAATAGTGTAGTGCACTTGATCCAGCTATCCTGCATGCACAGCAATGATGAATGGGATCAAGAATAATAAACAGTATTACTTTATTTTTTTTTGTTCCAGCTTCACCACATCATTTTCATGGTTTTACGTGGCTGCCAAACCTTTATTTCCACAACTAACTCTTGGCATACAAAGCAATCCTGGAGCTTACATACAATAACAATTTTTATCATGCGGATAGACTTCAAATAACATAGAATAGTAGGAGTACAGAGTTGATAGGGTAATGGTAAAAGTAAACACTGCTGATGCCATCCAGACCGTGTTATAGTAGATATTTTGGTGAGTTGAGGTGAAGTAGAAGTTGATGATAATGGTAGTTGGTTTCTTTGCAGTGTGGGCATTTTCTACAACTTCAGAGTCAAATTTTGGTCAAATCAGATATAGGGTATACGGTGTTTGCAGTAATTTCAATGCAGGTTCTTTTTGCATGTGCCTAGCCGACAATTTAGGGACTATGGGAGCCTCTGTGTCAAGGATTACTCAGTAAAACAAAGACAGGAGCCCAATCTTCCTTTAGTCTGGCACTTTCCAACTAGCCTATTAAGGCTGGAGCAAGATTGTACTTGCTGTATAGTGACTTAACTTCTGAAATAGACTTGGCTTTTTGAGCTCTGGCATCAGTCCTGTCCCATAGGTGGACACCCCTGTAATATGGACTCCTCTTACATTTTTCAAGATTAGGCCTTTTCTTTGGGAATTTAATTTTTAAGTCATCCCTGGTCCTTTGGGTTTCATTGGCCGTCAGGCCCAGCTTGGTGGCTTGCTTGTACATGAAGATCGCCAGCTGGTTTTTGAGTCTGGTTTCTAACCTGTCTACTGCACATTGGGTGTGAAGGACCTCTGCACTTGATCCTAAGCCCCCTGTTTGTAGCCTCTGGAGTTTTGCAACTTGGTCCATATTTGCACTATCAATCACGAAACTGCAGTAATCAAAATATGGGAGAATAGTATGCCTGTATACAATAGGCACAACCTGTTCTGTCATGAGATAACGCAGCTTACTGAACATGAACAATTTCTGCCCTATGACTAATCTAGTGTTTGCCATCCGGGCATTAAGTGATAGGGTAGAGTCTATTTTGACACCTAAGTATTTGTATTCACTTGGGGAGTCAAGTATGGTTTGTCCAATTGTGATGTTTTGGAGTCCTGCCACACGAGCTTTCTCCTTCCCAACATACCACACAACTTTCATTTTCTTGGCATTAATGGTCAGGCCACTGGTAGTATACCAGTCTACTATGTCATCAAGATCTATTTGTACATGCTCTTTAACCTGAGTGGAGTCATGGTCTTTAGCTGTTATAACTATGTCATCTGCATATAGCATGACTCTGCAGTGTTCCACAACTGAGACAACCTGGTTTACATATAGTATTAACAAAAGGGGTCCAAAAATGGACCCCTGGGGGACTCCAAAGGAAACTTTCTTTTCGCTTCACCTTAATCCGTTTAGCAATGTAGTTTGCTTTCTGTTACCCAGGCAACTCGCTAACCAGTTTAACAGAGACCCACTAATTCCTATATCTTTTAACCTTTTTAACAGGAGGGTATGGTGAATGCTATCGAACACCTTGCTGAAGTCTATATAAGCAGCACAGGCTGGTTTGCCTTCATCTCTGGCCTCGTACAAATAGATCAATAGGTCATAGACGGCATCCGGTGTGCCTTTATTTCTAAGAAAGCCATATTGTGCGGGCGATATCCAGCCTCCTTATTCTGCTGGCTTTGTAATGTGGGCATGGACTTCTCTCTCCATAAGCTTACCTGGTAGAGGTAGAAGGCTTACAGGTCACCAGTTTGATACCTCATTCAGATTTCCGGTCTTTGGGATTGGGATCATCATAGCCGTGGCCCAGTTTTTGGGAAAGATACCCTGGCAGAAACTGTTATTAAGCAATGATGTGAGCTGAGGTGCCAATACCTCAAAGGCATCCTTTAGAAGTTGGGAGGACATATTAGATATGCCAGGTGATTTGGTGGTGACTATAGTTTTGACCAACTTGGAAATATCAGTGCTAGTGACTTTCGTTATGGACATCTCTTCTCCCCCCCATCCCCTGTATTTGTTCCATGTACTCTTCAATGGAGGGTTCAGGATCCCCCATTCCCCAATCTATATCATTGAAAAGCATCTTACCAATGCCTGCAAAATAATTGTTGCAGAACTCACTGGCTTTGTCAGCCTCCTGCCTCACCCCGTCAGCATCTATGAAAGCTGCTGTGGACTGTTTAGCCTTGGGGTTTATTATGCCGTTCAGATGTCTCCAGAAAAGTTTTAACCGCTCTGTTGATGTTGACTCTAAGAACGTTTGCTTCACCTAGGGTTTCTAAATCTTTGGACTGTAAGTATTCTTGCATTAGGTCTCTTCTATCAGCCATCATTTCCCTTAATTCTTGAGTCATCCATTCATTTTGGATGACTCGGTACCTAATTTCCTTCATGGTGCAGTGTTCATCAAGGTATATTGTAATCCTTGATGCAATAATTTCCCACTGTTTTAGGGAGTCATTCCCAGCAGAATATTCATCCCAGTCATCCTCAACTAGATCATCCCACAGCTGTAGTTTATCATACCTCCTGTAACTTCTCCCCCTGAATGAACTAATGGGCGGTTTACTTCTAATGATTTTGCGTGCGATCATAACAGGCAGGTGATCACTCATGAATTCTGGGAGGACCCGAGACTCAGTGACGTACAATTTGTCATAATATGTTCCAGACATGTGTCACCTTCTGGCCTTGTTCAGCTGTCAATTTTTTGTTGGAGACCCATAGCTGCTGTCATTACTGCCAATTTTTCTGTGTCTGGGTCATCCTGGTCGAGCAAATCAATATTTGTATCGCCTAGCACCCAGATCTCTTTATGACCATCGTCCACTGTGTCTGTACAATTTTCCAAATGGATGATAAAATTACCCACATTACTGTTTGGTGGTCTGTATACATTAATTATGACCTGCCTTTTATATTTTGTATTGGGGATGTAGGTCAGAAGACCCCCTCCCCAGGTATCAGCTATCCTATCCTGTCTCTCGTCCGTCCTGTTAGATCACTTAAGACCATTCCAGATTCATCTTGATGAAAGTTGCTTTCCTTCCATTTTGACACAATTAAGTGCAAAACAAGGTGGTTTCACAAATGGAATAAAAAAATTGATAGGATCAGGAATAGGACCAAATCTTGGTTAGTCTTACTCTCATCAGCGAGATAAGTTCACTTAGACCACAGGAGTCAGGCTCTCTATTAGACTGGCGACAGTCCCTGAGCCTTCAGGCTTAACCTGAAGGCATCTCCAGGGCATGAAAGGGTTAATAACAGTTCTTCTCAGCGATAAAACAAATGTCGAGCACTTTGCACTCCAAAACTGATATGACGCTCTATCCTTCAATCACACCCGGTACATTGTTCAGGTTCAAGTAGCTTGATGAATAGAAGCCGTCTGTACATGAAGTGGATGGGAGCAGAAAAAAAGGAGTCAGATATTGTGAGTTATGTTCATGTTTGTGCGAAATGTGTGACAAATTACCTTGCACCCTGTAACTTCATGTTGTTATCTTCATCGCGAGGATCTAATCACGAATCAGTGTGAGTGCACACCCTGAGGACACACGTTAATCTACGGTTATCAGGGGCGGCGATTACTCCAAGTGTGTTATTAGAAATAATTGCCTGATGCTGCGTTCCTACTGGCAATGCCTCTTTGGATCAGAGGACTTGGATTCTCTTGTCTAACCACCTGGAACTCTTTATTCTTGATCCCTCCAGACAATGGAATATATTCCTTTGAAAATCTCTTCTTTGATAGAAATACGACTGCCTTAAGGACTACATCCACTGCTGACGGATGGACCATCCGTCGGCTTCATCCATTTTATTTATCATTGATTTCTATGGGGAAAACAGATGAAGGTAGACGGATGGTCCATCCATAGGCAGTGGATGCGGCCCTTTAGGACAGAGGCGGGATGCATTTTAGGCCACTGAAAAAATAATTCTTCCCATCCACTGCAGACTTTTAGGGTGTTACTGGTTCCCATCGTGACACATGTAGCTGTTAAAGTGTTATCTTTGCTGTATACCTTCCCAGTACTAGCTTCAGCAATGACTGTGCCCCTACCTGGCGCCCTATACCATGCGACAAGATACCGTACTTAATAGTATTGCTCTCTGTCCCTTGATGCACCAATCTGCCAGTGCCTCATCCAGGCTTCATATCAACTCTATCCCACCTGTCTATGGGGCTGATACACTCCCAATAAGTTACTCGTCACTGTGTGCCAACTCATAGTCACAAAACCAGCAAAATGGAACTCTGGCGTTGTCTTTAAAGGGCCAAATAAATCATCTCACAACATATTCTGTTGAAGCAAACAAGCAATTCAATGTATGTGAAATGTGTAAAAAGATTCATTGGGTTTCTACAGTTGGGCGTTGCTAGCTTCGCATGCCACTGGTTTTCACTGGGGCGAACAGTATGACTGATCATTGTAAACCAGGAACAAATAAACACGTTTAAAAAAAAAAATTCCATACATCTTCTCAAAGCAGTATTCTCACTGAAAGCAATGCCTGTGTACATGTAGATCTACATTTATTTATGAATGTAACAGTATGAACAACACCGATAACCTCTCTAGTTCCCCTTCCCCCTATCATAAATCCAGGTGGATCCATGCACTGCCTGTCCCCTCTCTCGCCGCCAGGCATGTTCCACTTCCATTCAGCCTCGTTCTCGATAACCCCGCCGGTCACGTGACGGGAATGTCAAGAACTGGTACCACATGGTCTTATTACGACATCTCCCGCAGCCTGCCATTATCCAGTGTCGTAATAATACACATTACACCCAGGGTTGCTGGTGCTGCCTCCAGCGGCAGGTGCAACGAACTATTATTACAGAGGCCTATGTCAGCGCCTTGCCACACGGCAAGGGGCATGTCAGGCCTTAACCCCTTAGGCTTACACAATGTGTACTCTACTAGCTCTTCTCTTCCTTGTTGTAATACATATGAATGGAACAAGTAACTCACAATGAAGGGCTGCATTCATACACGATGCTGACCCTACAGGTCTGATACACTAGTGAAAGTTCGGCATGATGCTCCTTTGAATTATTGTCGAGTCAATCTCACACACTGTGCATCATTTGGAGAAATGGAGATTTACCTTACATTATGTCGATCTTGACGAGTTAAGTGTTGACATTCCTCCAGGGCTATGCCCCAATTACACCTTGTACACCTTTAAGTGAGGAAACATCAGTCAGGCTGACAGGTGTACTCTGTGCTCTATCAACAGGTCTGGCAAGGGCAGAAACATTAATCTAATATAAAAATCCTCTATAACTGCTGCATAGCGGTTTAATGAATCATGCCAATCTAAATTCATGATCCACAGCCACATTTTGACATAATCATAGACATGGAGCTTATTTCAAAATATTGATAAATTATCTTGAAATAACCTCCAGGGGTGGATCCAGAAGGGGTGATGAAGGCGAGGGCACAGCCAGAAAATTTTGGTCTGGGGAGGCACAGGAATGTCTTGTGCCATATAATATTGCTATACTAAGTCTAAGGCTCAAGATTCACCAGGGTCCATCTCGGGAATGGCCCTAGAACCACTGAGGACAAGAATAATCTCCCTTCCACACTAGGTCCATTCAGTGATACATTTGAGAAATATAAACTTTGTCACCAACTACAACATTTTCAGAGGGCTAAATATTTTCGTTTGTATTGTACCAAATTCAATAGGAAACCGTAGGAATGTTGTATACTGTTATCAATCACAATACAGCTTAAATGGTATTAGTAAAACACTAGTTTACTTATAAGTATTCTTTGGACAAGATAAACAATAAGAAAAAGGCTCATTTAGAGGGTCGGGGGGAGGCTATCCCTGGGATCCGCTACTGTAGACCTACATCTGTTAAATATAAATCTCCGTATCTAGATTTTGACCTCTATATCATATCCAGAAACTGACAAGGGCTGCATTCATACATTCCGCCACCCTAAGTGATTCCTACCCACAGGAAAGGTTGGCATAATGAACCGATATTGTTGGAGACCCACCGTGGCAAGTAGACTCGCCAGGCTTGCAGGAGGCATGATTTTTGAAAAGAACCTAGCTTTAGCACCGGTGTCATTTACCAAGTCCCAGCACTCAGTCACCATATATGACACCATCATTGTTACAAAAAACTCGGAAATAGGGGCGCTTGGGGAACATCAGCAATGTCCTCTATTTTTCAGAAAATGGGGTAATATTACGAGAAATATCCATGGAAATCAAAGAAAAGGGGGTAATTTTCACGATGATAAGTTGATAACGAAATAATTAAGTAAATATATCTGTGTTTTCTCTTCAAGAGTGACAATTTTTGGGAGTTGAAGGATCCATGTTTTTAGGTAAAGGGGTGGTTTGTTCAATATGGCAATGTTTTCCCAAATTAAGGGGTGTTTTTGGGCCCTCTAAAATCTGTGTTTTTCACATAAAAAGGGGTAATTTTCAGCCTAAAATCCATGGAAAAGGGGGGCAAATTTGAAACCCGTAACGATGATGGTGTCGCAAATGCTGTCTGAGTGCAGGGACCGGGGTCATTTATTACTATTCACCCCTGTGCACTCACACCCCTGCATTCCTTCTTTTGGAACCAGTTACAGGGTGATGGTGCCATGGAATTCCTCTGTCTGTCAATTTTGATTACCAGTATTAATAATCTTCTCAAAAAGAAGAGGCCCAATTTCATCTGGCAACTATATGGCATTTGTTATGAAAAGAACCTTATTATTGCATTCATTCTATAGGGCTGTGAAATTCCTAAATACTATCACCCAAAACCTTTAATACTTTACATGGAAGAGGACCCCGAAAAGGGGGAGCTGTTACCTGCATTCCTTGAAAGTAGGGGGATGTAAAAATTGGGGTTTTTATTAGCGGGCTGTGAAATGGCTGAAAGGGGTGGCTGTTGTTTCGCAAATGGTACTGACCATCAAAGGCGGGGGAGGCTTACTGAATCAAGAGCAAGAATAGATGTGTATATGGATACAGATTGCTTGAATGCAATCTTTTCTTCAGTCATAATGTTGCATAAATGGAGCTATCTCCTGTGATTCCCTATATGCTGCATCGCTGCATTCCTTGAGAGATATTTATCAGCAGGTGCATCATTCCCATTTGTCGCCATGGGCACTGGTGAGGCTACTTGCCGGTGCTGCATTTTTGCATCATACCATATATACTATACAGCTTTGATGCACCCAAGAAGGACCAGGATGATGCATTTTGGCACCATGCGGCCCTTAAAATGGTTAAATTGTTACACAATGATGTAGAGTACATCAGTATGCAGGGGCAGGGTGAGACGGCCCTTAGTCAGAGAGTTGTGCATTTTGAGACGATACTGAGATGGCTTAACCTAGCCTAGTGCCAGAAGAGAGGTCATGGCGTTCAAGTACATGTAACTCTGTATGGGGCTCTGTCAAGTCCCCCACTCCAGGCACTGACGTCTACCATTAACACTGGCGGATACCTAAATACACTGAGACGGTTAACCATTAAGGGGTAACATGTTGATTCCAATATTCCAATACACTCACACTATTTGCCAGCATAAGGATGATGAAGATGAAGATGATTTATAAATGCAGCCATGGTGAGTCTACTAACAAGTACTGCATTCATGTATCATGTCAACCCTAAGGGATCGAGGGTTAAGGGAACGTTCAACACTTACGTCACTGCTTAGGGGGTGGGTGGGGGTCCCGGGGGGGGCACTCCCCTATGTTGGACATACACATATGTGCGGCTGGCAAGGGTACTTTTTCAGCCAAATGTCCCTACCAAGCCTCTGGTTTCAGACCAAAATGTCCCTAGCAAGGGTATACTTTTGAGCAAAATGTCCCTAGCAAGGGTCAACTTTCAGCAAAATACCCCGATTCAGGTGGAAAATTCAGAAATTTTCATGAATATTTTCCTAGTTTTCATGAAAATAGCATGAACAAAATTCAAATCTTCTCCCAAACAAGGTCAATTTAAGATATTTTGAGCAAAATCTAAGACTGTTTTGTCAAAAGTTCCCTAGCAAGGGTAGGGTTTTGAAGAAATAACCCGCGATTGAGGGCCCTAGCAAGGGTAAGGTTAGTCGGGGGTTCAGCCACACACCCGTATAAAAAAAAATTGAAGTGCCCCCCCCGGGGTGGGGGTGTCTTTGGGTTCCTCTATATGTTCCATACAAAGACAGTGACAAGCGGGAGAGTGGGTTCTGAAAAATGCCTAAATAAAGGTGACATAATTGTTGAACATTCCAGGGTGCTCTAATGGATTATGACCACTTGTCTGCTTGGTGCATGAATACAGCCCTGATAGTTGTTCTCTAGTACCAGGCTGCATTGATTGATCATGTTGAACATGTGGCTGATATGCCCCCATAATATAGTCTGTACTCACTCACCAGTTCTGCATTTAGAGCATCACGACACCCATGGGTAATGAATCCGGAGGCACCATACAGCCCTTAAAAAGTTAGTCCTAACTGGAGTTAGGTGCTTGTACCAGCCTTATAGTGTGTGTCAGTGTGTCAGTACACGCCGGATATGACGTATTGACATGGCATTAGGTTGTTACTGTTTACATACATTGTAAAATCTTCACATAGAGAGGGAGTTATTAAAATTGCAAGGGAATTAAGGCACTATTTATTTCGAGGCTAACATGTTATGGATAAGATTATCTTTGAGAGTAATCCGACTGCTCTCTTGGCTGCCCAGCTATAGAGGCCAATATCATAGAGCCCCTTCCTGATACTTAAGACGTATACCTATTCAGCAAGGGGAGTTTCTGTATTTTACCCTTCCCTTCCTTTGGTCTCTACGGAAAAATGCCTAAGTTTATAACATCAAAGAGAGTAGACATGTCTGCTCACTTTTCAGTCTAGTTGAAAGGCAAATCAGGGCAAACCATGGCAACGTTAATTTGAACCTGTTGGTATGGGAAAACTTACCTTTGGTGGTGTTGCCAATGCTGTTACGATATTTATGAATTACGTTTATACCACTAATTCCTCCATTTTGTATTAATTTCTTACCTGGTCTTCCCAGAATAAAGGCAGGAGAAGACATTTTGTAAGTGCATGCAATCCTCCCCGGTATGGTGGTAGCCTTCGCCATGGTGTTATGACGTACCATTTTATTATGCCATTTGTAACATATGATTGTATTAATGCATGAATATGTGAGGCATTAATACATATAACTCCATATGAGTGTTCATGCTCCACTGAACACCAGCTATGTGAATATACATAAGTTATAAAACTAAAGGCACCGACCTCATGGTTCACTGACCACTAAAGAATAGTGTATATAATTATATAATGGTCAAAGCTACCGACCTAATGGTTCACTGAGCAAAAACAATGGTGTATATAATGTTTAAAAGTGAATACAACTGACCGTCACGGATGGCTGAGCACCGCTGACTGCCGTCACGGGTGTCTGAGCACCAAAGACTGAACAATGGGTTACATAAGGGACAGTATTGTGAACTTCCGGCGGCTCTAGAGCCGCCCCACGGCCGCCCAACTCAGATATGAAAGCTGTTCTGTAAATCCCCAGACAAGACGATCAAAATGAGCCCAAGATGAAGGCTCTACTTGCATTATTAAGAAAGTTATGCAACCAAGACTGTTTCAAGCTCTGAATGCACCACAGACAAATGGGCGCAAGTTATGCACCCAGAAAACAAGGAGCGGAAATCTGATATATTCCACTTTGTTCATGCGCAATTTGAAAGCTCTAGACATATAAACAGCGGAGTTATGAGGGTCTGAACATGCCAAACCGACTGGGACAATGGGGGACGCGGCGGCGCTTATAGGGGTCCTTTGTGCACCCACTGAGACCTGAATGACTCCCCACCAATGGCCAGAGACAGGGGCAGATGCTACTGGCTCCAGTCAGTCTGGAGAGCCAAGCCAGGGGTAGGGTACTTATACCCTGGTAGGCACCTCTGGAAATCAGAATCCTGAGAATCACCACTGCAGTAACATCTCCAGTCCAGCTCTCCTGATACCTGCTATAGCTCTGCACTCTGTTGGGTTAGACTATGCCAGACAGGCATAGGGCTACACCCCACTGATGGCCAGAGGCTATCTTCTACCATCCATCCCCCAGAGGGTAAAGTTACACATTTATATTGTCCCTCTAAGCAGCAGGTCAGGAGCTAGGTTGTGGCAATCCACCTAGAACCATACTGGACAGTGTATTAATATTATTATTATTATTACACAGGTGGAGTGGAACATTACACTATATACCCATATTATCATTACTGTGTGTGGAAATTACCTGTATATCAACATTTGTATTACTGATACATAACATGTTCTGCCTAAGCTGAATAAACCAGTGATAACTGGAATAGCACTAATAAGAGCTTGATATTCTTACTCACTATAACCACTAGTCATATGATATTTCTCATATGACAACTTGATTATGCATAATCACTAGTATGACAGTGTTGTTGTTCCTCGGCGGGTGCCCAACTTTCCACTCATTTTTCGTATTGAATCCAAGCTTGTCATGTTATAATATTCTAGCCCCAACACATAAACAATCCATAGATGGTGATAGCATGCCATTTGGGCTATAACCTTCGAAATATAGAAGGATTTCATGAATTTTCAAGCCTAAGCGAGTCACGGTCTGCCATTCGCATTGCCCTCCTTGTACGACGAGAAGTTGACCTAGCACTTCACCGAGTGCCAGTGGCCCGGAGGTAGGTCACACGCTGTGTTGAAGAAGATGCTGGGAATGGCGCACTGCGACTCACTTTGATAGCCTTGAAAATTCATGAAATTCTCCTGTATTTGAAATGTTACAACCCAAAATGACCTACTATCATCATGTATGAATCGTATATTTGTCGGGGCTAGGATATTATAACATGACAAGGTTGGATTTATACGAAAAGTGGGTGCAAACCCAGGACTATACTGCTATGGGGTAAGTCATTTGTACTTTCGCATTGGATTTCATCACCGTTCATGTGTGGCCTAATGGCTTAGAGCCTCGCCTACCACTACTGCAGCCTGGGTTCAATACTCCTACGAGTTTGAACGATTTTTCACATTGAAACAATGGCGAGAAAGACTCTGTCTCCGCCACTAATTTCCCAAAATATTCCAACTTGACATAGAAAAAGTATATCCGAAAATCCCCAAAAAGCACCCAAAATGTTAAAACAGTGCCTTTATGCTCTGATAATGCACAATATCAGGGCATAACAGTAAATGAGGTACCAGAATCGTGGTATAAACTTCAATACCCCTATGATAGAACATTATTTTTCTGAGAGCTCTTTATTTTCACCGGTAATGAGCTACCCTCTTCTCCAGTAAAAGTTACAAACTTGTGAAAAAGTTCGGTGTCGGGGAGGTGACCATAACTGCTACACCTTGGAATCTTCATGAATCACCCGACATTTGTCCATAACTATCCCATGTACATAATTTATACGCTAAGTTTTTCTTTTTACATTAGTTATGTCACTTCTTGAAAAAAAGTTCAGTCGACCCGAAAAACTTGGATCATGAGACTATAATTAGTCAGGACCCTTCCACAGAAATCATGATAATTTTATATTGATCGACCGTCTAACCATTCAAGGGCAATAGATTATGATGCCTACAAATCCACGATCCTTGGTTGTCATGATGCTCCGAAGCAGTGCTGGCAAGTTTACTCACCAGCCCTGCATCGGAGTATCATGACGGCCCTTCTACATTCAGGGAGTATCTCATCCCCACCTGGCCAGCAGGCTGCATGAATACAGCCCTAGTAAATAGATGCAATAACTGAGAAGTGAGACATAACTGCACTGTGCGACCTCTAAAGGTTTAATACGACTCATCATGGAAGAGTTCGATGTTCTCGTGTTGAGGAAGGAGGCAGGCTGTCCCAGAGACAAGCTGACGACCCTGGATTCTGCCTCCAGGCACTAATGGTGACCTCGATCTCCACAGGGGGCGTGCATGCATGCTGCGAATTGATTATAATGTCAAAAAGTCCGATATGACCGCGGCCTAACATGGAATAGAAACTTTTGAGGGTTTTTATGTTTCATCAAAATCAAGAGTACAGCCTCATTATGGAATGAGGTGTACAAAAAATTGGTACAAAGTGAAGGAACTTTCACCCCCCAACTTTCATCAACTTCAGAAATATGCATGCTACACTGATTGTTATATGGTTCTGTCTATCTTTCTTCTAGTTCTCATCCTGTGTATGTAGTCTTTTACTATTCGCATGTATATCTCTATCCGCCTCCTTTCCTCTTATTCCCATATCCAGTGGATTCACCTTTTTAAATTTTGCTGGTTCTTCTAGAAGTGGGAAAAGAACACACTGATAAGACACGGTATGACGGGTACCCTATCCCTGAAGAACAACCACTTCCAGGGACAAGTTGGTTTCGTCTTACAATCAGCTCTTATAAGTGCATGTCGCCAGAAACCAGCTCTAGTCCTGTCTATATCCTTTTTCTCTTTTGCTGCCAAAGTTGTTCAAGTGTAATATAAACTTAGAAAAGGAAAAAGAGATATAGGTTTACTGGTATAAATCTAGTTAGAGCCTCCCCTTCAAGAGAGTAGTGGAGTATTAATATGATTAATTTAAGTAAGAGAAACAAGCCCAGCATTGCTTTGAATACACCCTGAAATGATTCCCGGATGATTCACTATACCTGTCTCACAAGGGTATCAGTGTTTCAGTGTTGTAGCGACCACTTGAGGATGATATATTGATACAGTAATTCTAATTCCCTCTCATCTCATTCAGATTCAGAAGTGTTTCCGTCCGTGTATTTATAAACCACGAAATAAATAATGGCAAAGATACAAAGGAATCAACTCACATACAAATATTTCAAATGCAATCATTGAAACCATAAAGGGATGTGCATTGAAGTACCTGGGCATATAGAATATCAGGTGGTTTTCTCCGCTTTTAAAACTGTTATAGATTTATAGCTGTTAAGTGACAGCCTGAAGGGGTTGTGGTATATAATGCTAGGGGGTAGAGGAAATGCCTCTTGAAAAGGCGCTTCCAACTCCACTTGAAGAACTTCCCCCAGGATGGATGACTGTGCAGGAAGGCCTAAACCTTTAAGGCGTGTATGATATCTTTAGCTATGATGCACCACTTAAACGCTGGTGAGTAACTCGCCGACCCTTCATTGATGCACCCAGTCGATGTTACACTGCTTTTAGAGTGGACCGGTCTATATTATATGCATGGGTGTAGTCCGAATGAGTTACTCGCCAAGGCTGTTTTCATACTCCATGCCTACCAGGTGGCATGTTTGATTTTTAAAAGTTTGATGTGAATCGAAAATGATTAACAAAACAAAGGTTGGCAGGATTTATTTCAATGATTCCCAAAGTCCGGTGGCCTCTGCCTCGGGGATGTTTATATATACATAATTTTATACACGACACAGGAAACTTTGATTCTGAAAGGATTCATTTCTTGGAGAACAGAAAAGAAGTTTAATCTTTTCCCCAGAATGCCCACTTTTTGGATTATCCGTCCATCTTTATGTCCCTTTCTGCCTGTGTCTGTCTGTCTATACCCATGCCCATCTCTGTGTGTCTCTCTGTCTGTCTGTTGCCCTCTCTGTCTGTGTCTGTCTCTCTGTGTCTGCCTGTCTCTGCCTGTCGGTCTCCAATCTCAATCTTTCACGTTTACCTTTTCTCACCCCTCTCCAGGTCTGTGCTCCCCCACATTCAATGTTTAACTGGAGTTGCTGAAAGAGTGAGTACCGAATAACGCCATTTCTAAAGCTAAGGTCACGTCATGATTTTAGCAAGAAAAATACATCTGAGTCATCTTCTCACCATTGGTGAATGAATACGTATAATGTGTTCGTCCCTGCGCATATAATATATAATATATGCACCTTCAACGTTGAGGGGAGTGAGTGAGTAGATGTTTAACGCCATTTCGACAGCTAAGGTCATATTCATGGCGAGAACTACATTACACAATTTAACAGAGGAATGTGACAGTGCCCGCGCATATGTGCACCACACACATCCTGAGGGGATAGGAAAGAGGAGATATAGACCCTTTTAAGTGGGCTAGGGAAGCCCACGTTGAGGGGAAAAGAAAGGATGTCCATATGGCTCACTCACACCACCCGGTGGTGCTCACCGGAACTGACTACTGCTTACATTACCTCGGCTTTGGTGGCAAGCAGTCACAACAGCAGAGACCAAATGTTTCCTTTATTCATAAATTCATTTCAGTATTTCAAATGTACCAATATAAAATCTAATGACCGGAGTGTCCTACTGAGCACCTAGGTGGTGCTAGTGCTCTCACTGTGCTTGGGCCTTGGCCATACTATAGTATCCAGAGGGAGCCACTGGATGGGTTCTGGCAAATCTACCCAGCAAAAGGTCTCAGAGAAGGAATTGGTTCCGCACTATAATTTAATGTAGCGCGAAACACGATAGCACCCATTGGAACATATTCATTTTCTAAAAATCACTCCAGAATTAATAGATACATCCTTCCTTCATAATATAGGCTGACTTAAATTATGAATTGACCACGAAAATTTTGAGCACTGGACTATCGCATAAAAACACCCTGATTCTGCCTAAATTTGCACTGAATAAAATGTAGATTCACTATTTCCAATCTAACCTTTGAAAAAATGGGTAAGCACTTTGAGAAATTACCTCCTGGTATTTTATCCAAAGCAGCAAATGTTCAACAACATGTGTAGTGGTTTTATATTTATTGGCATTATTTTCAACATGGTTATTGACCATTAAGTGTGCCTGCAGTATTCACTTCTGACCACAATTGTATATGACTTCCGGTTTTCTGCGGGATTTCCTTCACTGAGACCTACTATTAATGGGCTGTGTGCATGTCTTGTCTATAATTGAGATTTTTATAATCCAATAGATGTTTTTACACAGGCCCCTAGGTTTTATGCTCCTTAGACTGCTCTATCTCATGATATAGGGTGCCTTTCGGGCCAAGTAATACCCAAAATCAGCCTGATTTCTATGTCTCTGTCTGAGGACACCCCCCTCTTCATCTTTGAGTCATTTTCATGACAAGCAGTGCCTCTAGGACCATCAAATTTGGCATGGATATTCTTTTGATCTTTCTCTATAAGGTGTAAGTGTCCTTGTTGCAGTTTACTGTGGATATAATTGACAAATTATAAAAAATTGTAGAAAAATACATAAAAATCACTGCAAAAAGTACACAATATTCACATGCCATGCCTGGGAAGATTTATGAGAGTATGTAACATTGATACTGGGTTATACAATACTACATTTCTAGATGATTTCAAGGAAATGTCCCAAAATATAATATCCTGGATAGTTTCCTTGAAGCGGTAGATATACCATTTGCGGTGTCAGTGCCTAACTTAACTAATACAGATGATATGTCAAAGCGCAAAAATAACCCCTCTCTGTACTACCTAGACTAGTTGCAAGTGGCCAATACTACATAGATATGATATGCGTACCCTGTTGAGAATAAGGTAAAAATAAATCGGGCCTATCAAAATAATCTGCACTATGCCAGTGGGCCTAGACTGAAATGAACCTGCAGCGCGGCCTGCAGACCACTCCGACAGCAATATAAACATGAATTTTCCTTGATTTTGGACACATTTTAGAGACCTATGAACATATTTTCCATAGAATTTGGCAAAAATAATCCTTCTCTAAATAATTAATATAGAAAAAAATTAATTTGAGGGGTATTTTCCTTCTTCATACTAATCCCCCATATGCTTTAGGTCTCAGAGAAGGAATTGGTTCTGCACTATAATTTAATGTAGCGCGAAACACGATAGCACCCATTGGACCATGTTCATTTTCTAAAAATCACTCCAGAATTAATAGATACATCCTTCCTTCATAATATAGGCTGACTTAAAATATGAATTGACCACGAAAATTTTGAGCACTGGACTATCGCATAAAAACACCCTGATTCTGCCTAAATTTGCACTGAATAAAATGTAGATTCACTATTTCCAATCTAACCTTTGAAAAAATGGGTAAGCACTTTGAGAAATGACCTCCTGGTATTTTATCCAAAGCAGCAAATGTTCAACAACATGTGTAGTGGTTTTATATTTATTGGCATTATTTTCAACATGGTTATTGACCATTCAGTGTGCCTGCAGTATTCACTTCTGACCACAATCATATATGACTTCCGGTTTTCTGCGGGATTTACTTCACTGAGACCAAAAGGTAACATTGCGCTTTACCAGTATGCCCTGGGTTATATCCCCCCCCCTGTAAACTGGTGAATAAAATCGACGTCATTTGGATGTATTCGTATGAACCTCTGTTTATTTCACGCTGATAATTCAGTTACAAGAAAGGAACTGCCAAAGATTTTGGTTTGATATGTTTATTTTAATTACTATTTGCAGAGATATAAAGGTACACTTTGTTATCTTTATGCCTCTGCTACTTGAAACGAGCTCAAGTTGCCTGCTTTAACTTCTTGAGAGGGCCAGATGAATTACAAAAATAATCTCATTTATTCCATCAAAAATGGAAAGTCTTTCATTCCATTTTGCCCTCATATGTTATTGATCTATTACAGGTGAAATCGTAAGATGACAAGATAGAGTTGATTTGATACCACAGCTTGTTCAATTTTGTGATTTAACGTAGGGTAACCCTCAGTGTGGACATAGGCCTATGCGGGATATACTTTCTGTGCAGCTTTTCAATTTAAAAAAAAAAAATCAAAAGAACTATTTCACGAAAAATAAAGATAGCAGAACTTTACATAGAAACCAGAGTCTGCCCAACAGAAAATCCTTCATTCCTGGCTACTGACATTTTCTCGAAGCTGACTTGAGGCAGGCATTGGACATTACACTTTATAGTACTGCCATCTGGCAGTGAAAGTGCTAACTAAACCAGCGTTAGTTTGGTAATAAAGGTACATTTCGTGTTTGTTTTTTTCTGATAGTTAGAAAAATATTCTCTTTATATTTGGATGATATATATATATATATATATATATATATATATATATATATATATATATATATATATATATATATATATATATATATATATATTAGAACACATAATGCTATATATAGTTATCGATTTTAGTAGGAAAATGACTGTATATACTGGGGAATATTAATGTTACATAAATATATAAACTTATTGGCAGGATTAACTGGCTACACACTTGTAAATCCACCTTTATAAAAAAATATAATACATTGAAACCGGGCAATTGGATGCATAAATGTTGGGGGAACGTTTTTTCTTATCGTTGGTACGCTTTTGAATACTGAGGAGGATGGATCGACAGATGTTACAACGTGAAAATCATCTGAGAATAAAGGACACACTCCATTGATATGTCATTACCACAAGAAAATATTTAACTATCCTTTCATACAACGGCCTTAGAGATAGCACTTGGAGCACATCTTACTACCCTGCCGAATAGACATGAATCCATAAACCTCTTAACATAGATTTCCCAGGCTTCTACTCAAACTGGCTAACCAATTGACACTGTGAGAATTCAATGGAGCATACTACATATTATTGTTGGGCTATGCTAAATCGATTTTCGGTTGACTAAAGTATGAAGAATGTGGTATTCACTCACACCAACGATCAAGAATCCCTACTAGAGTATACTAGACAGTCATTAGGAGTCTCACATATAATGTGTTAGGCTAACTCTATATTATATGGAAGCTCACTGGATACTAACCCTTTAAGAACCGCATAGTGTTTCAATGAATAATGCCCTTTGTTTGTCACACTTCATGGATGCAGTCCTGGTGAGTAACTCGCCACAGCTACATTTATAAATACATCATGCTGACTATAACATGTAGGATTGGTGCACTCTCGAAATGAAATCTCAGCATGATCCGTCAATACAGTACAGGACATTGGTGGACAATGCTAGAAATAGACTAATATTTTGAGGCATTATGTGGTCCTTTATGGGCTTAAGTCTTCTTCACTCTTAAGTCCCCTTCCTCCAGTGTGGTGAGGCTGCAGTCCATCCCTTAATACCTGTAGCCTCCATAGTCCCCATGGTGGTCGTAAGGGTGGGCATAGTGGGGGCGGTGGTGGTCGTAGTGCACATCAGCAGCGCCCTCTAGGTGATATCGGG
This sequence comes from Acholoe squamosa, assembly GCA_949317995.1. Lineage (NCBI taxonomy): Eukaryota > Metazoa > Annelida > Polychaeta > Phyllodocida > Polynoidae > Acholoe > Acholoe squamosa. The sequence continues at coordinate 63,033,432 of OX439040.1, forward strand.
GGGATTTGAGGTGGTAGTCATCAAGGGGGCGCTGCAAACAATGATGGTAGAGCACATGAAGCTAGTTAGCATAGTCAAACAGGACATAATTAGACATAATGATAGCTATGTATTATGAGTGAAAATTACAGAATAGATTTAAATGACTCGTTCAATTTCCTATGCAAGTTGACTTTGATGCTACCCTCTCTACAAGGAACTTTGATTTACCCTTTCCCTCATTTTCTTTTCAGTTGTCCAATGTCATATACCTCATTTGAATTATACAAAATGTACTACCGGGTACTAACGGTTGGGATAGTTTCAAACGTTGATGGAAATGCGAAGTATAGACAGATTTAGTGTTGATTTTAAAGCTAAGATTGGGACAATTCGCATAATAAGTAGTTTCGAGTATGGTGGGTGCATGGTGGTGGAGTGTAGGTCTAGCTAATTTCAATGGTCATTATTATGATTATCTGTTCCGACAAACGAGGAGACATAATTAAGGACCTTTCTTTTTAAAAAGGCCTAGGGAGTTAAAGGTATTGATATCCATTAAAGACAGTTACATAATCATTTAATATATTATCCTTTTATGTGGTTCAGGTTATATGTGAATTATTGCATGTTTTACAAAAGGAATGTCAGGTATGATGAATATTATTACGTAATACTCTGGGTTTAGTGAACCTAATAATGTATAATACTATATTGTGACATTATCATTTCCTAATATTACTGTGTAAATCGTGAACAGGAAGAGATTATTCAGATCTACCGGGCAGTTGACTGTATATTTCCCTTTCTTTTTGTGCCACGTCTTTGTGAAGGTGATGAAATAGTGTAAATATCATAGTTAGTTATGACACAGATTTTACCTCAGTATCTCTATATGACAAGAAGGAAAACATAATTATATGTATTGTACGGTGTAATTCTATTTGTACAATACCCCATCTAAATTGCAATCATATACACAACATGGATTATGATCACACAATATACAACTCACAAAAACGATAAGCTCATATTGATGGCGATAAAACTATCGATTCGATATGGGAATGCATGTGTCCATGCCAAAGAGTAATATGCACCCCTCCCCTCAAGAAAATGTGAACAGAAAGAGGGGAGCAGGTCAGCAGACCCATTTCAGAGATGTCCAGGAAGAGTGAAGGGGAAAATTGAAAAAGAAAACTCACCTTCTCCCTATACCTGGCGGACTTGGCAGCCACAGCGGAATAGGCAGCACAGAGGTAGAGAATGGCGGCCAGGACCGCCATACTCATACCTAGCCACCCCACAATGTACGACCAGCCGTATTGCAGATTCGTGTTAGAGGCAATCAGCTGGAACAATAGGCATTTGACGTTACATTTCCGCACAAATAGACAAAAAAAATGACAACTTTGATAATTGATAGACCTAGGGAAATAATTTATTAAGCAATATTTGTCGGAATATGTTACATGTAAATGAAGGTAACAAATGTTATGGAATACCGGCATTACTACAAAATAGAATGAGGAAGACAAAGCAACATCTATGTACCGATAACCAAGTGGAGCATCTACCCAAGCGCTACTGAATTGTTTCAAATGGATGTGCCTCCCCTAATACCCAGGCTGCAGTGGTGCTGCCACCTGGCTTTGCTAACCACGCTTTCTTAAAAAGAAACAACAAAAAAAATTCTTTTTAGGTATTGACATGTGCAAATGTACAGTCGCCATGGTTAAGTATGCTCTAGATATTGCAAATGCAGATATACATACGGTTGACCAGCCTTTGGGGAATTGGCTCAAATTGATAACTTGTTTTTCAAGGTATTCATATCCATGGAAAACGGCCATCCCACCAGCAGTAAAGAAAGCTGCAAAGAACAGAGCAAATGGTGGAATCAATACTTTTTAGCACTACCCCAATAAACGCCAGGCAATTCTGAGATGCGCAAAACATTAAATCCAGGAAATTCCTTGTAACAGAAAAGAAAGGTTAAAATGTCTCTTTAACAGAGGAAGAAGATGGTTAAGATTTTCTAGGGAATTCTTTTTTGCAGTAATTGCAATCAAATATCATAGACATGTTTCTATTAGGCATGACTTCACTAAGACGGTCATTTGGTTTCTCTTCGGTTAACAAAACATTCCTCTAAGCTGATATTGCTTCCCCTTGAGAACAGAAGTACTGCCTTGACACTAATATGCCTTTTCATTAGTCAGTGTGGATGCCACTTGGATATAGATGCTGAGACATCTATTTGAATAGTGATGGCGCAATAATGTAACGTTTATATCATTATTCTGGGTGAAGCAATGGAACCTTCAATTCTTCTATTTGATAACTGGCACCTCAATCATGTAATATAAAACAATTATGTTGTGTTGCATTGAATTTATTTAGCATTAAAGCAATTCTGTGGTTCCAATTTAGTTTGGGGTGTAGCAATGAATCAGCTTGTGTTGGTTGTTGTAGCTGTGATGTGACTTTTATGTCATTGGTGTTAAAAAAACAATATAACCACATTGATGTGCATGGCTTCTTTTTCGTTAGTGTTGAAACCACCACAAGGATGCAAAGGTAATGGATACAAAGGTAAAGGATTATGAAGGCCCCTTCAACACGATAAAGCAGGATTTGGACACAAATCCCATAGAGTAACAGAAATCCAGGCGTGAACGATAATTAACCCTTAAACAGTTATCATATGGCATAAATAAAACATCATGTTGCCTTAAAGTTAAAGGGTTATTGTATGGCGTAAATATTAAAACATCACCTAGCCTGTAAAGGATTATTGTATGGCGTAAATATTAAAACATCATGTTACCTTAAAGGATTATTGTATGGCATAAATACTAAAACTTCACCTAGCCTTCTGACCTGACTGGAGCCTAGGGCGACCATAATAACCAATGGGCATGATGCAATGATGCATTAATGCATCAGTGGCCCTTAAAGGCTTAACGGGATGTTGACCCAGCCTATACACAGCAGTGTGCGACACCTACCAATGACTGTTCAGCATCGTCATGAGTTAAAAACCTAACCCCCAACTTATTACCAAGCACCATAAAGGTGTGAGATTGTTAGGGCTGTCTGTGGCGGCCTCATTGAGCTCAGTACAGGTGCTGAAACGTGCGAGATTGTTAGGGCTGTCTGTGGCGGCCTCATTGAGCTCTATTGGCCAAGTACATTAGCTAAGAGGTGCGAGATTGTTAGGGCTGTCTGTGGCGGCCTCATTGAGCTCTATTGGCGCAGTACAGGTACTGAAATGTGCGAGATTGAACATTAGGGCTGTCTGTGGCGGCCTCATTGAGCTCTATTGGCGCAGTACAGGTACTGAAAATTGTGCGAGATTGAACATTAGGGCTGTCTGTGGCGGCCTCATTGAGCTCTATTGGCGCAGTACAGGTACTGAAATGTGCGAGATTGAACATTAGGGCTGTCTGTGGCGGCCTCATTGAGCTCTATTGGCGCAGTACAGGTGCTGAAACGTGCGAGATTGAACATTAGGGCTGTCTGTGGCGGCCTCATTGAGCTCTATTGGCGCAGTACAGGTGCTGAAACGTGCGAGATTGAACATTAGGGCTATGCGTGGCGGCCTCATTGAGCTCTATTGGCGCAGTACAGGTACTGAAATGTGCGAGATTGTTAGGGCTGACTATAGTGGGATTCAGTGAGCTATATTTGCGAAGTACATGTCTTATTAGGGAGCTAGACGAGATTTGAGTGGGTAGGACCAGAGGTGTGAAAACAAGGGTATTAGCGCAAACCCTTTAAGGGCAGTATAGGCCATACTTTTAATGACAGAATATAAACTATAGATCAGCTACTAGAATCAAAGGGGGATATATGTATGTAGCACATAAATAGTTAAGGGAGTAGCAGACTGGAACTAATTATGAAGGGGAGTTTAGGATTTTAAGTAATAGACTTGATAAATACATTGTTAATTGGTGAGTAACTGAAGGACTATACTTGAATCTTGATGTCTTATGATATAGGCACTTATCTAGTTTTTAAGACTTTGTCCCATACATTTTATCTATTAAGCAATGGGTAGATCTCATCAAAAAAGTGGATTTGCTCTTTAGGGAGTGGTCATTTATTATCAACAGGGGGGGGTGGTGGGTTTGAGGGGGGGGCGTAAAAAATTCTGACCCCTCTCGAGGGGGGGGCTAAAAAAATTTTGACCCCTCTTGAGGGGGGGGCTAAAAAAATTTACCCTCTTTTTAGCAAAAAAGCCCGCGCGCTACTATAGATCAAAGAGGGGTCGCGAAAACTCTCCGCGCCTCCGGCGCGGGGGGGGCGCAAATTTTTTTTACTGCCATCGAGGGGGGGGCGTAAAAAATTTTCGCGCATCCGCGCGAAAACCCACCACCCCCCCCTGTTGATAAATAATGACCACTCCCTTAAATAAAGTCTTTATGCCAAGTATAAGGGAAGTTATGACTGATTAAAGACCCAAAATCGAACCCAAAATTCTGCCAGTGTTAAGAGTTTAAATAGGGTCCAGATTTGTGATCAAGCATATCGGATAAAGGACTGGCCATATCTCTGAAATCATTATTTTGGACTATTTCCTTTTCATGTATGGAAGAGTTTCCCATAAAAGGTTGAAAATCAATGTATCATATCAAATTTTAACAATTTAAAGGGATTTTATCTCGACATATTATCATCTGCGATTAAGCGATCTGACAGAATTGGTGCAAAATTATGGAGTTGATATGAAATCTTTAATTGGTCAGAATTTCCCCTTAAATTGACATAAAGACTTCATTTAAAAAGGAAATCCACTTCTTTTTATCAGCTCTATCCATTGCTATATACATAATATACATAGATTGAATTCTGGCAAACACCCAGCAAATTGGAGTCAGTGTGAGTCATAATGAGCCGCTATGTGTGAGCACCTTTCGAGTTATAACACCAGTGTGTCAGCTCGTGTCACAAGGTGTCAATACTCACACTGTTTGACTCATTATGACACTTAGTGACTCATCTCAACAAGACATGATATTGCACAAGTGTGAGCATGTGTCAGTCTGTGTCAGTAATCACACAGTGTGACACATAGTGACTCATTTCCTAACCCATTTGAGCTAACATCGCGTCAGTATGTGTCAGTAAGGGTGAGTAGTCACAGGGAGTGACGCATAGTGACTCATTTCCTTATTTGCATGAGGTGACACTGAGTTAGCATGAGCCAGTCTGTGTGAGTAGTCACACAGACTGACCCATAGTGACTCATCTTTCAAAAGATAGGTGTTGACGCTTGAGTGAACATGGGTCACTATTTGTCAGTACTCACCCGGAGTGACTCGAAATGTCATCAGTGTCAGTATAAAGAGACTGGGGAAATTGTATAGTTCCACTATATACTTGCACTTTGGGTTTGGGCCAAATTAGGGAATTGCTGTTTCTATTGATGCTGCCTTATAAATCAAAGTGTTTATAGATGATATCTATCAATATGTATATAGGGAATATAATGGTGACTGAAAACATGGGTTTATATTCTCTTTTGGTGTATTTTAAGACAATTTTCTTTGTCTATGGGAGATAACACTGAGTTTCAATTATCAACCTCCTATGTGGTCTTCAGGCTTAGATTAGTCTTGGTGTAGTAATTCCTTGAAAGTATGGTGCATGCTGCCCAAGGTGATGCCATATTACCATGGGAAACAGGTAAGAATTCATAATATGAGGTGAATTATAATGTTGTTTTGGGTGATAATAAGAGCAAAGTGCCTCACTTCAACAAACACAACAGGTTCTGACACATGCGTCAGTATGCGTCACTATGTGTCATTACTCACACATATTCACACACCTTGACTCACAGTGACCCATCCTGAAATTTTCTCTCCAGGAAGTGCCTGACACATGTGTGATCAGGCGTCAGTACTGCGTCAGTATTGTGTCTGATTGGTTGATTTCAAACTTCTGGTCCCTCATTGGTCCATTTCAAAGTTCCTGCTCTTTTCTTGGTTTCTTTGTTCTCAGTATTTCACAACACACAGACACAGAACAGCAAGGAGAGAAGACAAGGTGGGTAATTCTACAGTCCTACAGAACTCGAAGTAACCTACAGTAATATATCATGGTATCTTCTTTTGTGCTCACCTTACTCTTTAGGGTCTCTTACAGTCAGTATTGATACAGTTGATATAGCATATATGTCAGTAACTTGCAGGTTTGGGGGCCTGGGAGAGTGGTGGACTAGGATGTGGTCAGTTTGAGGAGCAAGAATATTATTTTTGTATGGGGGGGGGGTGATTTTGTCTCCAAATAATTTTATCTTCCCCTGCCCCCATTAAAGGTCAACTTATTCAGGGAGAGGGTATGTACTTGGCTCAGGGGGAAATTCTAGCCCCCCCTCCAAAATGAAAATATCTCACGACATATTTTGGAGGGAGGGGAGGAGGTGAGGAGGGTAAAAAAATCTTGTGCTGATTATATTAAAGGTATTTGTGTAATGCATTATTGAACTTAAATGTTTAATTTTTATTTGACAGGCACAAAGAAGGCATTTTGAGGAATGGAAAAAGTGAATAAAGGACATAGATTTGCAGCTCAATTGATGACATTGATTCAGAATAAAAATGAATGCAGAATAAAGTCATACCCCTACCCCCCATCCCTATCCCAGGGGAAAAACCTGACGCATGTGTCAGGATGAGTCAGTATGTGTTAATGCCCAGGTGTCAGTATGAGTGTGCATGTGCCATGACCCATGTGTCAGGTCTGAGTCAATATGCGTTATAGCTTAGGTGTTAGTATTAGTGTTGATTTGCCATGACGCATGTGTCAGGCCTGAGTCAGTATGTGTTATAGCCCAGGTGTCAGTATGGGTTTGCATGTGCCATGACACATGTGTCAGCATGCGTCAGTATGGGTCATCAGTCACACCTGGTGGTGCATTTTTTTTTCTATACAGCACCAGTGTGAGTACTCACACACAGTGACTCAGAATAAAACCATAGTTTTGTAGATTTTAATAGAATAGTAGACAATAGACCTGTGAGACATAGCGCGGCAACTTGTAATCTTGTGTCTAGTGATAGAATAATAGGAAAGCTAACTTCAAAGGCAATTAAAGGTTGTACCATCTGGCTCACCCTGTAACTCTTGTGCTGCCTTGTACTACTAGGTCTACTACCGAGAAGTTCTGCCTGCCCATAGATGACCACTACAAATGGTAGAGGTGGGCATGTTCAATGACCCAGAACCATATGCACCAAGGACCCCAGAATGACTAGGGTTGTGTGTGGCAGTCTTACCAACCCCAACAGCATACAGCTGGTCACAACCCCCTCCCCACCAAACTGGTAACCCCCTCCCCTCTGTAGACAGGGTACACCAAGTTTAGCATTTGTCTCTCCATAGAGATTTATAGAGATTCTAAACAGTAAATATCTTCTTCAAATACAGAATATATGATCCAAATGTACCATAACCCCGTGAGATGAAACCTTTAGTACATATACAGCAATTTCAGACCACAGAACTATCAGATAAAGCCTACAGAGATGTATTGGTGAATCTTAATTTTGTCTTAAGCTAATCTTCCATAGAGCTCCAGGAGCTGAAATGTCTAATCTAATCATAAAACCCAAACTAAACATATATCACAAAAACAAGTTATCTACCATTAGTACATACATATGCTGATAACAATGCCTCAATATTGTGCCAAAATAGTCCATAGGAGAAGAACAGTGAACGAAAATAGAAATCAGGGCTCCCCTATCCCTTACACCGTGGCGACTCTGAACCATTGACTAGTCTACAAGTCTCACTAGTAGGACTTAGAGTCGCCGCGCTAATGACACCGATTTGCTGGGCAGACAAGGGCCTAACATGAAGAAGCTGTTTGAAGGGTGATAGCAAATGGCACGCTAAATTTTTTGTGGGGTCTGGCAAACATCCTGTTCCCCTTTGTAAAGAAAACCCCTAGACATTTTCTAAACCATTCTTTCCTGTAGAAAGTGTGGGGACTATTCTCTTTTATGTGAGATTTGGTCTTTATACCAAAAACATGCTTTCAAAATTATGGGTAAACTTCACTTGGGGAGAATGGGATGTTTGCCTGCATCAATTATTTCTCATGTATATTCATATTAAACCCCTAATCCATCCCTTTAAAATGAGCCCATGTTTGTTAAGATCCTCCAATAAAAAGCTACACAATGAGCTGTAAAAGAAAGGAGAGTTTAGCACTCCCCAGTTTCAGCTTTATCACAGTTTCACACCTCCACTGCATCAGAACCATGCACTGGGGGTAGGTAAGTGCCTATCTTATGACCATTACACGCCCTGTGCACCTTGACAAGAAAAGAGCAGGGAATTAGCAAGTCTAGACCATTGAGACCAGCCCAAATCCAACTTGGCTATGTAAACGTATGGCACAAACAATTAGTAGACTAATACTAGCCGTAGGGAAATCTTGTTGGCCAGACCCTACTCATTATTGAGGATTACTGGGTTTAAGGGCAACTGTTGAAGGGGTATTTCTAGGTTCTATGGGGCTATAACCATACTCCAGGCACACTTTTGTACTGGGTACTGGGAGTAGGAAAAACTGCCTTTAAAAATAGAAGATTCCAGGGGTGGTATTGCCTCCATAATGGCAGATACCTTATAAAGGTATCTGCCAATAACTACATTGGCGTGGCTTCTATTTTGTTAGTGTTGAAACCACTATAACCACATTGGTGTGGCTTCTATTTCATTAGTATTGAAACCACTATAACTACATCGGTGTGGCTTCTGTTTCGTTACTGTTGAAACCACTATAACCACATTGGTGTGGCTTCTATTTCATTAGTGTTGAAACCACTATAACCACATTGGAGTGAGTGAGAAATAGATGTTTAACGCCATTTCGACAGCTAAGGTCATATTCATGGCGAGAACTACATTACACAATTTCACTGACGATTGGTGTCGCTTCTATTTCATTAGTGCTGAAACCACTATAACCACATTGGTGTGGCTTCTATTTCATTAGTGTTGCAACCACTATAACCACATTGGTATACTTCTGTTTCATTAGTGTTGAAACCACTATAACCACATTGGTGTGGCTTCTATAAATTAGTGTTGAAACCCCTAGTACAGCATTGGTGCTGTTTTATGCCATTAGTGTTGAAACCAACAGAACATCATTGGTGTGCCTTCTATTTCATTAGTGTTGAAACTACTACACATATAGTACAACATCAGTGTGGCTTCCATGTTATTTGTGTTAAAATCACTAAAACTGCATTGGTGTGGCTTTTAGCACCCCTCCCATTTCATTTGTGTTGACACCACTATTTCAGCATTGGTGTGAGTTCTATTTTATTAGTGTTAAAACTACTAATACAGCATTGGTGTAGCATCTATTTTACAAGTATCAAAGCTACTAGCAAAGCATTGGTGTGGTTCATAATTGTTAATGTTGAAACTACATTGCTTAGCAACGATATGGTTTCTATTTGATCAATGGTGAAGGGTTGGCGTGGTTTCTACTTGGTTAACATTGTAGCAATAGTACCACTGATTTTATTTACATACTTGACACTTTTCAGAATAAAATTAAGTCGGTGAACAACAAGTCAGAATATCTGTATATAACAGAATCCACCAGACCCCCAAATCATCTATGGATATTGCTGGCCACTGTTGGAGCAAGAGGTGGAGCCATTAGTTGTGTATGTGTATGATGGTAAAACAATGATCCACCCTTTATGATTAGCAGAAAGGGGTCTTTAAAATGATGGTTAACAGATGTATCCTTACCTCCTACAAAAGAGATGATTCCTGCTGTTAGAAGCGCCCTCTTGGAGAGTTTCCAGCAACCAATTCCACCAGAGATACACCCAATAAGGTAGGTCAACATGGCGCACACAAACATGGCAAAGTGTGTCCGCATCAAGTCTGAAAATGACAATCACAGACATTTTAGGTCCAATTCTACATAGTATTTCCTCCAAAATATTCTCAGAGGCCTATTGAATGTAATTCATGTCCTTCAAATGCTGTGGTCCCTGCGTGACGAAGTTCCGAACGCCACAATGGATTGACCACTCTTATTTTCCTTTCTACTTTGGTCATAGGAGGATTTAAACAGAATTCATCTTCAATTTAGATTAAGGAGATTGATATGTGAAACACCATAAAAAGACTTTGAATTGCTACAGCCTGAGGCTGATATCAGACCAATGCTCGGGCCAAATACTATGATGTGATAGCATTTGTTTGACTTAAATTCATTATTGCTATAGGGCTCAGTATTGGTGCAGTGGGTCCGCCATTGCTTGATCTGTGACCTGGCGAGATAAGCACTGATAACAGCCCGCATGATGGGTACCTGGTGTTACATAATGTACCCAAAAAGTTCTGCAGTGAACGGAGGGAGTTTTCTCATTGGTTGATAATATATCCCGGGTCAGCCCTATAGGGTTCACCCGGGACATATTATTAACCAATCAGATGGTTCCCTGTATTCACTGCAGAATCTTTTGGGTACATTATGTAACAAACGGTACCCATCATGCTGGTTGTTATCAGTGCTTATCTAACCAGGCACCGGATTAAGCAATGGCCATTCCACTAGGCGTCAACACTAAGCCCTATAGTCCTACATGTGAACATTGCATGAGATTGGCAGTACTGATACTTTAATCACGTTTATAAATATACATTTACTTTAATGGGACATCCATTATAATACTATATATATATATATATATATATATATATATATATATATATATATATATATATATAGCCATATGTTTTTTTGCAAATACGTGTGCATGATGATCAGGTTTGTAATTGCCACATTAGTCATATTTTGGTTGATTGTTCAACATATTAATATTTGGCTGTCTCAGTTTGTGAACCGCCTTAAGAACCAAACGGTTACATTTTACTGAATTCATGTAGTATTCTCTTTGTTGATTTATCATTATGTCTATTTCCTGTAGCTTCCTGGGGTTAGGGGATGGTTTTGTAATGACCCTCGATAACATTACGTTTTTCCCCTTTAAAATGTTCACAAAGTCCACCCTTTTTTCTCCAGTGCACTGTAATATCAAATCAGATGGGGACGTTTTGCACATTGAAACTATTAAAGGTATAGGAGTGTATACTCACGTTTACGAATGTTATATTCGGAAGGGTAGTTAGCCGTGCTCTCCAGGGGCCGTATGAGTTCGTATCCATCCTCTGGTAGGCAGTGGCCATCAATGACATTAGGCAGGGAGTCCAGGACTGAAAAAATACCGTGTGAAGAACCAATCATTGCTATAATCATTTAAATCAATTATATAATTCAAGCAGCTTCATATTTTGCCTAAGTTTCTCTCCATATCAATAGTTAGAAACTTTGATATTACACGTACAAACCCGAGAGGAAATGTTTAACCAACTTTCATATTGCAATTAGAAACCTTAATGTGCCTCTGAAATGAGAATATGAAAGCTTACTCCCTTGAGCATACACCCCAACCATTGCCAAAAAGAACAGGGCGTCTCACAACCCCATCCTCTCTATAAGGATACTGAGATATTGGTTTATTGAAGCCATATTATTTATGCAATGATCTACACACGTATCCAAACCTATTTAATCTATAAGATACAATCCTTTTCAACAACCATTCTGGGAATCTAATGTGCCTAGATGTGCATAGATATAACTCCACAGTTCGTCACTCTAGGGTTGTCAGGAAGAGCTACGTGCCTGGATCATCTAAAGTCATCAAGATGAAGAGTCTGTGCCAGGGCTGACAAGTTGAATTTGACAGATTTTGACTCATTTATTCTACTTTGTGTGTGTGTAGGTAGATAAAGTATAGTATAGGTACACAGTGGTATACATGTTTCAAGAGACTCTTGCAGTCGAGTCTATGGATGTAGATGATTCGGCATGTTAACGCATTGGGCTGTATAAGCAACGGGGAGCTCGCTAATTTCACCCATGCTAAACCGCTGGCCCTATTCAAGAACGGCCCGGCCTGAATAAAGACTCAGATTATAGTGGATTTTCAAATTTCAACACCCCTGTACCCGGCGCTTATTCAAGACCGGCACTTATTCAAATGCCTGGCACTTATACAGGCTAACTCTGGGTGCAGAGTTAGGTTGTTGGTTCAGTTACTAGTGATACCATCATTCTTCTCTCTACTATAACACTCTCTAAATGCATGAGTACAGCTTTAGCATGACTCATAACAGGACTTCATTCCTCTCCTGGCTGGTTACATTTATACATTTATTACCAATACCAACCTTCCAGAGCTATAATAGTTTACCAGTCATTAAATGTAATACACCTCTTTAAACTTCTAAAACAAGAGTCACTGTCATGGTTACACTGTTACAGAGGTGCCTGGGGCGACCCCTGTGTCCAGGCGGTTAACTACACCTAGAGGGCATATCATGGCCCGCTGTTTTACAGTGGTGACATCCTGTGTCTGATATTGTGAGACTTCTCTCTTTGTATTATTTTGACACAGTCTGAATGCTGCCAAACCCACAGAATTCCTACCCCATTGTTTTATCCACATATTTTATGCCGTTGTGACCTGAGTCACTGGATGTCAGAAAGCTGGTAAACTGAAACACTAGGGCGTAGAAAATTCATCTAGCCTTGTAATGGCATCATAACTCTTCCTGAGCTTTGCAGCAATGCAATGTTGGTGATCCGGTAAAATCGGAGTGTTGCTTGAACTGAACACGTGCTGGCAACTTACTCACCAAGGCTACATTCATGTTTCATGAAAAGAAAACGACAGCATTACAACATTAGTGGCATTAAAGGTCAAACAAATAACTGAATCAATCATGAACATGTACTACATACTTATGTTCATGATGTCGTGCACACGGGTTATGCCCTACCAGAAAACCATGAACAGAACAAGCGCACCTCGGTAGAACACTTGAACAGAAGTACTGTGTCAGTATCATGTGATGATCTTGTGTAAGGGGTCAGACTCTGGGTATCACGAAGATGGGACAAAAAAAAGAAAAGAATGAAACGCTGCGCAATGTGTGGGCCAATGCGGCCAATCAACACCTGTATCTCAGCAAGTGATTCCTAGCGATTCCTAGACCTTACTATAACGTGGTAGCGATGGTCAAAGTGACCATTCCAATATTGGGACTACGGTAATAGAATATACGATGTACATGCATCGGAATTTCCCTTTTGGCGACTATAGTATAGTATAGAGGTATTGGAATCCTACATTATAGTAAAATGGTTGCGATACTGGGAAATACAGCTAGGTTGCTGCAGGCTAGTATAGTATCTATATATACGTCGTCCCCTTGGTGCAAGAAGGTTGTAACTGCATTTTTCAAGTTTTGCAGGAGAGGCAAAAGAAGTGTTCCACTTACTATAGAACAAAGTGGAAAAGCCAACATTGCATTGGAGTCTGTAGGCACACATATCATAGACAGAGCTCCAGCACTTTCATAGTAGCTAGATAAGGGTCAATACATGTTAAAACAGAAGAAAATTCATTTTTTGTCAAAATGTCAGTTACAACCTTCTTGCACTAAGGCGACGACGTGATTCTCTAGCTATAGACTATGTAAAGGGAAGAAATATACCTCTCCACTGTTTTATAATTGGGATCTGAATGTGAGTCCTAATGATACTTACCTATTGAATTTGCATACATTAAACAGATTGACATTTTATGACAATAACCTACATTTATAGGACATTAATGACCTGCTAGATTTATGGGTGTTGAAACTGACATTGATTTGAGTTTGAGTTTGGCGAGTGCAAGTGCATGGTTATTTTGCTATTTCAATAAAAGTAAAAAAAAAAAAAAAAAAAAAAAAGAAGAAATACAAACACACACAAGGAAAAAATGCAACCAACTGCATGTGGTACGAGTCAAGTTCATGTACAAAAGAGGTTGGTACAAGAATCCGTCAATTCCTTATGTTTTTCTTCAATGTATAGACTCTTGTTTTCAGGGTTTACATACTACACTTGGCCTCTTGAGTCATTATGATAATCGCTATACCTTACAATGATCAAGAACACAACCCAAAATGTAAATATAGAGCCCTCATCTGCGAGGCAAATGCCGGGGGTAAATTTTGAAATGTATATCTTTGACCTGGCCCTTATAAAGCAAGTGTCTATGCCAAGAGGTGAAGCAAGGAAAGGTCTATCCGATATGATTCTCCAATTGTATTTGGCCAAAAGGAATAATGTCTCATACTACTTGAGACTATTGAGCAGAGGTTTAGCTCTAGTTTATTTCCTTCGCTTCCATGACGTACCTTTCCTTTACCTCTCTTTCATCTATTACCTAAAACGGAGTCTTTGCTGTAATTGCGCTCCTCTCCGCACTTTTCTGATTCTTGCACTGTCATCTGATATGGTTGAACAAATGGTACATGTACCTGTTTCCCTTCCAAATGTGTACTTATTATACAGGACGATTGCCTTCAGTTCAGATTATTGTATTCCTATTTCTATTCTATTCTTTTTCCTACTCATCATAAAATCAGAATTTCTCTTAAATATCAATTACTCACTGACTCATCCCCTAACTCTGTCTTCTTGCACCCTTGTGGACAGAACCCCTGCATTGTGACAGTGCTACAGTGGGTGGGTGGAGTTAACTTAGTCAGCAGTTGGTGACCATTTTTAGCCTTAAAATCACCACAGAGGGAGAAAACCGGATTTACCCTGAGACCAGAGTGTTACCTCACATATACCTTAGCCTTTGATGGTTGCATAGGGCTTTATCATATCATGTCCCTTGCCGAATCCTTTGGTCTCCATGATGCATTAATTCAGACTTGGTAGTTAACTCACCACTACCGCATCCATAAGGTGTACCTACACTAAGATATTGGTACATCCCTGAAGGGATGACATGGTGCTTTAAAACAGTGTGTGGGCCTTAAGGGGTATGTATCCCACTCCTCAAGATGTACATTACATATACCAAAATTAGCCTGCCTTTATTAATGCATAGATCATAACCTTGGTCACCCTGATGCATGAATAAAGTCCTAACCTGTTTTCATTCTTCATACCAATAGTTGTCACACTGCTCTAGGGTAGTTATGACGCATCAACGCAATACATATGATCCTTAAAGGGTTAAGAACTCCTGCCCAAAAGGTAATTACCCCTACCATAATACCGTTGCTGCTCCAGGTACCTGCACCCACCCTTTACACCCTGGAGAACACGCCCATTGATACTACATCTAAGCATACAATTTACAGCTGTTTTATAATATAAGTGAACACCACGAATTTAGCCTTAATATAGAGAGTCTACTGGTCTTTACACCTGATCCTGATCTAAATGTCCCTGCACTTAGGACTCAGGAATAACCTAAGGGAGTGATCAACAGGGGGAGATGGTGGGTTTGTGTGTGGGTGCACATAAAAGAATTTGGATCTTCCCTCTGAATGGTCAAAGTTCCCCTCTTCCCTGAAAATAATGTGCAAACGAGGTCTTTTAAATAAATGTGGGACTTTTTCACTGAAAACAGGTAAAACTATTTGCCCATGCCAGGTGAAGGGGTCGAAAAAATTTGCCCACCCCCTCAAAACCCTCTGCCTCCCACCTGTTGTTAAAAATGTCCATTCCCTAAGGTGTGGTGCACAGGGTGTATATGTGTTTGAGCTAGAGGGGAAGGGGGGGGGGTTCAGGGTTATGAGTCCTACTCCTCTCTCTGGGTTGACAAAGCAGCAAGTCAGCACACTTATAGAGAGAGCTATTTTAAGATTGACCATGACGAGACCTCAAGACCCAAGTCTACAGCTAACATAGTCCAAGGTGGACGTCCTTCTGTGTACTAAGGAACTCTACAGGCCTCTTGTGTGTCAATAGATTGTAGACGATCGTGCAGGGTCAAAACTATATTTATGGACACTCTTTTTTGGGTGGCGGTGATTGGGGGGAATGCAGAGCTGATTTGTGACATATGTTATCAGATCTACGTCTTAGTACATTATTATCTAATTCTAAAATGGTAATAATTATGATACAGAATAGTGATATTTTGCCTAAACAAACTTCATAATAATGTTAAATGATATGCTAAGTACATATCTTCATTTGTGCTACACAAATGCAGTCAGCCTATTGCACAATTATCATGTCACTGATTAAACTTGCACCTCTATTCTCATTAACCCTTAAGATTCATTTGTGCTACACAAATGCAGTCAGCCTATTGCACAATTATCATGTCACTGATTAACCTTGCACCTCTATTCTCATTAACCCTTAAGAATTATTTAATCCACCATGGTCTTTGGCTGTCATGCATGAATGGAGTCCTGTAGGTTATTTAAAAAGGTGCTAATTTACCTTTACTTTGAAATACCCTCCTGGCTTGTAACTCACTGTGTACAAATGCAGTACACTGCACAGGCAGTTACTAACGGAGCTACATTGCTGCATCATGAAGACATAACTAATCATGAACTTTGGTACATCATGTGGTTCTTTAAGGGTTAACCTAAGTAGGGACTATACTTACACACGGTTTCTCTACCGGGGTAGCAGGTCCTAAATAGTCCCCTGTACCTTGTGAACATCCGTGGGTCGGTGTACAGGCTCTCATTGAGAACAACAGGACTCACAGCTGTCCCATCCTCAACCGTCTTCTTTACTGCAGCCCTGGCAAACGTGTATTCCAGCCAGTGGTCGGTGGAGAAGGACAGGGCCACCATGAGAAGAGCTGCTGAGGAAAATGTGGTGGCAAATCCCACCATTGCCACTGTACTCATGATGGTGTCTTGTAGACCTTTGGTCCACCTGCTCCACTAGTGTTGTGTTATAATAGCAAAAATCCAGTAGTTTAAAGGAATCTATGTACAAGAGGCGGCGTCTTTAGGTGGGGTTATTGTGGATTTAAAACAGCTATATGTGCCCTGTCCTTGGGCGTACAAAGTTGGGAGGACCACTGCCACCTCCCCTACCAGTGTGGAGGTGTGGATCTAATCCTGGACTGGTCAGTGGTCGTCCTGCTACTCGCCACTACCTACCACTGTACTGGGTCTATGTTCTTGTCCAGGTGTGACGGCCGGACTACTCAGTGTGCTTGGGCAGGTGAGTATACAATACTTGGGGGAGGTCACTCGCTCAAAAGTTCGCGAACATGTGTCGACATGATCCCAATTAAGGGAAGCAATATGTTTTGGGGCAGTGGAAATGGACTCAATAAGATGGATTTGAGCCATTATCATTCGAAAAGCACTATACATTTAAGGTTCATGGTTGGTTTTCCACCCTTTCTTTGGTTATTTTATTGTTGCTCCCATGTCAGACCGGTATACATGTATTTATCATCAAAATGCACCATCAAATCTAACGCCGCACCCACTTTGAGATTTACAATCGGCTATATTCTTCCCAATAAAAGGGAAAAAAAGAAGTAAAAAGACCTACCGTAATCTCCTGCGTATAAGGCGCGTCCTCTACGCCAAACAAATGGCTGCTGCGTCTTATAGCATTTTCTCAAGTTGGGGGTGCGTCTTATACGCGGGGTAGGCACTCTTCCAAATTTCTTCTGACAAGTATTTTCAGAGATAACAATCTTTGATGAGAGCAAGTTGATGCTCCCACATGCTTAGGCCAATAAACATTTAGTTTCCGGTCACCCGACCTACCTCAGCAAAATAGGGCCGACCTCAGATCTTTTGAATAAAATGTTTGATAATTGTTTTTTTTAAGAAACTTTTTAGTATTCTAAAAAAAAACAAACTTTTTGAATACTGTTATCCAACCTAACTCGTTTTGGGCATTACCATTGAAAACATAGGGAGTGCCCCCCTCCCCTACCAGGTGAAGTCAATGTAGTGTAATGGTTCGTATCGACTTATATGTTGGGTGGCTCGTTGGCTCGCTTATCACTAGAGATACCAACACAACATGAGTAGTTCGGGTTGGGCAAAGCCCCGGATACCCCTACCTCTCAGGTAGGACTTTATTCAATGTTTCAATAGATTATACTGAGTGTCTTGACTCGACCACGTCCAGTCCCCTTCTGCTGCTCGTCCGGCTTCTTAGTAGAAGCTGGACGTGAGGCATGGTGCTGCCCCCTCTTGTACCAACGGGGTATCACAAAGTGACACCTAGCTGGCATAGAAGGAACAAGCACCACACGAACACGTCTCACAGATGAACGGCACTAATATATATACAACGATGCCGGCCCCTACACCACCCCCAATAGACTATACCTAGGGTTGGGTGTAATTAACAAATACCTATTGTTAACTTTATACAATAATAAATTATACACGAATAGGTATGTCTATACATAAATGTTCGTATGGAATATAGAACATTAAGGGGCATAGTAAATAATATGTACATGATGAGGCATCGTCGCATATAACCCGAAGTAACTAATAATAACAATTAGGAAGTGGTGCCTTATGCACCATCGACCTAGGGTAGTAGATGGTAACAATGTTACAGTGTTATTATAGTATTAGAGACGCAATAAAAGGTTGTAGATGTGTAGTGAAATGGTATTAACAATATTTTATAGTAGTAACTAACCGACCCGAGGTGGGGTAAATAACCCGAGAAAAATTTTGTTTGGTTTAATTACAAGAATATAAATGTGGATCAACACGGTAAAAGGTACGCCCGTGCATCCCCTCGCGGGTGTACCTTTTACCGTGTTGATCCACAAATATTATATAAAAATAGCTTTACACAAAATATTAATACTGATAATAATAGACGTCCTACCAGGGTAGTAGGATCGCCCTTACAAAATACCGGACTTCCGGCGAATCTGGAACGACTGGTTTCTGCAGCTCCACCCGGCGACATGTATGTGGTGGCAAGCCACGTTGCTGTTATGTTGTGCCCTGATGAAGGTGGGAAGAGCCCCGGTTAGGTGTAGTAATCCTTTTTGTGTCTCGGGTTAGCGTCCATCTTCACTGCAGGTTCCGTCCCAGATCAGCGAGTCCAGTGTAAGGATAAGTACCTCTGGCATGATAGATGCCTTTACCCTCGGGTACAATAAGATGCCATCAGATGGACACTTAAAGATCTTCCGGATCCGTGTCCATCTTCTCAGCCGACTCCGCTGAGGCAGACAGAGCCGAGCTGCTGCAACTGCTCACAGAGAGCAGCATGGAAGCCTCGCTGGGCGTATCGCTCCCCAAGCTCAGAGCGCTCATCACCGCGGACGGACTGTCCACTGCCTCGGGTGCAGGTAGAGCAACCGGGGCGGGTGGAGCAGCCGGAACGGGCGGAGCAGCTGGAACTGGTGGAGCAGCCGGAACTGGTGGAGCAGCCGGAACTGGTGGAGCAACCGGAACCGGTGGAGCAACCGGGACCGGTGGGGCAGCCGGAACGAAGCATAGGGACGACGGAAAGCCGTCCCACTCGTCTAAGTGCTTCCCGAATGCGAGGAAGAACTTGAGGTCAGCCTCCTTGTACCTGCGGATGTACCCGGCGTTCTCAGCGCGGTGGAACTCCTTAAGCTTTTCAGCTTCCAACTGCTGGCGCCGGCAGGATTGGATTGCCTCCTCGACATTCTTCCTTTCCTGCACCTGGATTTTCTCTTCCTCCCTCTTCTGGACCTCGTAGACCAGGTTGAAGGTGGCTTCAGTCATCACCCGCCAGTAGTCGACTGACTTCTGGCGATGCAATGCCTGCCATTCCGCCATCAGGTCATTCTGGATCTGAGCCGTTTGGACATCGCGGTGGTCAACAAACGTGTTCGGATCCTGAAGAACTGACAGAGTACCGGAGATTAGTTCCATAACGGGCACCCGAGGGGCCGTTGGTGGAACTATGACTGGCGGGGGCGCGGCGGCCTCCACAGTGGCAGGCGGAGCGCCTGCTGGAGGGACAGACGGGCCCTCAACCGTAATACCTCCTCGGCCCCGGTCACCGCCCGGGGGAGCTCGGGTGGACTCCATTCCACCACGGCCTCTACCCCGGGGTTTAGACCGGCCCAAGGGGGTTAGGACCTGAGATTCGGGTCCCGCTGGTCCCATGGAAGGGAACTTCGCCGCGTACTCACTGTACGTGGGGCGCTTGCCGGAAGATCCCTCTCCAGCCCACCAAGATGTATACCCAGATGGGGGAGCGAAGATCTCGTCCCCATCATCCTGGCTGCCAGAGGCTTCGCCTGGGGGTTGCTCCGCGGGTGCAGGTGTTGTGGGTGTGGCCGGGGTGGCCGCCTGGCTGGGCATATCCAGAGCCGAGACCTGTTGTCCCGACTCGCGACGATCAGCTGGGTTGGCTGGTCTAGGCTGGTCCTTATTACCCGAAGGGCTTATGGACCGGTCTGCGCGGGTCCTTTTGGAAGCACCGGTAGCCGTGGCTGTGCCTCCATTAGGACCCTTCGAGCGGGCTTTGGCCTTCTCCCGCTTGTCATCTCCCCTCCACTTCTTCACTTTCAGGTGCACCTCGCTGGGCATCCCGAACTCAACGAGGCCCAGTTAGCTAGGAGCTCGTTGAAGCACTTGAGGGCCCGTTTCCTTGTCTTTTCCAGGCCGGTACCATGGGCTTTCTGCAGATGCAGAGCCATGTCCCGGCGCCGGTTAGTTGAGAACGAGCCGTCACATAGTTTGCTCGGACGGTCTCCGAGCACACACATCATCAGCGGCTTGTGGTGCATATGGTGCTCCACAATGTGTCAAGCGAAGCGAGGCTTCGTCTCAAACACCTTCTCTCCCGTGAGAGCCAGCTGGCACAATTCGAATGGGCACCTCCGGCGGTTGCCGGATGGCCCCCATTGGGTCATCGCCCATTGGACTTTCGTCCGGGCCTCATAGCTGTAGATCGACCCCAATTTGGATTTGAGCTGGTCAATCCAAATGAGGTAGAATTTACCTACTGGCGTATCCGAGGGGCCGGACTTCATCCACTCCTCGTCGTCGCTATCACCGTCCTTATTGACGGCGCCCGGACACATGTAGTGGACTGTGTCGTAAGCACAGTCCGCGAAACAGCGGGGAGTCCGTTCTTTGAACCCCTCGGCTGCATTCTTCCACATCCATTTCTGATTGTCATCCTTGGGGACATTCGTGGTCATCTCTTCCCACGTTGTCACGGACTCCAAATCAGATCTGGCTGACTCGGGCAGCTCTAGGTCGCTCTCGCTCCCCTCACTGTCCGTGTAAATGCCTTCTCCCCTACGGCCGGCTTGGCTGGTGGTAGTAGTACCACCTGAAGCCTTGGTAGAGGACTTGGCGCTTGCCCCGCTGGTGCTGGCAGTGGAAGCTGCAGTAACCGAGGTGGCTACTGTGGTTGCTGGTGCTTTGGAGGCGGGCGTCTTCGGGTCGCCCTTACCCCTCGACTTGGTGGGGGGCGTGGGCTCCGCCGGAGACGCTT
The DNA here is from genome assembly GCA_949317995.1 of Acholoe squamosa. Classification (NCBI taxonomy): domain Eukaryota; kingdom Metazoa; phylum Annelida; class Polychaeta; order Phyllodocida; family Polynoidae; genus Acholoe; species Acholoe squamosa. Next base: position 63,054,775 of record OX439040.1, read on the forward strand.
TCGCTCCATTTTTCTTCTTCCGGCGCACGACCTTGGCTGCATCCCTGTCCTTTGAACGAGGGCTTCTCCTACTACTGACCGGGGAGTCGGAGTCGGAGGAAGCCTTCGCCTTACTTTGGGCCTGCTGTTTTCGGTGGGCCCGACGAGCTGCGGTGAGCTCCTTCTGCTGTTTGACGAGCTCGGCTCGCTTGGCTTCAACAGCAGCCTGCTGACGCGAGATGTCCTCCTCCGAGATCTCGCCAGGCGCCTCTGGTATTTCGGCACCCGGTTCCTTCTCGGATGTGGACCTCTCGATGGCGATCCTCAGGTCTTCAACCTCCAGGTCACTCTCGGTGAGAGGACCCTTTGGTGCAGGCTTGTGGGTCAATCGGTTGACCCGGTCGGTTTCCACCGAGGAGAGAGTGACTGTAGAGTCTGTATCCATGTCGGACTCAGACTCTCTTAACTCCGCGGCCTTCCGGGTGATGCCTTCGGAGATCAGTACTGCTCGGGCCAAGCTCTCGTTGACCGCCATCTTCTCCGCCAACTTTCGATAGTTGCGGAGCCAAGAGACTGGCATGCTGTCAGCCAACTCGTCGCTGCACGAGTCCATAACCAGAGTCTTGAAGTCGTCTGGTATGGCCTCGGGCACGCCTGGTTTCACCGCCAGTGGTCCGTATCCGAACATGGAGGCGTGCATGGGGATGTAAGTCCCCCAGGAGGTGTACACGACATTGGCCTCGTCATCGACGTGAGCCATACGCTCGATGCGAGTCTTGTATCCCGGAGGATACATAGGGATGTCTAGGACATCAATCCTGTCACCCGAAGCTGCTGCCGTAGATGCGGGCTCCGGGCGCGGTGGTGGTGGAGGAGGCATCTTCTCCCGGTCGGTGGCCTCGGCCATCGCCGAGAGCGTCAGGGCTGCCTCCTCAGTCGATGAGTCCATAGACTCCTCGACCCGAGACGGGACCTTCGGGTCCTCGCCTTGCTCCAACAGAACGTTAGCTGTCTGATGCGCGGTGTCAATCGTCCCCTGTGCCATGGCACTGAGGGCGACTTCCAATTTTAAATTGGCAAATGTGTTGGACTCCTCCCGAAGGATTCGTCCAACAAAGGTTTAGAGTTAGGACAAGCTAACACAACAGCTAGAGGCTGTCCACCGCCAACACTAACCAGAGCGAAAACGGGTGGCGTCTTACCACCACGAGTCCGCTCTAGTTATGAACAATATGACGTCAGACCTCTCGTCTCGCGAGATCCCGCAAAGGCTATCTGGTGACCTAGTTCTGCGCTTTCCCGCCGCACCCGCGGCGCCACCTAGGGAACTAGATCCGAACTAACATTTGACTCGACATGCGAGACGCGGCCTACTACGCGAGTGCTATCGTCTGGAGCTTGGCGGTGTATACAACGCTTCAAAGCGAATGTACCGGTTAATCCGACCGCCACTCACGGGATACAGCTACCCGGGGGGGCGCGTTCGGCATCTCCAGCCGTGGAACGTATGTTAACCGCCTACGGCGGACAACACGCAGCAGCTCGTTGTGTACTGAGTTAGGTTACAGCAGACCTCAACCGGGGACTGCGTCTAACGCCTTCGGTTAGCCTTTTATTCTTCCCGGCTTTACGTACGGCCTTTTCTGGGTTCCGCTTAGCCACGGCGGGACCTTTCCCATACGTAATGCCTTCACTCAGCGAGACATTTTTCCTTTCCTGGCCTTTGTCTTCTTTTTAACCATTACCTTGTCTTCCGGCATTTTTCTCGGCCGGCCTCTAGGGCGCTTCATCGGTACTACCACGCTAGGTCCGCTAGGGACAGACTCAGGTGGTTGGTAACCGAACTCCCTCTCCGCCTCTTCGCGTCCCTTCCAGGGCTGAAGTTTTCCGACATTTGTCTTCCATTTCCTACCAGTTAGGCAGTCCTCCATCATCACCGTAGACTCGGAGATGATGCGAATAATTTTAAATGGACCTTCCCAGGGCGTTACGAGCTTCAGCCGTTCTAGCGGCTCATAGTACCTTAGTACTTTGTCCCCAACATTAAAACGAATTCGTTTGGCATTGGTGTCATAACCCACCTTTTGCCACTTCGCACTCTTCAGCAGCTCTTTCCGTATTGACCAGGGGCTTTAGCACTTGTATCAGGGTTCTGTTGAACCGCTCTACCTGCCCATCCGACTGGGGTCGGTATGGGTTTGTTCGGGTTTTGCAAATGGCTAGGTAATGGCACATTTCCTGCCACAACTCTGACTCGAACTCTCTTCCTTGGTCGCTGTGCATCATAAGGGGAACACCCAAATGCAGCACCCAGCCTTTCACAAACGCTTCCGCGCATGTGGCGGCTTTGTGATTAGGAAGAGGGAACACCCGGGTATACTTGGTGTAATAGTCGGTGACGACCATCATGCAAGTATTGTCCCGGGGCGTCGTCTTGATCCCGCTGATGATGTCTATCACCACTCGAGCGAACCTGACACCAAACAATTCCTGGGATAAGGGTTGCTTTCCCCGGCCGGGTCCCGGCTTGTTTTTACAACAATCCGGGCAAGTGGCGATCCACCGGAGCAGGTCGCCTCTCATTCCAGGCCAGTAGTAACGCCTTTGCAGGCGCTCTATTGACCTCTTCTTACCGAAATGGCCGCTCGTTTGGTGACCATGGCAATAATACATGATATCCCTCCTCATCGGGGCAGGGATCACTATTTGCAACAGCCTACCGTTGGTGGGAGTTGTCTTCCACCTACATAGTATGCTGTCTCGGATCTCTAGCTCGGTCCATTGGGCTAGCAATCACTAGCGGCCTTGCCGGTTTAATACCTGACCGTAGGTATTCCATTATGCGCGCGGTGGTGGGATCCGACTGTTGGAACTTCTTGATGGTCTCCGGGGACCAATCGAGATAGCTACATACAGCCTCCTCCCAGGGGATACGGGGGCTGGTATAATTAAATACCAACCCGGCTACCACAGCATTGTGGGCCCCGCAGTCTTCACAAGTGGCATTTTGGCACCTTCGGATAGGATTGCCTCGACAAGGCATCCGCATTGATGTGTTTAGCACCGGGTCGGTGCTCTATTTGTTTATGCTCCAATCCAAACTCGGATAGATGAGCTAACCATCGTCCAATCATCCCCTCGGCGTCCTTAAAGTTAAGGAGCCACCTAAGAGACGAATGGTCTGTTCTTAAAGTGAAGTCACTTCCCCAGAGGAAATGCTTAAACTTCTTCGTATACACCACCACCGCGAGAAGTTCCCGCTTGGTGGTACAGTAATTACGCTGGGTCTTGCTTAGCGTGTTGCTAGCGAATGCTAATGGGACTTCGACTCCCTCCTGGACCTGAGAGAGAGCTGCCCCTATTGCATCATTGCTCGCATCGGTGTCTAAGATGAAATGTCCCTCGGGAGTGGGATATTTCAACACGGGTGTGTTCCTAAACAAATTTTTTATTTTATTAAAAGATTCTTCTTGCTCGCTGGTCCATGGGAATGGGTCCCGTGCCCTACCCCGGGTCCAGTGAGCTAAGCACTGCATGGGAAAGCTGACACGAGAGTAATTCGGTATGAAATCACGGTAATAGGAACAAAATCCTAGAAAAGATCTCACCTCCTTAGCACTCGTGGGTCTTTCCCAATTCTCTACAGCTTCTAATTTCTCCGGATCTGCGCTCACCCCTTTGGGGGTGATGATCCTTCCCAAGTATGTGATTGTTTTCTTAAACAGGTTACATTTCTTGGGTTTGAGTTTTAGACCGTTTGATAGTATCCGGTCGAGTACCAATTGCAGATTTGCATGGCATTCCCTAAACAACTTGCCGAACACGACAACATCGTCTAAGTAGACCAAGCATTTCTTCCACAAAAGATCACTCAACAAGGATTCCATCATGGCCTCGAATGTAGCGGGGGCATTACACAATCCGAAGGGTAAGACATTATACTCGAATAGCCCCATATGACTGGAGAACGCTGTTTTCTCCATGTCATCAGGGTGCATCGGTATCTGCCAATACCTGGATTGTAAGTCCAAGGTACAAAACCATTGGTTCCCGCCCAAGCTATCTAACGTCTCGTCTATCCTTGGTAAAGGATATGAGTTTTTCTTTGTCATACCGTTCAGTTTTCGGTAGTCGACACAAAAGCGGATTGTACCGTCTTTCTTAGTGGTCATACAAACAGGGCTGGACCAGGGACTCGAGCTCGGCACGATGACCCCTAGGTCCAACTGTTTTTGTATTTCCTGTTCGCAAATTAACTTCTTCTTGAGGGGAAGTCTACGATACGGGATTTTAAAAGGTTTCTCGTTGCCCACATCTATGGTGTGCAACACCTTGTCGGATCTACCCACCGGTCCTCCTTCCCTACCAAAAGCACTCTCGTACTTTTGTAGGAGTTTCGCTAGGCAATCCTTATCCTCCGTATTCTGTAGATCTGATTGGTCAATCAGCTTTTGGAATTCTTCATCCAATGGATGCTTACTAACGGGGTTTAGTGGTTTATTGAACCTAGCCTCGGCGACGTGTTCAACCGAACTCATCCTACCCACACTGTCGCCTCGCTTCAAGTAGACCACTGAACCACTTCTGTTAGTCATGGGTAATACAGTCCAAGCTGCATTAGCCACTAATGTATCCACTGAGTCCAACCCGATACTCAACAAATACACCGTGTCGGGTTCATAGACTCCAGTTTCATTCCTTTGGGCCATTGATCCGCCACAAAGGACATCGCAAGTGGTACCCGGTGGGATCTTCACCGTGTGTATCACTGATGCAACCGAAGACACTTGTCTCAATACGCATTGGACATGCAAGCCATACGGGTTCCGTATACTCATCATACCATCCCTCGGGTCCAAGACGGCCCCATATAAGCTTGCAAAATCCAGTCCGAGGATTCCGTCATCACTAACCTCTGCTATAGTTGGCGAAAGAACAAATTCTTTGCCTCCTATATGGATAGGCATAAACGTCCTACCAAAAGTACGCATACTGCTTCCGTCGGCTGTGCAAGCATTTACCCCCGTTTTGAGGTTCTCATGGCTGCCGGCCACCGAGTCGAAGAATCTTTTGGACACACAGGAGTGGCTGGCTCCAGTATCCACCAAGAATTCACCTACCTTCCACAGATATGGGTACATACCACCGTCTCCCCCCTAAAGGAGAGGGGTTGCTGGTAAACTGGTGAAAGTCTCCCGAATCACCAAGATTCAATCCGAGTCCTCTCAAAAATTCCAGACACGGATGACTTGGGGGAAGGTGTGTCCCACACACTCGGATCAACTCTTTGATCCATCCTTCCTCTCCCCCAGTGCGGCCACTCGCCTCCATATGTTCACTCCCATACACATAAGCACTGGGGTCCCTGGCCCCGGCCAAGGTGCAGGGGTGCGCATCCACAGCCACCCGGCCTCCAGGTGAATTTGATTCGAAATCTTCCACTGGGTCACCCCCGGTAGCATTTTGGCATTCGTTCCTCCCCGGGGTTATACCCAATGCCGTGGATACAACCCCCACTAGTTTTCCACATCAGTGGAATCCGTAGCGTTCTCCCTTCCTTCGCCGTTGTCCTCAGCTTCATAGAAGGCGGCCATTACCGGCTTAGCAGCGGTACATTCGGAGGAGTAGTGTCCCATGCGCTGGCACCTGAAACACTTAACCGTTCGGCGATCCACTCTGGGTCTTTGCCCACTGGCTTGGAGGGCATCTGTAATTTTCTTACACATATCCTCCATAAGATTGGTCATGTCCGGAGACTGACCCTTCGCTTTATCAGTGCTTACAAGAGGCTTGGCTGCCTTCTCGCCAACTTTCGGGTCACTCTTGACCTCGGATGATGGTCTAGAATCCCTTGGCTTATTGAACGCCTTCCTTGGAATATACTTCCTACCTGAAGCATTTTTCCTTAGTTGCATCGAACAGAAGGTGCCGTCCTCCTGTTCGATTTCAATCAATTCAAAGTCGTCAGAGGTAATATTTACCTCAGACTGCTGGACTACTGATGCTAGGGGAGCCGAGCCGCTGGCATTCGGTATGTCCCCGGCTAACATCGTTCGCTTCTTCACGGCCATATCTATACCATTAAATAAGCCGTGCAATGTTATGCCTTCCTTCCAGGCATCCCTCGCAGCAATCTGCTCGTCTCGGTCTCTCAAACCCTTGACGAATTGTGTAATCAAATCGTCCATATACCAGTCCTGGTTTTCAGTACCGGGTCTGGCCTTGCTTAGCAGGGCATGGAGTTCCATACCGTATGCTCTGAAAGCTTCATTAGGCTTCTGCGTACGTTTCTTAAAGCGGACCATCGGATCCTCCTTGACCATGTCACATAATAGTCCACTAGCAGATTCCACTAACTGCTCGAAACTCCCTACGAGACCGTACCAGGTCAGCCATTGCTCTACAGCCATGCGACCCGGCCCGCCTTTCAAGCATCTCACTAGATGCGGCTTGGCCTCGTATGGGGTCCACCCATTACAATTCATCACATCGATGAAATCTTCAAACCACTCTTTCCATGGTCGAGTACCGTCATATTCCTTAGGAATCACGGCTACCCTTCGGGCAGAATTAAGAGCATACATCAATCTAGTGCATTGCTGTTTGCTCCACTCAATCGCCTTGGTTTCGTTCAAGGTTCGATTGCCCCCTATACCACCGAAGCTTGTGTTGCCCGGTGGAGGTGGTGGCGGCGGCTGTGTATACGTCCACTGTGAACCACTGTGGTTCGTATAGCCCGCACCCCCCTGGTTAGGGCCGGTACCCGAGGTACTACTGCTACCTGTAGTACCCGTAGCACCGCCCCCCCCTTGTGCACCTTGGTGGCTGCCGTCGAACGGCTGGTTTCCCGTTGATTGACTACCATCGTTCGATGGAGTTTGTTGGCCGCTGTCATTACCAGCTCCCAACCCAACACTTTCGGTCTGATCCACATGTATGTGGAAACCACTAGTCTCCGCGCTACTGTCGGAGGCATCCCGGGGTGCATAGTCCGGGTCTAAGTTGTGGACTATGGGGACTTCACTTATCCGGACTCTACTAGTTCGGCCATGCTTATCTTGGGTTCTGATATAGACTCCCCCTTGATCTACATTCCGCGTCGCATTGTCATTGACAAAAGGATTGTATTGCGGATGCTTAGGTGTAGAACAGGAGACTGGGTCACCCTGTTTAACAAACGTCGAGTTCGGGTTTGCGTCCTTACTCGCAGGAGGAGCATTCGCCTGCTCTTGCTCCTGTAAATAACTCTCCATAGCAGACTTATTTATTGTGAGGGTAGCTACATCTGTAGTCAGGTTTCGCTGTTCCTCCCTCAGCTGTGCGTTTTCTGATAAGATCTCGGATCGAATCTTCTCATTTTCTGCAACAGCTCGGTTTCGCTCCTCTTGAGCGGCCAATGCCTCTCGCTTAAAAGTATCCTTCAGTAGACGGTACTTTTCACCTTTCTCCTTCTGAGACCTCTGGTACTCATTGGTCTCTCTCCTGATCTCGGATTGTTCCGAGACCAGCTTGGCCTCTGTCTCTGCCTTTCGGAGTTGAAGTTTCTTTAACTTCTCCTCCATGGCATGCAACTCGGATTGTAGTTTGTTTACATCCCGGGCCTTAGCAACCTCCTTGGCTCTAGCCTTTTCGATTGCTCTGAGCTTATTGGCTTCCTCGAGTTCCAACTCAGCCAATCTTTTCTCCCTTTCTCGTTCGTCTTTCTCCTTTCGCTCCAATCGATGGGCTACGGAAGTTAGACGATATTTTAGGTCGGATTCTTTTAGAATCGCCTCCTGTTCAACAGATCGTAATTTGCCGATCCGAGATTTAGTTTCCTCTTCTATTTTTAATTGGGCTGCCATGAATTGTTCATGTTGCCTCTTAGCCTGTAACTCTACCTGCTCTTTGGCTTTCAAATAGGCCGAGGTAGTTTTATACCCGGGGCCCATCCGACGTCCGTAAATCGACTTGCGGCTGCCTCCAGGGTTGAACATGGAGTCAGACAAGCCTTTGTCCAAAGATAGGCCCAGGAAATGCTTTTCCGAGTTTCTCGGTTCGGCATCCCGAGGCTTAGTCTTCGGGTTTGCTTTCGGGACCAATGGGTCCTTTATAGCTTTACCATCGTCGCTATCATGGTCCGACGATGTCATTAATGGGGCTACTCCGTTTGCCCCTTCTGGTACCGCTCCCAGGGGGGTCGCGGTACGCTGCATAGGGCTTTGTGCCATTGGGGTACCCAAGCTACTAGCCGAGCCTGCTGGTACAATAGGACCTAGCTGGCGCCTGCTAGTTATCACTTGGGACCAATCGCTCAAGTCCAAAGTTGGGGGTCTTAATACCCCCCTAAACAATCCTGTATCCGGTGCCGCCGTCTGGGGTGTACCCGGATACAATCTTACGATGCCACTTCCATCAGTGGTGGCACCGTCCATCAGACCGGGTGTCGAGAAAACAGTGCGGACACCCTCTGAATTGTACATTTGTTGTTGACCGGGTTTCCAGTCTAACAACAGATGCTGGGATGTAAAGTCATCCTCTTCGAATCCCTCTAGCCCAGGGCTGGGGGGATCCGCTTCGGGTTTCCCGAGGCTTTCGGCCAATGTGGCCGCGCTCCACCCCCGAACCAACTGGTCACGGCACCAGTGTAATGGTTCGTATCGACTTATATGTTGGGTGGCTCGTTGGCTCGCTTATCACTAGAGATACCAACACAACACGAGTAGTTCGGGTTGGGCAAAGCCCCGGATACCCCTACCTCTCGGGTAGGACTTTATTCAATGTTTCAATAGATTATACTGAGCGTCTTGACTGGACCACGTCCAGTCCCCTTCTGCCGCTCGTCCGGCTTCTTAGTAGAAGCTGGACGCGAGGCATGGTGCTGCCCCCTCTTGTACCAACGGGGTATCGCAAAGCGACACCTAGCTGGCATAGAAGGAACAAGCACCACACGAACACGTCTCTCGGATGAACGGCACTAATATATATACAACGATGCCGGCCCCTACACCAGAATCTTACGTTTTAGGCAAAAGGGACCTAAACACATTCTTGGGAATACCTCCCTCTTGTTTAGGGACTATGGAGTCCCACATTCAGGGGATATGGTTATGAACGGTACCTGCCTACATATTTCCAGTGCGGCAACCAGCGGGCAGGAACTACTTTATCCCAAACTCCCACATTGTCCAGTGGGCGCATCCATTGCATAAGCTGTTACTGGCAAGCTAAGGACTGATAACAGCTATCACGATAGATCCAAACGCGCCTTATTAAAGAATTCAACAGAGAATTGGGTAAACAAATTCATTTGTCTAGTTTGAGTATAACTTATAAGGGGTCAAAAGGCAGTGAAATTTTCAACTTTCTGGAGAACTTGAATGCAACTTTCTTTTGCAATGCCTGGTATTATTCTTTTTTTCAAAACCCAGTTACCTAGTTCTTAAACGTTCCCAGAACTTGAATACACAAAACAGTACGAAACATGTACATTAGTCTGATGCATGCCCATCATTGTGCATCTCGTTCTACATCAATCTGGCCCCAGCTCGACCACTAGCATGAGTCATCTCTGGCAACTAGCGTTTATGGGTAAAAGTAGTTCTGGCAGCTGGTTTCTGTAGTGGTAAAATGTAAGCAGGTACAGTGCGTAGTAATATTCACCAGAATATGGGGACCCACAATCCCCAAACACGAGAGAGGGAGTTCCCTGAATCCTGACCGGACAAGACTGGTTCTACATGTGTAATCACTGTGGACGCCAGCACCGGTAGCTCACCTGATATGCCACTAGAGTGAGTTAGAGTGAGTTCAGCACCAACCTGCCACCCAGTGCTGGAGATATGAAACATATAACAAACATGTGACTCTCTCTTCTGTTACCTGAAATTGCAGCTCAACAAGCCAGAGGTAAAAAACTTCATACTATATACAATGGCCATATGTTGCATCTAATGATCATTAAAGGTAGTAGATAGAATCTGGCTAATTCTAGATTGACCAACAATTTCTCTTAGTAACTTTCAGGCATGTTAGTCTGATACCTAGAGAAGAGAAGAAGAGAATGAAGAGAAGATAAAAAACCCTTTTTATTAGAAATTGTTAATTTTTTATTAACAGCATAGAAAGGAGCAATTTGAGTTGGTACCATGCACATAACCCTATCACCCTTTTTGTGAGTTGTGTCAAACCGAGAACATTTTTTATCAGGCCAATTAAGTAATGAGTTATATGCTTGTTTTTAAGCCAAGTTTCTGAGAAAGTAATTATATTCCAGTTACCTAATAACTTATTAATCTTATCTTTCTTTCCGAAATAACTTCTGCATTTTAACTGGAATACTCCTAACCCTTTACAGGGGTAGACACTAGCATTTGGGACCTTTGGCCACCCGGGCCAGCCCTTTAGTATAGAGCAATGTATTTTCAAATATCCTACTGGCCAAATGGCCAATTTCAATGGAAATTTAGAAAAAAATCACTTGCCCGCAACCAAAACTACTGGCCATTGGCCACCGGGCCAGTGTTAATGTCTACCCCTGCTTTATAAGTTTTATGGTTAAGGTAAGGATCCATGTTTCCATTATTAGATCCATTAAATCTTGTTCCAGTCGCCATTTTCCCATTTTCCTATTTCTTTTACCTAGTGTAATCCGAAATTAAAGGTATAGCTCCAATGGTCTTACACTTGGTGATAATCTTTTTATAACATTCTTTATCAGTTTAAAAAAAATATTGAAGTCCCCAAATCTCAGAATTCAAGTTTTCACCAATAAGCTGAAGATGCTGACAAAACAGATCAACGTGCCCGGCGGCCTATAAATAGAGCAGATCAACATATTTTTTTTATGTTTTTGCTGGGATATATTAATTGCTAGACATTCGAGAATTTCTTAATCAAACTTCAGTTTCAGGTAAGAAGTATCACACCAGAACAAATGGTACACAATGTAGAGGAATCGATTTGTATTTTTTCCAAACCTCGCATCTTTCACCATAATCATGCTTTCCCATATTACCTATGGTGATCCCTCATACAGTCATGTCTCTATTAACTGGCAACCTTCGTTTGAAATGAAATTTGGCTGGCTCCTGAATCAGCTGGTTCTCTGAATCACAATTACAATAGACTTCAATGACCATGATCAAATCTGTTTGGTGGTATAGGTGGCTGGTAAGTGAATCAACCGACTTATTGAAGACCGATTGATATATATCGAGACTTGGCAATCTTCTTGGGCATGCGGCTACTAACACACCACATAACCTGTTAAGAGCCAAAGTTAAAAGAAGTAATGTAATGGGCTCTGCACACTGTTACAATTACAGAATCTTCGAAACTGAACTCAATCTTGAACCATATCTGCTTAACCTTAACCAAAACTACTTAGGCCCCTTGTGTAGATTTCGGTGTGGGAATCATTGTCTCCCAGTGGTAACTAGGAGATACACTGGTATTGAGTATTTCTAAAGAAAGTGCCCCTATATATGTAAGAGTGATGACATTGGAGAGGAATTTCATTACATTTTTCATTGTCAAACTTTTGACCATGACCGAGCATTACTTCTTGCCGATAACATACTGTCATACTAGTAATTGTGCATGATCAAGTTGTCATATGAGAAATATCATATGACTAGTGGTATATAGAGAGTAAGAATATCAAGCTCTTATTAGTGCTATTCCAGTAATCACTGGTTTATTCAGCTTAGGCAGAACATGTTATGTATCAGTAATACAAATGTTAATATGCAGGTAATTTCCACACACAGTAAATATACAGTAAATAATAATAATAATAATAATAATAATAATAATAATAATAATAATAATAATAATAATAATAATAATAATAATAATAATAATAATAATAATAATAATAATAATAATAATAATAATAATAATACACTGTCCAGTATGGTCCTAGGTGGGTTCCCACACCTAGCTCCTGACCTGCTGCTTAGAGGGATAATATAAATGTGTAATTTTACCCTCTGGTAGTTGACTGGTGGAAGATAGCCTCTGGCCACTAGAGGGGGGTAGTCCTATGCCTGTCTGGCATAGTCTAACCCAGCATAGTGCAGAGCTATAGCAGGCAGTAGGAGAGCTGAACTGGAGTTGTTACCTCAGTGGTGGTTCTGGAGATTCTGATTTCTAGAGGGGGTTGCCAGGTGTATAAGTACCATATACACTTGGCCCCTCAGACTGACTGGAGCCAGTGGCATCTGCCTTAGTCTGTGGTTGTTAGAGGGGGGGTCTTTCATGTCACAGTGGGCGCACAAAGGACCCCCATGGACGCCGCTGTGTCCCCCATTGTCTCGGTCAGTTTGGCATGTTCCGACCCTCGGTCGCAGAGTTGAATATGTCAAGTTACCACTGCCCGCTTTCCGGGCGCGTAACTTGTGCTGGTTTGTCTGTAGCGCATTCGGAGGTTGAAACCGTCCCAGTTGCATAGCTTCCTTAATAATGGGAGTTGGGCCTTGATCTTGGACTCATTTTGATTGTCTAATTATGGCAATTACATAACTGCTTTCATATTTGACCTGGGTTGCTCTGGAGCAATGCTAGAGCGACCGGCAGGGTATGGCATTGTTACTTATGTAACCTATTGTTAAGTCTTGGGTGCTCAGACACCCATGACGGCGTCAGCGGTGCCCAGGCACCCATGACGGCCGGTTGCATTCACCTACAAGACATGATATTGTGCACTTGACCATGAGGGCGGTCTCTTTGACTCTTAAAAACATTATATTGTGCAGTGGACCATGAGGGCGGTCTCTTTGATGTTGTAACCTATGTATATTTGACATAGCTGGTGTTCAGTGGAGCATGAACGCTCTTCTAGACCTATGTATTAATTTCTTATATATTCTTTGATTAATACAGTAATATGTTAAGATCATTGGAATAATAAAATGGTATATGATAATACCACGACGACCAAGTATGGTGGCTATGGTGGATCTTTTTAATAACAAAAATCCCATTGTTCTTACACACTTATCCAAATTTTGTGCAATTGTCACAAAAAATTCAAAGCCACAAAGAGGATAGACCAGCAAAAAAGAACAATAAAAAAAGAGCAAGAAGGAAAAAGGCTACGCAATAATAGCCCACAGCATAATATAACTGTTTCATCACATAGTGACCTGCCAATCTTACCATGTTAGATATAAATTAGATAGCTACTATAGAGTTGTGCGGTATACTTTATATTGTCATTAGGACACACTAGGCAACTTAGATAGATTGTTAGTGTGTTGCTACTATATCTCATACCGTCTTCGCACTTTATACTAGACAACATGGTGCTCATTGGTGTTGAAAGACAGAGAATATCAACTTCTTGGTGCTGTAAGATTTGCCTGGCCCTCATGTCCACTGGATGAAATATTACCAGTAGTACTTTTGTGTTTCACTTCAAATGTACATAGTCAGGCACTAAGTTGATCTATTTCTATTTTAAATATTTACATTCATTTACATGTAAACTTATTATCACACATGAAATGTTACACTTGTAATTCAGTGAAGTCATTGTAACTGTCAGCTAGAGCTGATTTCTCCTATTTTCTTTCCTTTACCTCTGATGAGGATGTGAATAAGCTAAATTGTAAAATGTAATTGACTGCATCATGAAGGATTGTTGACACCCCTATCATAACCCAGCAAATCTGTGTCAACTTTTGTCATGCTGCACCCGCCTCACCCCATGCGCTCTTAGGACTTGATGCGTGGGTGATCACGGACCATGACAAGATGTGACGCATGCGTGAACATCCCAACCCAATTTGTGAAGTTGAGTCAACATGCGTGAACCTTCACCAACAATGACACATGATGACATCATGTGTCATCACACATTATCACACACACTGACACATGGGTCATGACACAGTATCACATATATTGACGCACAGACTAATTTGTGGGTGGGGGATAGGCAGGGGGGGTTGCCGGTGGTTGTGGATTTCTGATATTTCATAACTTTATTAACATCAATTCAGCTGTTCATGCTGGTTCCCATTGAAGATATCTCTCCTCTGCATGTCATGTGTTGCCCACTTTGCTTGAAAATGGATAGATATTCTGTTAGCTGTGTGAGTTGAATTTTCCTTGTATCAGTCTTGAGAATGCCTGTTGAAATGATAGGAAATGGTCATAAACAAACAGCAGCAATCTAATTTTGACCACCCACTCACATCCAAGTTTATAACCAATGACCACTCCCATATGGCAGCCTGAGTCCCCCAGAATTTCCCTGAGCCTTGCTCACATAGAAAGTTCTACATTAATTTGGGGTGTTGAGACAAATAGCTGAATTCAGTAACAAGATAGATGTTCAGGGATTGTAGATAATATCAATGTGTTACTGTATAAATGCTTATCACATAGGATTTCAAGTCAAATCAATCTAGAACTGTGTGACCACCTACCACAAGATCTGTTCTCCATGGCTGCCTCTGCCTGACTGTTTTGAAAGCAGGAGGAGTACAAAAGAATGGGAGGGAAATTTGAAATGGACCAATCAAAACACAGAATAGTACATAATGTGTCATTGTGCATGAAGTTCTGTCATGGTGGGTGAGAGCTGGCGAATCTTGACGCATGCTCACATCTCCTCACACAGTCTGTCATGCTAATGTTGGACAAAGTATCTGCCCCTATTATCACTCAATACAGAGTTTTTTAACCAGCCTATGAAGAGTTCCTGTATATTTGCTCTAATCAGCTGTGACCTAGCTGATCAGTATATATTAAACCTTCATATCCCATCAAACCAGGACAAACAGATACTTAGATATCATGTAAAACATATGCAATTTCAATTCAGTGCTATGTCCCATAGACAAAACAAATGAGCTATTAAGTCTAATGTATGCACTAAATCACATATACTTGGCTATCATTATGTTCCTGATTCATATGTATTTCATGCCATGTAAGAAAGGAACTTGCTCTGTGAAACATAAATTCTCATATTGACATTTACCCAATAGGCCCACTCTGCAAAGTACAAGCCATGAGAATCCATACAGTTTCCATAGTCTCTATTGTTGAAGGCTTGGTGAAGAAATGTCATGCTAGGTGAGAGTTGACAAGTATTGACACATGTTGACATGTGCTCACCCTGGTCCCCTCACATCTTTATTGAAGTAAGTGAAGACATGTGAACCTGCCTGAGAGTTGACAAGTATTGATGAATGCTCACCCAGTTCCCATCACATCCTTATAGAAATGAGTGAAGACATGTGAGGTTGGGTGAGAGTTGACAAGTATTGACACATGTTGAAATCTGCTCACCCAGTTCCCCTTACATCTTTATGGAAATGAGTGAAGACATGTGAAGCTGTGTGAGAGTTGACAAGTATTGACACATGTTGACACTTGCTCACCCAGTTCCCCTCACATCTTTATGGAAATGAGTGAAGACATGTGAAGCGGTGTGAGAGTTGACAAGTATTGACACATGTTGACGCATGCTCTCTCAGGTCTTACTGAAGTAAGTGAAGGTTTGTCAAGCTGAGTGAGAGTTGACATTGTATCACACAAAATGACATTATTCGTTATCACTCAATGTACTCACACATTCCTCACCCAGCATGACTCATGTCCACTAGGAATTGCTTAGAACTGCGTCAACATAGAATTTTATTAGTTCAGGCTCCAGATTGCAAACTCTAGGCTACATATACAAAAATGCCCTCTACATGCAAAAGGATGAATCTGTTCTTGTCAGATTTGGACGTAACAGGTCGGTGTTTTAAATGACAATCCTTAAGGATTCTCCACTATAAAATCTGTCAATATGAACACACTGTGCCTAGGCTTACACGCCTGGACCTTTGGCGTGCAAGCCATCAATCACGACAGAATGTGTATTACAAAGAATGAGCGAGACACCTGTAGATGCAGTGCTGAGATGATTTATTTTCATTTTAATGCACAGGCTGTGGAGCCATGATGGGTCAATGCCCAGACGGACTCTCATCATAGTCCTGGTGTGTTTATGTTATCGAACACACCACTGGTCTGCAATGGGTTCGATCCCACCTTAGTCTCAGTCTGTCCAAATCCCACGCCATGCAAAAGCCTGAAAAGGTGTGTGTTCAACAGTCTTGGTCGATCTATCATCATGCAGTGGATTAGCTATGGCTTTAGCTATGTAATACCGTTGCACATTATCAATATCAACAGCACACTATCATTATCAACAACAGGTATATCATAGAAACAGGTGTTTGGTATTTTAATGAGTAATGGCTGATACTAAACAGGGCTAAGCATGTAGTTCAACACTGCCCATGGTAGGATCGTGGTGCATGGCTATGCTAAATACTCGCCACTGTGTATGTTTGGAAGGCAGCTGTTTCCCTGTCAGCAGACAATCTGTTGTGTACCTAATGTTCATTACGGCTGGACTAAAGGGCCTTTAGGATATGGCTCCTGCTGGTGATGCACAGGAAGAACGCAGGATTATCCCATTGAGGATGTGAGACATGTGATCGGAGGGAAAATGGAAAGCTAAGAATAAAGGGATCCAAATGTAAATGCAGATCTAAAGGTGATGATCAATCCAGATGACCGACACATCCCCCTTACAAATCAAGAGGAACAAGGATCACAATGAGTTAGGATAGACCTGTGATGGAGTGTGATTCTTCCTGAAGCCATGGGTAGTGGATATTGGTCGACAATGCTGGTGGTGGACTGCTTTATACTTGGAATAACCCTCCAAGGTAAACTAACCTAGAGAGAGAGAGAGAGAGAGAGAGAGAGAGAGAGAGAGAGAGAGAGAGAGAGAGAGGCAGACATACGTATATACAGACAGATAGATAGACAGAGACAGACATACAGGGAGAGGGAGAGGCAAACAGCGACAGAGAGATGCAGACAGAGCGGCAGAGGGGCAGAGGGGCAGAGAGAGAGAGAGAGAGAGAGAGAGAGAGAGAGAGAGAGAGAGAGAAACTTACATCAGAACTGGTTTCAGTAATATGTAATATGTGACCAGACAGTTATGGTTTCCCTGCATTTTCAGACTAAAGGAATGATCGCCAGGACGAGACATTTCCCATCTGCTTATAATGAGGTTGTTGTGAATACCTATTCAGTATCGTCAGAATTGTGAAATGTAAATGCTCAAGTTTGTCCAGATATCCTTTTCTGTCAGAATTCTATTTATAATTTCTAATGCAAGAAAGTAAGCAGTCATTGGTTAAGGTAAATTACAGCCTGTATTAAAAATGTCTTGATTTAATATTTGCCATTAAATACTTTAATACTTTACAAGCTGAACAGCTGAAAAAATGTCAACGATGACTCTATCCTCTGATAATGTTTGATTATAAGCCTTTATGCCTTTATAAGCCTTTATCCTTGGGATGAAAGGCTGCCCCCTTGTGAGTAAGTGTGAAAACAGGGGATAATTGACAGGTATTTTCTAAGCGGGGCCTGCCGTACTGTTTACAGCGCCACCCTCTACTGGGGGGCGTTACACAAATAACGATCAGTCCTACTGATATTTGTTGCTGTAAGTACGATAAAATTAACGTGTCGTTCTGAACACCATTACACAATCCCCACTCCCTGATATAACGAGAATCGCTGTCACCGCAACTCTCTCGTTGCGGAACAAGGAAAGTTGGCTGCAACGATGCATGCACGGCACAGCGAACCAGCGTAATTTGACCTAGATAGCGCAACACGTCACTTCCGCTGTAAAGGACCCGCCTTGTTCACTGCTTCGACAGCGGATCTCTTCTAACATGTCTTCCTACACAGAAAAGGTAAGGATAGATGAATCTCACCTGACATTGGGTGTATTAGGACTAGAGTTAGTTGTCTATGTCACTTAGGTAGCCTGTCTTTTACGCACGGTCATAATTCTTGTCGTTTCAGTCATGCGGTTTGGGCGATAATAGGGGAAAAGTTTTTCTCGTTCACTTGTATAAGGGTTCAGTGGGCTTTGGATTAACTTTGATGCTGTACATCTATGTCTGCAGTCACCTCCCGCTCTTCAGGCCGCATCCGGATCGACCAGCCCCATTGTGTATAAATGAAAGTGATTGATCAATACTCTCAACTATTAAATTTCTTTATTAATTTTTCAGTACTCCAAGGACTATTACCTGTCTGAGGATGAGGATGAGGAAGAGGACAATGACTGAGATGATGATTTGGATTACCTCCCTGACTTGGGCGATGAGGAACAAGTCAAGGTTGATGAAGACACAGACATCCTCTTACAAGACGAGCTCCTGTCTTCAAACCGTCTGAAAATTTTAGGGGGGGGGGCCTGAAAGCAAGGAAAGAAAGGAAAAAGACGATTCTGATGTGTCCAGTGTCCTGAGCCAAAGTAGTTCAGAGGAACAGGTCCTTGAAGTGACTCTTGATCAGGAAGACATAGATATCTTGCTACACGATGCCTGTCCTATCTTCAGAGACACTTTGCTCACAGGCAAGTTAGAATTAACTCCCAATAAATCCAATACCTCAACTCCTGTCAAACTTACCCAGAGGGGAACAGAGCGAGTAAGGGAGGAGACGTGGACAAGGGAGGAGCATCAGGTCCTCTTTTATCAACTCCTGAAGCAATCCCACAACATCAAGTCTGCTGGTAAGGGAGCCCAGGGACATAGAAAGGAAGGCTGGGACACGGTCATGGGTAAGATTACACATATATTCTTTCTGCCCCTCTACTTTCATGTAACAGTCTATGTCCACTGTAACCTACTTCCACTACAAAAGAAACTTTATCCCTTAATAACTTCATGTAACTTTATATCGATCTCTTTTTGATGTAGTAACCTATGTCCACTGTGACCTACTTCCACTACAAAGAATCTTTTTGCCTTAATAATTTCATCTCACTTTATGTCGATCTCTCTTTGTTTGTTTGAATTTTATCAGACAGTTACATCTTATTTTCAGCTTCTATAAACAGCGTGAGGGAGACTGAGCGCAAACTACACACCACCCGGCATCACATAAATGATTTTTTTCTACAAAGCCTCTAAGAAGGTAAATATCCAATTTTTCTTTTCAAATAAGGATGAAATATTTCCTGATCTTCCTCTCTGCAGGCACTGACAACTAAATCATCTTCCATGTACCTTTCTAAAGTTAAAAATTTCTTTCTGTAGCCCATGTGTTTTACTGTAGTCTCCCGCGTGTAAGGCACATCTTTTTTTACATCATGCCTCTTTTTATTTATTTATTTTCTATTTTTTAATTGTACCCCTCTTATTTTTTATCAGAACAAGGCTTACCTGAAGCTCATATGGGATGGAAAGGAATGTCCAGGTTTGTTTTCGAAGGAGATAATGTGCCTCAAGTACAAAGGGAAAAAGTACATAGCAGGTGAGAAAACTGTTTTTACTTAATCCCTTTGCACCTTTTCTCATTTCCATCTGCCAATATATTTCATGAAGTAATTTGACTTTGATTTGTAGTTCCTTCTAGACTAAAGAATCATTGTCTCCTCACAATTAAGCATCATTATGTTTTTTTATAAATAATTATATGAACCAATTCAATTTTTTTTATAGGTCCTAATGGAAAGATAGTGCACGGTCTACAGAACAAAAAGAAGGAGGACCCCCCTCACCCGTCAAACCCTCCACGGATAAATCAAACAAGGCCTCAGCTAAGCCAGCTGTCAGTCAACCCCAGTCGCCATGCAAGTTTACTACTCCAGCATCCTCCACCCCCAGCAAGCAGTACAAAAACAAAGAGAAACCCCTTAAGCTTAAGACGTCCACCAAACATGTTAAAATTGAAAAGAAAGAATCTGCTTCATCCTCAGATGATATGAATGTTTGTCTAGTTAATGACAGCAAAGACGAAGATATAATAGATCTTACTACAGTTTATACTCTTCCTAATGAAACTCCAGCAGACAAGGTCAGCTCTGGCAAAGTACAGACGCCTCGTAGTCCCCATTTAGCCAGCAAGAAGAGCCTATCTTTTGAAGACCCTACTAAGGCATCTTTACAAGAGCCTCCTAAGGTCTCCTCCCCCTCCCCTTCCACCTCTACTCCATTCCCTCAAAGTACCGACAAGTTATCTTTTGTTGTAGCCAAACTGGAATCGCTGGTTACCTCATCAGAACTAGACAGGAGGGAGACCAACAAACACTTGAAAGACCTATTTCATCACCATACAGATGCTGTCCAGCGTATGATAACACTGGAAGAAAGAACTGTTTCAGACAGAGTTGATATTGTTGACACAGTACCGGACAACTAACAACCAAACAGAAATAATAAAAGGTGAGTCAAAGTACCTTGGTGTCCGACGATGATTTGTAAAAGTACTGTTATTACCCGGTCTTCCCTAGCCCACTTAAAACAGTCTATTTCTCCTCTTTGCTGTCCCCTCAGGATGTGTGTTGTCCACATGTGCGTGGGCATGGACACATTCCTCTCTGATATTTTGTAATGTAGTTCTTGCCATGAATATGTCCTTACCTGTTGAATTATCTCGTTTCAATGAAATTTAATAAAACAAATGAGTTTTCTTCTTGGTTTTATCTTTACAGTGCTGGCCAAGCTGATTCATGTGACAGAAGGAGCAGTTAGGACCAGTACTCGTAGCTCTCAGACCTTGTTGTGTTTGGAAACACCACTGCCAGAGGTAGATCATGGACAAGCCAAAGGAAAGCAGAACAAAGAGAAAGAAAAGAAAGAGAAAGAGCTGGAGCAGCCAAAAACAATAGAACAAGTAAATGATAAGGGGGCAGACGGTAATGAAGATAATAATTCAACTGAAGATGGAGAGAAACAGGAAAAATTAGTAACCGAGCGAGACCACCAGTTACATGACAAAGAGAAAGAGAGTTTGGAGAAGCATGAAGAGAAGAACCTAAGGGCATGGATGAAATCAAACAAAAGGACCTTAAACAAAATCCCACGCCAGCCCATGAAGGTCAACTCAAAGATAATTCAGTTGTGCCACAGAAAGATAAGTCAGTTGTGCTGGTTAATGATACAGCAAAGACAGAGGATGATCCTATAGACTATAGTAAAACATCAGTGCCTATTGACTTCAGCCATAAGGGTAAGCGTTCTTCTAGGCGTGCGCAGAGTGAAGAGAAAAACAACGGATCTGACAGAGATGACAAGTCAGAAGAAGAGGCAGCCTCTCGAAAAAGGAGAAAGCAGGGAGAACCTAAAAAGGCGAAGGACAACAATGATACAAAGAAGGCGGAAGAGGCAGAGGTTACCACCAAAACCACCCGTAAAAGAGAACCCGCCCCCCCCCCAAAAAAAAAAACAGCAAAGAAGACTGCTAAACCTAGGAAATGAAAACTAACTGAACTTATAAGGACATAAAAGTCTGTTACAGTCAGACATAATTGATACTTTTGTGCCAAGGATCTCAATTTAATTAGCGACTACAAACATTAAGCCATGTCTATTACAGTTAGACATTATTCTTACTTTTGTGCCAAGGAGAACTGTTCATCTCATTTTAATTAGCGACTACAAACATTAAGTTTTTAATTTTTTACTGTTCAAGTCCATATGTATTCTTTTATTGCCAAATACTGCTATATAGATCGTACTTGCGCTATATTGATTTTAAAGACTAAGTCAGTATTGGAGTAATCAGTATCATTTATTTATCTATGAAAATAGTAAATGTTATTCAGTGGTAAGGTGGTTTTCCAGTATGTCCCACACCCAGGCCTAGTCCCTAACAACCGGTATGCCCCTTGATTATGTTAACCCTGAAGGGTCGCTGAAGCTGCATGTTAATATTTCCAGTTAATGACTTCTGTAACAGAGTCATTTATTTTTAATTTTTAAGGAGTACATGACACAGTTCATCTTTGTGCTCTTATTGTAATTCATGGCGACACAAAGCACATACAGGGAAAAGGAAGTGCTTTCATGTTCAGGAAGAGGACGCAATATAGCCTATGTATAATATCTAATTTATCCAAGAAACATAGAAAGATGTAAACTCAAAGATTAACCTTTTAAAAGTTGTTTGTTCCATATTAATTGTTCAGTTTTTCCCCCTATTGACAGAGATCATGATAATTTCTGGTAAATAAGAGAAAATTTAAAATAAAACGTTATACAGATTCTTAAGGACACCATTTCAGGCTAATAGTATCATTTAAAAAGAAATACATGCAGCCTAACATACATTTTACCTTATCTTGTCTATCGAGTCGTTATGATTCTGATATGATCCGCAAGGGGGCCTATGTGTCGCTGTGAAGTTTGTGACGTCACAACCAGAGGTTGTGAGGGTTAGCGACGTTCAAAGAAAAATCAATCCAAATGCCTAAAATTGGGGAAAAGGTGAGTTCTTTTCATGTCCTAAAGGTAAAGTGAGAATTCAGGAACTGCACTACTTTGGTAAAAATGAAATTAAAGGCTGGGAAAATGACTTAGACGTCGCACGCTCATAACGAGAAAAATGAACATCTCTTCATAACGATTTCTCGTTCTAATTTTCTCATTCGTATACCGGTATACTTTAATATTTACTACGGTTTCTCTCTCATTTCTCACAAGCAGGGAGGTACATCTAAGACAGGTACAAAAAAAAGAAACAACTGGTCCTCACACCCAAGGAAGGAGATGGCAGTTTCAGGTCTGAAGCTTCCACCCTCCCCTTCTCTCCCCCCTCCCCCCCCCCCACTCATCCCTCAAGGAAATGACACAGTTCATGTGAGCGACTCAGAGGGAGTACCCTCAGTGAGTCAGAGGATGTGGCCCTCAGAGAAGATATACCTGTCAAAGAGGGGAGATGGTCTGATACAGAACTTGATGCCCTTCTTGATGCTATCAATGTAAATCGAGACGCCCTAAAGTACCATTTTGATGGACCCGGGGGTGTTAAAGAGGTGAAGAGACAGGGGTGGCGAGACGTTGCATGCTATGTTAACGATGTCAGAAGAACCAACCTTACAGTTAAGCAATGTGCTGGGAAGGTATCAGACTACATTCAGTCAGTCAAGACTAAAGTAAGTACTTTAATTGTAATATAATGGTATTTTATGCTTTATACAATGAAATAGTCATAAAGATAATTCTATTCAGTTCTTTAATTTTTAAAGTAGAATTTATTTTCTTTACATGTCACTTAAAACCGAATCTTTATAACAACATACAATTTATAACCCAACCTTTGTCATATGTCAATATTTGAATTAATTTTAAAACAATGAAAAAAAAAATTCACCCTGGTGTCTTGATTTACAGTACAACAGGTTAAGGCATGAGGTTGGGAAGACCCGTCGGGGCCGCATAAGTAAGAAGCTCCATCTCTCAAACCGTCAACAAAAGGCACTGGATTTTCTTAAAGAGGATGCTGTTGCAGGTAGATAACATTGCACCTAGTTATAACCATAATCAATCTCCTTCACAAAAATGACGGCTTCTACTGTCTAATTTAGTCAAAGTAATATCACATTAAACCAAGGTGAAGTATGGCTATCTAGTTGAAAATTCTGACACAAGTTTTTCATACTATTAAGACAAAAATTAAAAAAATATTTTCTGGTTTATCGCTGACTCAGGTATACCAGGAGTGGAGCCTATGCAGATAAGTGCTAAGGTGAGACCTACACCCTCTGAAGAGAACAAAAAGCTGCTGTGGAAGGAGGAGAGAGAGGACAGGCCAGATTACTGCAAAATAAAAATGAAAAAGACATGGGTGCCACATAGACGAAAATCTGAAAAGAACAGCAGTCAGGCAAGGAAAGCCAAGTTGCAGCAAAAGAAGGACAGCTCGAGGAGGAAGAAAGAGAAGCCATGGAAGCAGCTGATAGAATGGCCAATGAGCACCTCAGAATAAGGTAACAGCTTATCAAAGACAAAAAATTATATACCCACAAGGAGGATTTTCTGACAGCGTGGAGGAATCAAAAGCTAAGAGGGAAAAGAAAGAGCACAAGAGGCAGAGAGCAGAAATAAGGGCAGCTAGAGAGGAGGGAAGGATGAAACGGCTGGAGAAAGATAGAAAAGAAAAACAACTCGAGGTGAAAGAGGAAAGAAATGACAAGGAACATGGGGAGGAGAAAGGAGAAGTCGCTGAAATCCATAATCAGGACAAAGAGAGCTGGGAGAGAACAAATGAAGCTCAGAAAGAAGAAAAGGCAGAGCGAAAGAGGAAGAGAGCAGAAATAAGGGCTGCTAGACAGGAGAGAAGGAAGAAAAGGCAGAGAGGAGATAC
This sequence comes from Acholoe squamosa, assembly GCA_949317995.1. Taxonomy (NCBI): domain Eukaryota; kingdom Metazoa; phylum Annelida; class Polychaeta; order Phyllodocida; family Polynoidae; genus Acholoe; species Acholoe squamosa. Next base: position 63,078,925 of record OX439040.1, read on the forward strand.
TTTTGTGAAGGGTATTTTATAACAATACTGAGACATTTTCTGCTCCTAAAGGGGAATAAGGTTTCTTTCTACTCCTTGAATAAAAAAAAAAATAAAAGTTAATATTGTTACTTTGTAGGTTATGTGTTTTTAAGTTTATAACAAAGGTCATACGAAGTAAAATTTGTTTTTATTCTAGTCAGCTGGTTGGTTATAACAGAACTTAATGCAACAAAACTTAAAAAGTTGAAGAGAATGGACTTTATTCAGTCAGTATATAAGATATGTTCATACAATATCACTGAAAGAAATGAAACATCTTTACAAGTTGAACGTTATTAACGATGAAAGAGATAAGGTGCTGTGAAAAAATTAAAAGAACTTGTTGACATAATCCTGGCAAAACCCTCAGATGCGCTCGCTCTCAGTTTCTTCACTTCTGTTTGATCTTTGGTGGGGTTGACTCAGAGGAGCTCTGACAGGGATCCATGGGTCTGATGGATGTGTTGTAATCCTTACGCTGTGATCCAGGGCCACATTATGTAGACAACAACATGAGATTATCATCTTGGCGCTCCGTTGAGGGCTGTGGCGGATATACCCGGCAGAGGAGTCTAGGATACTGTGTAAAAAAAAAATTACTCACAAAGGACGAAATTTTAGTTATAAAGTATTGTTGTCATAAAGATAAGTAGTAGTAACAAGGCCTTAAGAAAATGATATCCAAGAGGTTTCTACATGACAGTAGCGGAAGTAAGATTTTATAATGTTAGATATTATTACAAAAAAATATTCCTACTCACCGCCACCTCTGCTTCAATATCCCGATTGACTGCTCCACACAGACTCGGGTTTTCCGGTGCCACTTGTTAAAACTCTCCTTCTTTGTTCCTGCTTCAATCGTCCTGTAGGGAGTGAAGAGGTTGGGCTTCAGGCCGTATCTGGGAACAAAAAACAGACAATGTAAAGTAATGAAGTACAGATAATAGGTGTCGAACTAGAAAAAAATTGTTTCTCATGGCAAAAATGACAAAAAGTACTACTTTGAAAAAATTACAAAAAATAGTTAAGGTACTTACCCACCGTCTCCAAGGAGAACAAACTTGCCCCATGCTTCCTCCTCAATCTCATCTCCGACAGGAGAGCACCTCAGTGCATAAGAGTCGTTTACAGATCCTGGCCACCCGGGATCCACATATATTATCCTCTTGTCGAAGTCTGAGATGATCTGTTAATAACAAATTTGTTTTGTTTTTAATAAATGTGTTAGTTGAAGACTTTATTCCTTATTGATGTATTCTTTATGTCAAATTTCAATATAAAAATGTCAAATTTTGTAACATTAACGTAAATGTCAAATTTCACAACATATAAAGGATATAAAAACTGAAGAAGCAGAACAAACAAAAAAGTATGAAGTAAAAAAAAAACTTACAGTCGTGTTGATAGAATGATACCCTTTTCGACAGACATAAGGGGCCTCATTCTGCTCAGGTGTCTTTATAGGAATGTGGGTGCCATCCACGAAACCGAAGACGTACTTCTTCTTCTGTTCCTGGTCGGAGCCCTTGGGTTTGTGGCGATACACTTTCAGAGCGTTTTCCATCTTCTCTTCCAAAGACTGAGGCCACTTTATGAACTTGTTCCTCTGGTTATAGAAGAACTCAGTGACATCCTTGACAGACCGACACAGCAAAGTACGGGAGACATGTTGAGTGCCCCCTGTGGTGCTATAAAAAGAGCCCGTAGCAAAATACCTGAGGACTAGGCATAGCTGAAAAAATAAAAAATAAAATATAAATACATTTGCTCATATTTTTGTATGGGACTTAGCATGAGAAAAATTTTAGTAACAATTGACAAATATTTCAGTATTAATCTTTCCATTTCTTAATTATTTTTAATGAAAATGAATAATTGGGATTTTTTTTTGTTTTATACCCTTTATAACTTACTCTGTCTAAGTCGGACAGTCCCCCTCCTCTCGTTGTACCTTTGAAGGTGCTGTGTTGGCTGTATTCATCAACCAATCTCTTGACGACTGGTTTAGTGAGCCTGTAGCGGGCCTGAAACTCAGTCTCGTCGTAAATGGCAAAAGGAGACCTCCTTACTTGGATTTTTCTCTGCTTTCGACCTAGAGAATCTCTCTTTGGAGAAAGAGCCATGTTCAATTTTCCCTCGCTGAGACAGGAAGTGACCCAGAGAATGAAAATTACTCTGGTCTCCCCCTCTACTTTCAGTAAAAAATGTCAGAACGATGGTCGTTATGATGAATGGGCACCTAAAATTTAATCTGGGAAAATGGATTGTTGTAACATTAACGTAAGGAAAAAAGCGATAGTTACGCTAAGAGAAAAAGTTTGTGTAACGGGGGTTTTGTCGTTAGGATATAACGAGAAGTTCTGTTTGGAAAATCAGAGCGACTATTTATATTGTGTAATGCACTTTGCTCCCAACGAGAGTCGTAATAAAACGAGACCTGTTTGTGTAACGCCCCCCTGGAGTGCTTTCTATGTAATGTGGTGCTGATGTTAGAGTGCATGGCCTGCCTGTATACATGTCCCCACTATACAAGTAGGTAGCCAGCCAAATAGGTAATGAGCTACAACAGATCTGTACGATCCACACTTAATGTTGAAATGACATATGATTTAGGAGGGCACTCATACCAGTAAAACAGTTAGACCACTAGAAGAAAGACTATTATAAAGACATCGTATCGGGATCCCTGACCCAAATCCATGCATCTAGTGGTCAGCAATGATTGCACTGGTATGACTGCCCTACCAAACCCTATGTAATTTCAACATTGGGTGCTGATCATACAGAGCAGCTGTAGGCCATTACCTACAATAACCCATTCTAATTTTGAGAGTTTCAAATTGTTGTAGCTGTGTTTAGTTGCACCATGTTGATAAAAGCCTTCCTGGGCGTCTCTCTGTAATGTATTTAAAATTTACAAACCTATTCCACTCATCATTACGATTTAATAGGTGTCTGGGGCAGTGAGGCGGAGTTCGATCTTATACAGAAGTTGTTTGAGAAGTACAACCCTAGTAACCGTCCTGTACAAAATGTATCAGATGCTGTCCAAGTCAGGTTCGACCTCGCCATTCATCAGATTATCGATCTAGTGAGTCTGAGTTTTTCCATTGGTCTTTTTGTCCAAAATGCTAAAATTGGGAAAGGCGTGATTCCATAAGGACACAAAGTCGGATTTTAATCATTTTCGGGGGCATAGATAAGGGTGTTTGGAGAGGGGGGTGTACTTGGCATTTTGTGGGAGAATTCTAAATTTTCTATTGTATTTTGGTCTGCGTCCTAAGTTGTACGGCCCCTTAAACATGTTATGCTATGTGATTGGCACTATGGATAAATAAAAAACAGGGAAGCACAGGGTTGCATTCAAGTATCATAACCACCAAAGGACATTAATGTTGCCCTTAAAGAGTTAACATGTTATCTCTGTTTGAAGGATGAGACGAAGGAGATGCTAAAAACGAAACTCTGGATCAGATTGGTGAGTTTTTCCTCCCTTTATTTACACATAAGAATCATAACAACTGACTTCGCTCTTTTTTTCCCAATTTTACAACTGTTGCCCAGCCTGTTTCAAAACGGTAGTCAGTGCATGAGGGAAGAATTCAAGTCCCTGGACAGACGAGAGACAGCTGTAACATTCAAAGACAGAAGGAGAAGAAATCTAAATTCAAATTATACTTGTGTAATATATGAATTATTGCAATGATCTGATTTCTAGCCTAGAAATAGGGGGGAGGTTATTCAGTCAAATCGATGATATGAATGTAGGGACACCTCCAAAAGTTGCTACCCATCATGAGAAACAAGAATCTGGGGTTCGCTTTTGATTTTGGGCACTCTAACCCCCCTGACCACCCCCTCCAAAAATAAAAAGTTGGAAAATATCAAATTAATTCATTTCTATTGCTATATTCCTAACATTAGGCCTTTAATCACTCTAGGATAATAAAAAATGTAATACATATCAACAATAAAAAATCAAGAAGTCAAAATAACATGATATATTTAGATTTTTTGAAAAGATCAAAATGGCCATCAGAAATGGGCATTTTAAGCACATTTCCATCCCTAAATTAAAAACCAACACTTGCATTATGTCATCATAGATAAAGTAAAGCATAGACTGATGAGAAAAGCATGAAGATTCAGATTGCACTGCATTGGTCTCCTATTGGAGCCATTGTATTGCATTCGTAGCCCTATAAAATAGCGATAAATGGTAATATATCTGACTAGGGTATTGGTCTACACATGAAATAGGATCATAGGAAATCAATTTTCTAGTAACTGAAACACCTTAGATTGCTGACAGGAAGTAGATTTGAAGTCAATAGGCAGGCATACATAGTCCTTGAGTGTTCTGATATGGCTGAGAAAGGTTCAAGATATTGATATTCATTGCAGTGTAGAGGATGACAAGAGATAATAAGCACTGTGATTTTTTACTAATCCTTATGGAAAATATCTTGATGACTTACTGAGAAAGGGAGGGCAGCAATATGGCTGAATAACATCAAACCCCACAGGGGGTCTGAAATGTAGTAGGCTGGACCATAATGTCTTCAAGCAATCTCAATATTTTGTGTGACTGTAGTATAGCAGATCTAGCCGAGCCCAAGTCATTTTATAGAGCTGCTCATTCCACCAACAAGGCCCCTCAAATTTGGATTTTAGTGCATTTTCCTATGTTGAGAAATCCTTCACCTTGTGATATGTTCAAGACCGCTTAAATTTCCAGGGGTTGGACCAACACCCGACACCCTCTGCTAATAACTAATTATCAAGCACCAGAAGAAACATGAACATTTGTGATAGGCCTGCATTTCATAATCACTTTTTCATTATAAAGATATTAGGGGGCATGTTTTATGGACATTACTGTCCTTCATTTCCCTGTGTCACCATGACCTAGGGATTTGACTTTGCCTAAAAGTTACCCAACATCATCAAAACAGATTGATCAACAAAGGGCAATCAAAGATAGAATGAGAAGGATTTGAAGCCTGATTTCTGCTATATAGCAAATGAAATGAATAAGACACCTAGCTATTGTGATATAGAAATAGGTGAAATGCACAGTGCTTAGTATCCTTTGTTATTCTCTACACTGTGATGTAATATCAATATCCTGACTCACACGGTCATATTGGATCATTCAGGGACTATCTAGGCCTATGCCTAACTATTGTCTCCATTATTATGTACTTCATGGTAGTGATTTAAGGTGTGTCAGTTGCTAGAAAACCAATTTCCTATGATTTTGAACTGACTGAAAACTAATATCGAAGTTATACAGTCATATTACCATTTATCGCTATTTTATGGGGCTACAAATGCAATATAATGGCCACAATGGGAGACCAAATCACCTCAATCTGAACCTGCATGCTTTCCTCATGATCCTAGGCCTTACTTTATCTATGACAACTTAATGCAAGTGTTGGTTTTTAATTTAGGTAAGAAAATGTACATAAAATACCCATTTGTGGCTCCTGGCAGCCATATTGGATTTTTCTTAAAATTCAAAATCATGTCATTTTGACTTCTTGAATTTTTATTGTTGATATGAAGTACATTTCTGAATACCCTAGAGTGATTAGAGGCTTAATATTAGCAATATGGTTATAAAAATGAATTAATTTCATATTTTCCAACTTATTATCTTCTGAGGGGGTGGTCAGGGGGGTTAGAGTGCCCAAAATCGAAAACGAATCCCAGATCCTTGTTTCTCATGATGAGTATCAACTTTTGGAGGTGTCCCCAGAACATTGTTGGTCTAACCTCCCCCCTACCAGAAAGAGGGAACGAGAAAGAGAAAAAGAAGTATACAAGACAGTTAACCTTTGCATCAATCAACGTACAACATTTGGACAAAGATAGGGGAAAGGCATGCAGTATATACATGTATCCAGTTTTAAAGTGTTTTTAGATATTTGCATCTGTCGACATCACGATCCAAATTTTGAATAGTGAAGGATTGAAAGAGAAAGAAGCATCTTATTGAGATGAAAGTAGGGCCTAACTCTTTAACACCACTGCATTAGTATATCACGCCGACCTTTTAAGAGTTAATAAATCCTTGTGGTCTATATGATAAACGAATGCTGGACGAGCATCCCGCAGACCAAATGACATCATTAATCAAAGCCAGCCATAGATTTGTGGCCATTACAGATCTGATTCTTCCCTCTGCTTTAATACATCTACAGGATTGGCAGGATGACCACCTGCGCTGGGACCCGGAGAGGTATGGACAGGTGCAGCAGGTGCACGTGGTACCTGCCCACATATGGAAACCCGACATCACCTTATACCAGGAGTAAGTGCCTATTATGTCATTAATTCGATATTTTGACACTTTATGGGCCAAATAATCATTTTGTTCCGCTTTTGAGTAACTCGCTAGTATTGTATTTGTGCATCATGTCGAGTCTTGCTCAAGTCTTTAGATTTTGATTTAAGAGAATTAAAATAAAAATTGAAACGAATTGAAGTTTAAAACAGAAAATTTACGAACACCTCTTATGCCCTGGGCGGGTGGGGGTACACACACATTGTACTGGAGGAGAGGGGTCAAAACTTGGGGACTGTAGTCAGTCCTTTTTGCACGGTGCATGAAAGCAGCGCCATATTACAGGTTTTCATCTTGGCTACACAGAGGCATTAAAGGATTATAGTACTTTTGTCAAATCAACAGGGCTTAGTGTCCATCCATAAATGATGTCACACAAAATTTGATCCCCCCCTCCCCCTCGTCACGTTTTGTGCCAAATTTGCAATGCTGAATGTATATGGAAAATTAATTCCGTCATGCAGAGCCGGACCGCCCTCCCCCTTCCAGCGTGACGTCATTTGTGGATGGCCCCTTAATGGTCTAGCTGCCACTAGGGGTACTGTTCAGGTATAAATGTTACGCATGTCATGGCCTCACTCCTAGTTCATTCAATAAAACAGAAATTGATTAAAAACAAAAATGTCGCAACACTTTAGAAAAGAAATCCAGAGTAGTCGATGGGCCTGCATGTTCACTATAAAAAAAACACATAATTATAGACTCTTTGATAAAGGTATCTTCATTTAGTACTATATTAATTCCATGTAGAATTAGCCTGGAGGAAGGCTCTGGCGAGTTATTCTCTAGTATTCATGCATGACCACGTGGGATAACAACCCAAATTCATAGAGTATTGTTGGCACCCTGTGCCTCTTGAATAGTCTAGGTAGAGAGTTTCGTGGTCAGTGGTGTAGCGCTTCAATCCCATGTTTATCTACTCTTGATGTGCTAAGTGATGACTGTTGACATCTGTTCATTAATTCATGACAATCAATATGACGTTCAATAGCCATGACTGTAACAAACGCTGCACATATATGTGGTGTCACGTCTCGTGAGAGCGTGACCTTTAATAACGGGAGCTATTGATACTGTAGGGGTTCGTTCCCCCATCGGGTGTGCAGAGTCTTCAGAGGGACTGTTCACTTGATTGTGTCACTCCCCCTATGTATACCATACCGATCCAGGGTAGTTGGAAGGTAGAGAATGTCAGGCCAGGGGAAGTAGCTCAGGGGTAGAGCTTCCGCTTCGAAGTTGGAGGGTGTCGGGTTCGAGTCCCGGTTTCTCCATGACATTTTCCGCTGACCACTACAATACAGTCTCCAATCAGATGCTTGATCCTGACTGCATCATTTTGTACCTTCTCCAGATCCATTCCCCATTTAAGACCCGCATCCTATGGTCCTCTTATAGCATAACAAATGCAAAGCTCTCAAAGAACTAAGAAACAAAGTTATAGCTTCAAATTGGATGAGAATGATTACCAAGGGAGTCGATGGATCTAGCTTGTGCCAGAGACTGGTGTGTGCAGCAAATACTCTCGGAAATCGCAAGAGGAATGGATGTTGTGGCATGACTGTTCCTTTAGGAGGTGCAATTTTACCATCTTCAATATCCAGTGTGTGCATACCCTCTAAGTTTGTGATAGACTTACTTGGATTGGGAAATCCATTACATTCAATCCCAAAATGGGTGAGTCATCTGGTAAGTCATACTTGATATAGGTATTACTGTGTGCCAATAGATCAGTATCCAAACTATAAATGGAGCATATAACTTTGAATTGCGACAATATTTGCATAAATAATATTTTGTAGGGTTAAGCATTAAGCATTTTCTTTGTTTTCTTTTGCGTGTGCTGATTCATACTTCACGATCAGCATATCACTGTTTATCCAACCTCTGTATTGAATATTGTATGTTATATGTCACATGTCTGTCTTTTGAACTTTATGACCTAATAGGCCATTAAGTGATTGTCTTTTCCATGCACCTAGAGGGACATATGTCTATAATGACGTCGCTCTGAACCAAGGCCCTATATAATTTAGCGCGTTGGCTCATTACATGTTTTGCACTTTTTTCGTTGATTGGCTCAATGACTAAATTTTTGATAACATATTGAACCTCATCAATTATTGATTGAACTGTGTTGATTACATCTTGTATGTTTGCTGCCCTAGTATAAGACATGACATATCGTAGCTATTATGAATTAGGTAGAGAGAAGAGACTAAAGGTTGTAACCCTTAATGCTCAGAGTTTGAAGGACAAAATTAATAAATTTCGTTTGTTAAACTTTGAGTATGATTACATCTCGATCTCGGAAACATGGTTAGATAGTAACATATGGGACTATGAGGTATCAATACTGGGATACCACCTATTCCGGCAAGACCAAACAAATGCAAGAAAGCGCAGGGGGGGGGGGTAGGATGTTATGTGAAAACATGCTATGCCAATTACACCCGAATGGTGAATGAGTAAAGTGTAGTAAATAGGGATATAGAGTGTCTGTGTCTGGTTACTGAATTTCCAAACCAGAAGTATAGGCTTATCCTGAGTGTAAATAGCCCCCCCCCCTGTGGTAACTGGCCAAGGTGCTTTGAAACCCTAAACAACATCCTCAAGTCAGATCTTGCTAAAAATAAGGAGGTCTGGGTCCTAGGCGATATAAATGTAGATGCTTCCCATAGAAACAGTCCAAAATATAAACATATGTTGCGTTTTCTAAGGAACCAGAAGCTGAAATATCTACAAACTAGACAAACCTATTTTCACCCGTATGGTAAATCTACACTAGATCATATATATACCAATTGTGTGCATGTCACCTCTAATGGTATTATAAATGATCTCAATGGGGATCATGCTCCTGTTTATGCAGTTAAAAAACAGGCCACACTTAAGCATGACACTGATCTGGAGATTACAGGTAGACTAAATAAGGACTATTCTAGTCTTGGAATGCGTGAATTCTGTCAAGACCTTATGGATATAGATCTAGATGACATGTCATGTATGGAGTTGTATGACCTACTCCATGATACATGTACCCAGTATCTTGACGAAAATCATCCCAATCAGAAGAGGCATGTTAGGTTATCAAATAAGCCTGGCTTTACCCCCAGAGTGAGATATTTGACGGACAAGAAAAACAGAGCCCTTAAATGTGCACGTAAATGCCGAATCGGGTATCCCAATATTGACTTTACTGTGGTTAGAGGGTTAGAGAAAGAAATCTTGCTTGAGCTTACACGCAATGTTAGAAAGAAGGTATTGGATGACCTAGAAAAGTTTAAACATGATCCCAAAAGATTCTGGACTGAGGTAAATGCACTATGGAAAGGGGCCCCAAAGAAAACCAAGGTACGGCTAAAAAGTGAAAATGGCACATATGTTCATGAAAATGATATAGCCGATTATATCAATGAATACTATGTAAACATTGGTGCTTCTTTAGGAGGGGCCTTCCAGAATGTGCATGATGCAATGGATCCCGGGGGCTTTTTAATACAGGAAGTTGCTGTATGTAGGCTGTACCCTATTGACCTGCCTACCTCTGTAAAGTTAATAAAAACAATAAAGGTACACAAGGCCTCTGGGATTGAGGACATAAAACTGGTAGTTATTAGAGATTCATTGAATGCCAGACCCAAACTACTTAGGGATATAGTCAATAGTTCAATTGAGAATTGCGATTTCCCTGGAGTGTTAAAAAAGGCCTGTGTGATCCCATTGCCTAAAACTGGAGATCTTTCAAAGGTGACCAATTGGCGACCAGTGAGCCAACTAAATTGCATATCCAAGCTTATAGAAAGGGCAGTACATTCCCAACTGATGAAACATCTGGAGGAGTGTTACCTATTAAGTGATAGGCAATTTGGCTTTAGGTCGGGGCGGTCAACCACTGATGCGGTAAATGCCTGACTCAATGCCTCTACAATGTCAGAAATAGAACTGAAATTGCATCAGTTGTATTCCTTGATCTATATAAGGCATTTGATACGGTAGACCACACCCTGTTATTGCTAATTCTAGGAAAATTAGGATGTACAAACTCAACACGTAGGTGGGTAGAAAGCTACTTGAGTGGACAAACTCAAACCACCTTGGCAAATGGCCAACTCTCTAGAGTGAAGGTAATAGGGTGCGATGTTCCGCAGAGCTCAGTGCTCGGCCCCCTCCTTTTCTTGGCATACATTAAAAGTATAACCAGGGTTATACATAACTCAGAATACTACATGTATGCCAATGATTTGGCAATTGTCACTTATGGTATTGATCAACATGACATTAGCACAAGACAACAAGACGATCTAGATAGGATCACTCGCTGGTGTAACACCTTTAAACTAACAGTGAATGCCGAAAAAACTAAAGTGTTATGGGTGTACTCAGATCGAGCTATCCCAGATCTGACTAGGTGTAACATTACCCTGTGTAATAATGTATTGGAGAAGGTTGAGTCCTTTAATTACTTAGGAGTCATTATTGACAAGTACCTCAGCTTCACTGGCCACTGTGAAAAGGTAATGACATCAGCACGTGGCAGGTTGAAACATCCCAGAAACCTACGTAAATTTATGGACAAGGCACTGTCACTGAGGCTTTACAAACAAATGGTGTTACCAATACTAGATTATGGTGACATCGTTGTTGATGGATCCCTGGTAGGTGGCATTAAGAGCCTACAGACTATCCAAAATCACTGCCTGAGGACATGTACTCCATGAGGTGTGTGGTTGTAAAAAACTTCTGCTGAGGAGAAAAGAGCATTTGCTATGTCTCATATATCGGCTTTCTTGTGATGCTAGGGATGTAACCCAGCCACCAAGGCTTCTACGTGGAAATAAAAAGGTCCGTCTTCTGGTTGACATGCCATGGAGTGCACTGTTTAGAAATAGTCCACTGTACCGAGGCAATCAACTGTGGATGACCCTGTGTGCTACTCAGCAGCAGTCACTTGATATAAGTAAATTCAGAATTGCAATTAAGTAATGTGTAATGTTATGATAACTGAAATGAAATTGCTGTTGTAGCTATTAAATGTAATAAGACGTGACTACTTTTATATAACTGTTGGCAACATTGAGTGTCATGGCTGGCTATACATCAGTCAATAGAAATACTATGCATTACAAAATGAAACCAAGGATGGTGATTTCATCTGCAAGGAAAGATCATTAAATTAAAAGTGTAATTTAAGATGAATGTATTAAGAACTGATTCACAAACGTATACTCATGTAATGTAATGGGCTAATAACAACTTGATGGGTGTTGTCAGCTATAATCCCAGTGATTGTAAATAATATGCATTACAAAATGGATGGTGATTCTATCTTCATGGAAAGATCACTAAATCAAAAGTGTAATTTAAAATGATTTTACCAATAACTGATTCATAAATGTATATGTATGTACTGTAATGGGCTATTAACAACTAGATGGATGTTGTCAGCTATGATCCTAGAGATTGTAAATTAGCATGGGTAATGGTTTGATGGTTACCTGTCCTTATTGACCTATTGGTTTGTGATAAGCTTAATGTCTCTACTCATATTTATTATATTGATTATGATGGTGTATTGTGAATATTATTTTTGACCTTAATGAAAATAGCACAATTGTATGTGTGTACTTTCGGTCAATAAAATTCTTCAACAACAACATCCACAGTCTTGTCAACAAGAATAAATACATAGTGTTCTGAGTCTGCTCATCTTCAAACAACAATTATTGAATATGATGACTATGGATTACTAAACATTCAAACGATCGTCAGGGTGCAATTTGAACTTTATTATTTTCTTTTCAAATAAAACAATATGAATATCAATTCAATCCCCAGTGAAGTGCTATGATACGGAGGCCATACGGATGGGCCAAATATAAAGATACTCCTCGTAACTAAACTTATGTAAAGCTAATATCTAAGGCAATGCAAATGGAAAATTGACAGCAGAAAAAAATCTACTCTTCACCAAGCAAATCATCTTGCTATATGCTTATCCGTCGTAACAGGCTGTCCCTTCATTTCTACGGTGTATTGCTTTGTTACTTGTACTTAACCAGCAAAGTTCAATCTCATGCGTCATCAGTGTATATAACTGCTTTCAGGTTTTTCATCAACAATAGCTTATTGTGTCATCTATAATTTATATGCCATTGTGTGACTGGATTGGGCAAAAGAAGCTTTTCTCTCTGTTTTACGTCGACAATGGCTATTTTTGTGGGCACAAAATGAAAATATGGTCAAAACTCGAAATCATTGAAGGAACCGGCTAGGATGATATACCAGACTATCCTTAGTTTCTTAGTTCTTTGAGAGCTTTGCATTTGTTATATTATAAGAGGACCATAGGATGCGGGTCTTAAATGTGGAATATATCTGGAGAAGGTGCAAAATGATGCAGTCAGGATCAACAAAACCACCACCATTGTCTTTACAGTGTATCAGCGATGAGCGCTTACAACTACAAGCAGAGTTTTCCAGCTACTGTAACATGGCCTTTCCAATCAAGGAGATCGATATGCATTCACCCAGGTCTACAGCAGATTTTAGTGTAAGTCCTTATTTGTGTCCATTTGTTCATGCAATCATAGCTATATGGGCATTCATTTTGGTAGGTTCAAGCTCTTATTGGCTACAATAGGCTCTGGGTCTGAGTCCAACATTGACTATATTTTTAAATGGGTCAGATAGTGCTATATCTATAAGGTGTTGGGCAACATTTGACACGCTTTGAGGGGAGTTCAGCTATTCTGAGATCTGCGATAAAATCCTGGAGGTTAATTCAAAAGATCCTGCCTTCAATACCCCTTTGATGGTAGCATAGGCATATCTTATAAGAGCTAGTCAGTCTACCCTAAGTATTTCCATGGTGGTGGACAATTCAGGTACAGCAAGTCCTGTGGATCATTCATTATTCCGAAAGAAATGCATAGTGGTTTCCCCTAAGTACATGAGCACCTATAGGGAACACTCCTCCTGTCAAGAGTGAATGCGCCTGCTGTATACATAATAGGGGAGGGAGGACATTTGCTGAGGCTCTTGAGGGCTCTTAAGGCTACTCATGCGTTAAGTGCACTGTAACATCATGCTTCCCTTCTGTCTCTTAGTACTTTATAAGTAGCTCATAATATAGGGAATGGGAATGCTTGTGTAATCCCTGTTGTGAAAAAGAGTGTATCCACAGCTATTCATTTATTCTCTTTTCACTGTGCACAGTGTGTTCTGCTTGTGATAGTGTACACATGGCTGAGGCAACAACCAGAAAATATATAAGGTTGGCTGTGTTAAAGCAAGGCAGTCACACCTTAAATACCACCACTAACATCGATAAGGCAGAAAAATGTCTACCATTGGTATACTGATGGTAGCGTCTTTTGAATTAGCCTCCTGTGTTCCATGTGATCCCCTCGTTTTTCTCACTGAGCATAATGCTATAATTATGTGGAGCAAAGTCAACATTTTCTACTTCCAAGTCTATCAAATTATCTAGAGATATTTGCCAAAACACTTATAATATCAATAGAAATTTCCTGTCACTAATTTTGTCTGAACTACACCTGTATTGTTCCCTGTGTACAGGAATATGTATGCAACGGTGAGTGGTTACTAACTGGTCTCCCAGTGACCCGTAACGTGGAGGGCTACGGCAACCCCAACAACAGCTACGTAGACCTCACGTACCTGCTCATCATACGGCGTATGCCGCTCTTCTATTTGTTTAACCTGATCTTTCCGTGCCTGGTGATCACGTCTACTGCTATCTTGGTGTTCTGTCTGCCTCCTGAGTCAGGGGAGAAGGTGAATCTGGGGGTGACTGTTTTACTCTCTCTGACCGTGTTCCTGCTCCTGGTGGCACAGAGTGTGCCCTCACAGTCTGTTACTGTGCCACTGGCAGGTAGGTGGCCGATAGGGTATGCACACTTTAATGGTGATTATTATTTCCAGAGAGAGAGAGAGAGAGAGAGAGAGAGAGAGAGAGAAGGAGAGAGAGAGAGAGAGAGAGAGAGAGAGAGAGAGAGAGAGAGAGACAGAGAGACAGAGAGAGAAAGAAAGAGACAGAGAGAGAATATGTAAAAAGGACTTTCGTATGGGTGCCAGATACTGTATGACGCTTAAAAGTGAGAGTCCCACTGTAGTCCAGTAAAAAAGTTTTAACGTTGAAGCAGGATCATGCTACAATTGCTATAGTTAAGCCTATACCGACGACCCTAAATGATTGATGCACACCTGAAGCCTGGATAAGTTGATTGATTTAATTCAATGCTGGTGATTTGTATACTGTCTGGCACTGCATTGGTGCAACGTGGTGGCAAATGAGCAGTACCTTGCTTCATTTAAGGAGATATGATATGTGCACATCGGTTATTCATGCACCATGATAATGAAGTCTTATTGTGCATTGACACACTGTTTTGCCAGATATAGGCCTACGGAGTTAAAATCTGCTTCAATGATTGTGCAAGTCCATTCTTCATTCTCGCCCTCAGCCACTTCCCTCTCTATCCCCCACAGGTGAATATTTCGGTGCTACCATTGTCCTCCTTGCCCTGTCAACGGGATTCACCGTGGTTAGTTTAAACCTTCACCACCGGGGGGCATTCGGGGTGCCGGTTCCGGTGCTCATGCGCACTGTATTCCTAGACTGGTTGGCTGTGGGCGTCTTCATGAGGGGCCACGTGATTAGATATCGCCGACAGAGAGCGAAGTTAGAGGTAGGTCTTTTCATTTAAAGCTGCAACAAGATCTCAAATATATAATTATATGGATCTTCCACTTTCTACATGTCTACCATCACAGTACTTGTTACAGTGTTCTATTGAAATCTCGATCTATTCCATAAGTTCTAACCATGCTAAATTTAAGCATACATCTGTGTGAAAATAAAATACTTGTAGCATTTTATCCAGTCTTGATTGCACCAGCACGGCAGTGCCATCTGAAGCCATACAGCAAAGTTGTATCACCTATTTGTGGTTACTTTGATTTGGATGTGTGGCAGGGGAGCAGGCCAGTCAGTGCTGCCACCTGGAGGCTGAGACCATTACCAATTAACCAAGTGGTTTCCCTTCCCACCAAAGGGCCAAACTGATGTCCTGTATTGTACATATAATGGGCCAGCTATTACCAGAATAAATTGCACCCTATTATATAGGGAGGGGTATACAATTCTGTGAAATACATATCAGAAAAGGCTATACCAGTTTTATACCTGCTTTAACCGAACCTACTGTATTGCCCATCATGACATAAGCGTCTAGATGTACCCTGTATGTGATTTGTAGCAATCCTATCCCTGTCTTAGCACAGAATCAGCGTGTCCTAGAAGCAGATTATTGGTTATATAGAACAGTACTAAAACTTCGAAGTTTAAACCCCAACATTATAGGATTAGCCCAACACATTCAATACTATGGGGTAAGATCTCAATCGCCAGATTTTCAATCCCAGAACCAATGTTTTTGTTAGAAGAGGCCACTTTCTCCGAAATCAGCAGCTGAATTGAACCTAATGCAAAGGACAGTTTCCTTATACTACTCACCTCTTCGATATGCTTAGCCAATAATGCAATTAGAATATTATATTAGCAATCATAAACCAGGAACGAATAATTAGGAGTAGGTTGACGAAGGACTGTGTTCCCACAACACTACACTCTAGATAAACTACTAGTTTGATTCATTCTCATTAATAACTTATCAACAAAGTCAACCTGAAATTAAACCTTTGTATGTAGTTATTTCTTTCTTTCTCTATTTTCAAGCTCTCAAAGAAGGGTCCTCTTACCAAGGATGGTTCCTCAGCCTATCAGTATCAGAACAAATGTGCGGTGGCAGAAGTGAACCACATACAGTCCCCAGCCTCCAATACGACACCAGGTGACAAAATAACAGCTTCTTCTCAGGAACTAACACCACCAGAACACCCACTGTCACGCCACCTGGAGGAGATAGTGAGCATCCTACGTCAGGGCCAGAGGAGAGCGGTGGACAGGGAGGTGGATAAAGGTCTGAGCGCTGAGTGGGGGCTGGTGGCCAGTGTGGCTGATCGTGTGCTGTTTGTTCTGTTTGTGCTGCTAACTGCTGTGGTTAGTTTGACTATTTTACTCCAGAGGCCCTCCTATGAAGAGCACCGTGCCACCTGTAAGAGACCTGCATGATAAGATACAGTGTACTAAATTGGACCTCCTATGCAGAGCGCCCTACCACTTATATTATGAAATCATCATCGCAATACAGTGTCTCATGTATATGGCGTGGCCAATACATGTTTGTGAAACTCGACTCTAAGGTGCAGTTGTAAATACCCCTGCCACTTCGAGTCATTGGTTTTATAGGTTCTCTTAGGGTGTTACAAGTTATAGTGTGTCCTGCAGGCCCATTCTGCGTGATTTCAGACATACTCTCACTTATCTGGTTCCAAATGATTACTATACATACCCTAGTATTCAGGTAGTGATTTGAAGCTGTTGACCATGCGCAAGTGATTGGCTTATCATATCTTCATTTATCATTATTTTTCGGGTCTTATGGCTGTGGAAATGCACAGGGAACTATCACTTTTGGCATAGTGAGAGTGGAAACATAGGGGAATCAGTGATGCAGGATTATTCTACACAGATTTGCGCATCTTGCCTTAGTTGAACACTTTTTTATGACCAATAGTCACAATTCTGTGTTAATTTTTAGGTAAGTAATCATTATAAAGTCCAATAAAAAAAAATAATAATTCAGAAAGTGTTCACTTGTTTCCTTGAACTACACATAATAAGTAGAAGAATGCACCTATATCCATCAATATTGCTCTGTACAACTCTTGCATACAGGAGGGAAAAATAGGCCTCTAATAGCCTCTCTTCTCTATACTTTGGCAAACCAGCATTAATAAGCAATTTTAGATTAGTAGGAACATAAGGCAAATGATACTAACAGAAGTACTATATATGATAGTATTTACACAAACACTTTTCTGGCATTCAATAAACCTTACAAGCTCTAAATGAAGGAGTTCTTTTTTTATCTTGCCCTGTGGCTACAGGTAGTGTGATCCCCTTGTGCTCCATGGTCTACTGGGCCAACTTTGCACCCAGACAGGTGCCACTTGCCACATAGTTTATATATAGAGCTGTGGGGACAAAATATCAGTCACTTTTTGAGCTTTGAACAACTCTCAATCATTCCCTATTGAAGATAATTATCATCATTCTGTTTCTTACAATGCATTAGTACATGTCTTTTCCATCAGATCCATTATTTAGATATTATGTCAGGCTATTGGTTAACAATTTTCGATGTAACAGGCTAGTCCTCTATAGTTATACTCCACCTGGCTCTGCACCCTATTGTTCCTACTGTAGGTTTATTTCCATATTCTACAGTTTGGGGGCCAACAGAAGGTTTTATGAATTAGGTCAGGTCTGGGAGGAGGTTTTGTGAAATAAGTCAAGCATAGCAGGAAGTTTTATGAATAAGGTCATTTTTGAACAGCAGATGTAAATCTTGGGAAAATTCTGTCCCATATGGGATTCATACCCACATACCAGACAGTGCTGGAGGTTAATTCAAAAGATCCTGGGATCGCAACCTCAGCGATCTTAGGAATTATTCTGCCTTATCCTATTAAGCGATCTTAAGATTAGACTGCATTCACTTTTCCTAGCAAGCACTAAGATCGCATTGATCTTAGCCTCAGCCCTCCTACACTATTCCAAGAAGTACTGACTGGGCACCAGGGTAAGAGTCCCAAAATAAAGGAATAGCTGTGGAGTCACTCTTCTTCACAACAGTGTTTATATTATCGTTCTCCGTCCCCATATGGGCTAACAAAAGAGCACAGGGTGCAGTTGACCCAGTATTCAAGAGTTGTTTCCATGAATGTATGATTTATGCTTGCCTATTAGAAGCATTGTGCCCCCCAGGACAAAGAAAGAGAAGGGAAGAATTACCTTACAGTGCACTTAACACATGAGTAGCCCAAAGAGCCCTCAAGGACACTCAGCAAATGTCCTCCCTCCCCTCTATATGTATGCAGCAGGCTATTCACTCTTTCGATTAGGAGTGTTCCCTGTTAGTGCTCTTGTACTCAGGTTAAACCACTTTGCAATTCTTTCACTAAGATCGCAGTGATCTTAGTGCTGGAAAAGGAATAGTGAAGTGATCTCAGGACTTGCTATTCCTGACAGGCCTGCAACCACTGCATTAGATAGGGTAGACTGGCCAGGTTTTATGATATGTGCCTACAGGGGTAGAAGTCCCAGGATCTTTTGAATTAACCTCCTGGGATCCTGAGTCTCATGTGTTGACCATTACACCATTAGTCCTCAGCTGATACTGTGGGTGTTAGAACATCTACTGAAGGGCAATATGCTACTTTTATGACTGAGTAATAAATTATAGATAAACAGGGTGATTTCACTTTGAAAGTTTGACTGGTCAATCTGGTGTGGTGGTTAAGGCCTGGGACTAGAAATCTAGACCACACAGGTTCAAACCCCTGGTGTGACTTAATGAATATCCTCTGATTGCCAAAATGATTGCCAAGGGGGGCTTGGGGGGGCCTTTTACAAAGACTCCTTTTACCCTGTATGTGTAAGTTAAGAACACTTTCCCCATGCACTCTTGAACCCACATTCTGTGATACAAAGTCAGACATGCTAACCATTATACTATTGAGACCACTGGTGATTGTAGGCTGGAACACTGTATAATTATTTATCATAGCTTTGTATTACAGCCAGTGTAGAAGAGTCAAATCCTCTTCTAGGCCTCTACAGTTTATGTGAAAATATGCTTATATTTATGGTTTTATTGTTACATAAACTTCAGTGGATGGAGTATAAGTCAGAAAACCTCCTTAGAGCTGGAGGTTTTGCCATAAAATCTCCTCTGCTTTGCCTCAGAGGTTTTATGGCAAACCCTCCAGCACTAAGGAGGTTTTCCATTACTAATCCTCCCACTACATGAAAGGGACCTGGATGACACTGTACTATTCATTATAACGCCCTGATATACAGATCACCCCACCACATTGTAAGAGACCTCAGTGGCATTATATTACTACATTGTTCCTCACCCTACCAACTGTATAAGACTTGCATGGCACTATAGCCTACTATTACAAAATCCGTATTCTAGTTTGGTATGGTTCCATGCTCACCATAGGCGTATTGTATAAACTGCATGCTGAGTTTGTGAACATTCTATAGGTCGTAATAAGTCTCTGGGTTATCAACATGGGGTGGTGGGTTTTCGCAACCTTTTTATGTCCCCTCGACACTCTCAGCCACAATTGTAAATGGGCTATAAATACCGCTGTAGTACATACTGCAGGATCCACTTCGGGTCAAAGGTTTTATACCTACAGCAGCTACCACTGAATTCCAGAATAAGAATTACTCTACTGTAAAACCCTTGTGACGGGCTGACAGTGTATATGATAGGCCATATCAAAGAAAATCAAAGTCTGTTTGAAATCAAATTGGTTGTTTGCACTCATCATTGTAATCGATATTTCAGATCATTCCTTTTACTTTTGTTGAATTATCTTAAAAACTGGACCATCCGTGTCCCTCCATCCATTTTTCTCCCTTAGGAAGGAATGGTGAATAAAAACAAGGGTGAAACCGAAAGTTGGACAGAGGATGCGGCCTTTATTGAAGTACACTCCATAATTTATATGTAATGTACACTTGCGATCTTAACCTTTCTATTAAGTACAAAGTTTTCCAACGTTTCAAACCAGCAAAACCTGATCTTATTGAATCGGGGCTGAACTACTACAAAGTTCTTAGTGAATAATCCCGGATACAATGGAATAAGCTGGACAGTGACTATCCAAGCTTAGGTTATAGCCGCGCATACTGTACAATGTGGAAGGATGAAGTGACGTATATATGGCAAGCCAAATGGGTAAACTTTACTTAAACCAGGTTTCAGAGCTCTATACCCGGGTTTAGTGCACTTATGTGCTCGGCTGTAGTCTTCCTAGATCTGAGAAAGGCTTTTGATACGGTCGACCACTCCCTCCTCCTAGGAAGACTTAGGAATTTGCATTTATCTGTACAGTGTGTATCCTGGTTTAATTCTTATCTTAAGGACAGAAAGCAATATGCTACTGCCAATGGGCATGTATCTGTTGAAGAGGCTGTAACGTGTGGCGTCCCGCAAGGGTCCGTGTTAGGTCCGTTATTATTTATAATATATATTGATAGTATAGTATCGGTTATAAAATCCTGCAAATTCTGTTTGTACGCCGATGATCTCGCTATCTATGTCAATGATACCGACCCCAATCATGTACTAAGGAAATTACAGTCTGATCTGGATAGTATCAGTAAATGGTGTAAATTGTTCAAGCTTACTATCAATAATGAAAAAACAAAGTTGTTATGGTGTGCAAGTGATTTACTTAATGCCAGACACAATTTGAGTATAATGAGTGCTGAACTGGATGGTAAGCGCCTTGAAGTGGTTGATGAATTCAATTACCTTGGTGTTATCATTGATCATGGTCTTAATTTTCAGAGAAACAACGAAAAAATAATATCTAGTTTCCGCCACAAGATGTACCAATTAAGACAGTTAAGGAAATTTGTCGATAATAAGCTGTGTCTGACTTTATACAAACAAATGGTTCTACCTGTGCTGGAACATGCAAGTTTTCTACATGAAAGTGGTCCAAAATCCAGTGTTGGCCGCTTACAACTTATGCAGAATCATTGCCTACGGTTATGTCTTCGAATCTTTATTACTCGGGATATATCTATATATGATCTCCATGTTAGAACTTACATGAAAATGCTAAAGGTTAGACGTGATAAGAACTTATTATCTATGATGTATGATGTTTCTTGTGATCCAAACTGTGTCAAACTCCCTGCCAGGAACTTGCGCGGCAATGTTAAAAAACAGTTAAAAGTATCCAGATCTAGGTGTTTGACGTATGATAAGTCACCACTGTACAGGGGATGTGTCCTTTGGGACAAATTGGATGCAAATACTCAGCAGATAGGCAGTAAGAAACAATTCATGAACAAAATCTGAATGTATTTGGTGTATAACCGTCACTTGATAGACTACACAATTATTTTTGAAAGATGTAATATACATGCTGCCTGCGGATAATCGACCTGTGCAAATCATGGTGATACATACAGCCCCTAAGAGGCTTTAGTTATGTCTTTAGTAATATCGTAATGATCTACACCCAAAATGATGCCTGCCTGATGTAACTTTGTACAACCTGATAGAGCGCTACACTATTTCTTTCCTGTTGCCGTGTTTTGGCCGATCTGAAAAACGTACATGTATGATTTCTGCCAATAAACTTGTTAAAACTCAAAAACTCAAACTCTATGCCAGGATTAACAGACTTAACCCAGGTTTCATACCCTTATCCTGGGTTTACAGTACATAAACCTACACTGTTAAAAATCTTTCGTAGAAAGAAAATGAAGAATCATTGGCAACAACGGGTGCCAATCTTTCATCGTTTTTTTTACGGTCACCGTTTTTTAAAAGTCACCGTAATTTTGACAGACTTTCACCGTTATTTCTAAACAATGACTCACTGTATTTTTGACAGACTTTCAACGTTATTTCTAAACCATGACTAAAGGTAATTAATTACACATTGTTTTTGGCTTAAAAGTCATCCAAAATTGGCTTTTCATATGAATATTCAGCATATGATATGCCATTCTAAGGATTTCACTATAAATCCACAATGGACTTTATTATCTTCATATATGTTTTGGCTCCACATTCAATTCATCAGGATATCTTAGTGCCAGGACAACAGAATCACTATGATCATAAATGAGTCTTTGGAAGACACATCATTTCATTGATAGAGTCACAATCTAAGAACATAGATTACCTCTGACTTGTGATATAATTTAAGAACTGCAGTGGTATGTCTATATATCTTTTTCTATTCTCACTAAATGGGTGTCTAAGATACCTCTGCTACTCCCCTTTGCACCATTGAGATAGATTGTAGTTTCACAGATTTCTCATAATGAAAATAATGAAATATACTTGCAGTTTATTAACATGGTGCATGAATCATAGTGAAAGCCCTTTGAATTTTGTGACAGTTTGGTCTGTTTAGTATCTATGACATTGTAGAAAGTCTCAAAGTGAGCCTGAGGCCACCTAGTGGGAAGATATAAAACTTCCGAAAAGACAAAGATTCACTGTTAAAGAAATAACGGTACTGTCCTGTAATGTTTTACACAGATTCACTGCACCATCACTCAATCTAAGGGTGTTTCATTGTAATAGAAATAACAGTGAAAACCCGTAAAATTTAATAATGATTCTCTGTAAAATCTACGGAATTTTTTAACAGTGTAGTTAAAGTGACTATAACCAGGTTTCAGTCTGTTAATCCTGGTCATAGAATACTTCTTGAGCTGCACAGAGACAATTTTGATACTCACAGTGAGCCTGATGTTAGCCTCAGGCAAATGTCGCCAAAATGAGTATATTTTGATACTCAGGGTGAGCCTAGGGTGTAGGCATACTCCAGCAATACCTGACACTCTACTCTAGATTGTTTATGGCCTAGCTGAACCCTCTCTACTGCCATACTCTCCCAGTGCAGGAGTCTCTTTAGAGACAGGCTCAGGGTCAACTGGAGTAACATAATAGAAGGGGATAGGGGTCTCAGGTTCAAGTCTCGGTGGTGCTGAGAATCATTTTTAATTTTTTCAGTTTAATATGAAACATCTCATCTATTGCAGTGTATTTTTCTAAGACCTAACTTTGTAACTAATTGAAATAGATGCTTGCTTGAAAACTGACAAAACTTTCAACATCTGCCAAGTCAGAAAATAGCAAGAACATAAATTGTTTGCATAACAAAACATTTGAGGTTGAAAACTTGCAGCTTTTAAAGAGCATCCCTGGGCTGGAATACAAACTTAGGATCTTCTCATATGAAGGTAAATGTGTTACCACTACACCATCTTGACTGTGCTGAAAGATCTCCACTTGAAATCTCATATGATCTGCTCCCTCTGTGTGTTGAAAGCTGGTATTCTACTTCTTTTCCAAGCCCCAAAACATTAGAAATATGCCTGGGACCATATTTCACTTTTGTATTTACTGCAAAGATATGATCATACTCTAAATGTTTTAGTGACTAATTCCTATTTTATTCCTATATAGATAAGATTATATTCTTAGATATCATGGTTACAAGGACTAGAGGATAATAATAAGGATATTGAGTATGTGCAAGAATGGGTGAGAGGGGGGGGGGCTTAATAGGGAACAATTTTCTCACAAACCAATTATAAATGCATATTCATGCTCCCATTGTAGCAATAAGATTGACTTACCGAAATAAGTAATCTTTACAAAAACTGAACTTGCCACCTTCAGATGCAAAGTTCAGTGCCGTATCAACTGAGCTAATGAGGCAAATGGTGTGGTTAGTGCTAGGATATGAATTAATCTCAGTGTAGAGGCTAGACCCCTGCTTTGCTGGAGTATTCAGATAGATTCAGACTGAGTATGGCACCATGCCTGAGCCTTGTGCCATACTCATGCTGATCCTTTTTCCCAATGTGTGGCATTGAAGCAGGCTCAGCATGAGTATGGCATGTCAGGGGAGAGCCTCTAGCAGAGGCTCTCATGATACTCAGGCAGCACCAGAGACTAGGTGAAACTCAGGCCGTTCTTTTTTTCATCAGTGTGGGTAAAGGGGACTGAACCCAGGTATAAAGAGAGTTTACCCAGCTTTTCTTCAGAAATGACAAAAGCTGGGTAAAGGGAACAAAGGCCTAGATTAAGTGCCTTACCCATGCTTTGTCTATGAATCTTGGGTTTCAGTCTTACCCAGCTTTTGTCCCAAATACCTAGTCTTTCTACCTAAACCCCTGATTTCAAGGGGCATAGAATTACTACCCGTGCTTTGTGCACAAAGGCTGCCTGGTATGTGGCCCTGGGAAACAAAAGAACTGTAGCTCCAATTAAAAAAATAACCTTCACATTCTGCGGGGTTGGTTTTGTAAGCTGCTGCTTTGGACACAGAACGGTTCATTACAAAACAGATTTTCCCCGGGTATTGATCATGTGAAGTTTGAAATACATGTAGGACTAGGACATGGCCTAATTAACATATTCTGTTATTTAACGTCAGTAGGCCGCCTACAAAGAATATGTTGTATAATGTACGACCCCTGAGCACTAGGAAACCGTCATTGCACCCAGGCCAACGTATTCCAATGCTGGGGGTAATTTGAGTTGCATCTCACCTATTCATTCAATGGCAATATTCGTCCCATGCACCTATACCAGGTAGCCATCCTAAGAGGTTATTAACTCATACCGACTGTCAGCCACCCACGGCAATACTGGCCGGTTACTGATGACCGCCTACTAAGGGTCCTCCTTTTACACAGCTACAGATTCATTATTACATTCCAGACTCCCTCAATGAGTCATTGGCCCTTCAACTGCATGGCATGAAACTCCATGTCACTTTGCTTAATGTAAGCTGAGTATCGTCTCAGTATTTATTGGTAAATCGAGACTGAGATCACTCAATGATAAAGCATGGAGTGGCCAAAGTAAAGCAGTCTGTATTTTCAATCACTTTCTCATAGCTTTCCACATAATAGTATATCTTATGTCAAGTTTCTAATAACAAGCATTTTCCCTAGTTGTCAATTACTGAAACTGCTTGGCGCTTAAGAGTGCTCCAGTCTGTATTTTCAATCACTTTCTCCTAGCTTTCCACATAATAGTATATCTTATGTCAAGTATCTAATAACAAGCATTTTCCCTAGTTGTCAATTACTGAAACTGCTTGGAGCTTGAGAGTGCTTAGTGGTAGTCAGGGTTTTGGGAACTTAAAGTAGGTGAGCTACCATACAACATCACTCGTATCAAAACTATAGTAATGTGCTCACCTCTAATTTGGTGTGAGCCCCGTTCGGCACACCTTGAACTATTAAATGTAGTCAAAGGATTTTCAGAAACTTCCTTGCTTATATGTGAGCCACTACTTCACTCCAGAAATCCCGATGGAGTGATTAGTGGCTGTCACCAATCACTAATATAGTATACAGGGAGACTAAACCACAACTAGATATAGGCACTACTCAAATACATCAGGTAATCCTTAAGGTGCATCACAACCGTAGAGGGTTGCTATGATGTAAAAAAGTCTAGGATATTCATCAGGTCATGACGACATAACAACGTAAAGAATAAGCCCTTTAAGCAGTCCTTAAAGGGTCATCAGCCCTCTGCAGGATATAATTATGCATGGATACTAGCTGTGCACTGTCCACATGCCAGACTACACTTTATATGTGGGTGTGCTCCTCCACATGTGGGGATAATCATTGGTGAGGAAGGTCACCAATAGCCCACTAATGATAGCATGATTTGTGAAATTCACCTTTGTCATGATGTAACTATTAGATCCACAGAGCATTTCTACGGACTTAAAGGTCAAAGGAGTTCTTTTCATTTGCCAGCATGAACATGAAGAGGATGGGGTCTCATGCTATTTTTTTGTAGTTGTAAAATCAGACAATCATTAAGATTTCCAGAAAAATAACATAAAATCAGCGTATTTTCTTTTCTTTGATGGCACATCAGAATCATGCTTTATTATACAAATTCTTTTTCATTTATGTAATTAAATTTGGGAAAATCAAACCAAATGCATTCGTACTAGATGCATCTTTAATGATTTATAAATGCAGCCCTATGCAAAGGTGTATACTGTCTTGGTTAAAGAAGTCATTGCCAGAAGATTCGACGACTTGATAAGTGATGGAAGTGGAGTAGTGCCTGGAGATTAGTGCCAGTGCCAGGATAATGATTGGGTGGCTGTCATTAGAGGGAAAATAAATTCCCACCAAGCTTGAATAAAATTTGGACTAGTCTTGGGACCCCTGTCTCCATCATGCAAACCAGCCCGGTGGCACAGGGGGTCATTTCTTTAGAAGAAACTGTACGGTTGCACACAGAACTATGACTGCAAATGCTAATGTCATTCCTGTGGGAACATAGATACGACTTGCTGTGTGTAGTCATCGTATGTTAAGAAACAACCTCCAGTTCACGTTCACAACACGGCCCATGGTGTGCAATTTGTAGTTCAGGTGTGGCCTCAAGGGGTGAAATTATTTCCTTCTTTCAGTGTGTTTTCATGCAAAGCCAATTGGAGTTAAAAATTCTCTAAATTTCTGATCAAGTTAAGGTGACATGAAGAACATCCTACTTCCCCAGTTTGCTTTGGCCAACCTGCATCTCTACGTCATGACGTAGGAGACCACCTGGAAGTCGGAAATCCTGAATGGAATGAACATGTGTTCTGTACAGTCATGACGTCTATCCCATGGATGTGGGAAATTGCCAATAAATTTCAATACATTTATACAGCCCAAAAGTAACATGATCAACACCTCCTGTTATTCAGCAGGGAAATGGGACCAAGATTAAAAACAACAATGCTTATGTATACGTAGACGGCTACACTGAAAAAAGTCTTCCTGACAATGTGACATGTATACCCATGTCAACTTGATTTGACACAGAGAGCACACATCATTGGGACATGTGCACATATGTCACCATGACAACTGAAGCACACAGTAATCCTCATATGATTTGACATGCCTAAAAATGCCACGTCATCTGTGAGTTGACTAGGGTCACGGCCATGTCAAAGGCACTTGAAATGTGATGGTTTGACATACATAATTGTTCTAGAATATTCCACTAGATGGGGCAAATAACCAGTTTGGTACCAGGAGGTACTACTAACACTTGAGACATTTGATGTAGATCTGTGTCATTTTTTTTTTGCATGAATAATAGATCACTAAGGTCTTTAAATACTATCAATGAATGGCAGTGAATTCTATTTCATTCTTAAATTTGCATTTGTTATTGAATATCAAAATAGACAGCCACAATCCTGAATCCTTCAGCTGGGGAGGATAGACACCTTGTGTGTGGGTCAGTGAAAATACCAAAAGAGTGTATGCTAACCCACAGTCTATAATCTCAGTATCTTCATTACATGGAGACAGATGGCATTGCCATGCATCTCCATGCCCTTGTCTTATGGACTGCATAGAGGTCCTCAGTCAAGTAGAAGTTCTGTAGATAGGAAAAAGTGCCTTAGTGTTGCAGGCCTGTGGGGCTATGATATCCCCTGCCTTCTATTATAGGCCTGCCTTGATTGAACCATTGGTACATAGCTATTGACTGCTCTTGACCCTTACATAATTGTATCAGAGTATTACCTAGCACTCAGGTGAATGGATCAGAAATATGTGACGTGTCTTCATTACGCATGTTAAGTGGAGTTGACGAACCAAATATGAGAGCGTCAACCTCATTTGACATGCCTTCATACATGTCATGTGGGAGACAAATTTTGACCTGTGCAGTATACGTCAAAGCGATCATTGTTCTTCTCTCTGTGTAGTAGGAGGCAATTAATTACTTTTTGTATTTGTTCCTGTTTTCTAAGACCACTTGAAATGAAATTAACGAAAATGGAAATGAAAACTGTGGCCCAAAGCAACACATTATTGTTTGTCGTGGGAGTAAGCACATTGACTACTCCTACCTGTCTGTGACAGATATAGGCCTTCCTTATAGTCATTAACGACACACGTGACTAACCCTTTAGGACCAGCAATAGTCTATGCACCGATGTCCATTGTATTCTTGGATCTAGAAAGTTTTGTGACCCGAGACCCCCATGGGAGTGAAGGGGTAGTGAGTTATTGGTGTTAAATGCAATTCTGACAGCTTACAGATTGAGTCCTAACACTGGAAGGATTGAACCCCATTCCTCGATTGAAGGACATCCTCGGGGTGTTACTGAGGGTCGTTGCTCCATTGGCTAAGGTCATATTCAGACTACCCCAGCTGATTGATGTCTATAACATCAATCAGAGCAATCAGAGGGTAAATGTGACTGTGCCTGCATATATGTGCACCATTGTGAGGTGGTAGGAACGATAAATTAATTGATTTGTTTAGTGTTCAATGTCAATACTGACTATCATGGATGCAGTACTGGGAGCAGTGATAATGGTCAATCTAATCGCCAGGACTGCATTCATGTATTACCCTATTATTATAACCCTTTGTGGCTGGAGGGTGAGCACGGTGTACTAATGCATTAGCGGTTCGTAAAGGGTTGATAGATAAGGGCTTCTTCATATTCTGACTGCCCCCTCTCCTATGGGGCATGCACTCAGATGAATAAAAGTTTCAGCATAAAAGGCATTGTTATCCGTTCGCTTTTAATCCAAAGTGTTACTCAATCCTGTGGAAAGTATGTATGGTGTCATGCATTTCTCCGGGTTCTCAAGGGAGTAACGCCGTCGTTCCAAATAAAACACAGCTTTTCTCATGACACATTCACTTCAGGAACATGCCGCTGGTTGCTAATGGTCTCTTTCAACACATTGGCTCTAGCTCACTTATTTATGGTACATAATATAACAGTTTCAATGTGAGGAACATATCATGTGAACATGATATCTCTATTTCTCGTTTTGAAAGAATAGTGTCATATTTTGTGCTCATTTGTAGTTGTGTGCAGCTAGCTGGGCAGCTAGTTAGCACTTTGTAGATGGACCATAGATTCATAAATGCATGTATAATAGTCATACGAGAACCGAATAAGCACTCACCATTTCCAGTCTTATACTGTCATTCACATTTTTCTATTTACATTTTCTGAAAAAGAGAAAAATCTGAAAAAATGACCATATTTGGAATCACTAAGTAATCTACAGTGTGGTGTAGAACCAGACCTATACTCTCGCCATATCGACTCTTAAGGACCTCACAAGTATACTGCAAAAAAAGTGTTTAGCTTCTAAACACTTTTAACCTATTTTCTAAAGGCTTTCTTGCAACACTTTTCTAAACACTTTTTTTCTAAACACTAAACACTTTTGCCCAAAGTGTTTAATATAAAAAAGTGTTTAGCCACAAAAAAAAAAACACGTTTAATGGATCAAGTGTGCAGAATAAAATGTGTCTAGTAACAAAATGTGTTAAAATATCTCAAAGAAAAAGTGTTTAGGTCTAAAAAGTGTTTAAAGTAATGTGTTTTAGGAGTTTAATGTATGTAGTGTAAAAGTGTTTAGGATGAAAGGTGTTTAGATTTTTCCTCTTAAAGACCAGGACAATCTGCACAAAAAACGATTATAATAAACTAAAAACATTTAGATCCATTTCAAATTCACTGTTTATTGCAGTTCTCAATACTGCCGATGCATTGGGCACTCGGTATAAATCACTCTTTACCTTGCTAGTTGATACAATGTTGCACTGATATTCTGACAGATATCAAATAAACAATATAAATAGATAATAATACCCTCTACAAAAGCATAGTAACCCACTCATCCAAGTCAAAGTGATATCACTTTTATTCATTTGAAATTTGTACTAGCCACATACATCTTTTTAGTCAGCGCTGAGCTTTTAACATGAATTACATTTACATCATCTCTTGAACTTAAACAGGATAACTACAAATAAAGTCATACCACTGTCAATCAGGTCAATTTTGGGTCTGCCACATGAGTCCATTCTAGACTTGACCTCTCTCATCAACAGATATCATGACATATGTCTTAGAGACAAAATTCAGGATTTATACATGTAGTAATTAAAGTCACTATGACTTAAGTTAAATCACCTTCAGTCATTTTAACATTAAACATGTTAGATGTGCAGTTGGCATGGGACAGGTACAGGTAACGTGAGACAGGTACTTGGGACATGAAGCAGGTCAGGGTCATGTGAAGCAGGTACAGTTGACTTGTGACAGGTGCAGTTGACGAGAGGCAGGAACAGGCAATTATTTAACGGTTAGATTTTCTTTTTATTCATCCAGATTCAGTAGAGAATATATTTGGATTGGTTTGGATAGGAGGTATGCAAAGTTATGTACCATGCAAATTGATAGGCCTACATCCACAGTACTTTGTTCATACCTTCCAAGTCCAACGATGAGCTGTATTTTTACCTAAAGATCTCTCTCATCTGATAGCAGAGGATCAGGGTCATTGCATGACATAACAATAACTACACGAAATCACATACAGTATTAGAATGCAATACTTATACAATTGACTAATATTGAGTAATAATAATTTACTTGCTGGACATACAATGCACAGCTTTATGGAGGAAATGAACGTGACTGATATGTTAAATGGTTGTGTTTATACATCAACATAAATCCAATGGTTGATGTATTACGTGGTATATAGTACGTAAAATAACAACATAGAAGCCTGTAGTATATTTATAATGTACATGCATGTATAAATTTATCTGTTATGGCCCGTTATAATTTGAACATCTTGCCCCTGCTGTAACTGCTGCCTAACTGAGTGTACACACAGTTGTACTCACGCACTGCAGCATACGGGCGTCTTTATCAGTAGATTATGTAAGGTGCTGATAAGGATAACGGCCGCGATCAGAAGCGTGGGAAAGCCCTGATATCTTTACTACAGACCCCTCCAACTTCATGAAGTTTGAAAATGGCCAAATCAAGTACCATAATAGGGCTATATTAGTTAACATAACCCGTCATAATACAAGTTGTACTTTATGAATACATTCCCAAAATTTTGTTTTTTTTTACCTTTAAAAACGTTTTCTGTTTAATGTGTAAAGTTTATGTTTGCTGCTAAGTAGATAGGTATGTGTGAACTCAGAGTAGTTGCATTCATGAATAGGTGCCAATACAATGTACTTAAAGATTCATAATGCAGGTAAAGCCAGCACAAACCCACACATTATTTAGTCTTACTGTGTCCATACCATCCGGATGGATTATCCATACTGTCTCAGTGTCTGAGAATCCTGTAAATGATAAAGGTATATATCGTAAATAGTCATCACACACAGCCATGGATATTCAGTATTGTATAAAATTAAATCAATATAGAAATAACTAACAAGATGTACATGTAAGACTATTCACCTGGGCAGACCATTATGATTTGAACATCTTCTTTCTGCTGTAGCTACTACCTGACTGAGTGTCCACAGGTGTGCTTGCACTGGCTAATCCAGCCCGTAACTTATACTCCTACCTGGTAAAAGAGAACGGGCCTTTGTGCCTCATTTGCTTGGCCCATGAATTGTGTTATAATGTAATTAACAACAAATACAAATTCATAAATTACTACAGTCTAGAACTTAATTAGTGATTTCAAAGGAGACACTTTTTTTTTCTTTAGGATTTTCATTTGATTTTTTTTTTGTTTTGTGGTAATATTTTGCAAATCTTGCATCATTCATTGAGCAAGTTAAGGTAAGGGTGTCTGGGACACCTGCATGTAGATCAGAATATTTTCCCGGGGGGGGGCACTCTATATATTCTTGGGAGAAGAACCTGGTTGCTGGGGACCTGGCAAAGGGTCAAATTATATAGGCAATGTACTAGAAAAGGTAACCTTTTTGCTGTTTTCTTTTCAAATATTGGGATTAGAAAATAATGCATCAAGTATGTCATGCAAATTTTGAATATCTTTATGATTTTGGAATACATTTTGCTGTATGATACCTAGATCTTTTCTGATAAGGGTTTTAACACCTTTTTCTAGTACATTTCCTATTTAATTTGACCCTCCATGAGGATTGTTATCAGTAGGAAGATAAGTCTGATAAGGGCCGCGCTGGTTGCTATGACGTCACTGCTGCTCCCTAGAATATGTGTATGACCATTAGCGGGAAATGGGTTTGGAGGTTAGGGGCAGGTTTTGCTGTATCTGTTAAAAATGGTATTCAGAATCCTGAAGGACACAAGTTCACAAAAGATGTGTGAACAGGGTGATGCTGTCTCTGAAACTGATGTGGGTTTGTAGAGGAGGGCAGTTTTAGAGTACAGGTAAAGACCCATCTGATTGGCCGTACTGGAAGCATCTACATTGTATAACTGAATTGCATCCTAGTCGTATGGGGCAATCGCAGTGTTTTCGTAAGTGTAAGGGTCGTAGAGGCTGCATCTAAAATTGAGAAATGCCACCCTGGCAACAATTTCTCCTCATGCTAACTTGCAGTCTTCTCAACCCCAGGCCCTATTTTGGTCAACTGGACAGGTTGCTCTTATTTAGCATCAATGTCACCATGTTTTGATATTCACCGCTTACTACTAATTTGTGCAATGATACGCACAACACTTCTATTACCCTGGTTGAACGGTTTTATAGATCTCAGGAAGGCATTTGTCAAGATGGTATGACTAGACCCCTTCAACTCGTAATGCCATTACAGACCTGCATCTAGTTGTTGTTGATCGTACAGATCACTCATAGGGTATTCCTTATGATCACCCAATCTAACATTGAGGGGTTTAAATCGCAGTGGCTGTGTTCAGTCGTACCATCTTGAGAAATGCCCTCCTGAGAGAATCATGTTGATAATGAAGGAAGAGGTGATTTGTACAGATTCCTTTTACAGTGCACCATGTCACAGTGGGACGGAGCAGCTGAAAAGTGTGGGATATGAGCTGTGTAAATCCTACTATTTCGATGTAAGCTATAGTGAAATCTGGAAAAGTGTGGGGGTGCATCCCCTTCATCCCCCGCAGCTCTACTACCATTGGAATTGGGAAATATTCAAAAAGACAGCTCCTCAAATTACCTCTAAAGAGATCTATTAGGAGGGTCCTATTTGAAACTGATAGATTAGAGTGAGGACACAGTGAGTACAGTCGTAAGGGTTCACTAGGATTGGTCTGAGTGAACGTTATCTCATGAGTCTCTGTGAACCTTTAAATTTATCTCATGTTGTTTTAGTAAGATATGTTTGAAATTTCATCTATCTGACAAAAAAATAATGCAGCTGGCTGTGAATTACGGATTATGTTTATTGCATGGGGACGTGCAATATGGGGTTTCTTGGTCAAACCTATGGGGCCTCAGTATTTAACTTGAGATAAAAGTGTGTATGGGTGCAGGCGCTTTAGGCTGTGGAACATATCTTCACAGGTATTGGAAGCTAAAGGGAATTCTTATGAAGATACCGTTAGTTTGGTAGATCTGACTAATGTACTAATTGATAGTATTACTCACAACTTTTTAATTAAAGTTTAATCGATGTTTAGATACGACTGCAAAGTTTCCTGTGAGTATTTGATCATTAATTATGTGTTATTCTATGTAGTAGACCTAAACGTGTTATATTTGGAATGCCGTATGGCAGCCATTTTTAAAAAGAAAAGATCATTTCAAAATCTTTTGGTGCAAAGTAATTTTACATACCATCCTAGGATGTTCTTTTTTTTTATTAAGGCACGGTGAGATGAAAAGATGTTATAAAATTTGACTTAGTTTGATATTTTAATACCTTTTATTTCTTATGATGGGTACCAGAGCTCTCAATTTAACTCAAGAGATATTTAAGGAGGATCTTATAGGAAACTTGTCATTAAAGCTGACAAAAATGTACTCCTTCAGTTCGTAGCAAATTACCTTGTACTATATAATTACTTATAACTGGTACTGCAGACTACTCAAGGTCTGTAATGGAGTGCAACGGACACTTCTTATTGATTCCTTCTCAGAAGCTGTGACTGACACTCGAAGACGACATGGTGCTGATTCTACACAACTCAATAATCAGACCAGCACAGGGTCTTCTGCTGCATGGCTTGAACTAATATTTCAACTAGAGAATACCCTTAATTAACCCTTGAAGGTGACTTTCTCTTTGATATCTATTTTGCCTATTATATTACTATATTGAATGAATATTATGACCATAACAAGTACATTGCCAAGCTCTATATTTGCAAAACGAGTTTGGCTTGAAGCTCCTGTGCGATGTGCTGGTCAATGCAGTGTTAGCTATAGCTCACATAGCCATTATCAGCTGGGGGCCGCCATTAGACCCCGACAGCACTATGACTAACACCTTCAGCCCCTGACTCCGCAGTATATGCCAAGGATGCCTCCCATTGGTCAATAATACAATAGCCATGTGCCGTATATCTATGCACGTGTGTATTATGACTACATAGGACGCATGGATCTTAGGGCAATATGCTTTCTTGGATGTAATTTTCAGCCCAAGTATAGACTCATCATAAGGACTTGTTAATAAATGACCAAAACTTTCAAGGTCAAATAAAACATCAATTCTTACAGGTGGAAATGAGATGCGCGGCATTAGGTCTCTAATGAGGTATGATTATCAGTTCCAATTCCATTGAATTCCCTCATCGCATATGATACAAACATGCATATTCTTTATGTAACTTATTGTAGCAGCATCCCTCTGAATCCCCAGCAGTATATTCAACGTGTAGGGTAGATTATTCTGATGAAGCCAATAGTCTATTCAGCTGGTGGAATCTATTTTGGTGTAAAGTGTTTGAATGGCGCTTCTGAAAGGGATGAGTACAAAGTAGTCTGGCTCGCCGTTCAAGGGCTTCTTGGTGCTTCAGTGCCTATTTGAGGTCACGGAACCAAGTATACAACCCTGACATATACCTCACCATCCTTGCGGGCCTGTATCCTTTAATAATGCCAATCTATAGGGCATCACATTGCCATAGGTCAGCATGATACATGAAAACAAAAATCAACAATTACAAAAAATAATAAAGAAATCGGTGATGGTATTGGTGCACTGCATGCTATGATAAACTCGTGTGGATTGACGACTTTCAAGAGCGGCAGGTTTTCTGTCTGTTGAAATACTATTAATTGCAATTAGCCCTGATGCCAAATGCAATGATGAATCTATATCATATCAAATTTGTTCGCTGGATCACATTCTTAACAATATATCTCATTAATTGGCACTTAAAGAAGAAGGTATACCAGTCATTACAGACTTTCATCTCTGGTAAAGAGTAAAAAGATGAGGCCACTAACTTTCTTCTCAGCTCCTGTCATTATCTCTGACCTAATTCCAGGCTCATCCTTTTGCCTCGTTTTCCACAATAATGATCTTTGCTCTTTTTTTTCACATGTCTCTTTGTTCCCTGATTAATTAGAATGCTTCAAAAGTTCTGCTTTCAAAGAGGGGTTCCTATTGGAAATGAGAAAGTTCCAAAACAGAAACAATACAGCTTGAATGGACTGTCACTGTCACATCCATTTTGTCACAATCTCACATACAATACTGCAATTACCTGTCTCAGATATTTAAGGTATATCCCACCGGCTATGCCAGCGCCACCTGGTGGCCAAAAATTTAAACTAATTAGAATTATAATTTATGCTTGGTTTTGTACTCAATACTATCCGCCTATAGAACAATAGACCTTCACATTCTTATTACAATAGCACTAAGATGGGTTTTATTGCTTCATCTAGGCCTATAATTCATAATACATATGACCAATTGTCATGAATCATCCAGAAGTGGGCTGCCAGGGGGGTCCAAAATTAAATCAGGACCAGCCTAAAAAGTTTTAGGGTACGTATAGTACAGGTGTTGGGGCTTAGGCTCCATATATGTGGGTAAGTTAAATATCGTTTTTAAATCCAGGGCTCAGGGCCAAAGTGAACTACCTGAAATACGCGTGACACCCGCTGTAGACCCTGCCCTGATGTAGTATATGCACATTTAACATCTAACATATGAACCATACCTTAATAATTCCTTATTATATATAAAATAAACATATTTCAGCATGCTATGAATCAATTTAGATGCATATTCTATGTTTTTTTCTTAATTATTGAGAAAAAATGAAATATCGAGACCTGAGGAGGGTGCTCGCACAATTCAACCTGCCTTTTGTCAAACTCTATAAAACTAATCACAAATGAGTAACCTACTCTATTCCTGCTTTATATGCTAGCTAATATGCTTGTATACATCCATGTATAAGGATATTCGCCTAGAGTTTATAGTATTCCTGCTATAGCACCTCCAGTAGGGTCCACGACGGGTGCCACGATCGCTCGATTTTGTGTGGCACCCGTTGTAGACCCTGCCCTGATATAGTATATGCATATTTAACATATAACATATGAACCATACCTTAATAATTCCTTATTATATATAAAATAAACATATTTCAGCATGCTATGAGTTAGGTTAGTACCATAAGATATGGGAAATTCCTTGTTTTCAATGGGTTTTTGGTAGAAATGGAGCTATCAAGGGCAAAAACTTGCAAAAAACATGAATTTTTACACACCTTTTCATATGTATCTGGGTGTTTGGTGTAGAAAGATGAATTACCCTAACTGTGGAATATAATTATTTGGTTTGCAGTATGTAAATACAGCCCAGGAGGGTCTACAACAGAGGGTCTACGACAGGTGCCATGACAGTTCTCTATATAGCTGTATAGGTATACGACGGGTGCCATGCGTTTCTCTCTCAATTGTTACTGTGCCTATCGACCTTTTATACTTGAGGGACTTACAGCTAGGCTCCCAATATTTTTTCTATGCATATAAAGACATGTTAAGGCTTTGCATGGTACACCTCTCTCATCCCCCTGCTATATTTAAAATAGAGCAGGGGAGCAATGTTAGGGTCTACGACGGGTTCCACGCGAAACTGCACAAATACATTTCTGGCCCCAGCATAAAAAATAATTTGCCTACATACACCTATATGGTCTTAAAATTCTCCCTTTGCTATGGGGGAAATACCAAAACACAATAGGGAACCTATTGACCTTTTATTTTTATTTTTTGCAAGTTGCAGTAAAGATTTTTTCCTTTTTCTCTGGAAAAACCCTCATTTGGGTAGTTTTAGGCCCCCAGCTCCCTAAATATGCCTCGTAGATAGGCAAAACCCATATACCACTTGTAGCTCTATCCCATCTAGACCAGAATAAATGATAAAGGCACATATGTAACTTTATTTGAAATTTTTATTAATGGGAGAACAAGAACAGGGCAGATCTGGACGATCCATTACAATTGGTCATATAACCTTTATCGCCCCAAGTGATTTAAAGAAACTACTGCTAGTTTATGACTTACACAGTAGTGGAAAGAAAATGATTAAAAAGGTGGGCTATACAATTTTCAAATACATACAATTACAATGTTCCTTTAGTATCATTTGGTAATGCTAATCCTACTTGTGCTGACTTTCTATCCATAGAAGCATTGGAACTTTGTAGTTTAGAGTGGTATGATAAAAGTCTCAATTCGCAAAATGCATATTTGAGGACATCTATGGCTAATGGCTCCCATCTTTAGATGTTTGGGAAGTTCAAAATACCTCTACTTTAATAGTGGATTGTATCTTTATATTGCATCTCAAAGTGATTGTATTCAAGTTTCAAGTCAGGATGTATAAATAAGATATCGACGGTTTTGTTCATCAATTTGCAGGAATACAGTCTTTGTGTCCACATTAAGTACTGATAGATTAAAAAAAAACACACACAAAAATGATCTCATCCATGAACTATAGGGTTCATAGAACATCAGGATCGTGTTTCAATAGTTTCCACGACTGGACACCCTCAAAGCGTAGTGAAAGGTGTAAGAAATGACTCCATACCAGTGACTACATAGTGAGCTCCAGTAGAGGCCTCAAAATAGCAGCTGATATTTATTCAATACACACCACTATGAAGTCATAGCACCCAGTCGTAGGGGCCACTATTGGCTACATAGTGACCAGTCATACCTCCTTCATGGTCTAGTATGCACTCCTGTGTTCAAATGAGCATAGGGCTGCAGTAACTACCGTAATGTCTCATATAGGAGCTGGGCCTTGAATAGCAGCCTCCCTTGAATAGGGGCCGGGGTAGGAGGGCTGTCAAATCAATAGGGGCCTGGCCCTGAATAGGGGCCTGGTGGGCCAGTTTTCGGTGGTTTTAGGGAGACAACCAAGACCCCCCAGCCCAAATAATGTATAATTGTTCTAGATAATTCCCTTTCAAATCACATATGATAGATCTATATCTAATGACCTAATTGTATTGAAAATGCTCTGTTATTCTTTCTTAATAGTAGGGCTGAGGTATCAGCTAGGTGTGATATCCTTTGTAATTTTATTAGAAAGCTATGGTGGGTGAGGGCTGGGTATGACAGGCATGACAGCTTTGTAAGGCCTAGTGCTCTATCTACACCACTGCATACTAGTAACTACATAGTTGGCCCATGTGTGGACGAAATGCTCAATTCTTAGGTGAAACACAACGCTTTTCCAAATGATATTTTATTCTTTAGGAAAAAAAACTGCCATCCCAGAGCCAAAGGCGCTGGCCACAGGGTTATAGGTAGTAGTGTAAAGAGCACAGATTGGGTACATTTGAGCAAAGGAGTGCAGAGGGCAGCAGCTAAGGCTACCCACTAATTATTCACATGCAGGGTTGTCATACCAGGATCCCCTATTGAGTCACTGCTGTGGTGGCTATTTAGCCAGCAGGCAGTATGATCACCCAGTAATGTAGCCAGCTATTTAGTCACCAAGGCCAAAATCCTAAGATCACCTGCTAAGATGTGACCCATCTCCAGTCGTAGCTGGCTGAACCTGTCATGGAAACTATTGAAAGATGATCCAGGATCGTGTTTCAATAGTTTCCATGACTAGACACCCTCAAATCGTAGTGGAAGGTGTAAGAAATGACTCCATACCAGTGACTACATAGTGAGCTTCAGTAGAGGCCTCAAAATAGCAGCTACTATTTATTCAACTACTGGCTCAATACACACCACTATGAAGTCATAGCACCCAGTCATAGGGGCCACTATTGGCTACATAGTGACCAGTCATACCTCCTTCATGGTCTAGTATGCACTCCTGTGTTCAAATGAGCATAGGGCTGCAGTAACTACCATAATGTCTTATATAGGAGCCGGGCCTTGAATAGCAGTCTCCATTAAATAGGGGCTGGGGTAGGAGGGCTGTCAAATCAATAGGGGCCTGGCCTTGAATAGGGGTCTGGTGGGGCCAGTTTTAGGTGGTTTTAGGAAGACAACTGAGACCCCCCAACCCAAATGATGTATAATTGTTCAAGATAATTCCCTTTCAAATCACATATGTGACCCATCCTTACAGAGTGGTACTGAAGTCGCACATTTAGAAGCCTGGATATAGCCTTTTCAATTGGTATAGTGTCAAAAATATCAGAGTTTCCAAAATTGATATTTTAGCATTTTTCTAACATATGGGTAGATATCTTCCAGAATCTCTGCTTACTCAACTGAATTTAAGCCCCAAATGCATTAAAGTCATAGCTATAGGTGGCATGGTTATGTAGAATTACATAGGAATTATATAGGATTCATAAATCATTATATGTTTAATATGTCAATTATCTCAGTTTAATCAATTTTTAATTGATCCGACTAAATTTACCAGCAGAAGATCTGTAAAGGACCACCTGGTTCAAATATGCAAGTGCTATATACCAAATGAAAGCTCTTGATGAGCTCTAAATGAATATGTCAATAACTAAACATTTTGTATGTGCGACTTCCGAACCGTTTTGTTAGGATGGGTCACATATGATAGATCTATATCTAATGACCTAATTGTATCTTAAACAATGTACGCTCTGTTATTCTTTCTTAATAGTAGGGCTGAGGTGTCAGCTAGGGGGATATACTTTGTAATTTTATTAGAAAGCCATGGTGGGTGAGGGTTGGGTATGACAGGCATGACAACTTTGTAAGGCCTAGTGCTCTATCTACACCACTGCATACTAGTAACTACATAGTTGGCCCATGTGTGGCCGTAATGCTCAATTCTTAGGTGAAACACCACACTTTTCCAATGATATTTTATTCTTTTGAAAAAAAACCTGCCATCCCAGAGCCAAAGGTGCTGGCCACAGCATTATAGGTAGTAGTGTAAAGAGCCCAGATTGGGTACATTTGAGCAAAGGAGTGCAGAGGGCAGCAGCTAAGGCTAATTATTCACATGCAGGGTTGTCATGCCAGGATCCCCTATTGAGTCACTGCTGTGGTGGCTATTTAGCCAGCAGGCAGTATGATCACCCAGTAATGTAGCCAGCTATTTAGTCACCAAGGCCAAAATCCTAAGATCACCTTCTAAGATTTGACCACCTTCTAAGATTCTCCAGTCATAGCTGGCTGAACCTGTCGTGGAAACTATTGAAACACGATCCTGTGTACACATATTACCAGACAGACAGAGAGACACAGAGTGAGAGAGAGACAAGGAGAGAGACAGACAGGGACAGACAGAATGCAGGAGGGAGTTGATGGTCATTATCAGCGGTTATCATAGGGCTACATGATCAGAGATACAGTTTACTGCGTCGCCTGCTTTCATCCACCCGATAGAATACTTGCACTGAGACTGAGTCTAACCATGCATGATAAGCTGCAGCTTAGATGAGGTTTACAGACAGCTGCTACCTCAAATGTCAATCCCTGCTCTTGGTGGTTTATAGTGTGCTTACCCCGAGCCAAATTAATTGTATTTCTCCTGTTTATCTGGAGGTTAATTCAAAAGGTCCTGGGATCGCTACCTCAGCAATTTTTCTGCCTTATCCAATTAAGCCATCTTAAGATTACCCAGCAAATTGTCGTGAGTCCTCGTCAACCTGTGTGAAATGGCTCACACATGTTGCTAGATGGAACACGATGTCGTTATATCACAAGATCACCAGGAATAGCAATTGCTATGCCACATGAGTCTAACACACAAAGATGACAGAATGAGTTATCACTCAAAAAGGTGTCACCATTGATGACCAATCATGGCGACAGATGATGACAATTTGCTGGGTAGACTGTCTTGCTTTTTCACAGCCAGCACTAAGATCGCAGTGATCTTAGCCTCAGCCCTCCTACACCATTCCAAGTAGAACACACTGTGCACAGGGGCAAGAGGCCCATAGTGAAAGAATAGCAGTGGAAACACTCCTTCTCACAAGAGTGATTACACAAGCGTTCCCCCCTCCTATATGAGCTACTTATAGAATACAGGGTGCAGTTGACTTTGTACAGTATTCAAGTGCACTTCATGCCTGAGTAGCCTGAAGAGGCCTGAAGGATTCTCAGCAAACATCCTCCCTCCCCGCTATATGTATACAGCAGGGACATTCACTCTTGGGAGCAGGAGTGTTCCCTGTGAGTGCTCTTGTACTCAGGTGAAACCACTATGCAGATTGCAGTGATCTTAAGGCTGGAAAAGGAATAGTGAAGGGATCTCAGGACTTGCTGTGCTTGACTGGCCTGCAACCACTGTATTAGATAGGGTAGACTGGCTAGGTCTTATGATATGTGCCTATGCTAAGATAGCAGAGGTAGAAATCCCAGGACTTTTTGAATTGTCAAAGGCATAGCCATTATACAATACCTCGGTCATAAGCATTGTTGAACATGGATATAAGCCTAGATGAGGGAGAAAGTGACATTTCAATTACTGGTATTTTATGTCCTGTGGTAATACATAGGACCTAGTTGCCACCTACATTCCAAGAAGCTATACCTCTGGAAGTCATTTCTTGAGGTAGGTACTACAATCACACACTGTGCCCTATGGCTGCAAATCCCAGTCTTATTCCAATTGGTATTTTGTACGACAACAAGGGTGCAGTCATAGTGTGTTGTCTCCTGGAACTTAATTCAAAAGGCTCTGTCATCGCTACCTATGAGATGTTAGTGATTTCCCTCCCATATTCTATACTGCTATGGTAAGGTAGACCTGCCTTTCTTTCTGATAGCTACCTTAGTGAGCGATGTTAGCCTCAGCCCTCCTTTCACTATTCCAAACAGCTAACAACTGGGCAGAGTGATAACAGGTCCACAGAGAAAAAATAGCACTGGAAGGTAAAAAATAGCAGAGGAAAAACCTGTTCTCTCAAGAGTGGATACACGGGGGTTCTGCTAATTATATATACCCTGTTGGGTGCACTTGACCCTGAAATGTCTTCAAGTATGTCTCTCTAAAAGAGAGAAGGGAAGCATGCCATTACTATGTCTTTAACACATGAGTAGACTCAAGAGCCCTCAAGGACTGTCAGGAGGTGCATTCACTTTTGTGACGAGGAATGTCCCCCCATCCAGGTGCACTTGCACTTGGGGGAAACCACTATCGTTTCTCAGTATAAACTAAGGGGTGGTGTTAGTACTGAAGTGGAATAGTGAAGGACTGCATAGTACTTTCTATTAGTTACTGGGCTAACACCACCAGCTATTTTATTATAGTAACACTAGGTCTTATGAGATGGTAAGAGATGTGCCTATGCTAACATCACAGGTAGCGATGGCAGAGCCTTTTGAATTAACCTCCTGGTCCATGTTCTTCTGTGTATGAGTGTATTACCATGAAAATCAAATTGCCTCTAGGGTTGGCTGATGTCTAATATGAGTGCTGTGCACCTTGGCTGTAGCCTTCTACACCAGGTGGCTGGCATTGTCATGCTGTCATTTTCTCTTATGTTATACCACCCAAACTATAAGATTGGGTTTCAAAGCCAGGAAATTAGTTGGTGCACTTCTTTTTAAACCTTTAATGATTTCACTTTACTTGAATGACACAACTATATGGGGCTTGAATGGGCCAGCAAGTAACTTGCAAGCCCACATTGCAATGTCATATGAATCACATGGAACCTGTGTGGACATGGATGCTTGCTTTGTGTCCTATGACAAGGTTCTATTGGTAGATTTGTACTTGTTTTGCAATGAGATATGGCTAGATTTATATTATATGAATTAGGATAAAGCTATTTGAATAGGTCTTGCACATGTTTTTTTTTTAGCGCCTCCCACGCCGCGTAGCGGCGGTACCGCGAAGCGGTACGGGAGTGCGCTATGATGATTTCATTTGCCCCATGTGATGAGGTCTCACAATACAAAATAACAGTGGGAGGCATTTTTTTACGCGGTCACAACGGCATTTCTTGTTGCAAATGCGTTGGGACTCTCTACATTTACAATGAGGTCTGTTATACATGTCCCCATGGAAATGTATGAAACGGATTCTGTGTTCAAATTGCACATTTTAAAGTCAAACAAAGTCCCTGGTTCCTTTAGTTGTGACTAAGTCATTAAATCAAATAGCAATATAGCTAGCAGCTTTCTCTGACACCGCCATACTGCTCAAGGTCTAATGTAATGAAACTCTTCTAATTCTTCCCATCACAGATGCGTTTGCAACTGACACTTTATATGAAATGGAGTGCTCTAATTCAATATGACTCAAAGATTACACCAGTCCTAGCTAGTAGGTGCTTTGCTGCTCACTGCAGCAAGGACTCAAGTGAGGGTTTGATTTGAAAACAACATTAATTGTTTAAGATGATATAATCATGTGTTATATTGATCTATGTATATTTGTCATCATGGTACATTAATCAATGCAACACTAGCAAAGGATCCAACAGGACACAAATTAACATGAACTAGAG
Source organism: Acholoe squamosa (assembly GCA_949317995.1). Taxonomy (NCBI): domain Eukaryota; kingdom Metazoa; phylum Annelida; class Polychaeta; order Phyllodocida; family Polynoidae; genus Acholoe; species Acholoe squamosa. The sequence continues at coordinate 63,122,633 of OX439040.1, forward strand.
GCACGATGCAGCCTATACAGGATTAGAATGTCAAGGCAGTCGGAATTCCAGAATTTAAGAGAACTAGATTTCCTTTCGTGGTAAAATAGGAAATCACATCTCATATTTTTGGTAAGTGGCATTACTTGTTCTCGCATTGCAAATTTATGGGTGTGGAATAGTATTCATTTGGCCTACAGGTCATACTACATGGTTTGTATGTCCCTGCTTTGAAACCTTGGCCAGTCGGTTATTCCAATAGAACCCATAATTGCACCCTCTGTAATAATGATGCACTGAAAACCTGGAGGGTCCAAAACTCGTCAGGGCTGATGACTATAGGTGCTCAGGTTGAGAATACCCACTAGGGTAAATCTACAGGGGTCCTCATATGATAACTTTAGGTCGACAATGACAGCCTGAGGTCGTCACTATAGTATGGCTGCCTAGTATCAATAATGCTATTTATTTTTGTGATATCTTGTCCCATCATCCATCATCAGTGTTCATGGGGGGCATCCCCATTTCACTATCATTGGCCCAGATTATAATTACGTAGAACAATGTGAGTACACTCATCTACTATACCTTATAGTAGAGCAGCAAGTCCTTCAAAAGAGTCATATTTTAGAAGTTTTATTCGTAAGATTACTGATAGCTATAACTTGTTTTTTTTTATGTTGTCCAATGTCTCTGGGTATGTAAAAATGATGTTTGACCAATGAAAGCTCGTGCAGTCACTGAGAAATCTGCAATTCTATGGGTCAGTGTCAGAATAAGTGTACAAAACCTGGAAAACCATGGTTTTTGGCCTTTATGCAGCCATAGAATAAATTATGCTTATCCAATCTTGTCTTCCATGGTCTCATCTTACAGAAGACATTCTAGCCTTTCAGAAAAATATCCATTTGTGTCTGTCGGGTAAAAATTCTTTGAGTTAAGGTGACCCAAAGTCCCAAAATCACTAAAAATTCTGGGCGATATTTGATACAGACTCATATTTGTGAGGCGTCTGTGACGAAAACTCCTGTTGAACAAAATTCTCTCTGGCGAGCACCATATGCTGCCCTAAGGTCAAAAATGGATTGAAATGTGCAGAAATGATGTGCCCCAATTATTTTAGGGCATTTGCTACATGTTCTGTTGATTTTGTTCAAGAGTTGGTGGGTCTAAAATTGTGTTTGACCTAAAATTACCTCAAATTGCTCCAGAAATTCCTACCTGTACATGAAATGAGGGTATTCAATTGACTTTTCTGTGGTTGATATGATGTTTTGTACTCCTCTTCATCAATTGTGTGTGTTATAATTGAAATCCCATTACTTATTTGGCCACAACAAGCACCAAAGCGCAGAAATGAGTTTATGTCACAGACGCCTCCGACAGAAATGAAATTCTGTTCTTGTAATCTTGCAAAGCATCATCTATACAATATTTATTCTTGGTAGACTATGATACATTATTATTCAATGTCCTGACCTAAAATAATTACTTTTTTTAGCATATTTATCTAAATTTATTGCATTTTTAGTTTTCGTCACAGACGCCTCATTTCAACATTTTCCCCCCCAAAAAATATTTTCAGTCCATATAACCAACTAATACTTTACCACAAGATGCCCCTAGCCTAAGTCCATTTTGGTACAGAGCAGCTTTGCAATTGCTGAAAAAAACCTTTTGGGGGCCCCTTTACCTGTGTGAAACTTTTTCCTCATTTTTTTCCACTTCGGCAGACATTCAACTCTCAAGGGTACAAAATTGGTTTTAGTGAGGCCTCTACTGTTTTATTTTCCCCAAACTAGACATAATAAGGATTAGTTAGAGCAATTCTGGAGCTAATCAGGCCATTATTGACAGAACTACGGTAAAGTTAGTGATTTGAAGATAAAATTGTCTAATTTTTCAATATTTTGATAATTATGTCCGGGCTCTCACAAAAAACTTTTAAAGATACAGTTTTGCATTCTTGTATGCTTAATCCAGTTAGTAATAGCTACTTGCAGCCCAAATTTCAAGTTGCTGTGATTGTCCTAACTTGTTTTAGAGCAATCCTAGAGTTTTCGTCTCAGACGCCTCACAAAATTCGCTGATATCCAGTTGGCCATGAATAAAAACTGCATTTCTTGGAGGAAGCCAGTCCACCAGGGGTTTTCATATGGCCAAGATGTTGCATTATCAATATAATACACTTTTGTAATGTTATCTTGACTTTTATCTTTCTGTACTGTGTGCACCAGATATGTGCACTTTTTCTGACATTCACCCCTATACAACCATCTCTTGAAAATTTAGCCTCGTTTTTAAGAGCTAAAATACATATTGATCACCTTGTTCTGGCTCTAATATTCATCTTACAACAATTCCAATGGTACCTACCCACCCTAAATTGGACCAAAGGATCGCATTGGACCCAACCATTTGTTGCTAGGACAAGCAGTTACCTAGCAACAGCTGATTTTAGCTAGCAACGGACCCTTTCCACGACAAAGAAAGACCATTCCTAGGAATGACGTACAGAACAGAGATCATTGATACTGTTTCTCATTTCGCTATTCAGAAGCTCCATGCAATTGTAAAAAGAGCTATATTGTACCAGTGTACTGATCAGAAAATATAGAAAAAAACGATAGACCTAGCCTATAGCAAGTATGATGAAAACATGCAACTTCAGCATTATCCTCTATTGGCAAAATATTCTTTACTGGACAATTGTAGTGTGTCTTATATCCTGAAAATGATGAAATGAGAATACATCTGAGGTTTTACTCTTCTTGTGGGGCAGTGATTCCTTAGCAACAAATTTACATAGCAACTTATACAGAGGAGCTTGTTCATAGACAAATATGTATTTTTGTGAAAAGAGTCAACCATCATTAGACTCAATTTAATCAGAACTGAGTAGATCTTGTTAGAAATATCCCTGAAGTAATAGGAAATGTGTCAGATAGTTGTTCAATACTCAAAGAGTTGGCAGTTGCTTAAACCTTGCTAGCTTTTGTTTAGCAAGTGGTGAAACCTTGCTAGCTTTTGTTTAGCAAGTGGCTCACCAACTGACAACTGCTCTACTCAGATATGAAAACATGACTATGGAACCCAGCGATTTATAAAGAAAATAAATCTGAAGTTGTGTCTACTCTCTTCCAGTGCTGCCAAAGCCTTATTGCTAGACCTGTTTATGTCTTAGCAATTAAATATTTGCTAAGGGGCCAGGGGGAGAGGGGTCATTAAGTTTGTTACACTTTGTTACAGGGGGAGGGGGTCTGCCCAAGTGTGACATAATAAAAATGAAATAATACATCACATGGCGAAATTTTGACAATTTACAAGCATTTTAATGGGATTTTAGAGATCTTCCTATAATTCTTGTTAAATTGAGAGGGATCAAATAAATTTAGGACTATTGATTAGAACACCCATATTGTTACAAGGGGGGAGGGGGTCACAAAGTGGCCAAAATTATGTTACATAATATTTGAATAGCCCTTAAGCAGCATTACTCTAAATTATGTTGTTTATAATATTATATAGATTTTGATCAGAATTAAGTATAATGTGTGATGATTATTCTGTCACAAACCTTCTCTAGAAGTTCTACTAAGGAAACTATAGCTCAACATTTTTGTGCCCAGGATTATTTGAAGATTTTACATTATTTTACATTGTGTCATGATTGTATAATTTTGTTGATAAGACCATGTGCTATTTCGATCTTTTTCTTTGATAAGGGCTCGGCATTACATTTTCTTAATACTCTTAAGTCAGTAAAAACTTACAGTTAAGGACATGGCATTACTGGTCAGGGCTAGTAACCATAGTTACCAAAACATTCCATTTGTTGTCATGTACTGGTATTTGCTCTCTTGTTCTATATATATATATATATATATATATATATATATATATATATATATATATACCCATAATCCCTCCATCCTTAGACCTTTTAAAGCTGATTCTGCATCTGTATCATGTACTGCCACGAGGCCATTTCACCGCGTTTATTATAAAGCTATTAAACACGGACCTCGAACATGGACCCAACAATGGACTGTAATTTTTTTTTCTTCAAAACGTTTCATTTGTCATTCCGTTATGCCCTCCGGGTTTTCATAATAAACGCGGACCCTTTCTAATAAACGCGGATCCTTTATATTAAACACGGACCTGGGAACATGGACGTCCGTGTTCTACCCTCCGCGTTAATTTAATTTTTTTCAAATTTAGCGCCAAATCCGTGTTTTACTTTCGGGGATTCCCGGGCTTTCCCCTGTGACGTCATGAATTATGGGATATCTATGGCCGCCGTCACCTTCCAGAATGCGGATTTCTTTGTCGACGAGGGAGTGAAAAAGGTCCAAAAATGCCTAAAGCGATGGATAAGGTAAGCTTAACCATGAAAAGATGTTTCTGTCTTACGAAGTAGGTCACGTGGCATAAAAATTAGGATGTAATTCGAAGTTTGATAGTGTTTTTCGACGAAAAAGCAAGGTGTTTAGGTCAGTCTCAGTTGAGTGATTTCATTCTGGTTGTCAAATGTACAAGTAAACAGAGTCGATGAAACTTCCCCTCTTAACTGTGTCACTTACCTTATTGTTCTTTCATATCCTCTTACCCAGAAAGCCCGTGAAGGGGAAGAATATGACGAAAACGAGGGCTACTATGAAGAAGAAGACTTGGAGTATGAGGAATATGTTCCGGAGGAGGAGGAATACGATGAATCATTGAAACCTTCTGATTTTCCCGGTGCTGGCGGCGGCACCCAAGACATTAACTACATGGTGTACTTATATAGAAATTCTCTAGAAAAGAGGTTACATGATGAAGAACCATAAAAAAAAAGACAGCGTGGCAAGCCCCCAAGCAGGGAACATCCTATGCATTATGGCATACCCATTAGGAGGTCTGCCTTTCCACCTCCTCCTGAAGATGACCTTTCAAGAGATCCTTCTTACCTTCCTGACGAAGAATTCACTGCTCCATTTAGCCCAAGGGGTCGAGGCAGGGGGGAAAGAGGAAGCCGTGGATCAGGTGCCAGCAGGCCTAGGGGTAGGCCCCGAGGATCTGGTATTGGTGGAAGGGGTGCCTCTCGAGGTACCTCCCGTGGAGCCCGTGGAGCCCGGGGAGCCAGGGGAGCCCGGGGAGCCCGTGGAGCCCGGGGTTCTGTCCGAGGACATGGGGGTAACACATCTAGAAACACATCCATTTCATCCTCTTCTGATGTGCAGTTGAAACATTGGAATAAGGCTGAACTGAAGGCACTTATATATGGTGCCAACCACCTTAAGCCTGTACAGAAAGGCAAATTTAAGTCAAGCAGCGACGGTACTGTCATGAAGAAATTAGGGTGGGAGGAGTTGTCAGGTAAGTCTTTATGTTTATTTTAACTGTATTCTGCATGTCAACTCATTGTCTCAAAACAAGGATTTCCTTCCTAAAATTTATATATGCTTTATTCAAAAATAAGAACTGTACTGTCTTTAAAATATTAAAGGAAAACATTATATGATCATGAATAACCCCAAATTTTGAAATGTTGAGATGATATCTAAATACTTCTACTATAACAAAAATAACTTTACTCCACGTCTGTTGTCCTAGTTGTCCCTGTTATTTAATAATTATATAATATAATAAAATGAAGATAAATAAAACTTTTCTCATCTTTCACAGAATATGTGGAGTCAATGGGTAAGAGAGAATGGTCGTCTAAGCAGTGTAAGGACAAGTTATTATACTTCGGACAAGACGCAAAGAAAAAGGTAGGTTACATAGCTAGCTTTCGATTTTTCCCCAAATTGCTCATAGTGGTAAAAGAATGCAGAAGTAGGTCAACATATATGGGCTCCCATGTTATTTGTATTTAAAGTGGTGAAATACCATATCCCCTACCTTCTTGTGGTCCATTCTTTTATTTTTTGTGTCCGACTTGGATTTTTTTCCCTTTTTTCATTATGTTAAGTGTAATAAAGACTTGTGTTTAAACTTTTCCAGAGGCAATATATAGACAGCAAATACAGGTCAGGGAGTGGCCAGAGTGACTGAGTGAGTAATGGATGTTTAACGCCATTTCGACAGCTAAGGTCATATTCATGGCGAGAACTACATTACACAATTTCACAGAGGATTGTGTCAGTGCCCGCGCATATGTGCACCACACACATCCTGAGGGGATAGGAAAGAGGAGATATAGACCCTTTTAAGTGGGCTAGGGAAGCCCGGGGAGTGGCCAGAGGAAGCCAGAGGATTATCTCACAGATCTAGAGCAAGGTATACTGGATTGGTGTGGAGAGGACGTTGTCTTGGGTGAGTTTTTAAAAAAATTGGTGATATTGTATAATTTCCTTTTTTAATGGCCGACTGCTTTCAAAACCACATGCAGAGTTCAATGAAGTTCTATTTTCTTTATACAATGACAGTTCTCTTTTTTTCATCTCACAGCTCCTTTCGGCTAATATATATCTCTGTATCCCTCCTTTCAATAAAATAATCATAATCATTTTTTCGTATTAATATATATTGCAGGAATACCTGGCATGCAGCCCCCTAACCTCAAGGGAGGAGGCAGGACAGAGGAACCGTGGTCGTGCTATAACCCTGACAGACCAGACCGGGAGAATTATGCTGCTTTGGAAATGCCCAGCGATGCCATGAAAGCAGTTGTAGACGGGAATTTACTTGCGGTCGATGAAGACAGAGGTAAGCGAACTGTCCCCTATGTCTCAAATAAATTCTCCTTTTTTACATTATTTAATCAAGAGGAATTTCCATATTAAACCCAAAGGAAAAAGGAGAATGCCTAGAGAAATAAATGCGTAAAATAATCTGGTGCAATGTTAGTTTTGGACTATGCCAATATATATATCACATGAATGTTTTCTTCACTTTGTCTTTCTTAATAGGACAAGAATATCAACAATAAATATTTTTTTTATTTTTTCAGATCCTATGATGGATGAGGCCGAGTACAATGAGCTGCCTGACCAGGCCGACGTCGAGGAAGAGCACAATCCCACCAACGCAGTAGACCACTACATGCATCAGCAGGAGGAGGAGGAGGAGGGGGGGGAAAAGAACCAGAGAGTCTTCCTGGCAAGGCCAACGAATCTCTTCCAGATGACAATTATCTCCGTAGTCCACCTCATAAAAGTGTAACCAAGGTGACCATGTTAAAATTTAACAAACGTGAAAACGATAAAAAGTTGGGAATAGCCCATAAAAAGAAGGAGAACAAGGAGGACGAGGCTTTGTCTCCTCGCGCCAGAGAGAGGGCCGAGAGGAAGAAGTTGCTTTTAGAGGCAGCAAGGAAGGTGGTAGAAAGGAACACTCCCAAAAAACCCCCGGCAAGAAAACCTGTTCCTCAGCCTCAGCCTCCTGTTATAGAGAAGGCTACCACCTCTTTGAAAAGAAAGAAAGTTGTAACGGCGAAACCTGTGGTCCCTGAGCATGAACTTCCTGATACTTTACCTGACCTTAAAGCTGGCCCATCTAAACATATCACAGAGGACGTTCTGGACACTGAACCTGCCACCAAGCGAAAGAGAACCCGAGCTCCATCTTTTTCAAGTATTATAGATGACATTAACATTTCAGGAGTAGAGGAGAACGATGAATCTGCTGTTTTTATTACCAGTACACCTGCTTCTGTATTAAATAAAAAGGTGAAGGAGACAGCAGCTAACAGTAAGCGGACAGTTGAAAAGAATTCCTCCCTTCGTTCAGATCATGATAGTTCTCACAGTAAAAGGAGGAAACTGTTTGATGGACTAGGTGACGGGTGGAAGGCAGAAATGGAAGCTGCTACTCGGTCTTTGCTGGAGCAGAACACAGAAATAATATTGGAGCAAAATAAAAAAGTATGTGACTCTCTTCAAAAACATCAAGACGAACTTGCTCAAAATACTCAGGAGATCGCGTCTATAATGGTCAAGGCTCTGAAAGGGGTGACCCAAGGGTTGACAAAGTCTTTAAGTGAACATTTAAATGAAACACAACAGTGCCTAATGTCTCAGAGGGACACAATGCTTGAGCTACAAAGGAAAGCATTAGACCTACGTAAGGAAGAAGCTGAGGAAGATAGTGTAGCGCTTGCAAACGTCCACACAGAATTGACAAACCAGATAGTGGGGAAACAAGTGCAGACAGTAAAAGCGCTAGATAAGTTGAGTGACATAATGACCGAGAACAGTCAAAAATTGACAGATGCCCAAACTAAGATGAATGTGGGTTTCATAGGGATGCAGGACTGTGTGTTATCTTTGTCCAAGTCACAAAAGCGGTGTGACACTGGTCTCCAAACTGCAGCCACTGCTGACAACATTCTCCAAAAAATAGTTGAAACAGTGGAAAAGCTGAATGAGGCCGTGACACACTCTGTCGACCTATACATATCAAATCGTGAGTAATTATGGAAATATTTTCTTTTCTTTTCTTTTAAAAGATATCACCAATTTAATATAAAGGTGTACCTTGGTCATCAGGCTTCCAATAACATTTATTTTACCTGTATATCCATAGCTCACAGTTAATAAAAACGGACCTCTGTGTTCTGTCAATTATCTGTCTATGAAAGTGCTGTACTTAAAAACCTAAGTCCAGGAGGCCATTTGAACACGTTTATTATAAAGCTATTAAACATGGACCTCGAACATGGACCCTAGAGGAGGAAAACACACTAAAAGGAAATGGTATGTTTTGTGCAGCTGATAATATTAATTATTTCAATGTTTATTTAAATATATTCAAATAGGTAGAAACCTTGTCTTTGTAGGCATGCAGACTGCACCGCCTGTCCAAGAAGTTAACCATGATCAGCGACAAGCCGGAACACCTGAACCACACCCGCCATCAGAGACAGCTGAACCAGACACTCCTGAACCTACCCTACATGCACCAGATCAACGAGAAACGGACAATAACAAAGCGACAGAGGACAGGTACAAGCCTGCAGTCTTAACCCTCCATCCTTCTAACGTGGCCGCTTTCCTCACTCACCCAGAAACTCACGGAGGTACATAATTTCAGGATTTTTTGTTTTCGTTTTTAACTTTGGACAGAATATGTATGTCACTAAATACCTATCTGTGTTATTCCTTGGTACACAATGAACCAAAATTTGACACGATTCTTCATAAAAAAAATCTTTATATCATATTGTCATCTTTCTTTTGTAGATATTGGTTCCACATACCACACCACAGACCAGCCGTTCAATGACGTTGGAGGGGGCAATTCTTTGCTTATCCCGGGATCAGGTAAATAAAAAAAGCTCTCATAAAAAATAAACTGCTTTCATGGAAAATTTATTTCATATAATTCCTTTGGCATACTATCTGTTGAGTGAGACTATTTTGACACTATATCGGATTTAATATGTCAGAAAAGGAACCCATGTCTGCTGCTGGTTTAATTAAACATTAAAAAGTTGGACGTATCGACTCCAGCGGGTAAAATAGAAGAAAGCAAGTTAACTTAGTAAACTTTTTTTGGGTTTTAACAGCTATTTGTCGAGAGGCCAGTGAAAGTAACGATGGAACAGGTTTGCCTTCGTACTTGGTCAGACACAAAGATGAATTCACCATAGTCCAGAACACAGGGGAGGTACCTGATGGACCCATACCTGGCACAGGTCATAACCAACTATCACAGGCAAATACAGAAGGATTAGGTTATCAGGGGGTGGCGGAGAACTGTGCCCTAGGAGAAGTAGTAGTTGACAGTGCGGCAGCACAAGAGACTGAGGCGCCACGAGAGACTCAGGCACCACAAGAGAATGAGGAAGCACAACATACAGAGCCAGAACAAGACAGAGACGACGCTAAGTGTACAGGAGATGACCATGGTGCAGGGTCTGAGGCAGGCTCCGTGTCTGACAGAGATGACATGCCTAAGCGGTCAGAAAGGCTTCGTAAGAAAGTTATCTTCAAGGGCTATATCGTGTAAAAGGTGTATAAATGAAAAGGAAACACTTGTTGTTTAAGGTTCATGTTAAAGACAGGTTCTGCTTTTTATTGTGTTTAACCATAAAATCATTTAAGGTGCTATGTTACAAGCAGAAATTGTAAGCGATCACAGACGATAATAATTGTGTAAAAATACATAAAACTTGGGGCATTTATTAGTTGTGATACCTTCTTGTTTGTACACGTTAAGAAGAAGTGGGTATTAATAAGTAGTACCTCTCAGTTATATGCTGCATCATCCAAAGTACACGGATGTAAGAAGAGTTCTGTCTATGATATCTTTATTTCACTAAGGTACATACATGCACTCTTTTTGATATAAGGGATACGGCATGTCCACTAATTTTTATTCTGTTTCATGATGACTTTGTCAACAAAGTTTTATCTCATGGTATACTTTTCATTTTAAGCTGTTTCCACGGTGGGAAAAAGATGGAAATAGGTGTAACATTTCACTTTATGTTAAGACTGGGTTAAGCCCATTCTACAGCCGATGACTTGTCCTTTGTCTGATTATAACATGTCGGTTTTAACAAATATTTCTTAATAAAAGTTCATTTTTGTTCACCTAAATATATTTGATTTATACTTAAATGTCAGAGAATTATTATTATGTCATAGGGAATAAAAGAAAACAAAGCTCCAAGTCAATTTCGAGTTGTGTAATTAACGACGGGCATGGGGACCAAACTTGGCTTGGATATATTCCTCCCGCAAATTCTTGAAAGCCACACGGGGCTTGGGACCAAGATTTTCTGGTTGCACGATCGGTGGGTACTTTCTTTTGAAGCTGTCCTTGGAGGGAAAGTCGCGCAGAAGCTGTATCTTGGCTATCCGCGCCACATTATGCAGACACATGCATGACTCGATAATGCATCCAGCTCTACGGGGTTCATGCAGGAGGTATCCTCCACTGGCATCCAGACACCTGAAGCAAAAGAAAAGAACCAAAAATAAATTAATTTTGTAAGGAGGACATATTTTCTGGTCTTTGCTATTGACATAAATGAGTTTTTAGTGATATATAAATAAATTCTTTCCCAAAAATTAATGTGAAAATATGGAAACTTACCGCCATCTCTGTTTGAGGACACCGATGGTCCTTTCCACCTTCGACCTCGTCTTTTTATGCCACTTATTGTATTTGGCATCCTCATCAGTTACTTCGGGGTTGACTGGGGTGTAGACGTAGTCAGTGAGAGTGTACCTGGACCAACAAAAAAAATATTCCATATCTTAAAACAAATAGAACAAAAATTTGAAGGAGAGGGGCATTTAAAAGGGACCTTACTTTACTTCATGTTTAAAAAAAGGTGGAGAAAGGTACAATGACACATAGATAAATAGAACTTTTATAACAGAGCAATATTTATTTATTTAGCCATCTTACCCCCCGTCTCCAAGCAGGAAGAATCCAGAGAAGTCCCCCCTCTCTCCTAGGTATTTCACCTGGCTCCCGTTCATCACATACACGTCGTTACACGCCCCGGGGTTGCTGGCGTTCACATGGAATATCAGCATATCCCAGTCACAGATGATCTGAAAAAATAACCTTAGGCATTAGAATACAGTAAAATAAACATCCAGCTGTCTTGTACCTGAAATGAAAGAAATGAATTAATAAAACTGAGCATGGGTGCTTTTTAGTGTAACACAATAACTCTAGACTCACCATGGTGTTAATGGGGTAGTACCCCTTGTAGCAGTAATACTGATTTTCATCAGCCACCACTCCTTTAGGACAGGCTATGGGGATGTGGGTACTGTCTATCAGCCCGAAAACCCCCGGCTTCCTCTTCTCCCTCAAGAACAAGACTGACTTGTTGTTCTTCTCAATGTCAGAGTCTGGCCAAACGACATAATCTTCCAGCCGGTGGTGAAAATAGTCGCTTATTTCTCCCACAGACCTGCACACCGTAGATATTGACACCCCATGACAGTCTTCTATGGTGGAGTAGCTTGCACCAGTGGCAAAGTATCTCACAGCAATGCAGAACTGAAAAAAAAAAAGAAAGAGAAAATAATAATTAGACATTATTTCATTTTTACATACGTGGAGGTCACAGGGAAATTAAGGAGAAAAATTATAGGACAGGGGGATCTAAGGATGCTTTGAGAGTCTGTTTTCCATCCGGGGTTTCTGGCATGAGGGTCTCAGATAGAAGGCAGGGGAAGAGAACAGAGATAAACACACAGTGTACTCACTCTGATCCTATGAGGGACAGCATGTACTCCCCTCAGAACACGCCTTTTAGGTGGAAGATAAGCCACGTAGTTCTTAATAAGTTTTCGTGTGACTCCCTTGGTGAGTCTGTAGCGCTGCAAGAACTTCTTGTCTGTGTAAAATGACAGGGGATCCCTCCTGCGATAGTATTCCCTCTTGGTGCACAGAATGTATTACCGACCCATGTTTACTTCTGTCTTGAATATTGCGGGTCACTAGTGAGGGTGAAGGGTCAAGGTCACTAGGTCAACCTGGAAGAAAATAAACGCGGAGGGGTAAAATCAAACACGGACCCTTAAAACCATTAAAAGACGGCCAAAAAGGGTCCGTGTTCGAACACCTAGTGGTCCCCTACCCCACCGCATTCAAGGTATTAAACGCGGAGTTATGACGGACTTTAATAGGGTCCGCGTTCTGAGCAGAAACAGTCAAAAGTCCGTGTTTGCAGGCGGACCTCCGTCTTTGAAAGCGGAGGTCCGCGTTCGGGGGAAAAAAAATAATTTTAAACGCAGTGAAACGTTTTTTTTAAACACGGACTCCGTATATTAAAACGGATATCCGCATTTAATATATTAAACGCGGTGAAATGGCCTCCACACAGGAAACATGTTATGATAGTAACAATGCATGGCTTATCTTTATGGATATGAACAGTTATTGTAAAGTATAATCAGAGTATTTAACTCCTTGGAGGGTTGCCCTCTAATGAACCACATAAAATGACAGCTCATTTTCAAGTTTTTGAGTCACTGTGACTGCTAAGATGGAGTTAAAGCTAAATCGATGGTTGTATCATAATCAGGAAGTCATAGGCATTCCAAAGAGGGTCTAACTTTGCAGATTGGACCAGTAGAAGTATCTGGATGAAAATCACTTTCAATATACATGCATTTAAGCTCAAAACCGTGCTTAAATGCGCACTTGGGCACCTAAGGGTTAATCTGGCAGCATCAGATAACTGCGATTGCATGGATCTTGCAATTGATATCGTCATTCTGTCAATGGTGAATTAACTGCTTTATAAGATCACTTCTGGTGGCATAAGTGGACTTTTCCGGAACCTTACTGGTAGGACTCAGCTATAAGGCCACAAGTACCAGCCATATGATCCAACAAAAAGAAAGTGCCTAGCAAACTGACCAAAAGACCCTACCTGTGACCATTCTCCTTGCTGGAAGGTCATGTTACAAGACATTAGCTAGGACTTTATTTTAGGCTATAGATATGTTCTTAACTCTTTCCAGCCAGCTCTATCATTGTTAAAAGTCCCTAAAATGTCCCGGGCGAATATATATTGATACATGGTGTAAGGGTGACCTCGGGAATAGAACCAATGTTTGTGAAATGTATACAAAAATGACTAATTTGTAATCTGAATGTAATTTCCCATCATATGATACCATGATACCTGGCATTACTTATTGAAAATAATTATTGACGGGGCCCAGAATAATGCTATTAGATACTATAAATGCTCACCTCATAGTGCATGAATGCACTAGCCATATTTGACCTGGTTTTGCATTAATGCACTAGCTGGCCGGAAAGAGATAAAAAGACATAGACCATCTGTCTGTCACCAGTGATCATCATCTAGATGATGGAAAACATCCATATAACAATTAAAATTCTATCCAGATATGTTCAAAGTGAAGTATTGGAACTACTATAGCCTACATATTTCAGGGCATTGCCACATGTACATTCATAATAGGCTTTAGCATTTGAACATTCATTTTTACACTCCACCTTCTCAGTTGGTACTGAGATACTCGGAAGGGTTGGCATGATACATTGATGCAGCATTTGCTTAAGGACTGACTAGCATTTCATTGGAGAAGAATGACATATGAAAGTATTGAATGACCATAAGGAGGTAATTTCATCACTCTCTACACACACCCAAAGTCACAGACCAATACTCTAAGCATTGACCTAAGGTAATTGACTTGAGGCTAAGGCTACGAGGCATAGGGGCATCCTACATTGTATATGACAAGACAAGGGTTGGATTCATGTAGAAGCCATGCCGTTTACACATAATTCTATGGTAGTATTATGTACATAAGGAGTCCCTTCTTGTTACAGTTCCTATAATTCTAATCATTGGTCATTAATTTATGCTGCTAAATATCACTCAAAAGGATTAATTAATAGGTAGATACATACTAGAAGCAAGGTATTTACCAAGCCTCAGATTACCCAGGATATTCTTTGTATGCTTTAGAATGAGAGAGTTCAAGATGGTGATTACCCATGTAGCAAGCCCACTCGGGGCCAAATTGGTTTAACCAGGGATAAGGTGGTTCAAAGTGGGCAGCATTCGGTACATGGGTTTTAGGTTCGGCAGATGCTGGGTTTTCAGTCAGGGCCACACAGGGCAGCCCAAATTGGGCAAACCGACTTGAGCCCGTTGGGCTCCCAATGGGTTTTGTCCTCAGCATATGGTCTGGGCCACATTGGGCTGACCGGTTTGGGCACTGGTCAGCTTTAAAATGGGCAACCACATTGGGCCCAGGATGCTTTCAAAATGGGCATCCCAAGATGGGTGCTTAGCTACATAAAGTCTTCTCAGTCTGGGGTGAGAGTGGGTTTGGACAGGGCAGCCTCATATTCTGGACTGTTCTGAACTCTGTGATGAGTGTTCCCCCTCCCTCTCCCTCTTTTCTTTGCCCTCCCCACCCATCCCCTACCCCTTCCATCTCCTCCTCATTCCCCTCAACCTGCCCTACCCTTTCCCCCTCACCTTCTCTCGTCCTGCTCTCCCCTGCCCTGTCCTCTCCTCCCCTGTCCTCCCTTACCCTGTCCTGCCCTCTCCTGCCCTCCTCTCACCCTGACCTGCCCTCCCTTGCCCTCCTCTCACCTTGCCCTGCCCTGCCATCCTGTGCCCTCCTCTCACCCTGCCCTGCCCTCCCTTGCCCTCCTCTCACCCTGCCCTGCCCTCCCTTGCCCTCCTCTCACCCTGCCCTGCCATCCCCTGCCCTCCTCTCACCCTGCCCTGCCCTTCCTTACCCTCCTCTCACCCTGCCCTGCCATCCCCTGCCATCCCCTGTCCTCACCTGCCCTGTCCTGCTCTCACCCCACCCTGCCCTGTCCTGCCCTGCCCTCACCCTGCCCTGCCCTGCCCTCCTCCCACCCTGCCCTGCCATCCCCTGTCCTCACCTGCCCTGTCCTGCTCTCATCCCACCCTGCCCTGTCCTGCCCTGCCCTCACACTGCCCTGCCCTGCCCTCCTCTCACCCTGCCCTGCCATCCCCTGCCATCCCCTGTCCTCACCTGCCCTGTCCTGCTCTCATCCCACCCTGCCCTGTCCTGCCCTGCCCTCACACTGCCCTGCCCTCACCCTACCCTGGCCTGCCCTCCTCTCACCCTGCCCTGCCATCCCCTGTCCTCACCTGCCCTGTCCTGCTCTCACCCCACCCTGCCCTGTCCTGCCCTGCCCTCACACTGCCCTGCCCTCATCCTACCCTGCCCTGGCCTCCTCTCACCCTACCCTGGCCTGCCCTGCCCCCCCTCCCCTCCCTCCACCACTGCTGTAGGAGATAGGTAGTCCCCCTTTCCCTATATCATTAATACACAGGTAGGTTCATAGTGGGGATCCAGATATTTCATGTAAAATGCAACACTGACTAGTCTTGGAAATAACAGCTTCATGTCTTTCTTTATACTAGTAGGCTTGCAAGGTGTATTTGTGGTGTGGGGGCAAACAGGTCCCACACCTGGCCGGGTATAAGAGGACTATATATAGAGGCAATTGAGAAACCAAAAATATCCCCTGCCCCTGTAGGCCAGTCCATGGCAGACTCACTACAAAGTGGTTTCACAGCACTCCAGGCAGAATTCTACTACCCATACAAAACTTATTTCTTTTAGACATAGGACAACTGGAATAGACTACTATATCAGATATGAAGTAATAATGTGCAGACTTTCTCATAGTCTGGAAATACTTAGATGTCTCTAGTCAAAAGTGCAAATCAAGGTCATTTGAGTAGTAGTGGAATGGCAACACCATTTCCATTGCACTCAACTTGGAACAAGAGCAGATATGTAGAGGTACAGTCATTATGAACTTGAAGGCTCTCTTCTCTACTCCTACATAGGGAGGTAGTCGGGGAAGATTGAGGCCAGAATGTCACTTTAATGAATCAAAGTGCCTTGTGTTGGCTGAATGAGTTTGATTCAAATGGATGGTTCTGCTCTGGCTTTCCACTCAGGTAGATATTGCATTTACTGCTTTGGTGATTGGGGGGGGTGAGATTAGCTCAAGGATTTGTTGTTCATTGACTTTTGGAAAAAAAAAATTTCGTCAAATCGGGCAGCCCACTTTGGACCACACCAAAAACCCATGTTAAACTCACTTTGAGCCCAAATCGGTGAGCCCACTTTCAAACAGATCTGTGCCCAAATCGGTTAGCCCAGTGTGGCCCAGACCATTTGCTGAGGACAAAACCCATCGGGCGCCCACTGTGTTAACCCAGTGTGGCCCACATCAGGAGCCCGCTATGGCCCAGACTTGGGCCACACCATGTTTGCTACCTGGGTATGTGTTATGTATGATGGCATGTAACATCACATAGGGGCAATATTTAATTTTAGCCTTACCATTTTGGTGGGAGAGCTTTGATCATTATCAGCAGGTAATTTGAATCAGTCTGTATATTTGATATGACTTTGTATAGACAGGTATATGCCTTGTGGTTGATTGAATCTATGGTTAATATAGCTCTTGATAGCGACTTGACTTGACATGTTAATGTTAGTAGAATTCCTTGACTTCTTCTTGACAGGAATGGAATGATACCACTGGTAGTGGGGAATCAAGCACATAGACTTCATGTCACACTTATCATAACAGCAATTACTAAGGTATGGCAGGTTACCAAATGACACCCAATGAAATATTAAGATATCATCTGTGTTCTGAGACTCACATGAGATGCACATAAATCACAGACTGACCTGTCACCTCAATCCGATACATAAGCTGCTTTCAATGATACTTTGCTGATGTTATCTCGAGCCAAAGTAGTGACAGTTGATTTTGTATTTAAGTCTGCAGAACTTGTATGAAGCCCCTGTATAAGGTGTGACTTATAGGTCATTTCAGGCTCTGGCTGCAGCTCAAAGTATATTACTTTGACTTAGGGTCCAGCTTATAAATGGAAGTACCATACTATAGAATAGTAGTAATCTGAATATGTGTAGGCCGCTAGGTATGGTTTATATTATTTTCCAAAATGGAAAAAGGAATTGAGTAGCTGGGTAATTTCTTTTTTTCTATGGGGACATTTTATAATAGGATCATATGTTTCAAGCAAATATAGCTTACTAATAGTTGAATCTCATCTCATTGGATCTACATATACACATGCACATGAACTTGGCTATCACATGGTCCTTGGAATGTGGTTGGCTTACAAACAATACACTCATGATGTCTCTTGCCCAGCAATAGACATCTTTAGTAAGAAGCTCCTGTGATCACTAGAATACCTGGCGGATTCTTTTCATTTCAAGAGCATCTTTGTGTCAGTTGGTAGGCTACTTGCTATGCAAAAGCTAGTACTTTCTAAACAATAACCAACTGCACAATTGTTAAATATAATTATTTCCTATTTTGGGGGGTATTTTGAGGTATAATTGTTTTCAAATACGTTGAGTCCATGGATGCTCAATTCTCATAAAATCCGAATGTCTTTTAATGAATATACTTCTCAGTATAGGTTGTTAAGCAAATTTGTTGTTGCTAGGCAATCAGCTACTCTAGGAGTAAAGTGAAAGCCTCAGATGTTTTTGCGGATATAAGGCACACTACAATTATCCAGTAAATAATATTTTTCCAATAGAAGATAATGCTGAAGTTGCATGTTTTCATTATACTTGCTATATCATTTTTTTTTCTACATTCCCTGATAAGCACACTGTGTTTTGGTACAATATTGCATTTTCTACAATGGCATGGACCTTCTCAATACCAAAATGAGAAGCAATAGCCATGATCTCCGTTCTGTAAGTCATTCCTAGGAATGGTCTTTCTTTCTCTCGGAAAGGATCCGTTGCTAGCTGAAATCAACTGTTGCTAGGTTACCGCTTGTCCTAGCAACAAATGGTTGGCTGCAATATGATCATTGGGTCCAATTTAGGGGGGGGGGTAGGTACCATTAGAATTGTTGTAAGATTAATATTAGTGCCAGAACAGGTAGACCAATGTGTATTTTAGCTCTTAAAAAAAAGGCTAAAATTTGAAGAGATGGTTGTAAAGAATGGCAGATTTCTCAGTGACTGCCCAAGCTTTCATTGGTCCAACATCACTTTTCCATACCCAGAGACATTGGACAGCATAAAAAAACAACTTATAGCTATCAGTAATCTTACGAATTAAATGACCCCAGAGGGCCCCCTGTGCTGCTCCTCTATTAGGCACACTGAATAAATAAGGAGCTATACTCAACCAATATTCACCAAATAGGTGTCCTACAGGAATAATGCATCTTCTTTTC